>OZ005649.1:72879878-73574878 GCA_963930645.1 Salticus scenicus | reverse complement strand
AATCATTTACAATTAAGGGGAGAACATAAAAAAAACTCATAAGGTACATAATAACAACAAAAAATTCTGTTTTACTGCAGGAAAGAAAAGTACTGCTTAATTAAATAAAAATATTAAACTAATGCCAAATATCTTTATGAAAATATTTATCCACGTGCAAATTCCTCATTAAAAAAGAAAAAAAAAAAGAAAATCACCAACTTTTGTAGGTATTTTTCTCTCTAATTTTTATTATTATTCACGTGAAATTAAAAATATTTCATTTTATTTCTGGAAAATAAAAATATATATAAATGCCTATATATAAATATAAAACCTTTTACCGAATCTGGGTTAAAAACGGAAAAAGGGTAAAATAAATTAAAAATATCAGACCTATATTTATAAATTTCATACCAAATGAAAGGGGCGATTTTTCTGAATCCAGGGGTGCAAACAGTTTTTCGATGCGACAATTAGATTTTTTAAAAATAACTAAAGTATGAAATTTAAGTGGCAACGGAAAAAGGAAAAAATAAATTAGAAATATCAGATCTATTGCTACAAATTTAGTACCAAATGAAAGGGGTGATTTTTCTGAATCCTGGGGTGTAAACAGTTTTTCGATACGACAATTAGATTTTTTAAAAATAACTAAAGTATGAAATTTAAGTGGCAACGTATAAACGTAAAAAGGGAAAAATAAATTAGAAGTATCAGACCTATCGTTACAAATTCAGTACCAAATGAAAGGGGTGATATTTCTGAATCCTGGGGTGTAAACAGTTTTTCGATACGACAATTAGATTTCTTAAAATTAACTAAAGTAAGGAATTTAGATGGCAACACTTCATTTCAATATTTTCACAATTTTTAATGTGAATCACGCGAATAAAAAAGTCTTTACTTAAAAATTTATTTTTATATTTTATTTTTCCATTCAAAGCGTTTTAGTGAAAAAAATATTTATGGCGCATGCGCAGGCGTTTTTTACCCACAATTTAAACACTAATCTTAATTTTGAAAATTTCTATAAATATAATTTTAAGTTGGGTGAAGATCTAAGTTTCTGCCAAGCGCAGTTGAATTCCGTCCAGCCGTTCTCGAGTGATGCCCGGACAAACGTGTTTTAGTCTTTTACCCCCCAGGGGAGAACGGAGGGGAATTTCTGGAAAGTTGATAGATATAATTTTAAATTAGGTGAAGACCTAAATTCCTGCCAAGCGCCGTTGAATTCCGTCCAGCCGTTCTCAAGTGATGCCCGGAGAAAAAAAGAGACATACGGACACGATGACACACACACACACACACACAGGCAAAATTTTCTGAAGTCATTTTCGGGTTTCATGGGGTGTGAAACGTGAAGATATCGCAAAATTTTTCGATTCCGACAAATTTACAGACAAAAGTCTGATTTTATTAATATAGATGTTCATTTTGAAACTTTTGCGTATATATATATACATATATATATAGATATATATATATATATATATATATATTTTTTTTTTTTGTTAGATTTTATGGTAGTATTTGCATCTTATTGGTGAAATTAATATGCTTGAAATAATTTCAGTGTTTGACATTTTAATAATTATTCTCAAGATACACTATATAAAATATTTAATTAAATTCCGCTATTATGTGAACATCTTCGGCATTATCATTTAAAACTGTCTTTATAAGAATATCCATAATTTTTCGACAATCATAATTTCGGTATGAGCTATTCAGCATGAAATTCTAAAAGCCGTACCTAATATTCTTGCTCATTGCTGTGTCAGCATAGTTAACTATGTATTGAAATAAAGAAAGTAAAACTTTATCCATGGATTGGAACGAATAAAATTATTAAAGAAAAAGATAATTTAACCTAGAGAAATGACGTTCGTAACTGCGACGACATAAAAAAAAAAAAAAAACAATAAAATAAATAAAAATAAAACAAAATTTTATCTATGGATGCAAAGTAATAAAATAAAAAGAAAAGGTAACACTGGTCGGCATCAAAATCCTCCCTGTAAAAGTAATGATTTTGACAAATTCAAAAATAACTTCTCAATTATAACAATGAAGTTGTCCTATCACTTACCAATATTTGGGGGTGGGTGAGGTCGTGTATTTAGAATTAAAGTAGATTTTTCTTGACACTATCAGTGTGTCATTTTTTTTATTTTATTTCACCAAATTTTATTAAAAACAGTCCTATTCTTTTCTAAAAACGTTTTGTACCCTTCTTTGAAGGTCTATGATCTGAGTTCATACATAGACAGTCTCAAAAGACAAATATCAACAAAACTACCTTTCTTTGACAAACATTATTTTCTTCTATATTCAATAGAAAAAGGTGCTAATTTTGTAAAAATTTCTGACTTCGGGATTTCGATGGATTTACACGTTCTGAGAGTTCTAGAACATGATTTGGCCATTTTTAGAAACTCTCTCTCGCTTTAAGAGGTCTAGAATACAACTTGATCATTTTTAGCCAATTTCTGTCTGTGTGTGCTAAAAAGTTTTTGCCAACTGCATGTCAGGAACTAAAGCATAGAATTATATACAAATTGATAGATAGTTACACCTTGACATAAATTAGTGCCTATCAAATTTTGGTGAAAATCATCTAACAGGTGGCGTTGCTATCGCGTATTTTTTCTAAATTTTTATCATAACGGTATGGGACCAAATTTCCTGTAAATGTGCACGTGAGAATTATTTTTAATCCATCATTATGATATTAAGAGTCCTCTCCACTTATCGTCCCCAGAAGCCAGAGCCAGTGTTATTCTATGGAGAATTTCTCCCCATTATAACTTATTAACTAATATATATATATATATGAATTCCATTTTCACATTCAGAAACTTTGCAACTATTAAAAAATTTATCGCTTTCTAAAAATTATTATTTTTTAAATTTTTAGTATTTTATTTTGAGGTTGTAAAATGTGAATTTTCACAATGTGAAATTTTTCATTTTTAAACTTAAAAATAAAATCTTAAAAAAAAAAAAAAAAAAAAAAAAATTAGAAAGCGATAAATTGTTAGTTGGGAATTTTCGGAAAGTGAAAACGGAATTTAAAAATATGTATTAGTTAATGAGTTAAAATGGGACAAAATTTCCCATAGAATAGCATTAACTTCGGCTTTCGGAGACGATAGGTAGAGAGTCCCCTTAAGAAGAATTATTTATAATAGTAATAGTTGGCAGAAGAAATTTTTTGGACACGTAGGAGCAACTATACCTCACCCCTCAAGTGTGTGTGTGGGGGGGGGGGGGGGTTAGTATGGTTATCTTTGAAAAGGAAGGGAACACGATAGAAAATTCTTTATGATTATGAACTATGAGCTCTAATTATTTGAAGTGCAATAGCGTCGAACGCTTTATTGGATTGAGTTGATTGATTTCACAGTTTTCTTACTTTAATTTATTCAAACAACCGTTAAATACTTAATGTTTAGAAAGTCGGGTGGAATCACGCTTGATATATATATATATATATATATAGGAATAAAGGGAGCCTTGTAAATTATGACTGAATTATTAATTTACCTAGACTAGTGTAGATCTAGGTCACTAGGATAATTAACCATAACTCCTCCCCCTTTCACATACACACTCAAACACAAATAATAGTGCCTAACGATAACATTATAGTTTTTAAATATGAATGATTGTTAAATGAAAAGAAAAAAAAAAACACTCCCTCATGTTATAATTCTAAAAAATTCATTACTACTGGATTTTCTAAAAAAATATTTTCCTTTCCTTTTTTTTTTTATGCTTGGTATTTTTGACATCTTCATTACTTAATCGCGTGTTAGTATTTTTTTTTTTATGCGTGTCTATTTAGTTGCGTGTTTTTACGTTTCTAACACAGCGGCTGGTTCCAAACAAAAAAAAAGAACTATTATGTAGTGTTTCATCTTGTCAAATAAAAAGTATGTCACAATGTTTAGCTGCCAGAAATGTGAATTATTTCCAGAATGATTTTAAGTTTATTTTTGTTATTTTTTCTTTTTATTTATTTTCTTTTTATAGCTTCACTCAGTTGTTTTACATAATACATTTGTTTTATTTCAACTTTCTCTAACACACGATTTTTAGATATTCAAGATATACTGTCAAGTTTTTATAAAATACTACATCTGTAGCAAACTTGGGTGTTCGTCAATTTTTCTTTCAAGATCAAAGTTTGAATTATATGGGTAGAAAAATTAAATACAGTATACACGGTGATACATATATATTATACATATATCGATTCTGCGAAATAAAAATAAAAATACATGATTTAAAACAGATTTTTTCCGCGTAACATGATTCTGTAAAGAAAAATTAGAGTTTGAAAAAATTGAGTTTGTGCTTTACGGCCCCCCTAGTGGCTCACCTATGATACCTTGTACGATTGTTTATTTTAATACATAAAAATTTTGAAATTAATGTGTTCAGCGAAATTGCTTTCCTTTCCAGATATTTTGGTTTATCCAGACTTTTGAAACACCCTGCCTATATTTGTGTGTGGGTTGCCATTTTGTTTGCTATAGTCATCCTATTTTATTCGTCTGGTGAAAGGTATTGTGCTATTATTTCAATTCAAAACAATTGTTGCGATTTTTATGAGTTTCATACTCACAAAGTTTTCATTTATTACTATTTTTATTTAAAGTTTTTATTATTAACACCAGTCATGCGGTACATTTTTTGATTGAGGCTAAACTATTGTATTTAACTCTGTTGGGGCAAATTCTAAAATGCAGTAGAATAGGATCCAGTTGCTAAAAGTTAAAAGTTCACATATCGATAATTTTTTGTGGAAAGACTTTACATAAAATGTGTTGAAATGCCATTAATTTTATTAATCTTATTAATTGATGTAATTATTTTATAATTAAATTTCTGAGGTTTATATTTTAAAATTCAAAAATAATTGTTCATTTTATTAGGAAGACAGTATTTAAGACTTATTATTTTAGATCAAATAAAAAGCTGACATCGTTTCAATTTGATTGGTACCAATTTTATTTTTCTAATTTTACTTGTAGCATCATTATTTGAGAAAGATTTGTTTTTAACTTTTTCCTGCCCATATATGGTAGAGGAAATGTTGTTTTATTGTCGCAGTTTCGAAATAGTTTTTTTTTTTTTTTTTTCCCCTAATATTCATGTAATATATATTTTTTGTGATTATAGAGGTTTCCTAAATTGAAGATCTGGTTTTTAAGGGTTGGGCTGTTCGTGCGTGTGTCTGTTATCTGTATAACTAAAAAACGGATAGTATCAGGAAGTCCAAATTTTGTATATTAAATGTGTAACACATGCTGATATTATTTGGAACGTATTACGTCTATGTGATAAATATTTCCCCCCCCCCTCCCCCCCCCCCCCCAAAAAAAAAAAAAAAAAGTTATGGTCTATTGTCGTAATTTCTCTTTTGATACATTTTTAGCATCTTTAGACTACACTAAACATATGAAAGTAACATTTTTTTTTTTTAAATTCACATAAGCATGTTTCTTATAAAAATATGGTATAAAAAGCATTTGAAATTTTATTTTTCCGGCTGAGTGAAAATAATGCCTGGACCGGGAATCGAACCCCGGATCTTTGACTTACAAGGTCAATGCTCTACCACTGAGCTATCCAGGCCGACATCCCGGTCTGCATTACTCACTCAGACAACCTTATAGGCAGAAACATCTCTGGTCTATCATTTAGATAGCTCAACAGAAAATAAGCCGCATCCCGGTCCAGGCATTATTTTCACTCAGCCGGAAAAATAAAATTTCAATAAATATGATTTTCTTCCACAGTTAATTGTGTGATTTTAATAAAAAAAAAAATTGTATTTCTCTCCCATTGTTTAATGGTGTTTTCCTTTACCTGCGGCTTATTTTCTGTTGAGCTATCTAAATGATAGACCAGAGATGTTTCTGCCTATAAGGTTGTCTGAGTGAGTAATGCAGACCGGGATGTCGGCCTGGATAGCTCAGTGGTAGAGCATTGACCTTGTAAGTCAAAGATCCGGGGTTCGATTCCCGGTCCAGGCATTATTTTCACTCAGCCGGAAAAATAAAATTTCAATAAATATGATTTTCTTCCACAGTTAATTGTGTGATTTTAATAAAAAAAAAAATAAAAAGCATTTATCATTCATTTACGGAGCTACGTAAAACGAAATCTGTGTATATTAGGGGTTATATTTTAAAACTGATATACAATTCTTGTTCTTTTTTTTTTTTTTAACTGTGCTTAATTTAAATAAATTTTGTGTTGCCTACACAATTTATAGACTACACTACTGTACAAGACCACACAAAATTCGTCTAATATGTTCTTTCCTATTGCGAACGAAATTTGGTGATTGTACTTCAGTAAATTATATCATATTTAATTCGTGATAAAAGAAAGCAGTGTCATTTCCACACCAAATTATTTTTCTCTGCTACAGTACCAGTATGATTAAATAAACGCTACAACACACTAAAAAGCACTTGTAAAAAAGATTGTTGAGAAGGAATACTAAGTAAGGGGATCATTAGTTAATCTTATTGTTTACATCGCACAAATATGTGTTCGCGATTATTATAAAATCTTCATTTGAATTCATGATGGGATATTGTTAAAAAGGATTTCCGTCTAGTTTATGCTTCAAAATATAAAAATCTTTATTTCCAATTAAGATGCTTTTCATTATAAAATTTTCTAAAATACATACAAATTAATTCTGATTTTGTGTATTTTGTGTATAAAGGACGATGTAAATTGTCAAAAGAGACGTGATTAAAAATATCCAGATATTTATTATAAAATGTAGGAAACTATTTAATACTTTTAAAATAATGTCATTCTACAGTTTCTTAAACGTTATTTAAGATGTTTTACAAGATTTTAAACCTTAAATTTATTTTTCTGGATTCCAAATTTCGGGAATAATCAGTTACTTATAACGCTATGCGAATTTCTTGTAATCCAATCTTTTAAAAAAATTGTATGAATGTTAACCAGTGTATTTGTCGCAAAACTGCGTATTTATTTTCTCTATATATTAATCCCTTGGGTACATTTGACGTCTGAGACACGTCATTCACTTTTTTTGTTTTGCAATTCTAATTACTTGAAGACATCTTAATACTACATATGTCACCAATATTTTAGAAATAAATAAATTCTTACGTGAAATGTACTGCTTTTACATACTACTCCAAGCAACCAAAAATTATATCCGTTCCACATGCAAATATTTTCTCAAACAAATCCGTACCCAAGGGGTTTAAAAAAAAAAAAAAAAAAAAAAAAAAAAAAAAAGTTACTGTCGCTGGCGTCAAATTTTTTTGTCTGCGATCGCATCTTTTCGCGAAGGGTTCGCCTCGTGAGAGATATCAGTGGATCAGTGTGTTCCGAATACTCCAAGGTAGACATTTCAGCTGCTTAGAAATGTCTATCATTTTAATTAAAGAAGTTATTAACTAAAAACGACGGGTTTATGAAAGTACTCTATATATGTTGCCATCTTGAAAAAAGTTTCCCTTATGACGTTGTTCTTCTGTCATGAAGTCGTTTTACACGGAAAAATTAAAATATTATCCATGGTTGTAGGTAGGTAGGTTAGGTTTAACGTCACACCCGTACTACGCTATGGGTAATTGGCGATGGTCTGGGACGTACCCTAGGGATGTTCTGGAGACACGCCATCACAATTTTGATCCTCCACGGTAAGGATGGCTCCCCCGCTTCAGTGATCCCCAGTGGTACAATTTTTATGAGAACATGGAGGACATTGTGATCACGAGGGATTTTACGTGTACCAGTCACCATTATTGTACACGACGGTGTTTGGCCGGCTCGAGTATCGAACCCGCAATCTTCTAATTACGAGCTCGGCGTTCTACCGACTGGGGTACCGCGACCCGGATCCATGATTGTAAAAAAGAAATAAAAAGGGTCATTTACTAAAGCTGTAACTCAAAATAAAATAACAATAAAATTAAATTAAATACTGATTTTTAGTATAAATTTCGTAAAAATAAATAACGTGGTATTAAATATCACATATTTCAATTTGATATTGAATTTAAGGATTTTTATAATATTTTTCTGCTTTTGTCTTGTGTTATGCACTATTAATATTCCTGTTCAGTGAAAGGCAAAACAGCGAATAGGTGTGCAAAGCTCTGCATAGGTTAATAAGTAAAGGGAATATGGGGGAGGTGAAGCCTTCCTCGGGGGTTGGTGAGCGGAGCGATCAGGGGGCAGAGCACCCTAGTGATATAAAAAAATTATTACTTTTATTACGAACTCTCAAATTTAATCGTAAGACAAACATTTATAAAATGTTCAAATATTACTTTTTTAATTGGTTTAATAATTGAGAAATCTTATGAAAAAATAAATACCCAGATGTTTTCCAAATTTTCTTTATTTAAAAAAGAAAAGAAAAAAAAAAATTCGGCACTGTAAAATATTGTAAATTAATTATAGATTTAAATTAATTTAGAAGTTGCATGAAACATTTTAAAATTAGGCATTATTTTTTTAATATTTTCCTCATAAAAGAGGCTTTTCTCTCTAAAATTACTTTTTATCCTTTAAAATCCTTTCAACCCCGCTGGGACATATATGTCCAAGAGATATTTTTAATTCACTCAATTGGATAAATAAGCGTGAGATTTATTGGAGTGCATGTCCCGCTGGCTTCCTGTTATTACATACATGTTAGTGTGATTTTATGTATTTTCATGTATATATTATCAAAAGTACTGTAAAATTAATTTAGAATTAGGGAACTGAACTTTTCACTATATTTTACATCGTCACCTCAACTCCACTGGGGTACAAATGTGCCAACTACAAAGAGAGATGGAACGTATATGTTCCATTTCAGCAATTGCCCCTACAATTAATTCTTGTTTTTATTTTGGTGGAATGTTGCTATTTCTATTTTATTTGACCTATTAAAACCCTAATTTAAGCTATTCTGAAAGTTTCAAATGTTTAGCTAGTCGATAAGTTACGATTGTTGAATCATATAAACGCTACCGAAAGCAGCGGGGACCCGAAACAATTGGCTGAAAGTATTAAAAAAAATTCATTATCATCGTGTTCTAAGCTATTCTGAAAGTTTCGAATGTCTAGGTAGTAGGGAAGTTAATTAAAAATCGATTGCAAGATTTGTACTGGACAAACAAACAAGAATCGAAGCTAATAAAAACATGGTAAAATGTTTGATGGTTCCTACAAATGTTTATCGCAAATAGCGAAAATTAAATATGAACGAAAATTTCAACGAATGTAGCATTGCAAATGCAATTTTAGATAAAATGTTCAATAATGCTCGTACACCTGTCACATATTTTGTATTATTGTAATGTATTAAACTTCTTTTCTGAATCAAATGTGTTATTGCGGTAAAAGTAGTTTACTGTCAAAGTGAAAAGAAATAGCAGTCCATTCACGTCTCGAGATATTTAACCGATCCTTTCCTTTTGTTATACTCAGTATTTAAAAGATGCTCACTTTTTTTTTTTTTTTTTTTTTTTTTTAAGAATATATATTTTTATAAAATCACATCAATTTGTGTATTTCCCGCCTTTTTTTTTAAGTAAGAATCACTACTTAAATATTGTCATGGGCGAATCTGGATTTCTTTTTTACCTACCACAAATCAAATTCAGCCTATATTTATCTTATCTTACAGTATGTAAAGAGTAATTAATTCATCAGTAAAAATTATTAAAAAACAAAACAAAACAGGGAGATCATGTCTGCTGTTTTCATTATGAATAAACGCGTTTTATTTTTTAAAAGACCACCAAAATATAACTGGAAACGTTTAATTGAAAATGATATATTTTCGCCAAATTTAGTTCATGTGAATTACTAAGATAAGCAAATTTTAAAATAATCCTTTACAGTTGAGATCGCGACAAATAGGCACTAAAAGTATCAGTTCCATGCAAGTTAAAATAAAACCGAATTAAGACCACTTGCATTCATAAAATAAAAGGAAAAGTAAAATGTCAAAACGTATTTTTCTAGAACCATAAGAATTTACATTACATTTGAGAAATAATATGAGAAATGATCAAAGATTTCGATCCTGTTGTATTAAAAATAAAACCAATGTAAAATGAAAAGGAAAGATATAAAGCTTTAGGAGGGAAAAAAACAATGATGTTGCATGGATTTAAATTATTATTCAGAGGGTAAAATGGTCATTTCATTATATTTAAAACAGATTTTAAGGATTATATAATTTAATTGAAAATTTACTTATTTATAATACTTACATATCTTTTTGAGAGAAAACAATTTTTATAATATTTTATAATTTACATTACACACAATTCTGTATTACTCTAAGGGCTAGAGCAGATAACTTTTGTTGTTGTTGATTTGAACCAGTGTTGCCAGACTTGGGGACTTTTTTATTCAACTACCACCAATAATATTGAAAAATAAAATTTGACATACATAATCGACAATGAATCTTCGATGTGATTAGGCAACTGTTGCAATGAAAATTTAATGGTGGATATTGAATAAAAAAGTCCCCAAATCTGGCAACACTGATTTGAACTGACCATTATCGATTATGAAACTGAGGTTGCTCTCCACTGTGTGTAGAGAAAAATGTGATGTAAATTATCACATATTATTAAACTTGTTTCCTCTCAAGAAGATAAGCAAATATTTTAAATAAATAAATTTATGAATTAAGTCATTTAACGTTTAAAAAAAAAAAAAAAAAAAAAAAAAAAAATCAAATTTAACAATATGGCTATTTTAACCTATAAATATAACTTAAACTCGTACACAAACAATGTATTTTTTCTAAATTTTTATATCTTCTCTTGTTTTTTTTTTTTTTTTTTTTTTTTTTTTTCAAGGCAACAGACAAAATCTTTGATCACATATCATTATTCTATAGCATAATTCTATCATGATGTAAAATCTTTTGGTCTGGAAAGATATATTTTGACTTTTTAACTTTATTTTTATTTTGTGAGCACATATGGTCTATATTTGGCTTTCTTTCATCATGCATCGAAATCTAATTTAAGTGCCTTATTGTCGCGATGTATGCATTAAAGACTTCGTCAAAAATTTGCTTTTCTTACTGTTTTCTCATGAACTAAAATTTCTCGAAACTATGCCAATTTTTCAATAACCATTGTCAGTGAATTTATGGTGGCTTTTTGAAAAATTACGTATCACATGTATATCCGTAGCGAAAACAACCATTATTTTCCTAGATAATTTGATCTTGGCGGATATAACAACTGTACGCCAAGGAACTCATTCCCATACGCCATTCATTTTTCTCAATCGTCTAAAGCACGCACTTTATTTATGTAGCCTTACAGTCGGCAGCAAAATTATTGAAGCGCTAACAATAATTCGTATTTAAAAGATGTACACCTAATACTGTTTTGTTAAGTAAATATTTGTTGAGTCATGATCTTAGTCTTTACGTTGTTATAAAAAAATAAGTTGGAGATAGAAATTATCGATCAAACTAACATACATTTATAAATATAATGTGGATGTGTGCTTCAATAATTTTGCTGCCGACTGTATAGACTTATTGGCTTTCGTATTTGGTTCTTTCACTCCACGCGTACCGTACTAATTGAAAATTTATTAATTTTTTAAAAAATATTTATAGTCATTGCCTTATCTAATAATTCTTAAAATATTAAATAAAGTTACCTAGGGTAAGTGCACCAGTGATTGGCACTTTTTGAGCAATCTCTGATGTTTTTAATGTTCTAGTCATCAGAAAATATTTTTAGAAATCTTAAGTTAGTACATATGGTGTGAAAGACATCCAGAAACACATATATGTTAAAATATGTACATTTGATAACAATTTTTTTTTTATGAATTTTTATTTGACACCCACTCAATGTTCCAGTAATTGACACTGCCAGTTTTTCATTTTTTCAGTAATTGGCACCCTATGTTCCAGTGTTTGACGCTGCTAGTTATTCATTTTACCAGTTATTAGCACCCTATGTGTTTGACATAAAATGTAGACATTCTTATATGTAAAATATATGATTTTATTATTTTTCTTATTAATTATTTCGGGATAGATGTCAATTACTGGAGCATGCCAATCACTGAAGCACCTACCCTATATTTAAAAAAAAAAGTTTTATCTATGGACTTGAGCCTGGAACGTTGACTTTGCGTTTTAGATTAACTTTTATCAATTATACCTTACAGTGCTCATCGATAATTCAGTTTCCACAATAATATCTTCTACACCACAGCCAAATAAACTCCGTTATAAAAGAAAAAAATACAGACACGACATTATTTCATTATTTAAAACATGAAAATCTGACATTGACAGATTTTAATTTAGTGCCAGAGGCCTACTGCTAAACTTGTTAATATCGACAAATTCTTCTTTAGTTAATTCGTGACGATCTAAATTCCATGATAAAGTTTTCATTAAATCAAACCAATGTGTTTCAGCTGCAGATACTGTAACAAATAACGTTGGAAGTCCAAACTGTCTCATAGCCGCAAAACAACGTTTTTTCTCTTTTTCCCAATGAGGGGGAGGTGTGCCTTGGGGGGGACTCATGTCAAAGGTGTGCCTTGGGGGGGACTCATGTCAAAGTTGTACCTTGGGGGGGGACTCATGTCAAAGTTGGGCCTTTGGGGGGGACTCATGTCAAAGTTGGGCCTTGGGGGGGGACTCATGTCAAAGTTGGGCCTTGGGGGGGGGACTCATGTCAAAGTTGTGCTTTGGGGGGACTCATGTCAAAGTTGTACCTTGGGAGAATTTTTTATATTTTTTAAAAACTTGTAACCTTCGTTATGAGTAATCAAATTATCTACAAAATCTTCATTCAATAAATCCCCATTCAATAAACCGACTGAAATAGGCCCTTAGCACTATTAAGAGTGACGTATAAAAATTCGACAGCGCTGTACCGACTGAAATAGGCCTCTAGCACTAATAAGTATGTGTTAAGCATACGCTTTGCATATCTAGTTTAATATCGCGAAGTGGAATTTTGTGTTACACTATTCCATTGTTAACTAGTATGCTGTGGCCACCACAAGACTTCCTTCTATATTTTCGTATACAAATTCACGCAGTAACAATATTTAAAAAAAAAAAAAAAAAAAAAAAAAAAAAAAAAAAAAACGATTTTTTTTTTCAAAGTTTTTTTTCGTTAAAAAAAAACTTTGTTTTAAATTATCACATATTTATAGTTCAACCATTCGTTTTAAAGATATTGACGAGACCTTTCGAAAGATACCCATCTTGAAAATTTACCCCCCCCCGGGGGGTACTTTCCCCTGGGGGGGAAGCGATGATCGAGAATTTTTTCCTAATTAACTACTACTATTATCAATAATTCATATTAATTTCACAATCACAGGTTAAGAATAACTCCCATTATGTACATTTATACGAAATTTTGTCCTATACTGCCATGTTAAAAATTTAGAAAAAATACGATCACAGCACCACCTGTTGAGTGATTGATCCCCAAATCTAATCAGCCCCAGTTTATGTCAGGGGCCAACTAAATACCAAGTTTGGTTAAATTTCGTTAAAAAAAAAAAAAAAAAAAAAAAAAAAAAAAAAAAAAAACGATTTTTTTTCTAAGTTACTTTTTGTTAAAAGTAAAAAAAAATCGATAACTTTGTTTTAAATTATCACAGATTTATAGTTCAACCATTCGTTTTAAATATATTGACGAGACCTTTCGAAAGATACCCATCTTGAAAATTTACTCCCCTCGAGGGGGGACTTCCCCCCAGGGGGGTTCACGAGGCTCCTACGCATACAAAATTTTTTCCCCAGTTGACTACCTCTATTATAAATAATTCTTGTAAATTTCATAATGATTACTGAAATATAATTCTCTTTATGCACATTTATACAAAATTTTGTCCTATATCACCATGTTAAAAATTTAGAAAAAGCGGGATGGCAACGCAACCTGTAAGACAATTTTTACCAAAAGTTGATAGGCACTAATGTCAAGGTGCAACTGCATACTAATTTGTATGAAATTCTGTGCAGTAGTCCCTGAGATACAGTTGCCACAAAATTTTGTCACACACACACACACACACACACAGACAGACTGACAGACAGACAGACAGACAGACATTTTCTAAAAAGGGTCAAATCGTGTTCTACAGCTCTCAGAACGTGTAAATCCATCAAAAACCCGAGGTCGAAAATTTTTACGAATCCAATACTTTCTCTATATTACATATAGAAGAAAGTAATAAATTTAAATGAATTGGCTTACAAACGGATAATATTGACTATAAATAGCAAAATTAACATATTAAACTTAACTAAGATTAAATATTAAAATGAATATTTCTCGCGAGAAAACGTTAATGGAAATTTACGGATCAATAAAGATTCTGTTTTGCATTTGAAAAACAATTCGCTGAATTATTTCTTCTAGTATGCAAAATTTTTTTTGGAAAAATAATTTTTTTTTTTCAAAATTGAAACAAACTAATATTAATGATTATTAAAGAGAAAAATATAGACAAATAATATAAATCTGAATAATTAAAACTATTTAATTCGTAGAATCTGTTGCCTTAAATAAGATTTTTATGAACAATCTCTCTGGTGCTTTTACAATTAAATGAGTGCAAATTACCTTGCCTTTGAGGGCCAAGATAATTTATACTCATTTAACTGTAAGGGTACCAGAAAATATAGACAAAGTTATGAGAGAAGAAATGAAGCACTTTTTTCTGCTAGATAATAAAAGTAAAATTCTGATGAAAAATTCCAGGATGAAATTTGCAGTTGGGAATTAGTAATAGTATTTGTGTGGCACAAACGCTGCGCGTTAAAGGGTTAAAAGTTCACCTTTTTAAAGGACCAGTTTTCTATGTCACTGTGAGTGACCTTCTTTGGGAGGCTCTGTTCTAGTATTTAAAAGAATCAAAATTATTAATTTGGCCTTTTTGAAAAAGTTTTTTCTTTTTTAATAAAAATTGTGCCATTTCTTGCAGTGAAAATAAATAAATAAATAAATAAATAAATAAAAAATTATACAGACACGACATTATTTCATTATTTAAAACATGAAAATCTGACATTGACAGATTTTAATTTAGTGCCAGAGGCCTACTGCTAAACTTGTTAATATCGACAAATTCTTCTTTAGTTAATTCGTGACGATCTAAATTCCATGATAAAGTTTTCATTAAATCAAACCAATGTGTTTCAGCTGCAGATACTGTAACAAATAACGTTGGAAGTCCAAACTGTCTTATAGCCGCAAAACAACGTTTTTTCTCTTTTTCCCAATGAGGGGGAGGTGTGCCTTGGGGGGGACTCATGTCAAAGGTGTGCCTTGGGGCGGGACTCATGTCAAAGGTGTGCCTTGGGGCGGGACTCATGTCAAAGTTGTACCTTGGGGTGGACTCATGTCAAATTTGGGCCTTGGGGGGGACTCATGTCAAAGTTGTGCCTGGGGGGGGGACTCATGTCAAAGTTGGACCTTGGGGGGACTCATGTCAAAGTTGTACCTTGGGGGGGGGGGACTCATGTCAAAGTTGTTCCTTGGGGGGACTCATGTCAAAGTTGTACCTTGGGAGAATTTTTTATATTTTTTAAAAACTTGTAACCTTCGTTATGAGTAATCAAATTATCTACAAAATCTTCATTCAGTAAATCCCCATTCAATAAACCGACTGAAATAGGCCCTTAGCACTATTAAGAGTGACGTATAAAAATTCGACAACGCTGTACCGACTGAAATAGGCCTCTAGCACTAATAAAAGCACACAAAAAAAATCGATGAGGAAAATACACCAAAATTATATAGTTTTATTTAATGGCTTACTGATTGGTCATTTTTGTAATCAGTATAAAATAAGCTAAATTTATAATTATAATATTATAACGTTATTGGCAATATTTATTTATATTTAAAAATATCATTTTAATAACACCTATTTATTAGGATAAAATAGATATATTTTAACATCAATTCGATTCGTCAATGTGGGGGAAAAAAAAAATCTTTTTCATTATTTTATTAATCTATTCAAAAATATCTCACACATGTCCGTGTGATTTAGAGCTTTCACAGATTTCCTGTCTGGATTTAACGCTATGCACTAACGCGCTATTTGTCATGTTTCATTGGTGTAAAACACCGCGCGACAAAACTTTATTTTTTAAGCCTTGAAATCTGCATTTCCTGCATAGTGTCTGGAATACAATGGAAAGGTATAACTGCATCGTTCGCCATATATCATTTCGGACACCCCCATCTTACAGTATGATGGTTCAATCAGTGTATTAATATCGTAACTGGGTTACAGATTGTTTATGTTCCTCCAAGGACACATTTGAGACAATACCTATAATGAATGGCGTAATTGGTCAATAGTTAGCTCTTCGGTTTCACCAGCGGTCACTGTCGAAGCGACACGGTGGCACACTTTTGATGGGGCGCAGAGCTACCGAAGACAATGATGATAATGTTTTGAATGTAGAAATGTTTGGTGTAATTATGCATCGATGTCGTTTAATGAACAATAGACATCGTTTATCCTCAATGGGAGACGTGTTTGTCTGAATGAGCGTCAATGAATTATTTAGATATTCTATTGCATCATGGTAACATAGATCAGTGTCGGATAACTTTCACTTTTATGATCGTGCTTCAAATGAACATCGTCTGGTCTTTTGCAGATCTGATATATCGATATCTGTGTTGATTTTTTTTTTTAATAGTTTATTTAATCCTTTCACTAATTTATTCTAAGTGGGAGATATTCGCAGAGAAAAACAATGCCCGTTAATTGTATCATGTATCATCATACTTTGTGTTTGTAAAGTAATAAAGATTAAATTGTGTAAAGAACTTGACAGTGTATAGATATTTTATTCGATGTTTCACTTTATTTTTACGTTATTATTAGTAAACATATTATAAGCCGCTATTTTCCACAAAATGGGACAGCAGATGACTAAAAAATGTAGACAATTCTAAATAATTGTATTAATAGCTCGAAATAATTGTTTTCCTGCAGGAATTCGAAATATCAATAATTTGAATTATAGACGTTTGACTTTATAATTCGACAACAATTAATATTTTCTTTTAAATTACACAATTGAGTCTGTTAATGAAGTAGGAGTGTCTATGTTCCTTGTGTTGTATTGATATAAAATTAATTGTATCGATATAGAACATCTTAAAGCAAATGTGGAGATTTATTTGGAAAATAAATGAATTAGTAAACGTAAATAGTACAGAGGTACTTAATGGTTGTTTATATCCGTCACTTTAATCATTAATAAACTTGAAGTATAAACATAAAATTTTCGTAATACTGCATAATCAAATACCGATATATCGACAACATTAGTAGAAATCATCTTTTAATTAATAAGCACAGTATGTGATTTTTTTCACCGAAATTAAAATAATATATCTTTTCGGTGATAATTTTGTCCAAGTTACCTTATTAAGACTGTACAGATCTATATTATCTATTCTGAAATTTTTGAACTTTTAATAATTTTTTGTTTATGTACTTTTTTTCCACGTCTCGTTCTATTATTACTTTCTAATAAATAAATAAATAAATATATAAATAAGAAAACAATTTTTCGAACTCCGGTTTTCGATGGATTTACAGTTTTGAGATATCCTGAACACGATTTGACTATTTTTAGAAAACATCTGTCTGTGAGTCTGATGTGCAATAATGAGAATAATTTTTAACTTGTCAAAGTGAAAAATAATTATATATATATATATATATATATATATATATATATATATATATATATATATATATATATATAACAGTGATAGTCAACCATAAATAATTTTTGTTTATGTAGGGGCAGCGCTTGGGTGTAAGAGGATTTTCGTATCTTTCAAAAAGTACTCAATACCCTTAAAACTAATCATTTTCTTTCCGTTAAAAAAAAAAACATTAATATATATAATCTTTATTCATGTTCTATCTGGTTCTTAATGTGATACTTGGTTTCATTTACTGCAATGTTTGAAAAGGTGTTCAATATATATATATATATATATATATATATATATACATATACATTTTCTAAGATATTTGCTGCTAGAATTGATTTTCCTTGGACATTATTGTATTATACTTCTCTGTGATAAAAATCGTCTGCATTTATGATGGAAAAATACAATTTTAATAATATGTAATTCGTGAATTTACGTAGGAATATATAGAAGAAAGTCCTGTGGTGGCCACAACATACTAGTTCAGAGCTGCCAACCTAATCCGGCAAATTGTTAGTAACGCCCCTTTTTCTACACCGCTTAATTTTTAGAGTAATTCTCTTCAAATATATTTACGATGAATTAAGAAAACAAATACTCTAAAAATATATTGGTGTAGAAAAAGGGGCGGTGCAAACAATTTGCCGGATTTAGGTTGGCAGCTCTGCTAGTTTATTACTACATGTTTCAAAATATCTTATTTAAAAAATATTACCGTTTAAACATGCAAATTGTTACTGTAAGAAGCAATTTTAGTTAAAATTTTTATTATATTTCTTAATAGTAACTATAAATACAACAAAAACTGTCAAGGCCATGCAAAATGTGTATCACTTATGTTTAAAACTCTTTCTCTCAATTCCAAAAATATTTTACACCACTTGTGATTCTACATTGCAGTTGCTTTTAAACATTTTAGAGCATAACTGAAAAGCGTTTATAACTCTATTGATTTTTAACACTTTCCAACAACGTTGAAAAGTGTTAATGACTTCGGTTTGTCTGTCCGCGTTCTAACTCCACGTAAATATTCCATGGAATTTCTTAAAACTGATATATGTTATTCAAGTTCATTATCGTATGTTCCCTATCAAAAATGGAGTGAATACCTCTACCGCTTTGTGTATAGGGGCACCCGAAATTATTCCAAAGCAATGCCTTCTATGAGAGGTATTTCTGTAAACCATATTTACTTTACACAAATCTTAATGAAATCGAAATTTGTCATTCAAGTTCCACTATCGGATGTCCCCCATTACAAATGAAGTAAATGCATTACTGGTTTGTATACAGGGACAACCCGAAAGTATTCTAAAGCACTGCGTTCTATAAGAGATATTTCTTATAAACCAAACTTTAATAACTTTAATTTGCACAAATCTTGATGATATTAAAATATGTTATTCACACGTACAAAAGAATGCTTTCATTGTAGTATGATTAGCAATAGATTTACAGGGCCACACAAAAATATTCAGTTACATCAAAGGTGACTATTGGAAATTTTCTGGAATTGCATTTTCATTTATATTAAACGTTTTTATCACTTTCTAATTTTTTTTTTAAACTGTGCATATAATTTCAATTTGTGTATCTGTCTGTCCGGCTGTCCATTTTTCTATCTGTCCGTCGGCCCGTCCCCTTCGTCCTTAAATATTTTCAGACATTTTTAAAATTGATATATGTTATTCAAGGTTACTATGGTATGTTCCCTATTTAAAATGGCCTTAATAAGTCCAGTACACCTGGTTTGTGTACAGGGACAGCCAAAAAAATATGTGCTAATGCATTGTGTTTTATGAGAGGCCATATTTTATATAAATCACATTAAATAACTTTATATTGCAAAAATCATAAAGGAATTGACATTTATTATTAATATGCTAAAATAATGTTTTGCATAGGATATCACATGGTTAACCTTCAGATATACAGCGCTATGCTAAAATATTCAAATACATCAAGGGCTGCAATTAGAATCTCAGGGCTACATTTTCTTTTGCGTTAAGTAATTTTAACACTTTCCAATTATGTTTAAGAGTGATTATGAATACAGAGTCTATTTGTATGCCGTTCAGTCTTTCTGTCTGTCCGTTGTGTTATAATGTAGGCAAATAACATTGAAAGTTATACAACAATTATGCACAGTTGGAAAGTGTTAATAATCAATGCGTACCACATGATTTTTCATCCTTGTTTTGAATTTCAAATTTGTCCGCCGTCTAACTTTTGTACATAGACTTGGTACATAACTTGTACATAGACTTTGTACATAAACTTATTTCGTTTCACATATCAAGTTCTACTCTGCAACATGTTTTTTTTTCTTTTTTTTCCCCCTCTCTCTTTCCTCCCTTACGATGAGCAACTTATACAGTTCATTTAGGGCATCCGCTCAATCTCAATACAGCTGATTGGAGTATCAAAAGCCGATTTCTGTTGCGAATAATGAATAATTTTAGTTAATATCGTGATTGATTAGGGTCTGGTGGGGTAAAATAAGTAGGTATAGCACTTTTTATCATTTATCACTTACAGGGAGCCATCAAATTATTAGATTTTGACATTTTTTCGATTTTCTGGACGAAATGGCCTGTGACTTCAGATATGTAAAATACATATCTAAACTCACATTTTCAACTATCGATTTTGTCCAGAATGCAGTTATGCAGTTAAGGAACCAACCACAAATTGAAGAAAAGTGCAAATACTTCAGATCACCCTGTATCATAAAAAGCTACAAATGACTTGTAATTTTAACACATTATTGTGCATACTATGTACAATATTTATACGTTTTGTTGTGGTAATTGCGCAATTATTTAGGCAAATGTTTATATCTATAATGGATTTCCATAAAATTTTACAAAACTTGCAGAAAAAATTGACAAAAATTAAAGAAACATTATTCTAAAATATAAAATTCACACGTGTAATATTCGTTGAGATATGAACGTTTATAGTATTATTTTTTATTTTTTTACTGCGCATGCGTGAAAGATAGAAAAAAAAAATTATTACTTAGGTTTAAAGCAAGATATATTGTACAACTTTTGTCAAACGTTCATTTGAATAGAGCAGAAATTAAACAAATTGATGGCAAAAGAACGAGCTATAGATTTTAAGTATTTTTCAGCGTTGAAATTTCATGAGGTGTCTTTTACATGCCGTGTATTTAATTTAAAGGTCCAATTACTTCAAACACATCTAAAAGGTATTTTTTTTTACTAAAAAACCCCTTGTAGGCCTGTAACTCTAACATATTTGTATTTATTTACTAAGATTTGTGAGTTCATAAAGGCTTTTTCACAAAAAATAACTTTTGCAACGTGGTTGAAATAATTGAAAAAACCCTTATGAAATTTCAACTCTAGAAAATACCGAAAATCTAGCTCGTTCTTTTGCCGACAATTTGCTTAATTTTTACTCTATTACAATGAATTTTTGACAAAAGTTGCCCAATATATGTAGCTTTCAACCTGTATAATAAAAAAAATTCTTTCTTTCGCGCATGCGCAATAATAAAATATTTACTGTAAATGCTCATATCTCAGCGAATATTACACTTGTGAATTTTATGTATAGAGTAATGTTTCTTTAATGTTTTGTCAAATTTCCTGTAAGTTTTTAAAATTTTAATGGAAATCCATTCTAGTTATAATAAAAAACTTGCCAAAAAATTAATGATTTTTGAAAAAAAAAAAAAAAAAAAAAAATCTGCCTAAATAATTATGCAATTCTTACAACAAAACATAAAAATATTGTACATAGTATGTGTAGCAAAGTGCTAAAGTTACAATTAATTCGTAGCTTTTTTTATGATACAGATCCAAAGTATTTGCGCTTTTCTTCAATTTGTGGTTGGCCTCTTAATTACACTCTGGACGTAATGGAAAATGTGAGTTTTTAAATGTTTTTTGCCTGTCTGAAGTTCCAGGCATTTTCCTGCAGTATTTTTTTAGAAAATCGAAAAAATGTCAAAATAAAAGAAATTTCTAATAATTTGATCACCCACTGTATTTTCACTTAAAAAAAAAAAAAAAAAAAAAAAAGGTGAAACATTTCCATTTCCTTTTTTTTTTTTTTTTTTTTCAAATGGGCTTATTGTTTTCACTTTTAAAATATTTTATTCAAATGTTTAAATATTTAAATAGCTAAACTTTATCATTTTTTTATTTTTCATACCCAATTTACCGCAGGATCAGTGTTGCCAGATTGTGCGACATTTTTATTTAATAGTCACCAATAATTTTGAGAAGTGATGTTTGATATACATAATGGTCGATTACGTACATTAAATATCACTTCTCAAAATTATTGGTGACTGGTGAATAAAAAAAGTCGCGCAATCTGGCAACACTGCGCAGGATATAAGACTTAATAATTATTCTGTGTCATCATTTTATAGGAGAACATGACTTACCAAATGTTGAAGTTTTAGATATTTTACCATGGATTCATCCATGTCAGTAATCTGACAATTACATATTTTCATTGAATTGCATACTGTTCTATTACCAAATTTCCTAGAATAGTTCAGGCAAATTCAAATTGAACATTGACCTGGAGTGGAGACAGCATTCACAGAATTCAGTTTGGTGTAAATGATTTTTTTTTTTTTTTTTCTTGTGAATCTTTATTCATTTAACTTACAAAAGAATTTTAAGAAATGACTATAGTAACCGTTGTTTTTAAACGGAATTTCCTACCTTTAAGATGAAATATGTTTATTATTATTATTCATTTTGAATATTTAGAGATTTAGACAAAACTAAAAAACGTTTCTTATATCTTTCTTTTTTTTTTTTTTTTTTTTTCCTTTTCTGCTACATCAGTTAAAAATACATAAAAAATAAATTAAGAGAAAAAGCGCGGGAAAAAAAAATGAATATAATAACTGTTGTTAAGGCAAAAACAAAGTTACCATATGTCTGTATAAGAAAGAAGAGACTTAAAAATAATAAATAAATAAAATAATAACACTCTAAATTAATTTCTGTTTTGCAGAGAATTTTATACGTGTTACTTAGAAAACAAAAATAGACTTCGGTTTCTTATATGTTAAGTAAGGTTGAACCTTAAAATTTTGTTACAGAAAAATATCATTAAGTTTGTCGTCAAATATAGCTTCTGTCGTGGATTTCTAAGAGCTTCGAGACGGAGACCTGTAAAACTCCTTTTCCCGGTAATAAAAGTAAAAAGCGACTTCTGATATTTCAGGATTAGATCAATCCAAGATGTGGATCACGATGGTCACAACCTATTCCTTAACAAAAATCTCCACTAAGAGTATCCCCTCCTCCCATTCACACGCACAAGGAAAATAACGAATTAAAACTGAATAAGTGCTTTATTACGGGAAAACATTGATTTCGAAAAGGGATATGACCTCACCATACCCTTACTCGTTCTATCAAATTCTGCATCCAAACTTAAAAGCATTTTAAGAAAATAACAAAATACTTTGTGTTTTGCCGATTATTTTATCAATTAAACAAATAATTTTTTAATGTGGTAGATTGGGCATTCAATAATATTTTATTAAATGAAATTACTTGAATTGATATTTTATTAAATAAATTGTGACAGATTATTTTCTTTATTTAAATAATAATAATAATTAAATAGCATAAACTTGCAGTTATTCGTACTCTTTTACATCGTGTAAAGCATTATTGTAGTAATTCCGAATTATTAAATATTGATCTATCCGAAATTTTTTCTGATTTAAGAAATAATGATTACCCCCCCCCCCCCCACGTTTATTAAAAGAATTTATAAAGAAGAGTTCTATTTTTCATATAAATCAGTTTATCCTAAAGTAAAAAATTCCACTCACCGTACTACTATCCCTTATTATAAAGGTATTTCCGAAAATATCTCTAAATTGCTTAGAACAGTTAATATCTCTACTAGCTTTAAGCCTCATCTCCGTATTAGTAACTGTCTCTCTAACTTTAAACTTGCTGTCCTCCCAATTAAATTTTTAGGTGTAATCTATAGCATCCCCTTTAAAAATTGTTATTATACATATATCGATGAAACTGGCAGAACAGGTGAAATTAGATTAAAAGAACATAAACGTTCATATAAAACAGGTGACTTAAGATCGAAACTCGTAATCCATTCTCTCAATAGGGATCATATTCCTGATATTGACAACTTTAAAATTTGAGCTTCTAATGTTAATATATATGAATCTCGTATTTTTCTAGAGGGCGCTTTTACTAAATTGCAACTTTCTGCCTTGAACGAAGCTAAAGCTATGCCTCCTGAATATATAATCTTGTTCTGATGTGTTATGAATTGTTTGTAAATGTTGTGCTTTGCATGTTTGGCACTGAGGAGGCCTAGTGTTATAGCCGAAACGTCTGTCGTATATTTTAATATTTTTAATTAAAATGTATTTTTAAAGTTTTAAATTTTTTTTTGTGTGTGTTCTTTATCTCATTTTAAATGTTACTTTGGTTTTAATAATGGCTAATATTAAATATTGAAAATGAATTGGTTTAAATTTTTTAATTGCTCTTATATCAAAAGTTGCTAAATGAAGACCTGATTTCTGAACGTTTAAAAGTATGTACATATTTTAAAGACAGCAAAATTGAATTGTATTTGTTACCCAGTTACGTTTAGCTGAATTAAACACTATTTACAAATGCTGCAAATAAACGGAAATGTTATTAACAAATGGTAAAAATCTCTGAAGGATTTTATGCTAATAAAGAAAAAATATAAGTTTTCTTTCTGTGCAAAGTATTTTATTACGTTTTTACTTGTTAGCTTTTTCTTAATAAAAATTTTATGAAATGAATGCTAAAATGAAATTCTTAAACTGTGTTATGCTGTAGTTATATTTATTTATTTATTCCGAAACTTGTAATTAAACTTTTCAATCTCTTACCCAGTGGATAATATTCGCTAAAAAATATTTTTTCTCTTTAATAAAAAAAAAAAAAAATTGAATGATTGTTTTTAAAACTCTGTAACATAGGTAGGTTTTAACTGAAAATAGGATAAAGGCTTTTATTTATTTATTTTTATTTTGTTTCGTTTCGTTTAAGCATGTAAATTTTAATAAATTAAAAAACATCTCTGATCCAGTACTATATTATTTATTGGTATCTTCAACATAAAACTGGATTTCCCTTTCATATTGTATCAATAAAAAAAAAAAAAGAAAGAAAGAAAGAAAGAAATAGCTTGGTGTAACAACCAGTTACTCCTGTGAAATATGAAATAATATCAAAATTTAGCTACTTATAATCAATTTTTACATTTTAAAAAGTTATTACAATCTTTTTTTTTTTTTTTTTAATCGCAGTATGTAAATGAAACCAATTTAAATAGCTTACATATATAGAAATTGTAAAAGGAACTCTAAGAACTGGATATAAGTAAAACTTTCTCTGACTTCAACGTCGTGTATTTTTTCAGCAGATGATAAATTATTAACTTATCGAATTGCATCGTCAATAAATATTTTTAATAATATCAACATTTAAACAGCAGATTTAACTGGACACATTCAGAAACTGCTTTAATTTTTAGAACAGCGCTCTAAGTATTTCTATGGCATCCAAAACGTACCAAATCGCCTCTGTTGTTGCCATCTCATGCGAGCAAAATAAATGCTTATCTCTATTTACGATAACTAACATAAATGTTGCACGACATCTGAGACGCTGTTCGGTTGTCCTCTGCTGAACATCCCAGAGACATCGGTCAGGTGCCTTTTGGGTGGAGCGCGTTGAAAGCGAAGAGGTCAGAGGCCCAAAATCCAGTCACAAGGTCCCTAAGGAAGTCGACCAGTGCTTACACGCTTTGGAGAATGCCAAGTAGAAGAAGGAGAACATCTTGGAGGGTGTTCTGCTTTTCTGCACTCCCTAACGAAAGTGTCCTGTCCGGAATTGAGTTCGAGTTCTACGCAACTGTGACTAATGAAGAGTGAGAGTGGACTCAGTGTGAAGTGCGCTGTTGGGATGTTAATGAGCTTGTTAAGTATATATGTCTGAGAGAGCTGCATTAACATGGATTTCTCGTTCTTTAATAATCAGTCCATTGCCTTTGTTGAGTATCATCAACAGTTGCGCAACTGGAAGAGAGTTCGCAACTCTACCGGAACGCTTTCTTTCTTTCTATTTTTCAAACGTGGTAGAGAATTAGTTATGGGTTATACGTTGAATATATTATTAAGGAGAATATTAAAAATGGGTCTCTGCTTAAGGTATCTCTAATATTGTAGGAATTTTGTTTAACCTTTTAATGTTCATTGGTTTCGCACTCAAACCAAACATTTAACTTCTTTTTTTTATGATACAAAATTTTAATATTTTTTCCTTCTTTTAATCGATTTTTATACGCTTGCTCATTCTCTGTTAGGTAGATAGCAACCCTATTCCGAAATTTAACAAATGCTGTTTCAGAAGAAGCCATCTGCAAAAGCCATAAACTTCTTAGTAGGCGCAAATGCATCTTGCTTATTTGATAATGCACTCGTGCCTGGTTTTTTTACCTGATGAAAGCTCATGCTATTATTTTGGCCTGAAACAACTGCTACGAGTTTTTGCAATTTATTGTGTTTACTTACAAAGTTATAAATTAATTATAAATTAATATTTAATTTAACCGAGTTAACACGTCGGTGTTTCAATCTAGAAATTTCTCGAAAATTAAATATTCTATTTTTTCTGTTTACATTTGTAATTCTCTATGTGTGTACCCTAGCAGCATTGACCCATCGTATTTTGCTCGGTCTTTCATCGATTCCTCGAAATTCGCTCGAGTAATAACAAGGATATATCATTTCGAGTGATATCTAATATCGGTTTTCGATGAGGAGAAATTCACCGAAAAATATATCGAACATCAGCTTCTAAAATTCATCGTGTTCGGATCATTGGATTACATTTAATCGCTCTTGATGAGATTTCGAGTATTGGCCGTTCACAAGTTCATCAGTCGTCAATGAGAGGCCGTTCAATGGCCTATTAAATTTTCTACTATGGTAATAGTCATTTTTTAAATTAATATAGCAATTTTCAAAACGAAATATATAGTGAACATTAAAGGGTAAATAGTTGATTGATACTGTTAAAGCTGTATTAAAATTAATTAAGATTCTTAGCGAGTTTTCTAAGAGAACATTGAGGATTTCTTCGAATTCTGTTTCTAATTTTATTCCTATTGGCTGGTGTGTCAGCTGACCTTGGTCTACCACATTTAGGTCTGTCACAGAATGTACCTAACTGTTTATATCGGTTAATAGCATAATAGACGCTTCTTCTTGGTACCGAAAGAAGTTTACTTATGCTTGCAACGCTTGATCCATCTTTCCAAAGGCCAATTATTGCTGCTCTTCTATCTTTCGTAGACAAATTTCTGTTAAAAAGAGATGTTTTTGCAAATTTATAAAAATGTATGGACAAGTAATAAATATCAACAAAAAATACACAAAATATACTGCTGTTTGTAAAAAATGCATCACCAAAAAGGAATGAGAATATCATAATGATATTTATTGGGCACATACATTATAGTAAGAAGAACAATTCATTAAAGTTTCAGAAAATTTGGAGTAAAATGTACTGAGAAAACAGTACATAAAGCAGCGACCTCTGTGAGCAATAACAGCACTTATCTGTCTAGGCATTGAAACAAACAGCGATTGGATGACATGTACGGTTAAAGCACTTCATGAAGCTTCAACACGATGCCACAATTCATCGATCGTAGTTACTGGTGAGTGGTGGGGGGCAACGATTAAACAGTCATTTTCATTTGTGCGAGATCAGGAGAATGCGCTGACCAGAGCAACGGTACATTATGTATTAAGGAAGGTCCGGACTATACTGACAACTTGCGGTTGTGCAATATCTTGTTTAAGTGTGGCGCTGCGGAGGCCTTGAATATAGAGAGGAGGTGCGGGCGTTAACTGACCAGAAATTTAATGACCGCATTTCAGAGTGCCGGGAATGCGAACAAGAAGTAATCGAGACGTATATCCAATGGGACCTCATACCATCACTGCATGTGGTGGACAGTGTGACGATGTCGAATCCCAGCTGGCATTGTGCATTATTGACAATGCCGTTAAATACGGATAAGACAATCTTGATGCTGTAAACAGGATTGTGATTTGTCTGAAAGGCGACTTCACGCCATCCCTGCGTCCAGGTTCGTCATTAATCACACATTAAAGGCGCTCGTATCAGTGCTGCAGTTTTGAGGGTAATCAAAATTTTGGTAGCTGCATACTGGGTCACCACCTGGAGTGATGGTATGTGGTACCATTGGATACACGTCTCGATCACCTCTTGTTTTGATTCTCGCCACCGAGTTAAGGCCCTTCGCTGTGCCCTAAATTCAAAGCCTACGAAACGCAATACTTAAGCAGGGCAATGCACGACCGCAAGTTGTAAATATTGTCCGGATCATCCTTGATGCAGTATATGTTCGACTGTTGCTCTGTCCTGCGCGTTCTCCTGATCTTGCACCAATGAAAATGACTGTTTAATCGTTGAAAAGCGACTGGCCCCCACCGTTCACCAGTAACTACAATCGATGAATTATGGCATCGTGTTGAAACTTCATGAAGTGCTTTACCCGTACATGTCATCCAATCGCTGTTTGATTCAATGCCTAGGCAGATAAGTGGAGTTATTGCTCACAGAGGTCGCTGCTTTATGTACTCTTTTCTCAGTACATATTACTCCAAATTTCCTGAAATTTTAATCAATTGTTCTTCTTACTATAATGTATGAGCACAATAAATATCATTATGATATTCGCATTCCTTCATGGTGTTGCATTTTTTACAAACAGCGTTTACATTTTTATAATGGCTAAAATAGCTTGACAAAGATTGTGCAAGAACTTTCCACCCACCCTGTATATGTTGGAGGATTTATGTGTTCATGCACAACGAATGAAATTAATGTGTGGAACGTATTGAGAGATTATTTTTTTTTATTATAATTTAAAATTGCGTTCTTACCATTTATGTTCTTTCACAGGTTCGCACAAAAATATTCCGTTATACAAAAATATGAACTTGTAACAAAATATTTAAATACTTTTATTCTGATTTTCCTTTTTTTTATTTTGTCTTACCCATATAGTAGAAAAATTGTTTGTGGGTCGAATTTTCGAAATTAAGTTTTTGTAATATTTACACGTTTTGAGGTGCCCTGAATCCGAAAAACAGTTTTTAGTGGTTGATATGTGTTATCAGCATATCTCAAGAACAAATTACAGTAGGAAATCCAAACTTGGTATTCTAAATCAATACCTTATAGAGATACTACACTAAACTGTCCATTGAGATCAAGTAAATGGTTCGCGTACAGGGGTATCCAAGAGAATTCAAATACATTGCGTTTACGGAAAAAATTCTGGTAAGTACAATTTAACATCTATAGGCTCAACTAAGCAAAATAAAATGAACATATCTATATACATATATATATATATAAGTATATATATAAAAGAGCAGAGTCTCTCTGTGTGTCTGTCTGTCCGCTATAGAATCCTAGGCCGTTTCACCGATCGGGACCAAATTCGGCACGGTTAAAGTTTACGACCCGAGAGACTCAACGCCGCAAAAATGAAAGTTGTAACTTAATTAGTTTTTTCTTAACTCATTTTTTAATTAAGAAACAAATTTTATTTTCCAGAAATAAAATGAAATATTTTTAATTTCACGTGAATAATAATAAAATTTAGAGAGAAAAATACCTACAAAAGTTGGTGTTTTTTTTTTTTTTTTTTTTTTTTTTTTATCAGGAATTTGTATGTGGATAAATATTTTCATAGAGATATTTGGCATCAGTTTAATATTTTTATTTAATTAAGCATTACTTTTCTTTCCTGCAGTAAAACAAAAAATTTTGTTGTTATTATGTACCTTATGAGTTTCTTTTGTGTTCTCCCCTTAATTGTAAATTATTATAATTTGGATTTTATTAAGATTTTTTATTTTTATTTTGTAAATATCAGAAAAGAGATTTTATTTGATTTTATTATTTTATTTTATTTATCTATTTATTTTGTGTATGAAATAGCTTTAGTATCGGACCCCTTTGGCAAAATTTGAAATTCGGCACCGAAGTAGCTCGGACGTTTCTCGCCAAGATCTTTAATTGCACAATTGAGATAGTCAATTCAGTTCATCGCAAAAATGGCTTAAAATATTTAAAGTCACCAAAGGGGTCCCATATTAAAGCTGTGCTTTTTGTATTTATTTATTTATAATATTTTCTATTAAAGACTTCTGTGGTCACTAAATTTGGTGCGTTAATTGTTTGTATGCATCCGGCACTTATTGTAAATGGATTTAACGAAATTCGAAATCCCCCCTCTCCCTTCTCGGAGTCGGAGGGCAATAAACATGTGTAAAAACATGTTTTTCCGTTTGAATTCGCTTTGAATTATCTTAGAATGGCGAATTTTGGCGTGTGGATATTGATTAAGTGTACGCATTATGTGCATTAGTGGGATTTTGCAAAACTTCGAACTCACCCACTGAGGAAGGGAAAGTAAGAAGTGGGTAAGTTGCTGCCGAAAACAGTGGGGACCCAGACTCCTCACGTTGCAAGCAAGAAAACCTCTCCAATCACAGCGAGAACTTTGGCTATTAATAAAGATATTGGATTTTGGCAACTCATTTAAGTTTAATGTCCAGCGAAGCGGGCAAACCTGCTAGTATTTTTATATGCATAAAAATGTTTCTTGTAGAATATAGTATGAAAATTATTCACCATTCGTTTACAGGGTTACCCAAAAGAATCTGAATATAGTGGGACTATACTTGGAAAGTGTTGGAGATTTCCGGCTGTGTTATGTGTTATTAATATAGGACTATACTTAAGTACACAATGTGATATTTGCATGCTTTAGAGACGATATACAGGTACACGGCTATTGATAATAAAGCGAAAACTTTTATTATTATTATTGAATGTAATTGATGGAAGTGTTTGCTACATTTTACCATGTCCAGGAAAACTACTAGGATTAAAAAATAATTCCTCATAGCCGTACGGTAAAAAGAGTGTTTTTTAAGTTAAATTTTCAGCGCTGATTCATTTATATAATTATGCATTTTGTGGTCCCATGAATACTAATGTCAAGTTTATAACGGTTTCTCTTTATGTATGTCTGTTATGAGAGTAATTTAAAGCAAATAATTTCACCAAATTCCAATATGTTTTTTGAAGTTCAAAAATTACTTGAAACGATTGGTCAATATTGATAAGCTTCAGTGAGTGGTGCAGGTGAAAGGTGTAAATAATTTGTAATAAACTTTTAAATTTAACAACAGCCTTGAAATCTATATAAAAGTAAGTTCAATACTCAATCGGGGGGAGGTTGAAGGAGGCGGTTACCCCGCTTTCACATAGAATCTTATATCAAATGAAACTGCTCTTAAACCTAGTTCGAAATGTTTTTAACGTAGTTTTTTCTATGCAATCAGAGCAAGAGAAAATCGTATGAATGCCATACCATTTTTTTTTTTAATAATCAGCATTTAAAAAAGATAAAGAAAGAAAGAAAAATAAATCCTGGTAACTACTAATTTTTCAGCAAAATGAGTGGGGTCATTCCAGATATTTATTTTCCCAATGTGCTCGAAAGAAATTTTCCTTGCTTGAGTGACTTTTTAATAAAGAGCGATATTTATTCATTGAACAAGTAAGAAGAGAAATCTCCGTGGAATTAGATAGCAAATTAATTTCTATAATTATAACTTGCATCTTTCGGCTAGAGTTCCCCTTAATTTACAATTTCTCAACTTTGCCCGTATCACAAAATAAGCCTATGCGTTCGATTAAATTGACTATAATTTTATTTATTCATTTAATTTTTTCATTTCGGATTATATTGGCAAATTTTTTACGGCGGGTTCAACCCAGTTTAATTTTAATTATTTTAGAGTGCTGTCGATTTCGGGTTGGGTTTTTTGCCAGCATATCGAATTGCGTTGAATTTGATTTTTTTTTTTTTTTTTTACGAAAGAGCAGAATATTTTTTATATGAAGTGAGAATCTAATTTAATATGATTATACGTAGATATATAAATTTATTTTACTTCATGAAAGATAAATTGGTATTAGAGAGAGAATTGATTTTACCTTAACCTATTAATTCTCACGACTTTTTTTTTTTTAATTAAGAGAGAGGGGAAAAAAAACACTTTTTTTTGTTATTATATATATACTTTTTTTCATGTAATATTTAGGCTAAAGGAGTACATTTTTTTCTATTTCAAAATTTATCACTATATTTTATTATTACACTTGTTATTTATATTTATTATTTAGCACTTGAGTTGTTACTTTGCAAAAAAGCATTTACTTTATAGTTTATATGTTCATTTATTAAATATAATAGCAAAATACTTTATACTTACGATTTAGAAATAATTTTTTCAGCTCATAACATTTACTGACTAAAATTTCTGCTGAATTCTATGATTATATCTTAATCGATTTAAGTGACGAGCAAAAACAAATAAATAAATTTGTTTTTGCTCTTCACTTAAATCGGTTTTGTGCGTTACACCGTAAAAAAAAAAAAAAAAAAAAAAAAAGCTATTACAGCGAAATGTGCTGGCACCCATATTGCCAGCACATTCTGCTGTTAAATAAGTCAATTTACAGCGGAAACCTCTGTAAAGAGATACTTTTACGGTGGTTTCCGCTGTAAATTACTTCCCCAAGTATAGTTCACCTTTCACGAGATGGCCCTTCGTCCCTCCTCTTTTTAGAAGAGTTTACTTTAAGGAAGGGGCGCGCGATTTGAAAAGAATGAATGGCTAGGGAAAAAGGAAGGTTGCTATGAGAATAGCATCAAGCCAATAGTTCTCGCCAGCTGAAATCCCGTTCTGCTTGTTAAAAAGAACATGTGTTAACATTTAAAAAATAATGACATAATAAATAATAAATAATAACAACAACAACCTTCACTTACGCTTGCATTTTCGATAGGCACTAATACCTTATTTAGATAAAGGTTTTGTTAGCAATGCATTTAAACAAGAAAGAAAAATCGTGCTGCTAATATAGATTATAAATTACTGCCGGTCTACTCACTTTAATTTCTATTTCAGAAAAAGAGACTTCAATAGTCTTACTTTTAAAGATAAAGTACAAATTAGAATGAATTTCTGCAATCCCGTTGTTCCGTATAGTGTCTAAGAAAATATATGCATCATGTATAGCGCATTAAATATTAAAGCTATGGGTTAATAATAATAATAATAAATTACAGCTGAAAATGTTTCGAGCAATTTTCACTTTCATTGCATAATGTATTTGAATTTATTGACTCCCCACTAGCAGCTGGGAAGTTCAGTATTCAGAGTTGGAGGTACTGAGATCGAATCCATTGTCAATAGATATTCTCTTATAACAGTTACAAATTTCGAGGTATTTACGCTAAAGTAGTTGTTAAAATGCACTTAAAAGATTTTTTTTTTTAAATTAGGTATAATTTAATGCCCTTCAGTAATGTATCAAATTTATGATTACACAAGCATATTTAGGAAAATTATCTTTAGGACTAATAGACAGACGACACCAAGTCATTAAAAATTCTTAATTTTGTTTGAACAGATTTAAAAATGTAAATTGGAAAAGAAAAAAAAATAATAATACTTTTTTTTTTTTATTAAGAAAAACATTTTTTTAAATATTGAATGAACAAATGGGGAAATTTATTAAAATAAATTGCGCTTTTTCATACAAATACCAATTTGTATGAAATTCTGTGCAGTAGTTCCTGAGATATAGTTACCAAAAAATTTTGTCACACACACACACGCAGACAGACAGACATTTTCTAAAAATGGTCAAATCGTGTTCTACAGCTCTCAAAACGTGTAAATCCATCAAAAACCCGAGGTCGAAAATTTTTACGAATCCAATACTTTCTTCTACTGAATATAGAAGAAAGTAATAAATGAGATAATTTCTTATATTATTGTATTTCTATGTATTCGGTCTAAATATTAAAAAAAGAAAAAAAAAATCAAATTTCCTAGAAATCTAATTATTGGAGTGTAATTCTTTATTCGATTTTTAAAATAATCAATCATTTTAATAAATATATAAATAAAAATAAAAATAAAGAGATATTACTTTTATAATATAACATTCTAGAAAGTCCAGAAGTTCTCTTAATTTGGAAATAAATAGATAAATAATAATAATAATTAAAAAAAAAAAAAATCGCCAAAATGTCGCAAAACTTGTAAAAATAGCAGACGACCTCCTTTTCCCCCTCAACCGATTTCAAGGTAATAGAATCGTCGCTGCCTACGTCACGCATGATTGACAGGTGCCAACTCATGAAAGCTGAACTATACTCATATTGCCAGCACATTCGGCTGCAAATCTACCATATATACACTGATGGAAAAAAAAATCCCAACACCAAGAAAAAATTATTGTACAGTAATGAAATTTCAGCAATACATTTGTCTAGGTAACATATTTAATTGATTAAAGTTTCAAGATCACAGGTAGAGCCATTGGCGAGAAGAGCCATTTCAAATGTGAAATGTTGGTACATTAGTAACCAGTGTAACCGCCAGAATTTTGAATGCAAGCATGCAAACGTGCATGCATTGTGTCGTACAGGTGTCGGATATCAGTTTGTGGGATGGAGTTCCATGCCTGTTGCACTTGGGCGGTCAATGCAGGGACGGTTAATGCTGGTTGTGGATGACGCTGGAGCTGTCGTCCAATGATGTCCCACACGTGCTCGAATGGAGAAAGATCTGGTGATCTAGCAGGCCAAGGCAACATGTCGACACTCTGTAGAGCATGTTGGGTTACAACAGAGGTATGAGGGCGAGCGTTATCCTGTTGGAAAACACCCCCTTGAATGCTGTTCATGAATGGCAGCACAATAGGTTGTATCACTAGACTGACGTACAAATTTGCAGTCAGGGTGCGTGGGATAATCACGAGAGTGCTCCTGCTGTCATACGAAATTGCTCCCCAAACCATAACTCCAGGAGTAGGCCCTGTGTGTCTAGGCCGCAGACAGGTCGCTAGCAGGCGTTCACCTGGCCTCCTTCTAACCAACACACGGCTATCACTGCGACCAAGGCAGAACCGGCTTTCATCAGAAAACACAACAGATCTCCACTCCGTCCTCCAATGAGCTCTAGCTTGACACCACTCACGTCGCAAACGGCAGTGGTTTGGAGTCAGTGGAATGCACGCTACAGGGCGTCTGGCTCGTAGCTGTCCTTGAAGTAACCGATTTGTAACAGTTCGTTGTGTCACTGTGGTGCCAACTGCAGCTCGAATTTCAGCTGCAGACGCAGTACGATTAGCCACAGCCATACGCCGAACACGGCGGTCTTCCCTCTCAGGAGTGCCACGTGGCCGCCCGGAACCCGGTCTTCTTGAGGCAGTACCTTCCCTTGACCACTTCTGCCAACACTCATGCACAATGGATACATTCCTGCCAAGTCTTTCTGCAATATCGCGGAAAGAAAACCCACCTTCTCGTAGCCCTACTACACGACCTCGTTTCAAACTCAGTGAGCTGTTGATAATGGCTTCTTCGTCTTCTTAGAGGCATCCTTGACTAACATTAACCCACTACGTCAAATCTCAACTGTAAATAACGATCACGAACCTTATAGCGCTTATTTAAAGCAAACCTCATTTGCATGTTCATAGTGTCGCTACTAGCGCCACACTTATGCGCGTAGCTCGAAATTTGAATCGACGTCATCTTTCAGATGTATAAACACGCCTATACCAAATTTCGTTTATCTAGCACAGCTCCTTCCTGGTGTTGGGAATTTTTTTTTTCCATCAGTGTATATATATATATATATATTTCTTTTTTTTTTACAGTGTACCGCTTTGTGTACAGCACTCGTGCGTACTTTGTTCGCCTGGAGAATGGTAAAGTCTTCTTTCGACCCGGAAAAGTGATTGCGAGTTCTTGCACTTGATGATGGTTCACTTATTAATTAAAATCATATTCACTCTTAAACATTGTTAAAAAGTGTTAAAATGATTAATAAAAATTAAAATGCAATTCCAACTATTTAATTATACGCTTTATTTATTTATTTATTTATTTTTCCTTTTAACTTATATTACCCGACTATTGTAGGTAATGTAAGTGTTGTATTCGGTGAAAAATTTCAGGGTCCAGTTTTCACCTGATTTACACATTTCAAAGTCTCCTGAGTCCGAAAATTTTTATTATTATTATTATTTTAAAATTTGCCAGTGTGTATCTGTATACAGTGAACCAAAAAAAAAGTTGGACAGCAGACTTAAACAATGTCATCCTTTAATTATTTTGCAGTACATTACGCTTTTAAAACAAAACAAAATTCACAAGAAAGATAATTTCAAATATAAATTAAAGATCTTAATTTGATTTCAATAATATATAAACATAAATTATAAATTTAAAAACATTACGATGATATCACTTTCGATAGCAAAAAAAAAAAAAAAAAAAAAAAACATGGACACTTACACAGGGTCACAAAAAATAACTTTTAAATTTAAGACAAAATCATTCAATACTTCGTGTGATGTTCTTTGGCTGTTATAACAGCTTCTAATCGGTTATTCATTGAAAAGACCAATTTTTCAGTGAGGTCTGTTGGTACACTGTCCCATATATTCTGAAGAGCACCTTTTAGTTCATTTTTATTTTTTATTTACTTCTCTCGTATTTATTTTCGCCGTAAATGCCCACAGATGTTCTATAAGATTCAAATCAGGACTGATAAGATTCAAATCAGGATGGGGCAGTACTTTTTGTACATTGTATTGTAACCATTCTCTTAGAATCCGAACGTTGTGCTTAGAATCATTGTCTTGAATAAAAGAATAATTTCTATTTAAATTTAATTTTGCAACTGTGTCTGCTAAATTCTGTTTTAGAATATTTAAATATACCACTTTGTCCATTGTACCTTCGATAAACAGTGAATTTTCAACACCGCAAGCTGCCATCGCACCCCATATCCATATCATAACGCTACCACCAGCACCATGTTTAACAGTTTCTTTTATATTTGCGGATTTTAGTGCTGTTCCCTTTCTTCTCCATAAAAATCGGCGGCTATCGGATCAAAACAAATTAAATTTTGACTCGTCTGTAAAAATAACAGATTTCCAGAAATCTTGAGGTTTCCCAGTAGCATATTCAAGACGTTTTCTCACATTTCTGACAGATAAGCATGGTTTCTTTTGAGGTACATATGCTCTATTATATTCCTTAAAATATAAAAAAAATTCTTATCGTCTGTGGATCCACATTAATAACAGATTCCTCCTTCAAATCTCTTGTTACCTTTACTGCAGAAATTTTAGGATTCTGTTTCACAAATGTCAATATCCGTCTTTCAGTTTGAGGTGAAGAAATCTTTTTGGGCCGACCGCTTCCATTAGCTCTTTGCAAAAATTCATACCTTTTATACGTATTAATTATTTAATGTACTGTTGAACGAGGCATGTTCACAATTTCTTCAATAACTCTTGTATTTTTCTTTTCTTTCCATAGTTTCGCAATTAAGTTTTTCATATCTACAGAAGTTTCTTTTTTCTCCATTTCCAAAAATTTAAACCAAACGAAATAAATTTAAACATCTCCAACTTAAAGCTTTGACTTGGACTCGTGCCAAAAAATGCAACAGATTTCTCAAAATTTGCATGGAGCAGTGTACAGTGCAGATAAAATAAATCTCCAAGATTTTTTTTTTTCTGGCAGTGAAAACTTCAAAATTTCTGTTTAAAATTAAATATGATATTTTATTGAAGTACAATAAATCCATCTCAATCTTAGAAGAAATTGCCTTTTTTTTCAAAAAAATGTTCCATTTTTAAAGCACGACTTGCTTTAAAAATATTGAGCAACAAAATGGATTCTTTTTGCTGTCCAACTTTTTTGTTTTGGTTCACTGTGTATATATATATATATATGTGTGTGTGTGTATGTGAGAGAGAGAGGAATCATCTGACTGATATCTCAAAAAACAAAAAAGACAGAACGACGAAACTTCAGAATTAAGACATGTCTGGTGTATAAATGATTTTTCTACTTTGGGGGAAATTGGAAAACGAAAAGTGGGACCGTAAGTCACTTTTTATTTATTTATTTTTATTTTTTAAACGACTATGCAGATTTTCTTCAAACTTGTCATATTACGACCTTTTTAGATGTTCTTTCGTGTATAACTATTGATTTCTGGTGAAAAGATCCGTTTGCCAAGTTTTGGTAAAAATTGGAAGTGGGATTTAAATTCAGTATTTCAAAAACAGCTCAAACGATTTTCTTCAAATTTGTTACATAAACCTCTTTTCAGATGTTCTTTCCCATATATTACGTGGTTACTGCAAGAAACTCGATAGGCAACTTGAATAAGTACGTCAGTTTTAAATTTTAAAAATTAGCCTTAAAAAATAAAAATAAAAAAGACTGCATCGCTTTTCCTTAAACTCGCTATAAAAATTCTCTCTTTTATGTATTTGCGACGTATATATTAATTTCCTGCTAAAGTAAAATTATTAAGCGTCTGATTGGTTAGGTCATTTTATGTTTTCTGACCATCATACTGTCCCCCCAAAAATGTTTATTGTATTTATAATAGTGGATAATGAAAGCCACGTGGTTCTTATACACCAGACATTTTTTCTTGATTTATTTAATATTAAATGTTTTTAATTTAGGTATCCCATTAAATATGATAATAACGAATGAATTTCGGAAAAAAAACATTGAATAATAAAATACTGAGAATAATTATGTATTTCTTATTTAAATTACAACACAAATGGAAAAAAGATTCGTTAGTCGAAGTGTCTTAAGTGCAAAAAAGCATTTTATTTCAACAACGTGCAATAAAGAAAACGCTAGAGATTATCACTAAAAATGTGCTACATTTGATATTTGCTGGAATAAAAAATTATACCTATAAGCACATCCTCACCCCAGGAGGTCTTCAAGATGTCCTCAGGATGAAAAGACATCTCAGAAACATCTTGAGATGTACTGTGGATAAATGTGCTGCTAGAAATCCTATTTCATCCTTTCTTTATCATTCTAAGACAGGTTTGAACAATTTGTCTTGTCATTAAATCTAACTACACTGTAAAAAATAAGTTAATAAGTAAATAAATAATGTAAAATATCAGCATAAATAATACTATAAAATAAATTTTACAGTACTTGAACTGTTTTGATACTTTACGGTATAAGCGCAATATTTTTATGGTACATTAAACATAAAAATACAGCATATGTACCACTTAATTCATAAACGGCATTTATATCGTAAAATAAAAGTATTCGAGTACGTATAAGGTACATCTATACCGCTAGTTTACAGCAGTGTTTGTCAAAATTCAATCAGTTCGACAGTTGGCAATCAATCATTAATCAAGAATTTTAAAATTTAAGATTGATCAATTATTTTCGGCAAATTTTGCAATTAAAGATTAATTATTCATACCTTGAAAACGTATGGTTGAATCATAAATCAATGAAAATAAAAAACATCGATTAAAAAAAAAAAAAAAATTTTAAGGGGGGACACATTTTCTAATCTATCGTCTGTAAAGCGTAAAACCGACTTTCGTTGGACATTTAATATTATACTTCTCTGATATGAAACTCGTCAGTATTCATTATGGAAAAGGTTTAATAGATAATTTGTGTTGCGCGAATTTGTATAGAAAATTATGGAAGAAAGTTTTGTGATGGCCGCAACGTACTGATTTATGTTTGGCTTTAGAAACCGAAATGTGTCGGTGATATCCTCTCGTGTTTGATAATTTTGCTGTTATATAATTTTTCGATAATACTGTATATATTTTTTTTCTCTTTGTCGCCCGCGAATTGTAATATCTCTTTTCTCCTTGGACATTGCTCTTGGAGGATCATTTAAATGAAAATGCCGACTGATACATACCGACAGATGCAAATCATACCTGCGATTAGTGCATAATTCCGAGAGGATTCGTGTCGTCCGTTTGTCACACGCGATGCTCTCTGTCCAATAAATTTCGGAATCTGGAATCGTCTCTCTTTCGGTAATATGCTAATCTAGAAGTCTACGCTCAACTGAGTTATGTTGCATATGAAGCATTTATTTCGGTTTGTCTCTTTTTAACTTCTATTTCTTTATTTTTTACTTGTACTTGTGATTTACCTACAGTTATTCAGATGGCACGATATATTTTTTATTTTATTTATTTATTTATTTATTATTATTATTATTATTATTATTATTTTGTAAAGAAAGAGAAGTTTAGTAGAAACTTTTACTACAGGTTATTATTATTGGTTTGAGTGAGTATTGCTGAAATTCAAGATAGGCAAACAGACACTAATTAATTTATTAAAAGTGGACAGTTTTCAGAATATAGATTCTGTTAAAGTTTGTAAACGTAATATTTTCTCTTAAGAGCGCACAATGCCTAACATCGCACACAATTAAAAATGGTTTCTTAAAAATGAACTAAATTGTCTCAAAATAGTTCCGAAACAGTATATACTTGAATTTGAGAAACTATGTACTCATTTTTGAGTATATTGACATGCACAAAAATGGGATGACCAATAAGGATACAAATATCCCCATGTTTCACATGTCAATATACTCAAAAATGAGTACATGGGTTTTCAAATTTAAGTACATATTGTTTCGGAACTATTTTGAGACAATTCAGCTCATTTTTAAGAAACTATTTTTAACAGTGCATGCAGTCAATGTATATGGAGAAATCTGTTTCCACAATTACTCATTACCAATTTTTTTTTCTTTTTATATTCCGTTTTCACATTCAGAAAATTTACAACCGCTGAATTAATACCCGTTTTAAGGTGGTTTTTTCTTTTTTCTTTCTTTCTTTTTTTTTTTTTTTTTTAATTCTTGAATTAAAACATATGAAAAATTAACTAAATGCTATTTTGCATATTTTAGGTAGAAAGTGAGAAAAATGTGAAAAATAAATTTTTGGAAAACGGGTACTAAATTAACGGTTATGAATTTTCTGAAATTAAAAATGTAAAAAATAAATTAATAAATAAAAAATAAAAAATAAATAAATAATGAGCAAACAACTGTGGAAACAAATTTTCCCCATGGAATAACATGGGCTGTGGTTTTTCCGCGATTTTTCTTCATCCTCTGATTGTTCAATTCTTTAGTAAAATAGCTTATAATTGCATATTTCTGTATTTGGAAATTGTAACGTCGGCTTACAACTCAACTAACAACCTGAATTTGGGCGTAATAGTTATATGTGTTTGAGTGCTTTTTTGTTATATTTAGCCTTAGGAATCACAATCAAATATGAAAACAGTGATAGTTTTAGAAAGTTGAATTCTTTCTTACCTTTCCACTCTCCCAAAGAGTATTCCTCGTAAAATTTGAAATTTTACTATTGCTGTACTTGTGAAAAAACTTCAGAGCTTTGGTAAAAAAAATACATTTTGCTTGTAGATATTGAATATAACTTCAGATTTGTTCTATATTTAAGCTTTTTGGTTTGTCACTTATAGTTACACTTAATTCCAGGAATATTTTAAGCTGGCAAGTGTAACCAGGTATTTACGCTTGGCCCAAAAGCATCTCAAATGCATGACTTATTATTTTACTTTGCTTTTTCAATCCTGCCTTTTAATTTTCAATAAACCTAATATTTCTTTTTAGGTTTTTATTGTAGTGTTAAAATGTTTAATATGTTAAGTGCTAGTTGGAGGCTTACGGGAAAAATTCGCATTTCTTTAACATGTTGAGATGTTTTAAAAATTCAAAAAAGTGCTAGATTCACGAAGATTAGGGGATTTACGATAAGGGGTTATTCGCAAATGAAAATTTATATGTAAAAAAAAAAAAATAATAATAATAAATAAATAAATAAATAAATAAAACTTTCATTTTTTTTTTATTTCCAGACAATTTTTTTTTTATAGGTATGTAGAACATACCTATGAATAAAAAAAATTAATCACAAATATTGTATTAAGTTTCATTGTGTAACATAGTTTTTTTTTTTTTTTTCTAGTAAAAACTTTCATTTGTGAATGACCGCGTATCCTAAAACCTTTTTAAAAAACAGCTGATTTAATCATCGATATCTCTACGGAATTTCATGATATTGAACAGGATTTTTTTTTTTTTTTTTTTTTTTTTTTATAAGGTACCTCTATACTGTTGAGAATTGAACTATATATATATATATTCTTTGCTACAGTCCGTAGATGCGCAGTAATAAATTATTTACTACAACTGTCTGTATCTCTTTGAATATTAAATGTATTTGTTTTAAACTATAGTATAACGATTTAGGCATATGTTGTCTCATTTTCTGAAAGTTTCATAAAATTTCGAAAAAAAAAAAAAATCTTAAGAGATATGAAGTAAAAACTTGCGAAAATGTTTTGCATTTTTTAATAAATTATAAGTTTTTAAATATTCAAGCTAGTCTCACAGAACTCTGCGCACGTATAAAATATAACATTTATAACCACATCTAAAATTTGCACATGAATGGACGTACTTCCATATACAGGATAATCACAAATACCTACTCTTTATTTTATTGGATTTGTTGTTCGCCCCTTAAAGGCGTTCGTGACAAAATCCTTCCTGGGAAATATGAGGAAAGACATGTTTTCCTTGTTCCCAAAATTCAAGAACAGCACATTAAGTATTTTTCGAGATATTCGACGAAATGTAAAAAAAAAAAAAAAAAAAAAGTGTTTCCATTATTTTGTCCAACACCTGTATATTCTAAATCTAAATACATTTCTGTGTTACTTTGTGGATCCATTGACAAATTAATTTATAGAAACTAGTTAACACTTTGAAGGGTGGTGACCATCTAAATTTCATTCACAGCTGTAAAAATTCATCCCGGACATTTTTAAGAAAATTTTGCTTTTATAACTTTGGATTAGGGAAAAAAAAAAAAAAAAAATTTTTTTTTTTCAAACTTTCTTTGTAAATTCTAGTGGTTTTTGTTAATAAATGAGCACAATTCCCTTGCCCTTCAAATAATTAAAAGTTAAATATACCAAACATGCACAAAAGCCTAGAAACCTTTTAAAAACAATTAAATACCCATACAGCCTTTTAGTAAAAGACATTCATTAGATTAAGGTTAAAAGATAATTGTTATTTACATTTTTTTTGGTATAAATTACTCTTCCAGAACAATGAACTTTCTATTTTATACTAGCAAGGCTTGTTCGCTTCGTTGATCACTATATCTACATATTAATACGCAAACATAAAATTTGAAGTACGTTTTTTGCCTAAATTAAATGAGGAGGGGTTTAAAAATGGTGTCGTTCGAAAGGCATTGTTAATTTGCGTTCAAGAAAAAAATATATATACTCAGATGAGACTCTCATATGCCAAAATGATAAAGGGACTTATAAAATAAAGTATAATCTTTTTTTTTTTTTTTTTGCTAGACAAACGTTAAAAGAACTTAAAAATAGATAAATAAATAAAGTATATTGACTTTCGAAGCCAAAAGATAAGTAATAAAGGATATTTGAGCTTTTGAACAATTATAAATTTTGAACAATTTAATAAAAGAAACTATGTCTATCTAACTGTTAAAATGAAACAGTACATTTTATTTCCTGTATGAAGACAATTATCGATCAGAAAAAATAATAAGAAAAAGAAAAAAGAAAGTGTGTATCTACTTGTTTAAAATAAACTTTTTTTTTTCCTTTTTTTTATTTATTTTTGTACGAAAAAAATATCGATTTTAATATAAAAAAAAATATAAATAAAAAAAAAGTTTGTCTATCTACCTCGTAAAAAGAAAACGTTCTTTTTTGTATCAAAACAATTATCATTTTCAATAAAACGAAGCCTATCTACCTGTTTAAAAAAAAAAAAAAAAAAACTTTTTTATTTTATTTATTTATTTATTTTTTTTTTATGTGAGAAAAAAATTATCAATTTAAATTTTAAATGAAGTCTGTATCTACCTGTTGAAATTAACCGTTCTTAAGAAAGTGTGTTTATCTAAACGTCAAAAAGAAATATTTTTTCCGTATGAAAATAGTTATCGGTTATTAATAAAAAAATAAAAAATAAAAAAAAGAGGAGGAAGAGGAAGAAGAAACAAAAAAAGAAAGGCAAAAAAGCAAATGTTTCCATCTACCTGTTTAAAAGAAGCTTTTATATTATTATTATTGATCTTAATGAAATAAAGTGTGTTAATTTACCTGTTAAAAAGAAACTTTTTTTTCTGTATAAAAACAATTATTGTTTTCAATGAAAGAAAATGTGTTTACCTATGTCTTAAAAAGAAACATTGTTTTTTGTATAAAAAGTACTATCTATTTTAATAATAATAAAAAAAAAGGGAAAAGAAAGAAAAAAAAAAAGTGAGCGTTTGCTTGTTAAAGAGAAACATTTTCTCCCCCGTATAAAAACAGTTTACAATTATTAAAAAAAAAGTTAGGCACACCACATTTTTTCTTTTTCTGTCTACCTGATTAACAGAAACATTTGTTTTTAATGAAAGTAGTTATTGATTTTAATAAAAGGAAGTGTGTTTATCTACTCCTTAAAAAGAAACATTTTCCCCCGTATGAAACAATTATCGACTAAAAAAATAGCAAAAGAAAAGAAAGTGTCTCTACCTACCTGTTTAAAAGAAAGATTTTTTCTTTTTATATGGAAACAATTATTGATTATAATAAAAGAAAGTCTGTTTATCTGCCTGTTAAAAAAAAAAAAAAAGTTAAGCGTATTCATCTAATCGTTAAAAGAAAAAAAAAATTCCCATGTGAAAACAATAATCGAACTTTTTTTTTTCTTTTACTTTAGCATAAAAACAATTACGGTAGGTGCTCCAGTAATTGACATCTATCCCGAAATAATTAATAAATAAAAATAATAATAAAGTCATACATTTTACATATAAGAATTTTAACATTTTATGTCAAACACTGGAGCATAGTTTGCTAATAACTGGTAAAAAGAATAACTAGCAGTGTCAAACACTGAAAAAAAGGGTGTCAAACACTTAAAAAAAGGGTGTCAATGACTATTAAAAGGAAAAACTGGCAGTGTCAATTACTGGAACATTGAGTGAGTGTCAAATAAAAATTCATTAAAAAAAAATAACAATTGTTATCAAATGTATATATTTTAACATACACTGCATAAAAAAAGTAGACGGACACTTACTTTGTAATACTTTAAAGCCGTTTATTTCTTTAATTAGAGATATGAGGTTCATTTCTCGAATATAATTATATTCTTGAGACATCATATATTACTATTTTTTGGATATAGATTCAATCCTTTTGAATTATGTAGTGGAAAAATTCAGGAAACAAAAATGGTGCATACTTGCACTGTAATTTCTCTTAAAAAAAGTAGACGGACACATCTTGTATCTCTAAAATAAAACGTTTTTAGTAAGGGGTTCGTCTCCCATTTGCTCTAATAAGTTCGTATACTCTGTTAGGCATCGAATCAATGAGATTCTGAATCTTTTTTTGACAGAAAATTTCCCAAATGTTTGTAAGAGCTTCTTTGAGCTGGTGAATTGATTCATACTGGCGTCCACCCTCATAAATTTTATGAACAAGTATAGCCCAAATGTTTTCTACAGGATTCATATCCGGACTCTTGGCTGGCCAGGGTAAAACACCGAACTTGTTCTCATGAAACCATTTTTTAACGTTGTTAGCGGTGTGTATTGGCGCTCCATCTTGTTGGAAAATCCAGTTTTCTCCTCCAAGATCACACGCAATTGGCAAAAGCTCACTGCTTAGGGTTTCAATATAATCTTTGTAAGTCTGCTTCTTACTTAGGAACACTAAATTTGTCCTTCCACTATAGCCAACAGTTAGCCACACCATCACGCCACCACCACCAAATTGCCGAGTAGAGTACACTTCGTCTTCTTTCTTCAAACTGTGTCAATAATATTGATATCCATCTGGGCCGTCTAAATTAAATTTTTTCTCATCTGGAAAAACTACAGATATCCATTCTGTAGTCCAACACATATGGTTTTGAGCCCACTGTAGACGTTCTGTCACGTGGTGATCCTTCCAGCATGGATGATGTTTTCTCTTCTTATATTGAAAGAGCTCTGAGTGCTTAATGTAGTTATAAATTGTCTGAGAAGTTACGTTAGTAATTCCTGTGTTTATTTGAACTCTGGGAATTGATGCTCCAGTTTTTTTTTTTTTTTTTTTTTTTTTTTTTTTTTCAGCTCAGTAAAATTTTTTCTTTGATCTCTAAGCGAAAGTTTCTTTGGCCGGCCACTCTTTTTCTTTACGCCATGGGCTTCAGGAGCACGTAGAAAATCGCTGATGCTACTTTTTCCTATTAGAAGTAGCCTACTAATTTCTCTGACTCCTTTATTAACATTTTTCAGCGCTATAATCTGTCCTTTCTGGTAATCAGTTAGAGGAATTCCTCGTGGCATGGCGCATTCATCTCCAAGAAATTTAACTACGTAAAACCATCTTGTCAAGCACGTTAGCAATTGGCGAAATGCCAAATGTACATGTACATACAAAACTGGTATTCCGCAAGAAACACCCACTTAGTTAGATAATTGTAGTTTTTGACCAATGTCCGTCTACTTAAAAAAAAAAAAAAAAAAAAAAAAATTGTGCAAATGTGTATCTTTTCTCTTTTCTGCATTTCCCTACATTAAAATTATAAATAATTGAATATTTTAATTTGTCTGTCAAAAATATGAAGATTAATAAGTATAAACATGTTAAAGAATTTTAATTGACATTTCCTATTAAACAAAGACGGAGTTTAAAAAAATTATAAAGAAGTGTCCGTCTACTTCTTTTATGCAGTGTATATGTGGTTCTGAATGTCTTTCATGCCACATGTATTAACTTAAGATTTCTAAAAATATTTTCTGATGACTAGAACATTAAAAACATCAGAGATTGCTCTAAAAGTGTCAATCTCTGGTGCACTTATCCTATCAGTTTTAGTAAAAGAAGGTATGTCCAGAGCTGCCAACCTAATCCGGCAAATTGTTAGTATCGCCCCTTTTCTACACCAGTCATTTCTTAGTTTTTTTTTCTTCTTAATTCATCGCAAATATATTTGACGAAAATTACTTTAAAAATTAAATTATGTAGAAAAAGGGGCGGTATTAATAATTTGCCGGATTAGGTTGGCAGCTCTGTATGTCTGTTAGAAAGGAAAGTTTGTGTGTGTGTATGTATGAAAACAATTACCGATAGTTTTTTTTTTTTTTTTTTTTTTTTAAGTAAGAAAAATTATAAAGAAAGTTTGTATATCTAGATAGTAAGTACAAAACTTTGAATAAACACCATAAAATGCAAGAATTCGAACTGACAATAAATGTTTCGGTCGAAAGAAGACACGACCTTTCGTCAGGCGAAAGGAACGAGTGCTGCAAACAAACCAGCAAAGCACAAAATCGAATAAAGTGAAGAGTAAAAACAAATAAGGTCGAATATAAACATAAATACTAGTGTGATTAGAAGTATAAAGGTGTAAAGAGAAAGTAATTAATTAAAAATAAAAATAAAATCTAGAACTTATGTGCCAGTTCTGTGGTGTTTTTTTTATAATGTACATCTAAACGTTAAAAAGAAACATTTATTATTGTGTGACAACAATTATCGATTTGAATAATAATGAAACAGTGTGCATATCTACCTGTTAATAAGAAATGTTCTTTTTTATGCAAAAATAATTAGCGATTTTAATAAAAGGAACTGTGTCCATCAATCGGTTAAAAAGAAAAAAAAAATGCTATGAAAACAAATATCAATTATTTAGAGAAAAAAAAAAAAAAAAAAAAAAAGGAAAAAGAACATGTATTTTTATCTAACTGTTAAAAAGAAACTTTTTTTTCTTTTTTTTTTTTTTTTTTTTTTGGGGGGGGGGGAGGGGGAGCATAAAAAAGTTATTGGTTTTAACGGAATAAAGTGTGTATCAACCTCTTAAAAAGAAACGTTCTTTTTTTTTACAAAAGAAATTATTGCTTTTAATAATAATAATAATAATAATAATAATAATAATAATAATGTGTTCATTTACTTTTTTAAAAAGAAACTTTCTTTTTTTTTATGTAAAAACTATTATGGATTTAAATTAAGAAAAAAAAAGTCTAGTCTTACCTATCTGTTAAAAAAGAAACACTTTACACTTTTTTTTCGCATGAAAACAATTATCGATCATTAAAAAAAGAAAAAGAAAAGAATAGTGTGCGTCTGTCTACCTGTTTAAAGGAATCTTTTTTTTTTTTTTTTTTTTTAATGAAAATGAATTAAATCTACCTGTTAAAAAGTTTTTTTTTTTTTTTTTTTTCTTAATAAAAACAATTATTGTTTATAAAAGAGAAGTAAGAAAAAGAAAATTTCTTTATCTATCTGTTTATAAGAAAAAAAATTTTAATTACAAAAAATATAATTAGTTAAAAAAAAAAAAAAGTTTAGCTACTTGTTAAAGAGAAACTTTCTTTATTGTATGAAAACTATTTTCAATTTTAATTTAAGAAATCGAGTCTATCTAACTGTCGGGGGAAAAAAAATCGTTTATTAAAGAAAGTAAGAAAAAGAAAAAAGAATGTATATCTATTTCTACCTCTGAAAAAGAGACTTTCTTTTTTTATGTAAACAATTATTAATTTTAAAAGAAGAAAGTGTGCTTTTCTACTTGTTAAAAAGAAAATTTCTTTTTTGCATGAAAATTATTTTTGATTTTAATTTAACAAAAAGCGAGCGAGTTTGTCGACTTGTTAAAAAGAAAAAAAAAAATTCGTTTGAAAAAAAAAATATAGTTTATAAAGAAAGCAAGAAAAAGTAAAAAAGAAAATGTGTCTGTTTACTAGCTTCATAGCAAAATTTTTATTTTTTCGTATAAAAGCAATTGTTGGTTTTAATAAAACAAAATATGTCTGTCTACCTTTTAGAAACATAAAAAGAAAGTCTTTTTTTATGAAAATATTTATTAATTTTAATAATAATAATAATGTGTATTTACTGATTAAAAAGAAACGTCCTATTTTGTAAAAAAAAAAAAAAAAAAGAAAGAAAAAAGAAAAGAAACAAAGACATTTTCTCAATTTTAGTTTTTAAAAAGCGGGTCTATCAAAAGGAAACTTTATTTTTTAATCATGTTAAAACATTTATTTATAAAAAAAAAAAAAAAAAAAAAAAATGTGTCTATATACCTGTTTAAAAGAAACATTTTTTTAATGAAAACAATTATTGATTTTAATAAAGGAAAGTGTATTTATCTGAGTTAAAAAGAAACGTTCTTATTGTATGAAACATCTATCAATTTAAAAATAAATAAATAAATAAATAAAATGTGTACATATCTACCAGTTAAAAAGAATCGTTCATTATTTATGAAAACAATTATTATTAGATTTATAAAAAAAGTGTGTGTGTGTACCTGTGAAAAAGAAATGTTCTCTTTTTTATGGAAGCAATTATCGATTTTAACCCCTTCCGCTCCAGGCTAGCTGTAGTGTAAATATGTGAAATACCAGATTATAATTTGAAATAATGCAATACATAACGAAGTAGCAATGTGCATTTTGTTGTGAAGTAAATATATTTAATTAATGAAGGTAGTAAATATGAATACATATGAAAGTATTTCAATTATTTATAGCAATGACTGCTGTAAGTGGTTCATCATCGCTTTCGCCGTCTTCACTTGTTGTAAAGTCATCATTGGAATCTTCAAGTTCGTCATACTCGGCGATATAATCACTATCCGAATCACTAGAATCAGACATTATTAACAGTTTCAAACACCGGCAAAACACACAAAGTCGAGGAGCGAAAATTACACACAACCGCAGCCGCGAGAACACTGGCGTAGCCAAAACTACCACCGAGACTACTAACACTATCTAGTTGTCAGTAATGAAAATACAATTTCAAAATACCATATGACAAATAAAATAACTCTCTCTGATACCACTACAACGTTGGGCTTATTGTATCGTATACTTTCTTTGGACGTATGCACGTACGTCCATGGTATAAATGGCCATTAACACTAGGACGTACGCACGTACGTCCCTGGAGTGGAAGGGGTTAATAAAAGAAACTGTGTCTGTCAACCTGTTAACAAGGGGAAAAAAATCATATTAAAACAAATATTGGTTATTAAGAAAAAGAAAAGGAGGAGAAGAAAGTGAGTGTGTCCGCCTACCTGTTTAAAAGAAGTTTATTTTATTTATTTATTTATTTATTTATTTTTATTATTATTTTTTTTTTGTGTGTGTGTGTGTGTAAAAACAATTATCTATTTTAATAAAATAAAGTGCATCTATCTGTTTATTAAAAAGGAACGTTCTTTTTTGTATGGAAATAATTATCAATTACAATAAAATGTGTATCTACCCGTTAAAAAGAAACGTTCTTTTTTGTATGACAACTACTATCGATTTTAATTAAATAAAAAAAAAAAAAAAAGGCTACTCTAAAAAGAAACTTTTTTTTTTCGTATGAAAACAGTTACCGATTATATATATATATAAAAAAAAAGTTTTTAACCTACCTGTTTAAAAAACTTTTGTTCTTTGTATGAAAACAATGATTGATTATAATAAAAGAAATTGTGTTTGTTTACATGTTAAAAAGAAAGGTAGATTTTCGTACGAAAATAATTATTGATTTTTATAAAAAAAAAAAAAAAAAAAAAAAAAAAAAGTGTATTTATCTAACCATTAAAAAGCAACATCCCCCCCCCTTTATAAGAAAAAAGAAAAGAAAAAAAAAGTGCTTTTAAATACCTGTTTAAAAGATATATATATTTTTTAAGAAAGAAAGAAAGAAATAGAAAAAGAGGGTATCTGCCTGTTAAAAAGAAATATTTTTTAACGTATAAAAGCAATTATCAATTATTAAAAAGTTAGAGACACTTCTATTTTTCTATCTACCTGTTTAACAGATTTTTTTTTTTTTTTTAATAAAACAATAATTGATTTTAATAAAAGAAAGTGTATTTATCTACTTCTTAAACATTTTCCCCCGTATGAAAACAATTATTAATTAAAAGAGCAGCAAGAACAAAAAAGTGTCTTGTTACCTGTTTAAAAGAAAAAAAATTCTATGGTAACAATTATTGATTTTAATAAAGGAATATCTGATTATCTACCTGTTAAAAAAAAAAGTTCTATTTTTTACTTCATCTTTTTGTAAATGGTAGAAAAAGTATTTTTTTGAGTCAAATTTTCGAAATCGACTTTTTGTTATATTTACACGTTTCGAGGCCCCCTGAATCCAAAAAATCATGTTTTTAGCGGCTGGTCCCTGTGTTTGTCTGTGTACTATACAGGGATGCTACACTAAACTTTTCGTTGAGATCAAACAAGTGGTTCGTGTACAGGGACACCCAAGGGAATTCGAATACATTACGTCTATGGGGAAAATTGCAGGTAAATAGAGTTTAACATCTATAGACTGCACTAAACCGAATGAAACAAATATATATTTTTTATATGCGTAAAAACATGTTTCATGTAAAATGTGGTATGGAAATCATTCACTGTTCGTTTACAAGGCTACACAAAAGAACTAGGTTATAGTGCGACAATACTTGAAAATTGATGGAAGTGCATTTCAGGTGTGCCGTATGTTATTAATATAAGAATATATTTATGTGTACCATGTAGTGTGTACATAATCTTCAGAAGACATACAGGGCTGCCAATATTTAAGCCATAACATTCTTTTTTATTGTTAGTGGAAGTGCTTTACTATAATATTTTACCATGTCCAGGAACGCTGTTCAGTTATTAGGTAAATAATGTATTTTTTAAGCTAAATATTCATTGCTTCTTTTTTTGTATATTTGCACATTTTGAGGCTTCCTGAATACCGTAGTCAAGTTTTATAATTTGATCTTTGTCTGTGTCTGTTAGAGTCAATCAAAAAGAAACAATTTCAGGCTGTCCAAATGTTGTATTTTGAAGTTAATACGTTTGTTACTAGAAAAATTTGATCAATATTGATAAATTTCAAGGAAATTGCGTGTGAAAGTTGTTTGAATAGTTTTAAAAGAACTTTTGAACGAAAAGGAGGTGTTGAAGAGGGCTGTAGCCCCCCTCGCACAGAATTATTTGTCAAATAAATCTGTTTCGAAGCCTATTTTGAATTGCTTTAACATAGCTTTACACAACAGTACTTATTATTTTACCTCTTAATCTCCAATCTGTATTTATAGTATTAAATTTCAGGGTAAGAGAAAGTCGTGTGAGTGACACACCAGTTTATTTTATTAAAAACAGTTATCCATTTTAATAAAAAAGACAGCATGTTTTTCTAATCTTTAAAAAGAGACATCTTTCCCGTAGGAAAACAATAATCTTTTTTTTTTTTTTTCATTTTTTTTTTCATTTTTTTTTTTTTTTTTAAATCTTTGTTTTTATACTTTAAAAAAAAAATCGATTTTTAGTAAAAGAAGGTATGTCTATGTAACTGTTGAAAACAGGCAATTTTAATCGTGTAAAAAAAAAGTGTTATAGATTATTTAAAAAAAGAAAAAGAAAAATAGTAAAGAAAGTATGTATGTCTTCGTGTTAAAAAGGAACGTTTCTTATTGTATGCAAATAGTTATCGATTTTAATTAAAAAAAAAAAAAGTATATATCTACCTGTAATAAAGAAATGTTCTTTTTTGTATGGAAACAATTATGGGTTTTAATAAAGAAAACTCTGTCTATCAACCTGTTAAAAAAAAAAAAAAAAAATTCCTTATGAAAACAAATACCGATTATTTCAAAAAAGTAAGAAAAAGAAAATGTCTTCATCGACCTGTTTAAAAAAAACTTTTTTTTTAACATAAGAACAGTCATTGGTATTAATAGAACAAAGTGTGTCTATTAAGCTCTTAAAAAGAAACTTTCTTTTTTTATGAAAACAATTGTCGCTTTTAATTAAAAAAAAAAATTACTTTTTAAAAAGAACTATTCTTTTTTGCATAAAATATTATCGGTTTTTTAATTAAAAATATCTAGTCTATCTACCTGTTAAAAAAGAGCACCTTTTTTTCGCATGAAAACAATTATCAATTATTTTTTAAAATGTAAGAAAAAGAAAAACGTATGTCTACCTGTTTTAAATAATCTTTTTTTCATGAAAACAGATTCTATCTGTTAAGAGGTTTTTTTTTTTTTTTTTTCGTATAAGAACAATTATCGTTTATATATATATATATAAAAGAGTGTACTTGTTTAAGAGAAACTTTTTTGTTCAATTACAAAAACAGTGATTTGGATTTGAAATAAAGGAAATGTGTTTATTTAACTTTAAAAAAAAAACTATTTTTTGCATGAAAACTATTTTCGATTTTAATTTTAAGAAAAAACGTGTCTATCCGTAAAGAAAAAAAAAAAATATTTATATGAAGAAAAATTATCGTTTATTAAAGAAGTACGAAAATTAAAAAGAAAGTATGTCTATCTTCCTCTTAAAAAGTAGTATTCTTTCTTTTTTATGTGTTATCTTTTGTGTTTATCAACCCGTTAAGAAGAAACATTTTTTTTTTTTTTTCAATTACAAAAGCAGTAATTGGTTTTGAAATAAAGGAAGTGTGTTTATTTAACTTAAAAAAACTATTTTTTGCATGAAAACTATTTTTTAAAGAGAAAACGAGTCTATCCGTTAAAAAAAAAAAAAAAAAAAAAAAAAAAAAAATATATATATATATATATATATATATATATATATATATATATATATGTGTGTGTGTACAGATAGGAAAGTCCCTTTAACCTGAAAATACTTGCGAACGGAGAGTGCTACAGCCATGCAAGTGAGGTAACGGTATAGTAAAGTGAGTATGCCCGACCTAATGCAAACGACAGCAGCGCCCCTAGAGGCAAAATTTGGAAGTTAGCCATTGCAAATCGAAAACGAAAAGAGATAGAGCAAAATTTCCGATTAGAAAGTTTTAGAGCATCAATTAATTAGTACGAAACGATATTTGGTTCACACGGATAAGATAAATTGGCGCCTGTATACCCAAAAATGTCCGTAATCTATGCGCGACTGTTCTACTCTACATATTCACATTTCGGAAATGTAGCAGTGTGAACATGCAGTTTGTGACTTTGTACTGTACTGTAATGTCTGAAAACTTTAATTTCCAATGCATTTAAAATTTTTGTTTAAAAGGTGTTGGCGCTCGCTTGATACGAACAACATAATCACATAGCATAAAATTATTGATGGAAGACTATAATTTTATTCCTAATGTGCGAGCGCTTTCATTTTAAAAATTTTATTTTCTTTGTTGTGGGAATTTCAATCGTTGCCTAGCGACGGGTAGAAAATATGTGTTCTTTTTTTAAAGTGACAAAACAAATGGAATTTTGAATGATCCTAAATGAATTAGATCCTACAAAACATACATTTCTTAAAAATAAACGTTTGGATTTAGAATTTTGGAGCTGTGTGAGAATGTCAAGCTTCACCAACTTTCAATATTGCGAGATGGTGCTTATTTATGGCAAATGTCAACGAAACGAAACGAATGCTACACGGGAGTATGCTGTCCTTTTTCCAGGTGAGCCACATCCAAGTGCAGTTACTATCGCAAATGTAGTGCGACGGCTCATGGAGACAGGAAGCACTAAAAGTCGTCCGCGTTCTGGTAGACCAGTGAGTGCAGGTATGCGTATACCGCCAGAGAGTATTTTGGCATATGCACTAGCCCATCCACACAGCAGTACAAGAGAAATCAGCATGGCTTGTGGCTTAACACGGGCCCGAGTATGGCAAATACTGCATAGTCAACATGCACATCCCTATCATGTCACTATGCAGCAAGAAATGTTGCCACGGGATAATGAGCGTCGATTTGATTGGTGCAACTGGGCATTAAATAATGTTGAAGATAAATCAGATTTTTTGTCCAACATTGTTTGGTCGGATGAGGCACTGTTTCAGCGCACCGGAGTACTAAACCGACATAATGCCCACTACTGGGCGCTGGAAAATCCCTCGTGGGGACTATCCACAAAACACCAAGTGCGCTGGTCCATTAATGTGTGGGGCGGTATCTGGAAGGATCGCTTACTGGGACCTGTGTTCTACGAGGGCACATTAAACGGACAGAGGTACCTCCAACTATTACAGGATATCATACCCGACTTTTTGGATGATATTCCCCTGTCCGCATTACGGGACATGTGGTTCCAACATGTCGGTGCTTCTGCACACCAGCCAGCTGGAGTGCGAAGCTTTCTGAAAGATTGCTTTGGATAACAAATTATTGGGTATGGTAGTAGTATTGAATGGCCTCCACGATCGCCAGACCTGACTCCGATGGATTTCTTCCTGTGGGGTTACATAAAAGATCAGGTTTATGCAACTCCACATACAAGTCTTCTGGATCTACGTCATCATATTACAGATGCTTTCAATAGTGTAACACCTTCCACGCTGAGAAATGTGCATGCAGAATTACTCACACGAATAAAAACGTGTATTGTGAGCAATGGCGAACTTTTCGAACATTCTCAACATTAACTTTTTATCACTATGAGTCTTAGAGTTTAGTTTACCTATTTTGTTTTTGTATGTGATGTTATCAAAATGTATTGATGTAAGTACATAGTATTTATTCATTAAATTGTGCATATTTCTTCTTTCCTCTGGCTATTCCTTACAAATATTTACACAAAATGGAGTGCATCGATTTTGGATATTTTTTGGGTATACAGGAGCCAATTTATCTTATCCGTGTAAACCAAATATCGTTTTGTACTAATTAATTGATGCTCTAAAACTTTCTAATTGGAAATTTTACTCTATCTCTTTTCGTTTTCGATTTGCAATGGCTAACTTCCAAATTTCGCCACTAGGGGCGCTGCTGTCGTTTGCATTAGGTCGGGCATACTCGCTTTACTATACCGTTACCTCACTTGCGTGGCTGTAGCACTCTCCGTTCGCAAGTATTTTCAGGTTAAAGGGACTTTCCTATGCACCCTGTAGATATATATATATATATAGAGAGAGAGAGAGAGAGAGGTGAAGAAAAATTATTGTTTATTAAAGAAGTACGAAAAATAAACAGAAAGTATTCTTTTTTATGTGTTATCTTTCGTGTTTATCAACCCGTTAGGAAGAAACATTTTTCCCGTATATAAAAATTATCGATAATAAAAAAGAAGAAAAAGTGTGCGTCTCTGTCTACCTGTTTAAAAGATTTTTACTTTCTCTTACCCATAAGGTAGAGAAAGTATTGTTTTTGGGTCAAATTTTCGAACGCGAGATTTTGTTATATTTACACGTTTTGAGGTCCCCTGAATACGAAAATCATGTTTTTAGCAAATGGTCTGTGTGTCTGTGTGTGTGTCTGTGTGTGTGTCTGTGTGTGTGTCTGTGTGTGTCTGTGTGTCTGTCTGTTATCAGCATATCTCAAAAACAAATTATGGCAGAAAGTTCAAACTTGGTATTCTAAATGTGTATCATATAGGGATGCTACAGTAAGCTTTTCGTTAAGATCAAGCAAATGGTTCGTGTACAGGGACAATCAAGAGAATTCTAATACATTACGTCTATGGGGGAAATTGCAGGAAAATAGGGTTTAACCTCTATAGACTGCACTAAACCAAATGAAACAAATATATATTTTTTGTAATAGAGACAGTTAACTGAGAAAAAAATTTTGTGTATGTAGGAGCCTCGCCTCCCCCCCCTGGGGGTGAAGTCCCCCCTCGAGGGGAGTAAATTTTCATGATGGGTATCTTTCAAAAGAGCTCGCGAATACCTTTAAAACGAATGGTTGAACCATCGATCTGCGATAATTTAAAACAAAGTTATCGATTTTTTTACTTTTAACGAAAAAAAAAACTTTGAAAAAAAATCGTACTTTTTTTTTTTTTTTTAATATTAAGAATAAAATGGACTTTTTTTGGATATTTGGTGTTATACACTTCTATAATATGGAAATCGTCTGCCTTATCATAAAAGGTAATTTTTATAAATAATAATTTTAATAAATTATTTTTTAAAAAGAGAAATATTTTTTAATAACCGAATTAAATTCTATATAAATGTAGGTGCATTAATGAAATGGGGGGTTGAGGGGGGCGGTAGCCCCCCTCACACAGAACTAATTATCATATAAAAGAAGAAATTATAAAATTATCATATAAAAATCTTCAGAAGCCTAATATGAATTGTTTAACATAGGTTTACATAACAGTACTCGTTATCTTACCTATTAATCTGCAACCTGTATTTATAGTATTAAATTTCAGGGTAAAGAAAGTCGTGTGAGTGACACACCAGATTATTATTTTTTTTTTTTAATGAAACTATTTCCGATAAAAGAAAAAAAATGAGTGTACCTATATGTTTAAAATAACTTTTTTTTTTTTTTTTTTTTTTTTTTTTTTTTTGTGTGTTAGTGTGTGTGTGTGTATGAAAGCAATTATTGATTATTAAAAGAAGTAAGAAAGAAGAAAGAAAGTGTGTCTATCTACCTGTTTATAATTATTGCGTAACTTCCACCATTTGAAATTTTTTATTCACATTTATATCCAGCATTTTTAATTCAGATTTATCACAAGTGTTTAAAAAAAAAAAATGTGTCGCAAACTTTCCGGTATGAAATCTTCGTTGGAAATAACGGAAACTTGACAGTTATGTTATTGATTCTGATAAAAGAAAATGTGTTTATCAACATTAAAAAAAAAATGTTCTTTTTTCTATGAAAACAGTTATCAATTTTAGTAAAAGAATGTATGTTTGTCTACCCGTTAAAAGGAAATAAAAATGCATGAAAACAATTAGCGATTATTAAAAAAAATGTAAGAAAAGAAAGAATGCCTCTACTTACCTGCTTATATATATATATATATATATATATATTGTATGAAAACAATTATTTATTTTAATAAAAGAAAGTGTATATACCTGTTTAAAAAAAAACCTTTTTTATTTCTTTTTTGGAAACAGTTATTGATTATAATGAAAAAAATATCTGTCTACCTGTTTAAAAGAAGCATTTTCTCTTGTATGAAAACAGTTATATATATATATATATATATATATATATATATATGAAAGAGTGTTTCTAACTACCTGTTAAAAAGAAACTTTCTTTTTACACTCAAAACAATTATCAGTTTTAATATAAAAAAAGATGTATGCTTTACCTGTGTGTTTTTTTCTGTGCATGTGCGAGAGTGCGTGCACACGATCTTTTGCTAAGCTTTAATCATCCATCTTTCAAATGTTATACATGGTGGTCCATTTGCATACTCCATCATAAACGTCAAATCTTGATTTTCAAATTTTTGATTATTATTTAATATTTTTTGCAAAAATCCATTTTCTTACGTTTGATAGAGCGTATTAGCCCTAAATGGTTATTTGACATAGGAGGTTCAATTTTAAATCACGGGCAACGACATTTCTATAAATCTGCCGTTAAAATTACTGAATTATATTAAAATTATAAAAATTTTATATGATTTAAAAAGTTTGAGTTGTACTAAGTTATTTCAAAAAAGCCTTTTTGTGTATAACACTTAAGTTTAGCTCAGGCAAAGCACTGCTAGCCTGCTAGTATAACAATAAGTGTCTCAAAATGCAAATAATTATTTTATCATCCCTATCTTATTTAGGATAAATAAAATTTTATTTACAATGAACTTTTCTTGGAAAATCTTTAATTATTATAAAAGCATTATTTTTCTATAAATATAATTTCGCCTCGATATCTTTTTTTATGAAATGTCGTACAAAAAAGCTCTGAAAAAAAAAAAAAAAAGCGCAGATGGTTTTCGTGTGTTCAGTCGTCGCCCACTCTTCCGATGATGGATAATTTATCCCATGATCGAAAATAAAAACTTCATCTTCATCTAGAATGGGATGATTTGATAATGACTTTGACTTTATGGCCCCACTATAGAATACAAGGCTGGGTCGTGCCGCATCAGAGGAAAAAACGATTTGTGGATATATAATCCACCTTTCGTGTTCGGGATGGTAAAAAATCCATTTTTTGGCCGTGTGATCTGGTAATTGCTTTTTGATTTTTCAAACATCTTTTATTGTTATTGTTAGCACGTGTCAATGATTACTAAAAATAAATAATGAATTTTGTTATTTTTTATTGGCTGTAGGAAAATGAAAAAAAGGGTGCATGTTAATTTAAGGAAAATGTATATATGCTTATTTTTCATCCCAAAACTGTATTTTAATTTAAATAATATATCTAAATTTTAATATCTATAAAATAGATAATAATAATATATCTATTTTATAGTAAATCAATTATAGTATTACAATTGATTTACTATAAAATGGTTATTGTTATTTTTAGATTATATCAATACTTAAAATTAATATATACTTTTATTCACTGGAACCTTTCACTATTGGAGTATTTAAATTTGTTAACGTACTTTTTATAGTTATGATGTTTGTATGTTGAATGGATGCTTGTAAGTGTTTTTATTTCTTTACATTTTTGCTTTCATTTATTTATTAATTATATTATTAAATTGTTTCCTTTTATTAAATAGGTGACTGGATATATTTATCTGTTAAAATTTCAGTTTTACGTTTAGAGATTAACAAAAAATTACTTATCTTTTTACATAAAATGTTTTAATATATGCCCTTGATAAATTATTGATTATGTTTCACATTTTTAAAAATGGATTTTACTCAACGTATTTCTCTTTTTGTATCTTATAATTTACGTAATATACCGGATAAGTAAACGGAACCAAATGTTCAGTAAGTCTGTAGACATTTTAAAAATTTATAAAATATGAAGGAATCGGTAGAATTAAACGCAGTTTGCGAAAAAGTTATTCTCATGAAGAGAGTTTTTCTTATGAATAATAATAAATTCTTAAATTTTTCCTCGACATATCAGCGCTGGGCACTCGCGTAACGAAAAATATGCAAACCAAAGTCCTATAAATCGCACGAGCTCATTTACTATTTTGTCTCCTACAAGTGCATACATCAAGTTTTAATTGCGATGTTCACTTGCTGGATAAAGCTTTATTGGTGACAATGTGTCACCTCAGCTAATAACCGCTCACTGTAGCTGCAATTAGCGGTGCTGTAATTCGTTAGGAAACTGTAATTTGTGGTGATTGCGGACACATAGAATAGAAGTTATTAGCCTTGTAAACATTTGCATGCAAACACAGTTTTTCATAGAAATGTATGATTTGATTAGCGCTCTGTCGACGAAAATTTTAACTGTTATTATTATTATTATTATTATTTTCTTTCTTTAAAAAAAAAAAAAAAAAAAAAAAAATCCCTTTTTACAGGAATAATTTTTTCGCAAACTGCGTTCAATTCTACTAATTCCTCCATTTTTTATGAATGTTTAAATGTCTATAGACTTATGGAACACCTGGTATATATATAAAACAACCCATATTAACTTTTTCCATTATTTTTTGTGTCTTGTAGAAGACTTCCCCAAAGAATATCTATTCTTTGACTTCCCTTCCGTATGTGGTTAGTTTGTTGATTAATTCAAGTCTTCTTTTTTGGTGTTTGATCATTGCAATGGTGAATTATTGATATTATATGTACGTATAAAATGAGTTTACATCAATAATTTTGAGTTTATATTATAATTTTAAAGAAAAATGTATATGTTAACAGCTAGAAACCTTTCACGATTGAAGTAATTTGAATTTCTTTGCAGTAACGTACTTCTATATTTATGATGTATGATGAATAGATAGATAGATAGATACCTTTTGGGATGTAAATGGAATGCTCGAAATATATTTTCATTTATGTTTTGAGTTTTTAACACATTCCAAAAAAGTTGAAAAGAAGAAAATTGAGGCTGCGCACTCCCTCTTATGATTTCTCCGTCTGTCTGGTCGCTAAATCCCATGTAAGGCGAAATTTTATAGAATTACGCATTACCTAATTGTCATTTTTAAATTCCGTTTTCGCATTCAGAAAATTCACAACCATTATATTTGGATCCGTTTTCTAAATTTTATTTAATTTTGTTTTATTTATTTACTTATTTTAATATTTCATTTTACAGCTAAAAAATCACAAAAATGCATTTAGTTATTTTTTTCATAGTTAAACTCCATACACAAATTTCAAAATTAAAAAAAAAAAAAAAAAAAAAAAAAAAAACAAATTTTTGGAAAACGAGTGCTAGTTTAACGGTTGTGTATTTTCAAAATATAGGAAAACGGAATTTAAAAATAACAATTAGGTAATGCGTAAATTCTATATGCAATTTTATCAACAGAATAACAAGGGCTTTGGCTAACCTTAACGATACCGGATGGGTACAGATCGAAAGTGTTTTCACAGTCTGTGTGAATTCCGTGACTTTTTCTTTCTTTTATTTTCTTTTTCCTAAGCTCTTATATATTCAGTATTTTAAAGTTTATCTTTTTAACCGTCATTATTTTAGTTTTTTTTTTTTTTTTTTTCTTTTAATAAAAATTCTTGATTAAATAATAATAATATTCGTTGTTCATTAGTCATGGCCGATGAAGCGCTCTCACTTTCTTAGAACTCGTTCTTTAGTAGTTAATTCCCCGCCTGCCTATAGTAAATGTCCAACAAATAATATTTTGGGGTTGTGCAAAATTGTATTATTTTTAAGGCTTAAGACTAATATAATGGCGTACAGTAATTTGAAATTCATTGCAGTCACGCATGTTGCTTTAAATACATGCAAATGAATCGAAAAATTGCTTTTAAATAAATAGACATGATTAAACACAGTTCATTTTATTTTTCTTTCTTTCTTTTTCTTTTCTCTCTCTCTTTTTTTTTTTTTTTTTTTTTTTAACTACATTCCTGCTCAAAAATTTAGCAAGATTTGCGAACGATCAGTTTTTTCAATTTGTAAACTTATCTCTCGATGAAAAGTTTTCAAACATTGGATATTTAAAGAACTGGGTCTTTCTCATGTTTTTCAGTGAAGATTGGTTTCAGACAACATTTAGGAGTCCGGTAACAAACTGATCAAAATCTATAATGTTTGTAATCATTCTGTATCGTTAAGTGAACGAAATGGTCAGTAACTTTAGGCTATGTTAAAATATACCCAGTACAATTTGTGGATGAATTTGTGTAAAGATTGTATGTGAAATAACGGAGATATAAGCATTTATTTTAAAACTTTAAAAAAAAAAAAAAAAAAAAGCATGTTTTTTATTTATAATATATAGAGTTTTAAACGAAAATTATTCCTTTTTCGGATAAATTGAATAAACACTTCAGAAACAATATACTGCAATCGTAATATCTTAAATATCTCAGGAAATGAACATTTCTATGAAAAACTTTTCACTGCACATGCTCGAAATATAGAAAACATTTTATTACGTAGGTTGAAAACTAGATATGTTGGGTAACTTTTGTCAAAAGTTGATTTGAATAGAATAAAAATTAAGCAAATTCTCGGCAAAAGAACGAGCTAGATTTTAGATATTTTTCAAAAGTTGAAATTTTATAAGGGGTTTTTCACATGCCGCGTATTTTATTTGAAGATCCAATTATTTCAACCACGGTCTAAAAGTAGTTTTTTGTGAAAAATCCCTTATAAGCCTGTAACTGTAACACATTTTTGTTTATTAATTAAGATTTGTGAGATCATAAGGGGTTTCCCCCCCCCCCAAAAAAAAAAAGAAAAGAAAAGAAAAAAAGAAAGAAAAAGCTTTTGCAAAGGGGTTGAAATAATTGGATCTTCATATTAATTACGCGGCATGTGAAAAACCCCTTATGAAATTTCAACTCTTAGAAAATTCCTAAAATCGAGCTCGTTCTCTTGCCGACAATTAGCTTAACTTTTACTCTATTTAAATGAACTTTTGACAAAAGTAGCCTAATATATCTAGCTTTCAACCTATGTAATAAAAAATTTTCTATCTTTCGCGCATGCGCAGTCAAAACGTTTTTTTATAAAAATGCTCATATTTCATGAGATATTTAAGATATTTGTATTCCGATCGCAATATATTGCTTCAAAGTGTTTTTTCAATTTATCGGAAAGTGGGAATAATTTTCGTTTAAAACTCTGTATATTACAAACAAAAAACTTGCTTATTTATTTATTTTATTTTATTTTATTTTTATTTATTTATTTATTTATTTATTTATTTATTTTCTTTTTTTTTTGGGGGGGGGGGGGGGAGTTTTAAAATAAATGCTTATATCTCCGTTATTTAACAAGCTATCGTCACGCACATTCATCCACAAATTGTACTGGGTCTATATTAACATATCCTAAGTTATAGATCATCTCCTTTACTTAACAATACAGGATGATTACAAACATTATTGGTTTTGCTCAATTTGTTACTGGCCCTCTAAATGTTGTCTTAAACCAATCTTCACTGAAAAATATGAGGAAGACCCAGTTCTTTAAATAAATACCCAATATTTGAAAACATTTCACCGAGACATAAGTTTTTAAATTGAAAATAATAATAATAATAATAATAATAATAATAATTGATTGATTGCAAATCTTGCTGAACTTTTGAGCATGAGTGTATAAAAATAAATTAATCGATTAGTGTAGCTATAAATTAATCGACTCGTTTGTGATTTTTGCTTGAGATCATCTTTGATAAATGATTAGTGGGAAAAAAAAAAATATGTCATGCATGAAAAGTCTGAAAAATTTTGTCGGAAAATAATTTAAGTGCATTTACCTTTTAAAGATGAATTTTTAACTTCTGTACGTGCTGAATTTTATGAGAAAATTATATTATTTTCATTCAAAAAAAAAAAAAAAATCATTTTGTTGAAAGAAATATTTTATTCGCGCAGTATTTTATCAATTGTAAATGAATTAAAATTTACAACAATTTTCAATTCACTGCTGGGCAAGGGATGATGAAAATTATCAAAACCGATGCAATCAAAAATATCTAGATAGTTATTATAGAATACACTATGCTATGTAATAGTTTAAAAATTATATTCTATAACTCTTTAAAAATTATTTACTTTTTTTTTTTACAAAATTTTAAACTTTAAATTTATTTTTCTTGGGTTTCATCAAATTTTGGGAATAATTAGTTACATATGATGCTGCTCCTTGCAAATTCGTTTTCATCCAATCCTCTTAACACTTTCGCGACCGCATGTTTTTGTCTTTTTCATAGCAAGATCCGCCTGTGGGCGTTATTTTCCCCAGTTACAATATTTCAGAACAAAATTTTCCGTATTCACATTTATATTACAAATCGATATACATTATAGTTATACTCTTTCTAATCAAAGCATTTATATCCATAGTATATTGATAGTACAAATATGAATATTGGGTATATTTTTAAGAAATAAATAACATACAAATTGCAAAAGAAACGCCCACTGGTGGAGTTACAGATTTTCAAATGACGTGAATCTACGTCAGCGGTCGCGAAAGTGTTAAAAATTTGTGTGAATGTTAATCAGTATATTTGTTACAAAACTAGGCATTCATTTATTGAAATCAAGAAATTATTACATTGATTAAGAACTCTTAGATTCAGTCGAAGGACAAAAAATTATGAAATTCTTACCCTACAAACACATCTTCTTTCCAGGACATTTATAGGATATCTTGAGGATGAAACAGACATCTTTAGGATGTAATGTGGATGAAAGGTATATTTTTAGGATGAACTGTGAATAAGTGTGTTTGTAGGTGGATTTTAACTTTTTTTTTTTTTTTTCTTTTTTAACCGATGTTGTAATTGAGATAGAAAAAAAAAATTCAATACACAAATGTGCTCCGTTACGTACAGAATACACACTATAAAAAAAATTAGAGATATAAAATAACTTAGAATTAACATGGAGCATTTTGAAATTGCGCATTATTTTGTATTATTTTCCCCATAAAAGAGGCTTTTTCATCTCAAAAGTTACTTTCTATCATTTAAAATATGCTCTATATGCCTAAAAAGGATAGATTTTATGACAGTAATTGATTTGAAAAGCAAGATAACGTAAAACAAAAATAATAAATTTCCACGTCCCTAGTCCCTGTATCGTATGTAACAGACAAATAATACTGTTTCTTTTACAAATGTTACATGAACGAAGTCACGGGTGAACGTTTGCAAAAACACTTACGGTTTTATATTGAAGTAAAAACTTTTCTGTATGCAAATTTGCCCGTTTCTCTTCAAATTAAAACTGTTAATAATTAAAAAATCTAGACCTACCGCATCAAATGTAATTCTATGGGGGTTTTGTTGCTTTGTATTATAAGGGCCCCACCAGAGGCCGAGCGGTTCTGTGCTGAAAGCTAATAAACGGAAAGTGCCAGGTTCGATCCCAGGTAGCGAACGTTGAACTAGCAGTTTAGAGTTTTGCGTGGTTTTCTCCGAAACTCGCATAAATACGGGCTGGGATACCTTAGAATGATCCCCTCGGAGGTCAGTCCCTCTGTAGGCTTAGGATCCTAGTGCAATCAATCAGTTTTAAACCCCACAATCCAACCAATTTGTATTATAAGGATATCTGGTTCAAAAATAAAACTTTTTGAATAATATTTTTTAAGTCGATTTCTTTGAACTTATAGCAATTATTAGTGAGCAATTTTTAAAGAAATAAATTTAGATATTTCATGCCATTAAAATAAACTCAGTGATCGCGAAAAGAAATATTTAAGTATATTAAAAAAAAAAAAAAAAAAAAAAAAAAAAGTTTACTAATATAAAAAGGTTGGAGTGACTCTACTCGATTTTCCGAAGGTAAAGCAATTAACGATTGTTTAAAGCTTAAATAAATTAAAGTAAGAGAAATTATTTAAAAAAAAAAAAAAAAAAAATTATAATAGGGTATTTGAGTATATTTCCTCAAAATGTATGCTGTTTAACGCTATTGCACTTCAAATAATATGAGCTCATAAATCATAAAAATAAAGAATTTTTCGTCTCTGTAGAAAATAATAAAATAATAATTGCTAGATTCGCCAAAATCTATACAGTTCGTGCGATGGTGACCTGTAACATGTATATAAATTTTCACCTCTATCAAAAAACGTATTTAGACGCTATCGCACTTTAAATAATTTAAGCCCATAGGCCATAATGATAAAGAATTTTTCTTTGTGTCCCTCTAAAAAGCGTGCTAGATTTCCCAAAAACCTATACAATTTGTGCTACGGTGACCTATAATATAACATAGTAACATCTTTCCGCTCATTTCGACAAAGCGTTTGGATGTTATCCTGTTCACTCACACACACACACACACATGCATACCTTATTGTAAAAACAGCAAAAATGAAAGGAGACCTCAAAACGCTTAGATACACCCAAAATCTCAAAGTCGAATATTAGTCCTGATTCCAACACTTTCCTTAAATATGTATGTTCGGAAAATAAAAACAACATGTTCAAAGATTTAAGTTCAAAAAATCGAATTCGAAAAACTTCATTTTCGAATCAGGATATATACTTGCATTACGAAAATTACACCTTATTACACGATTAGAGAGAAAATGTTAATCTCATTAATGTGCATTCTTAAATTCATTAAAGCTTAAATTTTTACACTGCAAATTAAAAAAAAAAAAAAAAAAAAAAAAAAAGTGTCACATATAATATTAATACATTTTAAGCAAATAAAATCTAACTAAAATCATTATGGGTTCTACTTTCTCTGAGAGTGTCGATTTACTGATAGTCTAATCCATTTTAATTAAAATAACAAGTCATAGTAAGAGTTAAATTTCGATGGTTTAAAAGTTTTATAACTCATTAACTAACTTTTTGTACTAGTATAATTATTTTGAATCACCGAACTGACGCATACGACTACTTATTATTTCTATGACTTTCTCTCAGTCCAATATCTGTATAATATATCTGGTATGACTAATCTTTCCTATCACGATTTTTTTCAATCAAGTTTTGCACCCACGCTCTGCCAGATTAGACGCCTTTCCTCAATCGAATGCGGGGGCGGCTTTATCTCTCTTTATGGAGTATTCTCATCTCCTTTTCTGCCTAACCCTTTGCCATTTAAGCTTCGAGTTGCCAGTAGGCGAAAATTAAATATTCTAGTGGAAATGGAATGGCTTTTTAATCTGTTCCCAGTTTTAAAAAAATCTGCAGAATAACTGCAGTTTGGAAGCAAAAAATTTGCAGATATATTTTTTTTCTCCCTTAAACTTATTATTGTTCCAAATATACTTTCAGATTATCTGCATTTTTTTTTTTTGTAGTTTTTTTTTTTTTTTTTTTTTTTTTTTTAAAGATTTGTTTTAGTTGGGTTATTGCGTATTGATTTAAGGAAAAATATTGTTAACACTTATAATTAATAACTTTATTATTACTGTAAATTGGTACGTGGTGATTTTCACAAACTTTTCTCCTGATCATTCTAAATGTGAATTTAAAGTTGTTTTTATAAAATTGTTAAAACAATTTTGCAATTGTTTAACAATTGTAAATTGCTTTATTAAAAAAAAAAAAAAAAAAAAAAAGAAGAAGAAGAAGAAAAACTTGACCTCAACTTTAATAATAATAATATAAAATATAGAATTTTCAGTATTACTTGTGTTTAAAACCTCTAATTTTCTACTAAGTTTGGCGTTTTTATTTATTTATTTATTTTTATGCTTTAATTAACAATAAAACACAACTCTTATCAATTAACATGAATTGGAAATTGAACGATTGACAACTCGCAAAACATCAATGCAAAGTGACCTGAAAATAATCCCATTTTACTGAAAATCACTATTTATAGACAATTTTCAACTTTTTGACGAATTCGGTTTTAAATTCGTGATTTTTTATTTTATTTTATTAATATTATTTTATTTTAAGTGTTTTTATGCTCTAATATAAAAAGGAAGTGCTTTATAATCTTACATGCTTTAAAAATTGGAATATTACCACATAGTAGATTTTATTTATCATGATTTGGAAATTGGAAGATTGTCAGCTTCCAGATTTTTAAATATCAGTACAAAGTGGCTTGGAAAAACATATATTTTTAATTAATAATATATATATATATATATAGAACTTAAATAAAACACAACTAAGAAGCATCCCATTTAAATCAGCCTTCTAAAAATAAATAAATAAAAATAAAAAGGTCTATTCGTTTGGAAGCTACAGTGACACAGACAGACAAAAGCTTTGAAATTTCACTTTTCTTCTTCTTCTTCTTCTTTTTTTTTATTGTAGTTAAAAATGCAGTTGTGTTAGCCGGAGTATACATATGATGCAGTTTTATGCAATAGCGCAGTGGTAGTGTCCATTGCAAAAAGTAAGCTTAGCAGTGCTTCCTGTTAAATGGTCAAAAACATCCAGAAACTAGTATGCTGTGGCCAAAACAAACTTTACTTCTAATAATGTATAACAGAGCATCCTTAACATGCACAAAAATTTAATCAGCAAAGCTTTTTATAATAAACCTTTTTGAATACGATTTGATGCAATTTTATACAACAAATACTAATGTACTAATCGGTATGTTACCGCCTAGCTCTTGATTTTTACACGTGTATTTTCAAATTTATTTCTCCTTGCTAGTTCAAATTACGAAACATTGGTTTACAAAACAATTAGCTTCATCGTTTACATAGAATTAATATGTTTTGAAGTCGACCCGATTCCAAGAAATTAAAAATGACATCGTAATCATTTAATTTAAATTTTATAAACACGTTTCTATTTATTTATTCATATTATTAATTTTTCAAGACATAGTTGAATTTTACATAATTATTTTATCCTGACGTATTTAAAATTTTTCATAACTGAGAAAATAATTTATTCTAAAAATAGAATTTTTATTTTTTTATTTTTATTGAGAATCAATGAGTGAATCTTCCAATGTTAAATTATCTTTTTTCGTTATTTTATTCAATTGAAATGCACGCATGGAAACCATGGATAAAAATTTACTTTCTTTATTCCAATATTTTGTTTTATCTATAACACTATTTTCAGCGTTCCAAAAACTTAGGCGTTCATTATTAAAAAGATAGTCATCAGCAAAATCGCAGAGAATGAGTAACAGAAACGCCACCCGTCGTCGAGTATACATCCAAATTAGATCCGCATAGCTTCTCTGTAAAAAATAAATAAATAAATAAAACTATAAATAATTTTCGCATTATTTCGTAAAATAATCATACTGTAGAAACGCAAAATAACATGCACCAGTTTTCGTCTATTAAAACAGTTGTGCATTATTGAAACAAACTTCAAGTAATTTGATTTCATAGATCATAACGTATAAGCATTCTTCTTTGTAGCTCTCTAAAAGAATTAAAAGTACTAAACTCTTAAATTATACAATTTTTGTGATGATGGCATGTTTGAGAATTTTAAATGTCGGATTAGATAGCAACGAACCTCAAACACAAACTCAAACACTATGTCTTGAGTCAATAGATTATTATGTATAAGAGTTATTATTTGTGTCTCTGTAAAAGAAGGGAGTTCTATACACTCACGAAAATTTGTAAATGAGCGACTTTGACTAAATAACATACCGATCAAGTTTGAGCTCAATCGAATGCATTGTTTAGACGCGATCGTGTGAACTCACTCACGAATACATACATACATGCATACACACACATATACATTACCGTACAAATGTCAAAAAGAATTCAGGGAACCCTAAAACGTATAGGTGTAATCTCAAAATCTCACAATCTGATTTTTTTATTATTTCAACCATTTCCTTAGATAGCATAAATAAATGTTCAGAATGTAATAAAAAGTACATATATAAATATAACTTTATGTTAATTTTTGTTTAACAATGTTTAGGTTTTTACAATTGTCCCGCCTGCGGTCAACAAATCCCATATAAATCTATAGAGAAGTTTGTTTATAGAATAACTCATTACCTAATGTATTTGTTTAAATTCCATTTTTTCACATTCGGAAAATTCACAATCGTTAAATTAGTATTTGTTTTCTAAAAGTTTTTTTTTTTTTTTTTTTTTTAAATTTGGAGCTTAAAAATGCTAAAAATTAAGTACATGAATTTTCCTCATTTTTTATCTGTAAAATGAAACATAAAAATGTTTAAAAAATAATTTTTTGGAAAACGAGTACTAAGTTAACGGTTGTGAATTATATGAATGTGGAAATGGAATTAATATATATATATATACACACATACATTAGGTAATGAGTAGTTCTATAAACAAATTTTCCCATAGAGATACATGGGATTTGGTGATCGAAGACGGGGAAATGAGAAAGGAAGGAGTCTTAACATTTGTGACATTTCTCACAAATATTTTAGTTATTGGGAAGCAGGTACATACTTGTCAATGTAGTCACGATTACATTTCTTTATTGTTGTCATTACATAGCGTTTCAGAAAGTACTGTAGCATTCATCTATTATTTATTGTCTTTTTTTTTTTTTTTTTTGTTACTGTCATAAACGAGCATCTTCATTTGTCCTTGAACGCGCATCTCAGCAAAAGGAAGCGCCCTCTCGTGAACGGAAATGCGATTTTCCTGTGACGTCATATTTTAATAAGTTTTTTTCCTTTTCTTTTCACTTTCACCTTTTTACTAGAAAACCGAAAGAGAAATTTATATTTTGAATCATTCTGGCATTTTACGAGATTTTATTATAAAAACGGTATTTTGTTTTTTAGTAATACATTTTTTTTCTCTCTCTGCTAATAAGGATGTGCATACTAGGGTGGTTCGAAAAAAACTTTTTTTTAAATTTCAGATCGCTATAGTGCGCAAAAGTTGCCATTGGTATAGACATGAAAAAAGCACTAATTATTTTTTTTAAATAAATTTGTCTTCCGGTCGCGCAGTGCCATCAAAGTTAGCAAAAAAATGTGAAAACCTTAATTTTCATAATTTTTTTAAGCACGCCAGATGATTTTAAATGCGTTCCTATACCATGAATTAACTACTTAAAGTATGTAAAATCAATATATATGCACTTTTTATACATTTGTTTCATATCTTCCGGTCGCGCAACATAGTACAAACAGAGCAAAATTAGTAGTTTTTACAAAATTTTAAAGTTTGACTGTTTAGTACATTTTAATCATACGACTTTTAGAGATGCTAAAGTTTAATTATATTACAATAATATATTTAAAATCCAAGCATATAAGATAAACGTGGCTATAAGATAGGCGTGGCGTACGTGACGAATGCCAGCGATGCGCGCGCAGCGTTGCCAGTCGAAGCCATTATCGTTTCCCGCTATTTTCTTCAGTCTGCTCATGCCGCTAGCTCTAGTCAGTACTAGATTGTGTTGTGCTTAAGTTCGCATTCTACTTTTGCGCTCAGTGTTTGTACTTGAATACGACAGTTATTGATACAATGAATGTACCAATGAAAGTTGGCATAGGTACAATAACTAGAAAAGATTTTGATTGCCCTATTTTTGGTCGCCCACGAGACTCGTTGCACAACAAGCTTCCTACTCATGAAAATGTCCTTCGCTGCTGCTTTCAACAGAGATTCAACCTAGCTGTGACAATAAACAACAAGAGCGTATCTTTTTCAAGAGTAGCCTCAACAGTAGCAAAGAAAATTATCGGTTTATATGACAAAGCCTCGATCCCAACTGTTACGGAGTACAGAGTCATCTAACTAATTAGTTCTTTCTACGAATCATACAGTAAACTCAAAAAGTCGTTTCATCGTGACAAAGATAAATCAGCATTCAAACTTAAACTTGACAATTTCAAGGAGAAAGTATGCTCACTTTTTTATGTCGCGGCGTGTAAATGTGCAAGTACATAAACCTTAATTCCAAAGGTTACTTTTTTTCTTCTTTCACAAATGCAGTTCACACTTAGAGGGCATACTCATGTATCTGGAGATTTCTTACATGAACAGTCATTAGCAACAATTACACATTTACACGCCGCGATATCAAAAAGAGAGCATCCTTTCTTCTTCAAATTGTCAAGTTTAAGTTTGAATGCTGGTTTATCTTTGTCACAATGAAACGACTTTTTGAGTTTACTGTATGATTCGTAGTACGAACTAATTAGCTGGATGACTCTGTACTCCGTAACAGTTGGGATCGAGGCTTTGTCACATAAACCGATAATTTTCTTTGCCACTGTTGAGGCTACTCTTGAAAAAGATACACTCTTGTTGTTTATTGTCACAATTAGGTTGAATCTCTGTTGAAAGCAGCAGCGAAGGACATCTTCATGAGTATGAAGCTTGTTGTGTAACAAGTCTTGTGGGTGACCAAAAATAGGGCACCCAAACCTTTTCTAGTTATTGTACCTATACCAACTTTCTTTGGCACATCCATTGTATCAATAACTGTCGTATTCAAGTACAAAAACTGAACGCAAAAGTAGACAGAAAAATAAGTACTTAAGTACAACACAATCTATCTAGTACTGATTTGAGCTAGCGGCATGAGCAGACTGAAGGAAATAGCGGGAAACGATAATGACTGCGACTGGCAGCGATGCGCGCGCATCGCTGGCATTCGTCACGTACGCCACGTCTATCTTATAGCTATGTTTATCTTATATGCTGGGATTTTAAATATATTATTGTAATAGAATTAAACTATAGCATCTCTAAAAGTCGTATGATTAAAATGAACTAAACAGTCAAACTTTGAAATTTTGCAAAAACTACTAATTTTACTCATTTTGTACTATGTTGCGCGACCGGAAGATATGAAACAAATGTATAATAAGTGCATATATATTGATTTTACATACTTCTAGTAGCTAATTCGTGGGATAGGAACGCAATTAAAACCATCTGGCGTGCTTAAATAAATTATGAAAAATTAAGGTTTTTCACAATTTTTTGCTAACTTCGATGGCATTGCGCGACCGGAAGACAAATTAATAAAAAAATAATAATTAGTGCTTTTTTCATGTCTATACCAATGGCAACTTTTGTGCACTATAGCGATATGAAATTAAAAAAAAAAGTTTTTTTCGAACCACCCTAGTGCATACTTCTATTAATGCTGTAGATAATGCTCATATATATTTTTATAAGTAGGTAACGAAGCGTTAAAAGTAGAATTTTATTTGAAACTAGCGGATTGCTTCGCTGATCATCATATTTAAATGAACTCCCGTAATTTCATTTTGCTTATAATACATTGCTCGACATTGAAAATGCAACACCAAGAAGGAATGATAAGAATAGAATGAAACTTGTTGGACACATACATTATAGTAGGAAGAACAATTGATTAAAATTTCAGGAAATTTGGAGTAATATGTACTGAGAAAACAGTACATAAAGCAGCGACCTTGTAAGCAATAACAGCACATATCTGCCTAAGCATTGAATCAAACAGCGATTGGATGACATGTACGGGTAGAGCACTTCATGAAGCTTCAACACGATGCCACAATTCATCGATCGAAGTTACTGGTGAGTGGTGGGGGACCAGTCGCTTTTCAATGATTAAACAGTCATTTTTAAGATCGGGTGAGATCAGGAGAACGCGCTGGCCAGAGCAACAGTCGAACACATTCTGCATCAAAGAAGGTCCGGACAATACAAACAACTTGCGGTCGTGCATTATCTTGCTTAAATTTTGCGCTACGGAGGCCTTGAATACAGGACAGAGGGGCGGACTTTAACTCATCAGAAATTTAATGGCCGCTGTTCAGAGTGCCAGGAATACGAACATGAAGTAATCGAGACGTTTATCCGATGAGAACCCATAACATCATTGCAAATGATGGACAGTATGATGATGTCGAATTCCAGCTGGCAATGTGCATTATTCATAATGCCGTTAAATACGGATAAGGCAATCTTGATGCTGTAAACAAGATTGTGATTTGTCTGAAAAGTGACTTCACGCCATTCCTGCGTCCAGGTTCATCGTTGATCACACATTAATGGCGCCCATATCGGTAATGCAGTTTGAGGGTAATCAGAATTTTTGTTGCCGCATGCTGAGTCACTACCTGATTGATGGTATGTTGTACCATTGGATACAAGTCCCGGCCACCTCTTGTTTTCATTCCCGCCACTCTGAATACAGCCATTACATTTCTGACGAGTTAAGGCCCATCGCTCTGCCGTATGTTCAAGGCCTCCGAAGCGCAACATTTAAGTAGGACAATGCACGACCGCAAGTTGTCCATATTGTCTGGACCTTCATTGATGCCGAATGTGTTAGACTGTTGCTCTGGAAAGCGCGCTCTCCTGATCTCGCACCAATGAAAATGACTGTTTAATCGTTGAAAAGCGACTGCCCCCCCACCACTCACCAGTAACTTCGATCGATGAATTGTGGCATCGTGTTAAAACTTCATGAAGTGCTCTACCCGTACATGTCATCGAATCGCTGTTCGATTCAATGCCTAGGCAGATATGTGCTGTTATTGTTCACAGAGGTCTCTGCTTTATGTACTGTTTTCTCAGTACATATTACTCCAAATTTCCTGAAATTTTAATCAATTATTCTTCCTACTATAATGTATGTCCAACAAATTTCATTCCGTTATTATCATTCCTTCTTGGTGTTGCATTTTCAATGTCGAGCAGTGTATATAATAATAAAAAAAAAACCTTTAAGCTTGCCTTTTCGGCAAGCATAAAGGCAAAGGTAGATACGTTAATGTTACAAAAGTAAAGAAATATTAAATATGCTTTAACACATACTTAGCCAATGGCTTTGTTCCCACACATTGCATTATTTACGTCGCTATTCTGTTTTTAAGAAATTTAATTATCATCTACTACTATTCATTCTACTTAAAATTTTAGGCTAGATTTATTGGTCAGTAAATGATTCATTTTTTTAAAATCCAATTTCATAATCATTCAACAAATAGAAGCCATAAAGATATACAATTTGGTGACAAAATTTGCGAGTTAGCAATGAAATTTGTGATTTGGCTGCAAAATTTGATAGCTGACGACGAAATTTTTGACTTGGCGACGAAATTCGTTATTTGATGACAAAATTTAGCGAGCTTGGCGATGAAAAATAGCAGCTTTGACGTCGTTATTTTTTCTTCCCACGCAAAAACCTCATATGTCTTCACAGACCAATATCTTGTTTCCACAAGATAAAAGTCAAAGGAAGCTGTAACGTATTACTCTCAATTTCAATATTAAATTTTAAATTCTTGCGTAAACCGGCGTTCTAATCTATTCACCACAAACGACATTTTTACCAAGACTAACGTATTATTTTAATTTTATATTTTTAAATGATAAATTAAAGCTGTTACCATGGTTTTTATATTTTCAGTGATCCTTTTTATTATCGTTTGCACGTGATGTAAGCATCAGATTATAAATTTAAGCAATTAAAGCTATAGAAAAAGGAGTGGATCGAGACAGCACATTTACTCCTTTGAAATAGACATCTAAATTTTTAATTGTTGTCTTTAAATTTTTCAACCATAATATAAAATATGCTTTCACTTGAAAAAAGTAAAATAAATAAAATAAAAAATAAAATATTAATATTTTCCTTTGACATTCAAATGCTTTAAAATGCTTCAAATGAAAATTTTCACCCCCGACCATTTCCACCCCCTTTAAGCTGGATGCCCCATCTACGAACTCGACCGAGATTTTTATTGTCCTGACAACATATCCCGAGGTGGTTAAATTTAAATAGAAATTACTCCAGTTATCGTGTTCACAACTTAACATGGGAAAAAGCGTTATACATCTGTATATATATATAAATTACGTGTCACGATGTTTGTCCGGGGTAAACTCCTAAACTAAGGAACCGATTTTAATGAAATTTTGCACACTGTGTGCAGTTTGGTCCAACTTGAGAGATAGGATAGTTTTTATCTCAATTTATTGTCACAATATTGTTTTATTGCAATTATTTGTTAATTATAGACCTTTATTAGAGTTGCTCCAAAATATCTGTGAGTTCCATTAATTTAATTGTTGCCAAAAAAAAAAAAAAAAAAAAAAAAAAAAATACGAGTTCATTTTCTTTCGACATAAAAATAAATACATTTAATCAAACGTGAACGTTAAAAAATTATAAAAAGTTAAATTATGCATCTCACGAAAATTGACGTCATAATCAATTTAAAGATTTTATACACATTGATAAAGTGCTAATGTAGTTCTATCATAGATATAGTAATATATATAGATCTCTCATCCCCATGTTATCGTACAAAGATTTTTGCTGCCGAAAAAAAAAAATAAATAAAAGCTTTGGAAACAGCCATTAAGTGGTATTGAAAAAAAAAAAAAAAAAAAAAAAAAAGAAAAGAAAAGAAAAGGAAGAAAGAAATATGAATTTGAAACTTTATCTGGAGTCTTCCATTCCCCTTTAGCAAATAAATTATTCATAAATTTTATTTGCTAAAATATTAGTATGTATTCCCGTGTGTATTCACTCGGGGAAAGACGGCCATATTTTGGTAAAAATGTCGTCTTTTCCCAAATGAAAAGGAATAACTTTTTTCTCCCCAATGATCACTCTATTCTATATATGCTATACTATATCTATGAGTTCTATACGCAAGCGAAGTGTGACTCACTGACCGTCTGTGCAGCCAAGAAAAAGATTTCCTATGTTAATTGCCCACTGGATTTTTTGTAAGAAATTATTAAAAATCGAGGAAATTTATTTCCCGATTTTAATCCTTATATTTGGGTATAGATATGTATTAGTTATCGCGGGTGTTACATTGAATTATTTTGCTGTCAAATTGACAAAATTTTAATTTTAAATTTCAAAACTCTGTCGCCCTTGGCTTTTATTATTATTATTATTATTATTTGGCGATCAAAAGCGTAACACGAAAATATACATGCCAGATGTATGCATTGTACGAAATGTAATATGTATTATTCATTGTACGTATGTATGACATGTAATATGTATTGTACGGAATATTGTTTCATATTATTCATTACTCTGTTAATATAAGTTGTTAAAATAACCATGATTTTTGAAAGGAATTAAATATTTTCGCCAGATAATTTGGCGATATTCTTTTTTTTTCGCCAAGGATGACAGAAATGAAATCTATTCCGCTGCAAAATATTAGTATCTTACATCAGATATTTTATTTAGACATTTGAAAACAAATTTGACTTCAAACTATGATAGAATATTTATCATTTTCCTTTTAATTAATATATTATTAGTATATTAAAATTTAAAAGCATGGTATATAAAAAGTTTTTTTTTTTTTTTTTTTTTTTTTTATCTTATAATTATTCTTATCTTAATCCTCAATGTTTCCCATCTTTATTAACTTGAATTTACTATTAAAATTTTAACATACTCAAAAACTTCTCATCACTTCGTTAAAATACACTAAACTTTTCAAAAATCTTTTTCTATTTAAAATGATACATGTATTTACTTTAAATGTCCAATATTTCATAAGATTTCAAATTTTAAAGTTTTAAAATATTTATCAAATTTACTTATTTGTCTGGTTTAGCCTTATTGTTTTCCTTTTTATAACTACAGCTGTTGCCCTCTTTAAAATATTTAAAATGATGAGGTCATTTTATAGTAAAATTATCCAATATAGCATATATTATATTTCACTCCTCCATAAAAATTGATTTTAAAATCGTCTGTTTCTTTTATACTTTTATTTTAATAGAATTTTAATAGAATTTAATTTATACATTAGTCATTTTAGCAATTTTATCCAAAGTAGCATTCGAAATACTATATATCCCTTCTCCATTAAAATTTATAGGACCCTACAATAAAATTAATTTGTGCTTAATATCAACACTACGAAAATTTTTATCAATCGCTTCCAAATTTTGACCTAAGTTTCAAATCTCAACCCTGTGGGTTTTTACATCGGCTACAACGTTTTCGTCTTTGTTCGTAAATAATAATTTGACTGTACTAAATAGTTTACAGCCGTATAATTAAACGTATGACTTAGTCACAGCAACGCGTGGCCGGGTCTGCTAGTATATATATATATGATAGTTATCGTAATAAAATTTAACCTTAAAATTTAGCAATTAATAGATACGAAATAATACCAGCACAATAAAAACAGAACTGATTGTAGCATATCAGTAAGACTGGCACAAAAATGTTGCGATACAGATTAAGAACCAATAAGAGACAAAAACAATTTAAATTATTTACGCCAACATGAATAATAATAATAAAAAAGGACCATTAAACTTAATGACGGAGGAAGTAAATAAAGGACCACAGAAATAATAATTGGGAAAAAATGCTTAAAAATTGAAGTATAATCTCTTCAGGGGGCATGTACTTCATAAAGCTGTGAGAGTTGCATCGATTTCGTAAAACAATATAGCTAATCATAGCAATTTATATTTACATATATATAAACTTTTAAACGGAGGGTGGTTTTGGGTTCTAGTTGTCATGATTGGTGAAGATATGAAGAAATTTTCCAGAAGTCGTGTCATGAGAACCATTGCAATAGGTAGATCTCCTATAAGAAATCTAACTAAAAAAGAAATCGATTTGAACTTCGGTTTTTCCCATATTCAATATATTAAATTCGGATCTCCGCTTTGTGAACACAGATATGAACGTATTTGGATACGAAACTCTGATGAGAGACAACTGTTTTCGGCAGCGTCTTCCCTTATTATGTCGCCGTCGTATCTCCACTGCCTGTAGCAGCGCGCTTGCACGCATCCTCTTCTGTCTCCCCATTTTAATTTTACAAATTCGAAAGTAAATCAATTCCTAGTCTACTAAATCTTGAAAACGTTTTTCTGTCATGTAGCTCTATTGTAAAATACCTGTACCCATTCTTCTCCTTGCCATTAGATTTATTTCTTCGGAAGTATGTGCAGTCGATTCCTCAACCACTAAAAACCTACTATCATAATTGTTTAAGGCCCTAGCTCCATTTAAAAATTTATATGTCATCGTCACCATTTCCTCCTCCTAATTTTACAGCTTTAAAAATTTGCACAACCTGCGTCTCTTTAGATTTGCATCTCTAAATCTTCAGTCTTGTTCTGTTAAGCAGGAGCGCAGTAATACAAAAATTTCAAATTTCATTTTAAAAATGGCTCAAAATTATTTTCAAGAAAATTGATTAATAATTAAAAATTAACCAATATTCACCAATTATTAAGAATAATTGCAAAAAATCACTAGTAATGATAATTTATATAAGACTTAAATTTTAGTTTTAGAAAGGTGTTTCTTTCGTTTGGCATTTAAAGAAAAGTTCGCGATATGGAATGGGTGTGTTGGGGGGGAGGGGGGGGGGCTTAAGTCCTCTAAGCCCTTCCCTATCCTAAGCTTCTTGTCTTTTTCTGTATTTCAAAAATTGTAATCGGCTTCAAATATCAAATTTTAGTTCACCAGATCTAAAATTTGATAGTGTAATAATAATAATAATAATAATAATAAATCAAAACTGTAATTTGTAAGTTTTTTTTATTGTTATTTATTTTTAATAAAGATATAAATAATGTCACACAAAAAATTTTATTTTAAGACTGACTCTTCATATACATTTAATATACTTTTCTGGGATAAAAATAGTTTTCATTCATTGTGAAAAATAATTTTAATAAATAAATAATTTGTACTGCATAAATTTGTATAAGAACATACAAAAGAAAGTTTTCTGTAGGCCATAACATTCTAGTTTTTAAACTATATTTTCGGTACGAAATCGGTAAGCTACGGTAGTATAAGGCGTAAGTAAGGTAATACGCATTCGCTTCCTAGAGTTCTGTCAGAGTGAAGGACCTCGTCATTGTTAGACTTGGTTTGCATGTTTAAATTTATGAGTATCAATTGCTAAAGGGGCGGGGGGGGGGAGACTTTTTTAAAATGTATACTGTCCAGATCATTCATGCTCCATGTAACATAACAAACATACTCCATTCACGACATAAAAGACGATTCATATCAATTTTTAAAGTAAAAAATACAATTTTTTGTGCACTCGCGTTATTCGTAACGTTTGCAACATTCATCCGTTGAATAAATTATATTTTTTGAAATACAAACATTTTGTTGTATTTTTATTTTCTTCTACATGCAGGAAAAAAAAAAAAAAAACAGTGGGTTCGTGAAAATTTCTGAATTCCAGTTTTCGATGGATTTACGCGTTTTTAGACGTCCTGATTACTATCTGATCATTTAAAAAAAAATTACGTATCTACAGTGTCACCAAAATTTTTAACAACAACAACAAAAAAAATCTAGGGGGGGGGATCCTTTTCTTAGATTTTGTCTGCAAAGCACAAAGTTGGCTGACTTTCCACATTTAATGCTATACTTCTCGGAAATGAAAGTCGTAGAAAACCATTACCATGATTTGTATAGTAAAATTATAGAAGAAAGTTTTGTGATAGCGACAACATACTAGTTTTCTTAGTAGAATAGCATGTCATCTTTACAACAGCTTTGGATATTTTCTATATAGAAGCTTATATTTCAATTTAATATTTATAAATTGAACTATATTAGGTTTATTCAGTGAAATATATATTCAGGCAACAATTCTTAGTGCTTTAGATATATTTTTTACAGATTTGAAATCTTTAAATTCCTTTTCTCTGTTTGCATTTTTTCTATGAATTCGTGATCTTCAAAATGCTAAAACTTCTACAGATATTTAAGAAAGACTAATTTTTTTTTTTTTTTATTTTTTTTTTTTTATGTTTAATAGAACCTACTAAAAGAATTGTTGCCTTAATGTATACTAGCAGGCTTTGCCCGCTTCGCTGGCCACTAAATTTAAAGGAAACTCGTTTCTATATAGCTTTATAAAAATAAAATAAAATAAATTACTGAAATTGTTCAAAAGCTCGCTCCAGGTCCCTGCTGCATTCAGCAGCGATTTGGTCATCCACTGCAACTCGGGCGCTTGTCCCTATTACCTGCGACAATAGTTTACCAATGAGCTTCCATTTAGGTGCTTATTATATAACAGTTTCGAAATAGATAGTATCGAAAAAATTGGAGTTTCCCTTTTATATTTGAATCCCAGTTACATGTGAACAACACTATACGTGTTGTTCACATGTAACTCGGACTGGACTCAAACGTAACTGGGTTTAGACAACATAATATTTGCTTTTACGTTATTTCATATGTTTTTTTTTTTTTTTTTTTGTTTATCCAATCAACCATTAAATGACAGCAATTTCACGCCAAATATTACAATATGCTGTGACCGGCTACGTCTGTCGCATGAGACAATTAATTTTTTGTGTTTATATATAATTCATGGGTTGTAAACCTGATAGTACAGCCTTAATATAGTTCTCTTTGGCGGCTTTTGAATTTTTGTCACCATTTTAGACTTAATCCATTGTAACAATAAGACTTAATCCCTTGTAACAATATGCTATGAGCGCTATTTCTGCCGTATTTTAGACAACTAATCTTTTTATGGTTATATATATTTCCCATTAAACATATTTTTATTTATTTATTTAAATATTAATTTGAATTTTTCAAATATTTCTGCTCGACAGCGTGAGAGTGCAGTAACACACAGAGGTTCATTTGTTTGTATGATAAATTAGCATAGTGATTATTATATAAAAAAATAAATAAATAGGTAAACATTATCGTGTTACACAACTTTATTATGTCGCTCCATTGGCGGCTTTTGAATTTTTGTCGCCATATTAGCGATGGATTTTCTTTTTTTTTTTTTTTTTTGTTTGAAAAGGGGAAGACTATTTTGCTAATAATTTTATCAGACTCTTTTTTGTTTATACATAAGAATCCTTTATATTCTGCTTATATTTTTAATGCTTTTTAGGTTTAAAATAGTGCTTGTTGAAATAAATTTCCTATCTTTAAAACTGCATTTGTTCTGTAAATTTTGTGTAAAAATAAATCATTTATGTTTTTATATATTTGATGCGCTACTTAGATTAAAATGGCTGTTGCTATATTAAACTTCTTGTCGAAAAACATTCGGTGTACTTCAACACCAAAATTTAAAACATCGCCCAGCAGGATCTGATAATGAAGCTGATAAAATAAAAATATGGTTCATAGAGTTTAAATAATCTATTTAAAAATTTTTTTTAAACCCAAATTATTAATCTATCGTATCACATACATAGATATAGTAATAATATATAGATTGATCATTGGGGAGAAAAAAGTGATTCCTTTTCACTCGGAAAAGACGGCGATTTTACCAAAATATGGCAGTCTTTCCCCGAGTGAATACACACGGGAATAGGCACGAATGTTTTAGCAAATAAAATTCATGAATAATTTATTTACTAAAGGTGAATGAAAAGCCCCAGATATAGTTTCAAATTCATTCTTCTTTTTTTTTTTTTTTTTTTTTTTTTTCCCTTCAATACCACTTAATGGCTGATTCCAAAGCTTTTTTTTCGGCATCAAAAATCTTTGCACGATAATATGGGGATGATAGATCTATATATATTATTATATCTATGATCACATAAATCTTTTCGAAAATAGAATAAAACTTAATTTGAAAAAAAAAAAATAATAACTTTTGTTTATTAACCAAAATAATTGATGAAATTTGAAATGCAAGTTGGTCTTGTGGGGTACAGGCTGTATATTATATTTTTGTGTTCGTGAGAGAAAATTTAAAAGAATTTGAAAACTGCAATTTTTAATCCCTTTTAAAAATCATGTGACTTAATGTGAAGCAAATTTTTCATTTTTTTTTTTCTCCTAACGGTTTCCGTACAATCTTCTGCTGTTGCCACCTAAAATTCATACTTTAGTTAATTTAAAAAAATGTAATTGTCCGATTGATAAGCTGTTTAATGCATCGGATTAAAAAAAAAATTTTCCCTTTCATTTGCTATCTTATTTGTAACGATGCGACTGATATTTCTAATTTATTTTCTAATCTTTCTGATTTATTTTCCTCATTTTAAATAAGTGTACGTTTTTTTTTTTTTTTTTTTTTTTTTTTTAATTATTATTATTTTGTCGAAAAAAATGGCAACAATTAAATTATGGATAAAATTTTAAAATTTAAATGTCTTATTTATCAGAAATTAGAAGATTTTTATTTTCACATTTTAATTAATTAAGAAAAAACTAATAATCCGATTGATAAGCTGTTTAATGCATCGGATTTACAAAAATTCTCCCTTTCATTTGGTGTCTTATTTGTAACGATGCGAGTGATATTTCTAATTTATTTTCTAATCTTTCTGATTTATTTTCCTCATTTTAAATACATGTACGTTTTTTTTTTTTAATTATTATTATTATTTTGTCGAAAAAAAAAATTGGCAACAATTAAATTATGGATAAAATGTTAAAATTTAAATGGCTTTTTTTATCAGAAATTAGAAGGTTATGATTTTCACATTTTAATTAATTAAGAAAAAACTAATCAAAAATATGAAAATCTGACTTCGATGTGCACAATGACCCTTCGGGATGCACCTTTGTGTTAAATCTCGTGACTGTCCGAGCTACCGTTTTCGAGATCAGTGAAATATACATACAAATATTGCTCACTTAATAGTATAAGATTTTATTGAACAAATCTAATCTAGTTCTATTTATAAATATTAAATGAAAATATAAGCTTTTATATGAAGCCTACTTCAGTGGTATCTGAACAAATCTAATGTAGTTCAATTTATAAATATTAAAGGGAAATATAAACTTTTATATGAAGCCTACTTCCTGATTTTGTAGCTACAGTTAAAAGCTTTCCGTTGTATTAATCAGAATTTCTCGAAGTATTTCATTAAGGAATAGAAAAACCGTAAACCAAAATCTATGCCAACTCTCCCTGGTCTTCCCTATCTATTACTACTGGAGTTGCTAAGATTGATTATTTAAGCCTCTGCTGTCATAGTTATTGAACAATTTAGACACATCTTATTAAATTAGAAGATTTTTTTTTTTTTTCCACATATTTAATGCACACATAAATTTCTGATTTGAATACATTCAATTTATTTGCCTAGTCTATGGGATTAGATCTTTTATTATTATTATTATTCAAGGGATGGTAGACGTTGAAAATCGGTAGAAATCGGTTTTTCAATTTACTGTCTTAAAATTATGAAAATTTGTATACCTGTGCCTGAAATGTATCAATATTAAATACAGGGTGGTACTAAACTATGTGTCAAAAATGTAAAGGCAGGTAGGGGGGACCTAAATAAGCAGATTTCGTATAGGAATGTGTGTGAGGTAATGACACATTAAAGCGCTAGCTTGTGGCTGATTCCTATCCGGGAATCGCTCCCTGTACATCCTTTGAGTAGCTAATCCATTTCCTTGTGCAGCATCATACTTGAAATGCATGTCGGCCAGGTGAGACGATGCATGCTGCTCGAGATCCGTTCCAGCTAGCGAAGCGCTTTTATACGTTGCAGTCATCAGCGCTCTGTATCGGCTCAAGGCGGCATTACCGCACACACAATCCTATACGAAATCTGCTTATTTAGGTCCTCTCTACTTGCCTTTACATTTTTGACATATAGTTTAGGCCCACCCTGTATATTATTTTTATAAAAAACTATTAAAATTCATTTTTTTTTTTTTTAAATGTTTCAAGCGATTAAGTCTTTTAATTTCCTCCCTCCCCCCGATTTTACATTATTACAGTTTATAGATATAATCTAAACATTATAAAAAGCACCTGGTAAAATACTAGGTAAAATAAAAATACTGGTGTGACCAGAATTAAAAACGTGAATTGGTAAAATAAATATATAAATTAAATTTGAATATTTTTAGATTTTTAAATCTTATTTTAATTTTTAATTTCATTCATTCATTTATTTTATTAATTCACGTTTTTAATTCTGGCCACAACAGTATTTTTATTTATATTCGACTTTATTTGTTTTTCCTCTTCACTTAAATCGGTTTTTTGCGTTGCTGTTTTGATTGCTGCATTCTTACCTACTTTATTCGCCTGACGAAGGGTCGTGTTTTCTTTCGACCCAAAACAATTGTTGCGAGTTCTAGCAATTTATGGTGTTTGTTCAAAGTTTTGTATTTATATTCTAAACATACATGTGCATCAATTTGTAGATTCTCTCATAGTCATAAGTTAATTTTTTAAAAATATTTTTGTGCTTGAATGCTGAAATTCCATGCAAATTTTTAACATTAGGATATAAAAATATTTTTAAAAAAATTAATTTATGAACGAATCCACAAATTAATGCATAAATATGTTCAGAATATACTGATAAACAAAATAATGTAAAATCGAGGAGAAAATCTAGAAACTCAGGAGCATTTTAAAAATATTTTCAAAATAAATAAATAAATAACATTTTGCATTTTAATTTTTAAAATTTTTCGAGAACTTTTAATGTATTTAATATTGATAAATTTCAATGCACATGTATGCAAATTTTCATAATTCTAAAAAAGTAATTTCGCAGACTGATTTTCATCGTCCACCATCCCCTTAACGTAAAAAACACTCTAGCAATATTACAATAAACAGTGCACGATGTATTTTTCCTATAATTATTACGCTTATGTCATTTTAAAAATTCACTTCCTTGAAATTTTTTTAGTATTATGACTCACTGTTCGTGAGTTATTATCGTTTATTAAGAATTACGCTCAAGTGTAAGCGTACGATTAAGTTTTCCTGCCGGTGAATAATAGTTCCGTACGAACGTAGAATTCAATTTCGTCATAACCGACACATCACCTCTAAACTTTATTGCGTCATCCTCAAAGTAAACAAACCTCTTTGACAAAAACCGAAACACTATTTCTACTCTTTTTTAAGTTATTCTTTTTCCTTGATCATGTGCAAACTTGCTCTTTTCAGATAGCAGAAGCTGAACCGAAACTTGCATCACGTCTTTTCACGTCATAAGATGGTGTTTTCCGTGGCGCCGATTTCTCTCGCCAATTTCCGCCAAGAATGCATCATTTCCTCATGGAGTACAGATTGTCTCTCGCACCGTGAGTTATTATTATTGTTATGCTTATATTGTTTCATTGATTTCTTCCCGCGTGAAAGTGTTTGTTATCGTCTGATAAATTTTAATGAGAGGTTTTTCCACATTATTTTTAAGTCTTAACATTTTTTAGATATACACTCACTGAATACAATGATATTGAAAATAACATTTAGATTTTTTACATTTTCTTTTCTTTTTCTTTTATGTATCGCATTTTCATTTGAAAAGTGACTCAAATTATTTTTTTTTTTTTTTTAAGATATTAATTTAAGTGAATTACAAAAATATTTTTCCTCCTGTGATAACGTTGATTTTTCTTACATGAAAGTATCATCATGTAATAAATTTTATCAAGGATCTTTTCCCACATTATTTTTGAAATCTAAACATTTCTGTTAGATATATGCTTGTTGCAAACAATATTCAGTTACTTTAAACAATTTTATTTCTTTTTTTTTTCTTTAACTTACGTATCGGGCATCTATTTTAAAAGTAACAAAACGCAAAACACACACACACACACACACACACACACACACATATATATATTACGACATTAATCCGAATGAATTAGGAGCATATACTTTCTTCCACTTGTGATTATAATCATGTTTAAATATGTTAATCAATAAAGATAAATTATGGTTTACTCACAAGTAAAGAAGCGATTAGCATCTCCATAAAAAAGTTTTAGAAAAGTCTCTACGCCAATCTTTATACCAGCCAATAAATATATTTATCATTTAGGAGGGATTATGAAGCTAATTATACAATTAAAATCGCATACTTACGATTGTGCGTATACATTTTTCAGTAAGTAATAAAATATTCAGTTAAAAAAAAAAAAAAAATGTTGTCTACTGAAATGTATTTCAGTATTCTTACAGTAGTAGTATATTCTAAAATTCAAATTCAAGTTTATTTTGAGTACCGTAAAAACCGGCGTATAAGCCGCGGCCAGGACTGCCAGACTGAAGGAATTACTTATTCAATAGTCATCAATAATTTTTAAGAGTGACATTTGATATATGTAAAACACGACAACTCTTCGAAGTGATTAGATAAACGTTATAATTAAATTTTAGTGGTGGCTATTGAATAAAGCACTGAGTGCGGTCCATACGCCGATTTTTACGTTAACTGTTCATAAGAATTTTAGAACATGCGGATGCCATTCACTGGAGTTTTGTACAGGCATATTTTCACTGATGATGCAGTTTTATAAATAGCTATTCAAAGACTGTCGAATACTTTTTGAGAGACCTATATGGAGAACATAAAGTGTTTTAATAAATAATATATATCAATATAAACGGAACAACATGACATGAGCTTATTTTTCATTTATATATGTAAAGTATTTTATGAATACTCTGGCTGCTTTATGTATTTATCTTTTCTCGATGCAGAGAGTACATATAAAACAGTGAATAGTCATTTATGTATAGTCATCATTTTCCCTAGAAATTTTTTTGACGAGGGAGAGAACGTGTGGACATTGTGGAATTCTTGGAAGAAAAATTTATTTAAAATTATTTATGAAAAGAAAATCCAAATCTATTTTGGAAATATTTTGATATTCTCGCGTATTTATCCTGGTAATTCCTGAATTTACTACTTTACAAATCGATGTAAAAGGAATGACTAAGCACAGATTGTTTTATGTAATAATTTAAGTAATAGGTTTTTATACATCGGTCACATTCAGCTGGTATAGAATGATCTAGCTAGATGATTTTATACTACAAAAGATCGATGTCTATCATATGTCGATCTCCTTAGGTGGAAAATTGAAATCTATCTTGTGTATTTATTGTGGTAACTCATGAATTTATTACGGTGAAAATCACATGTGAAATGAATGAATGAATTATTTGCTCAGTTTTTTCTACATAACAATGATTCGATTAATAGATTTCTTTAAACCGGGCACACGCAGTTGGAATAGAATGATTCAGACGATTTTTCTTTTTTTTAAACAACAGCTTCCAAATGTCAATCTCTTTAGGAAGAAAATTCAAAACTGTCCTTCTTATTTATCCTGGTAATTCCTGAATTTCATAAGTTACAAATCAATGTGAAATGAATGAATTTTTGCTCAAATTGTTATATATAGTAATAAATCGATTAATAGATTTCCGTAAAGCCGGTCACATTCAGCGGGAATAGAATGATCTAGATGATTTTATATTTCCAGATCGTTCGAATGTCGGTCTCTTTAGGGGCTGTCTATATAATACGATGCACTTCAAGGTACTGAAGAGAAGGGAGGAGGTCTACTGTGTATAATAAATTGGGTCAAGGAAAAGGGGGAGTAATAAGGTTTCTCCAATATTACATCAAGTAAAAAAATAAGGTGATTTCATCTTCAAGAACTTTTAGTAAAAAATAAAAATAAATAAGAATATAATAAGAACAGTTGTATTACCTTAAGTCTTAAAACTGATATTAGTTGTACTTTTTTTTCCATGTTTATGCAAATTAAATTTATTTTTAACAAAAATGTATTTTATTAAAGATTCACTTTCTTCCATTTATAAATACTAGTATCGCCCAGTGATCGAAACTCGACTATTTTTTTGCAAAGCGATGCAAAGCAAAGTTATTGCCTTGTCCTAAACGGAATCCATATGCAACACAGCTGCGGCAATTGTTTGCGATATTCACTCTAACTGAATCAGTAGAGTTTTACTTAATATAACTATTTCTCTCTGTAGATATTAGCCTTTCCTGAATTGAGAGAAAATCGCAACGTGAAAACGCCCCTTGTTGTGTGATACAGCCCAGAAGCTAATAGGTACCATGTCAAACCAAGGCTCAACCAAGTATAAAATTCTGTTAAATTAATTCAATTGGTTCATAAAGTACAGTGTTTGAGCAAACAAACAAACAAACAAACAAAAAAAAAAAAAAGATATTTTTGAAAAATGGTCGAATTGAGTTCGGGAAATTTCAAAACGTGTAACTTTATCGAAAACCGAAAATCTAAAACTTTTCTGAATCTTATACTTTCTACTTATATATGCAGAGGAAAGAATAATAAATCCACTTTTTAAAAAATAAAAATAAGTAGTCAATTTCACTTAATTAAAATGCAAGGAAATCTCAAAACGTGTAAATTCATCGAAAACCGGAAATCAAAAGTTTTTATGTATCTTCTACTTGCTTCTTCTACCCACGAAAGCTAGCAATAAAGACACTTTAAAAGAAAAATAAGTAGCCAATTTCAGTTAATTGAAACGTAAAGAAAGCTCAAAACATGTAAATTCAGCAAAAAACGGAAATCGGAATTTTTTCCGCATCGTCTATTTATACATGCAGCAGTTAGTAACAAATCCATTTTCCTTTTATTTAGCATATTAGTTGAATATTTATTGTTTAAATATCACCCTTTGAAATGAAATGTTTATGTTTACATTCGAAACTGGAAGTTTGCCATTTTTTTTCTGGAGTTTTGTGATTTTAAATTAAAATTTTATCAATTTTACAGAAAAAACAACTCAATCAAACACATGTAGACAGTAACTTATATATAACTATACCCAAATATCGGAATTAAAATCGGCAGATAATTTCCGTTATTTTTAAATAATTTTTTACAAAAAATCCAATGGACGATTAACATAGAAAATATTTTTCATGGCTCCATGGACAGACAGTGACGTCATCACTTCGCTTGCGTATAGTGATGCTACATTATACAAATTACTGTGTCTATGGTTTTATTTGAGCTTTATGAAATTGCCAGATTTAACAACTTTCTACTTTTAGGTATTTTTTAATGTAATGGAATACGTGTATAAAAGGGAAAAATGGGGGAAAATGCATAAAAAATAAATGTATTTTTAAATACTTTCTTGACATCGTAAGAAAATAATATTTGTATTCACACCTTCCGGCTAACCATACCTTTCGAATGATACCATTTTCAACCCTTTACTCCCATAATTAATATGTTAAAAAGGGACTACAAATTTTATGCTTGCCTATTAATATATAGATAACTATGCAAAATAAAAATAAATAAACAAAATTATATGGTACAGATGTTAGTATTTAATACTGGTACAGTTTTCTTTACGTATGTCCATATATTTAGGATATATAACATGTGTGGAAATTTACTTCAGAAAATAATTATATTTGATATAAGATCTTGTGAATAATAATAATAAAAAAACAATTTTTATATTTCTAATGATACAATTTGTCATATAATTGTCCCAAGGATACAATTTGACATAATAACAATTTCTCATATTGAGTGAACTGGCGAGGAATTGGTTAAAAAATCACTCTAGAATCACTATGCTCCAATTGCTATTAGCAAGTCTTTAATTTTTCTGATGGGTGAAAAGCCGGTTATAGTATGATTAAGAGCATCAAGTGATTAGATAAGTAACCTCGAGTTAGTCATTTTAGTAGATAATTTCAGGTCCCGTGACATTTTGTCTTAGAAAAATTTGAAATAACTATTAATACTCATTAAAGAACATTGGGGAATTATTTCCAGTTTTAGCAGACGCTATTTAGTTTTCTTTCTATATTTGCATACTTATCTATTATTTGTATGGAAAACAAAAACAGAGACATCGATTGGTTTCGTTTTTACTTAGTAATCAACCATTATTACTTAGTATAAACTATACTATGCTTGTTTAGTAATCAACATTACAGTAGATTCTATCAGTAGTTTTCTTTCTGTATTTGCACTGTCAAAAATTTCAACAGGAAACTCTGTGTAATCAATTATCTTAAGTTTTACGTAAAATTACAGAGAAAAGTAAACAGAGATGTTAAAAAAACTTATTTTATACATTCATTTTAATAACTAACATTAATTTAATTAATTATTGGTGAGAATATATTTCGAACTTGGAATGCTTTTTCTAAAATAGAAACAGTCATTTTTAGTTTTAATTAGAAAATTAAATAATAAAATTACGTAAAAATACAGAATAAAGATTGAGAATCTGGATTATTCACTTTTAACTAAGAATTACTGTAAATTTACAGAGACTGTGGATAAATATTTACATTGAATTTACAGAAATTTTTAATAGCGTGCATATTTATCTGTTATTTGCATGGAAAACAAAAACCGAGACATCGATTGTTTCGTTTTTACTTAGTAATAAACTATTATTACTTAATATAAACTATACTATGCTTGTTTAGTAATCAGCATTACAGTAGATTCTATCAGCTATCAGCCATCCCTACGTACCCGCATAGGCTGTACTACTGCTGTGAAAGTGGTTTTACAGGTTACCTATTTAAATTCCCTTTGCATATTTGATAATAAATTTTAAATATATAAACAATTTGTATTCAGTGTTAAAGAAGCAGTTAGTTTAAAATTTATTTAGTTAGTTATTTTACTCCATTACGTAAAATATTAATTTAAAAAAAATTATATTTTTATTTCTTTAAGTTTCTTATAAGTAGCTACAATTTTTTAAAATGAAAAATGATAATAATCTTTATTTATTTATTTTTAGGATAGAAAAAAAAGTAAACTCTCGAATGAATTTCTATTTTAATTTCTTTGAGTTTCTTATAAGTAACTGCAATTCCTTTAAATGAAAAATGGCAATAATCTTTATTTTATTTGTATTTATTTGTTTATTTTTAAGTAATGAAAAGAAAAAAATAATAAAGTCTAGAATATTAAAAAGAATGAATTCATAAAAAGTTTGTGAATATAGACGATAGTCAAATACGTAATATTAAATAATCTGGTGTGTCACACACACACAACTTTTTCTTATCCTGCATTTCAATACTTACAAAGACAATTTGCTGATTAAGGGGTAAAATAATTTAAAATTCATTTTAGGAACAGATTTATTTGACACATAATTCTGTGCGAGGATGTTTCAATTATTACTTATTTAATTTACATTAAAGTTAAAGCTTTGTGCTTGACCTTAAAAAAATGTGTGTATGTCATAGCATAACTAGTTTTTTATTAATTAATATTTTTTCGTTTTTCTTTAGAGGATTTCATTAAGGATGCATAAATGAAAAATCTAATAAAGAATATAAAGTATTGTAATAATAATTTATAATTTTAAGGATAAATTTATTTGTTATTCCATGTTAAATTCAAAGTTTTATCGCTATTATTACTTAAAATAACAACACTGAAAAAAAAAATCACAAAAAAAAAAAAAAAAAAAAAAATGTAATTGCATTACAGATGGATAATTTATAAAATACAAATAAATGAATAAGAGAATAAATAAAAAAGGGTTTATAAAATATACTTAAAACATTTTTGTCGTGTACTAAAAACACTGTTTCCTTAATGATTTTATCTTTTTTTTTTTTTTTTTTTTTAAAGTAAGAAAATAATTTGTTTTTCTTAAGATATCTGCTGAAATTACTGGATTTTCAAGAATGTGCTTATATGACTAAAAATAAAAGCGTGGGAGTAAATATTGAATTATCGTTTATGCATAAATATTTATGTAACTCAGACAACTTCATATATACATATAATTCAATTTCAGAAAAAATTACTGCTTTTTCAGAAACTATTTATTTTTTTGCGTAACTTTTTAATATCTTGATTCTTACGCCTACGCTTCTATTTTTAGTCATACGAGCAAATTTTTGAAATGCTGCAATTTAAGCAAACATCTAGATGGATTCAAATTCTTTTTCTTTTTTATTTCCTTTTACAAACTATAGGGTAAATATTTTTTTTTTTTTTTTTCGTAGTCGAAAAAAGAAATATGTTGTATAGAAAATATTTTAGTTAATAAATTTTTAATTTAGTAGCCTAAAGATGTCATGTGACATCTACGTTAGAACTTTTTTTTTTTTTTTTTTTTTTTTTTTTATCGTTTTAGTACATGAAATTGTAGCAATTTAGTACATGAAATATTGTTTTTTAAGATATTTTTTTACGTTGTAAAGTATTTAAAAGATTTAAGAAAAACAGTTAAATCTGAATAAACAGTTTTTGAATAAAGTGAATAATAAGTACAAATGTAAATATTATGAATATAATAATTTGCAATGAAAAATACATATAAATAAATGACCATAATAATTTTCAAAATCACATTTAAGAACTATTCTTCGTAAAAACTAGAGTTAAAATTCGGTACAATTTCTTCGTCACAAAAATTTCTGTTAAAATCAATAAAAGATTTAATTAATAACTTCTGAATAAATCGCGCATCTGACAATTCTTCCGCATTTCGCGGAAGATTTAACATCAGAATTTTATACTTTTCACTTCGATATTTCAAATTGCAAAATATTGCTGTTAGAGTTTTCTATTAAAAAATTAATTAATTTAATCAAATAATAATAATAATAATAAAACATTATTTAAAATTTTTAAATATTTAGTGTTATAGAGAGTTGTAGACAAAAATATTTTAAATTGCAATTCAGTAAATGAAATAACTAATAAAAAGACTGTATCTTTAAAGTCATTTAAATAAAAATTGTCTTTATTTATTACATTTACAGTCTACTAGTAAAATGTACATCTTTGTGTATATTTTTGGAAATATCTATTTATTAATAACGTAGGAGCTAATTAAATTTAATATTATATATGCTATTATTAAATTAAATATATATATATATATATATATGAGCTTATTAACAAGGAGAAAAGTTAATTAAAAATAATAATAATAATACTTAGTACTATAAGCATTATAAAATATTATATATTTTTCTTTCTTGAAAAGTAAATAAGTAACAAGCATCTTTTTTTTACTTTTGTGTGAATATCAAAATGTTCTAAGACGGAAGTATTTTAAATCGATACTATTTGAATAACCTACAAATACGTTTTTTATTATTCATATCCTGTATTCGGAGGCGTGGTTGCGCCACATGTTGAGGTTTTCAAGTAGGAGAATATTAGTATGACTTTTAAAAAGTTAGAAGGTGTTTGGAGTAATATTTCATCAGATGCTTAATGAAAGATGTCATTACATATGTCAATCCGTGTCGCCCTACTTTCGATATCCTCATTATTCTATAAAAGTTCTTTTCGGTTTAATTTTGCAGTTCATCCGATATCTATTATTATTTACACGATTTAACTTTCACAGTCGTTCGCGGAGTCACATTTCACTTTCTTAAGATCAACTATTACGTCATCTGCTTCGCATGCTGCATCAAAATCTTTTGACGCGTATCTATATCGAATTACGACTATGATACTTTCCACCGCAAAAAAATGCTGAAAAAAAAAAAAAAAAAACCTGTATAACACTCCATCAAAACTCGATCTGGAGACCCACTTTATAAAAGCGCATATATGTATATCTTTCCTTTTTTGAAGAGTTGGTTAAAAAACCCCGTTTTTACCCGAAATCCAACCCTGTGATGCTTATTGACTGATTCCCTTCTGGGCAGGTGGGCCTTTCTCACCTCTGTGAGCGCATTTTGTGAAGTCGAGCGCAAAGTTTTGTGCATTTTCCGGCCCAGTGAATTCCCCCATCTGTTTTCGAAGCACGGTCCTCCAGCAGCGGTAAAGCCCCCTCTGTTTCCGCAGCAGCTACTGCACAATGCATGTTTACCTGTTGGACTTGAAGCCGAAAGCTACAGACCTGCCGCTAATTCTATTACATTAGTATGTGCTCATGTTGTAAAAGAAGCTCTTGAAATCTCACAACTGACTCGGTGTGTCGATAGAGTTGTGGCTGAACCGAAACCTCTCTAAAAATCACATATTACCGATGGGGGGGCTTGTACTTGTGTGGGTGTTTACTTTGGGGAGTTTTTGAAATGTTTTGTGAGATTTAGAGCAGAAGTGTTATTGAAAGGGGTCTTTCGCAACGCATTGATCAACAGCGCTCAACTTTACTACTGATTAAACTCAACAAGGTGTAAGACTGATGATTTTTTTTCAGGAACTGAAAAGTGGCTACATCAAAAACTGATATAGAAAAAAAAAAAAAAAAAAAAAAAAAAACACTTGAGTTTTTCTGCGATGATTGAGAAAAATGTTTTCATGTGGATGAAAAATGGTGTTGCTCTTATGAGTTACTTACAGCAGCTGCACTTATGAATTTATCTATTTTTACTTTTGGGTTTGTCATTTTGTTAAACATTGTTAAAGTTGATCATTTGTCACAACTAAAATTGCTACAAATTTTTCGTGTTTTTTTTTTTTTCTCTCTCTCTCTTTCTGTTTTTGCAAGTTTTGTGTAATGATGTATTTTTTCTTTTTAAATTATTTAAAATCCCAATAGTTTTATGTTTTTGAGTAAGAGTTTTATTGTAATAAAATTTTATGAACATAAATTATGAATTTTTGAGTTTTAATTTAAACGAAATTATTTAAATAATTGCAGAAAAATTCTAATTTGTTTATTTTTTTAATGTTACAAAAATATATTTGACTATATAATGGATATATGATTTTGATTCATATGTAAAATAAAAATATTTCTTGATAATGCACAATTATTATGCTTTAGTATAAAAGTTTTTTCAGGTTTTACGAATTTAATTAATATTCAACACTAACAAAAAAAAAAAAAAAAAAAAAGCAAATGCAAATGTACTATATTTCAGTATTAAATAAATGACAACATTTACAAATATCCAAATTAGAAGTGAAATAATTTCGAAATAGAAAAGTAAAGCATTTACACAATCCTTGTATTAACATTGGGAAAGATAAAGAAATTTTGGGGTTTCTGAAAGCAGATTTTTGAAATATAATATAATGAAAATTATGTAACGAAACGTACTCTGAAGATTACGACGGTTATTTCATTCAGTCTGCAACACAATTTCAGTCGTTTCTAAAATTAGACTAACAATAAGTTCTCCCAGCCATGGATTTACTTTCAAATTAGAGACGTCAATTTTCAAAATATAAAGAAAATTAAATAATGATTCACATTAGACAAATCAGTAATATAGCACAAAAAAAAAAAAAAAAAAAAAAAAAAATAGTATATTGTGACCATCGCAAAATGTACTTCCATGTCATACTATATACAACACCGCTCCTACGTCAACATGGTAGAATATATAATCATAGCTTTTTACAGTAAAAAATTTATAGATTAACTTAGGTGCAATTGTAGCCAATAGTGTTGAAATGGAGCCATATGGAAATTCACAAAAGGTAAATGATAGCAGCGTCTTCTTTCGACCAATATACTTGCAAATCCATTCAGCATTATTTTTCATAATGACCCTCTTTATATCAAATGTATTGCATTTATACGCTGCAGAAGTTGTAGTATAGCCTTCCCATAAATGATAGAAATCACAGTATTACAGCACTGCCTATTGGACAATTTTCACCAAAATTTGATAGGCACATTTTTGTGTCAAGGTGCAACTAAGTGTAAATTTTTATTAAATTCTGAGTTCATATTCTAGAGCTGTCACAAAATTTTAATCACATGCAGAAAAAGGGGACATAGATAGATACAGAATACACTGGACCATTATATAGAGATTGTTCGGACGTGTTCACGACTTCTCAATACGTGTAAATCCATCGAAAATTTTTACAAATCCAATATTCTCTTCTATGATTACAAAAGAAAGTAAAAAATGGAAATCTATCATGACTATATTATAAAACTCTCTGTAACATTATGGAAATAATAAAAAGAGAAGTATGTCAGTGAATATTAATAAAAAAAAAAAAAAAAAAAAAAAATTGTTACAGACACAATATTTTAAACTTTCTTTTTGTATATGTCACAATTTTAAGGGTTGTTGAAATCATAAGCCTATTTTCCAAGTGATGTCACATAACTATTGTATAAAACTCTTAAATCTTTTTAGTTCTTCCTTACTTTTAAATCTGGCTCGGAGATTTAAAGAATAAAATTTAATATTAAATCTATGAAGATTAAATCTAGGGAGATTAAATTCCTGCTGCGACATTCGTGCTCTGAATGCCTATCCACTTTCTTTTAGAATCCAATCTGCATGCTCCCTTCCCATAAGCTAAAGCTTTAAGAACACTATCTCTGAAAAGCTGTGAAAATAGGATTTTAAGTTAAGTCTATAGAAAGATATAAAATGCATAGAATGTTCTTTTTCTGCTGATTTGAATCCGTAAATCCAATGGAAATTTCTCAGATATTTTATAGCAGCACCTGAAATTTTTTATTCGTCTTTAGATTTATAAAAGGGTTAAATTTGGAAACTCTCTCTCTCTCTCTCTCTCTCTCTCTCTCTCTCTCTCTTTTTTTTTTTTTTTTTAAAGTAATACCATTTTATTTTTGAGTTTTGAAGGTAGTTGAGTTGATTCACGAACTTTTAGATAGAAAAATTTTTGTATGTAAGATCAATTTTTTCTTGATTTGTAAATTCGGAAAACTGGATTATAAGTGGATTCTAAGAACAGTTTATTTATTTATTTTTTCTAGTTTCATAAAAATAAGGTAGTATTAATAAAAATAATAAGAAAGCACCACAGAACTGGCGTTTTAAGGCAATAAGTACGAAACTTTGAATAAACACCATAAAATGCAATAAACTCGCTGACAGAAAAACAGAAAATGTCTGCTTTCTATACTTATGTTTTCCTTGCCTTACATATTTGTTCTGCGAGTTTAATGCATTTTATAGTGCTTATTCAAAGTTTTGTAGTTATTAGTATTAATAAAACCTAAAAATTATTACACAGAAGATAAAGTTTTCAATTTACGACTTCTTAAAAAGTCATAAACAGGCATTGTAAATCTAGTAAGTGATTGTGTGTTGGAAGATTGGATGATTTTGTTAAGACACACTATTTAAATTACTAATGTACAAACTTGTGCTTTAAAAAAGTGATATGTGAGTCAATAAAACTTATGCAAGGTTTTTTTTTTTTTTTTTTTCCCCTAGCAATAGATCTCGATTTTCGATCAAGTGTAGATTTAGAGAAAAGTAGCATATATATATTGATTTATTTACATTAAATAATTATTTTAAGATTCAAAGTTATTATTTTTTAAACAATAATTACTTTATGTATCAGCGTTCGGAGTAATCATAAATTCATTTAATAAACTATGACTAATAATTGTAATTGAAATTGAGTTTGTATAATTGTTTACTCTATTTTGGTTGTGAAGTTTGTGTCATTGTTTATTCTATTTTATTTTTATTATTTCATTGTACAGAATTACTAGGCCATCGTGATACATTGCAAATTTTTATTTATATATATCTTGAGTAAATAATATATCATTCAAACGTTTTTTGATTTTATATACATGGATATAAACCAAGAATAAAATTATTTAATTTAACTAAATTATCAATAAAGTAAGATTATAAAAATTTAACAATGAGGTTTGTATTTTTACTTTTAAAGTATCACTATACCTCGTACATAACGGGAAATCCTTTTGATTCACTTGAGAATATACGATTTGAAAAAAAAAAAAAAAACATAATTCCTCGTAAATTATCGTATAAACACGTGGCTTGTCTGCATATTAAAATTTGGCCCGACTTCATATTTTCAAATGATACAATACTTATTTTTGACTCCAAAATTTCTGATATCAGGGCAGTTCAGAAAAAAGGTATAATTTATATATTTTTAATTAATTTTTGATATATAGTTACGAAGGAAAATGTATTAAAGTTTTATCCAATACATTTAAAAAATTTAAATAAGATCTCATATAAAAAAATATTATATTCATTCAGATAATAACAGGAAATATAGTATGACAATTTTAAATATAAAATAAAGTGCAGTAATGCTAATTGAGAAATTATGTGTGTATCCAAATTCACTTGAATAACTATTTTAATTTCTATGATTCAGTGTTATACATGACACAAATGATAACACGTGACGGTCCCCTAACGCCAATAAGAAATGAAGTACTCTGTTAAAAATTTCAACAGAAAACTCTGTGTAATGTATTATCTTAAGACTTACGTAAAATTACAGAGAAAAATAATTACAAGATAAAAAGATCTTTTTATATACCATGTTTTTAAATTTTCTGTTCAATCATATAAACGCTACCGAAGGCAGCGGGAACCCGGAGCAATCGGATAAATTAAAAAAAAAAAATCATTGCTCTCGTGTTTTGAGCTATTATAAAAGTTTCAAATGTCTAGCTAGTTGGGAAGTTAGTGAAAAATCGATTGCAATCTTTGTACTGGTAACGCTGCCGAAGGCAGCAGGAACCCGAAACATTTGGTTACAAATATTTTAAAAATGCATTTTCACCGTATTCTGAACTATTCTGAAAGTTTCAAATGTCTAGCTAGTCAGGAAGTTAGTTAAATAAATTTTCTGTTGAATCATATAAACGCTGCTGAAGGCAGTAGGGACCTGAAACAGTTGACTAAAGCTATAAAAAAAAATGTATTGTCACTGTATTCTGAGCTATCCTGAAAGTTTCAAATGTCTAGCTAGTCGAGAAGTTAGTGAAAAATCGATTACAAGCTTTGTACTGGTAACGCTGCCGAAGGCAGCAGGAACCCGGAGTAGTTGGTTAAAAATATTTAAAAAATGCATTTTCACTGTGTTCTAAACTATTCTGAAAGTTTCCAATGTCTAGCTAGTCGGGAAGTTAGTTAAATAAATTTTCTGTTGAATCATATAAACGCTGCCGAAGGCAGTGGGAACCTGAAACAGTTGACTAAAAGTATTAAAAAAATGTATTGTCACCGTGTTTTGAGCTATCCTGAAAGTTTCAAATGTCTAGCTAGTCGGAAAGTTAGGAAAAAAACCGATTGTAATCTTTGTACTGATAACGCTGCCGAAGGCAGCGGGAACCCGAAACAGTTGGCTAAAGGTATTAAAAATATGCATTTTAACCTTATTCTGAACTATTCTGAAAGTTTCAAATGTCTAGATAGTCGGGAAGTTAGTTAAATAAATTCTCTGCCGAATCATATAAACGCTGCCGAAGGCAGCGGAACTTGAAGCAGTTGACTAAAATTATTAGAAATAATTACAAGATAAAAAGATCTTTTTATATACCATGTTTTTAAATTTTCTGTTCAATCATATAGACGCTACCGAAGGCAGCGGAAACCCGGAGCAATTGGATAAATTTTTAAAAAAATTCATTGCTCTCGTGTTTTGAGCTATTATAAAAGTTTCAAGTGTCTAGCTAGTTGAGAAGTTAGTGAAAAATTGATTGCAAGCTTTGTACTGGTAACGCTGCCGAAGGCAGCAGGAACTCGAAACATTTGGTTACAAATATTTAAAAAATGCATTTTCACCGTATTCTGAACTATCCTGAAAGTTTCAAATGTCTAGCCAGTCAGGAAGTTAGTTAAATAAATTTTCTGTTGAATCATGTAAACGCTGCTGAAGGCAGTAGGGACCTGAAACAGTTGACTAAAACTATAAAAAAAAAAAAATGTATTGTCACTGTTTTCTGAGCTATCCTGAAAGTTTCAAATGTCTAGCTAGTCGAGAAGTTACGGAAAAATCGATTGCAATCTTTGTACTGATAACGCTGCCGAAGGCAGCAGGAACCCGAAACATTTGGCTAAAGGTATTAAAAAAATGCATTTTAACCGTGTTCTGAACTATTCTGAAAGTTTCCAATGTCTAGCTAGTCGGGAAGTTAGTTAAATAAATTTTCGTTCGAATCATATAAACGCTGCCGAAGGCAGTGGGGACCTGAAACAGTTGACTAAAAGTATTAAAAAAATGTATTGTCACCGTGTTTTGAGCTATCCTGAAAGTTTCAAATGCCTAGCTAGTCGGAAAGTTAGGAAAAAATCGATTGCAATCTTTGTACTGATAACGATGCCGAAGGCAGCGGGAACCCGAAACAGTTGGCTAAAGGTATTAAAAATATGCATTTTAACCTTATTCTGAACTATTCTGAAAGTTTCAAATTTCTAGCTAGTCGGGAAGTTAGTTAAATAAATTTTCTGCCGAATCATATAAACGCTGCCGAAGGCAGCGGAACTTGAAGCAGTTGACTAAAATTATTAGAAAAATGTATTGTCACCGTGTTGTGAGCTGTCCTGAAAATTTCAAATATCTAGCTAGTCGGGAAGTTAGTTAAAAATCGATTGCAAGATTTGTCCCTGACAAACACACAAACACACAAGAATCGAAGTTAATAAAAACATGGTAATAAACGGAGATGTTAAAAAACTTATTTTATATATTCACTTTAATAACATATATTAATTTAATTAATTATTCGTGAGAATATATTTCGGACTTAGCATGCTTTTCTATAGTAGAAACATTCATTTTTAATTTTAATTTATAAATTAAATCATAAAATTAGGTCAAAATACAGAATAAAGTTTGAGAATCTCGATTATTCACTTTTAACATAAGAATTACCGTAAATTTACAGAGACTCTCGATACATATTTACACTAAATTTACAGAAATTTTTAATAGTGAGCACTATAACTCGAAAGAAAAAAAAAAAAAATTTAAATTTAAAACTCCATATTTTTAAAGATTTCTGTTCTATTCTTGCAAAAATTAATGTAGGTCATAATCCATATTATTATTATTATTTTGGAATATGAATTTAGTAATAATTTTTATAATTAAAAATATGTTTCTAATCAGAATTTTGCATGGAGTTTGCGTCACTTCAGTCTAAGGCGTTACAAAATGAAATTTGAATGTGATAATTTTTCGAGAGAATATGAACTAATGTCACATTCATTTAACTTTAGCATCCTCATATTTTCGCAGCTCATAACTCTATGAAAAATTGAAAGAAATATATAAACTAAGCCATTTTCCGGACTAATCTGATCCAAATAACCTTAAAATTTTTTCAAAAAAAGGGTGTTACAGTTCAAAAAATGTAAGTTGGGGCAAGTTTTAATGTTTAGACGACCCCTAAGCAAAATCTAACTGTGATTATTAATCGATCGGCGCCAGTCGCATATTTATACGACGATTTGCGTGAAAATTAATCGGGAAGGTGAGGATTTTTTTTTTTTTTTTTTTCCTAAAGTATATAGCTAACTGCATGTCGGCGTCAAAAGAATTCTGGAAAATTCTTGATGCCACCTCCAAAAGCTTCTAATTATAAAGACATTTAAAACTGTGGCAAATTTTTTGGATTAAGAATTTTAATGCTGTCAGAATATGAAAATCATTCAGTATTGCTTTTTCGCCAAAATAATTTCATTGGAGAAGGTAAACAGAAGTATCTCATAATATGAATAGTGGTGCTTTCACTGTAAGGTCACTGCCAAGATGTTTATGTTGAACGGTACTGCATGTGTGATTCAGAGTAATGTGTTTTGGTTTAAAAATAGCCTTAAAAGTACTTCAGCCAAAAACAGATTGATAGACCAGAATACTTTTCTTTTTGTAATAGTACACACGACTTATATTTGAATGGATGTTTAGTGTTTTCTTCATTGCATCCCACTGAAATAAAGAAAAGAAAGCAAGCCAATGCAAAGTAACCCCTGCCTCTTGAAATGTACCAAATGTACCGGTATTGTTACAATCAATTTGAATACAGCACCTGGTGATAACTGTACTTGTGAACATCTTGAGCAGAGCCTGATGCAGTCGGACCGCAAAGTAAGGTTTATACCGGATAAGAAATTGCGGGGTAATTTTCTTGTTCTGCTCTTCAGCTGTTAACCTCAGGTGACTCAGGGCACGTGCCCTATGCCAGACGGGGCCCTACCATTCAGAGAAAGTGACAGCCGACACGCGTCTCATGGTTTCCTCTCCAGTGCCCCCCCCCCCTTTTTTTTTTTCATTTAGAGAAGGGGAGTTTTTTTACATATACATTTACAGATCTAGCCTCCACCATCTTTGTTGTTATGTAGTTTTTGCTAAGGGGTTCAAATGTTCACCACAGTTGTAAAAACGCTACCCAGATTTTAATGTTTATTTATTTCTTGAAAATCAAGCGCTTCTGTCGACTTTTATTAGCGAGTTAAGAATAATTTACCCCTTGAAAAAACGTATCACCTTTAATTTCCTTTTTCTCAAGCTAGTTGAAATTATGTTATTTTCGTTCCATGAACAGAATTTTCCTATCTTTTAATAATATATTTGTCTATTACTCTATATATATCTATGCTTTATTTCTATGTCCACATTTTCTATCGCTTTCTCATAGTTCTTTGCTTTTCTTTTAAATTATTTAATTATTATTATTTTAACTGGATTAATTTCACTATTATTCTATATATTTAAATGCTTTATTCTGCATCCACACTTTCTCACGCTTCCTCATTATTTATTTCCTTTCCTTTTTAGTTGTTTTTTTTATTTACTTATTTATTTTATTTGTTTATTTATTTTTTTAATTGGAAGATTTTTTTTAATTTGTTATTATATATTTTGTTAATTTTTAAAATAAAACTTTTAATTTATAAAATGGTTAAAATTTGACACCTGAAATTTGAAGTTTGAAAGTTTCTATTACTTTTGTATTTTATATATATATATATATATATATATATATATAGTTATTTATTTATTTATTTATTTATTTATTTATTTTCGTTTCATCCGTAGATAAAATGAAATTCGATTACCTCAAACTAAGAATTTAACAATAATATCATTATTCTTTTTAAAATTATGTTTATTAGTATCACAAGAAGTATTCATATTAAAATTTTTGTTTAACAGATTTGATAATCAATTGCAAAGGGTTATTAAAATGTTACATAAATAAATTTCATGCAATATAAAGAATTCATGCAATAAGGTAATATATATAGCAAATCGGATTACATTTTAAAAATCAACCGATTTTGTTTGTTTAAATGATAAGTTTTTGGCGAGTTGTTTACTGTTGCGAGATTAGCAATTTATGGCGTTTGTGTAATGAATTTTTTTTTTTTTTTTTTTTTCTCCAAAATATGAAATAAAGCTAATTTACATCAAATATATCAGAAGAATAGTCATTATCGGCACGCCCATGCGCTACTTATGGTATTAGCAATCTTGTGTTTCGAACGTTAAAAAAAAAAAAAAAAGTCGGTGATGTTTTTCTTTTTTGCAGGTCTCCCACCGTGACAACCGGATTTTTGGAGGCGGGTGAATACAACAGAAAAAATAACTTCCGTGAATACTGTGTTTAAAATTATAGTTTTAGATTCAGAATTAACTGAAAGTTAATATAGTTAGACAACATAGTGAGAAGCCAGAGGAGGAGGAACTAATTAAGACAATTGGGCTTAACAGCTAAAATAAATAAATAAACAAAATTAATAATTAGTAAATAAAATTGCGTACCCTAATATTAATGTTGTCATGCTTTATAAGCTTTTTTTTTTTTTTTTTTTTTTTTTTTTTGCACGTCTATTGTCCTCACATTGTACACGTCTACTGTTCTCATATTGTACATGTCTATTGACTATTCTCTAGTTGTCATTTACTTTTAGTTTTTAAAGTTCTGATTCAAATTATATTCTCGGAAATCAACAGGGTATAATTTAATATTTTACATGAAATTTCCTGTGAAACAGAAGGTTTTCTTATCTGTAAACAAATTTATACGCATTTTACTATTCCCTTTTCGGCTTTTATTTGATTATTTAAATCAATATATGTAATTTGGACATTATTTTGGATCCAGTTTTATGCTCAGTAAAAGGTAAAATGCAAACTGTGCTCAATAAATTGCTATAAATGGATTTTCCCTTATCATACATAAGGATTCACCAGCGGCCGAGCGATCCTGCGCTCAAAGCTGGTAAATGGGAAATGCCGGGTTGGATCCCTGGTCGCGCTTATCAACCTAGCCATTCGGAGTTTTCTGTGGTTTTCTCCGAATCTCTCGTAAATACAGGCTAGGACTCCTTAGAAAGAAACTCCTTAGAACTCCGTAGTCAATCGGCCTTAAACCCTGCAACTAACCAATCCTTATCATAAGTTTGAAATGTGTCTTTTCTGAAAATGATGATGACGTTATTTTCCAAAACTTACGAACTGTGTTTATCTATTATAATTATTCTAAATATATCATACTGAAACTCTTATAAAATTTCTACGTAAATACATTTTATTTTATTTTATTTTTTCATTTAGTTTGTTATTTACAATTAGAAAAGAGCAATGACGATTCAAAAAAAAACTTTGATTTTTCGAAAATGACATATATTGTTAAGTACACCTACACTATATTAACGAGCTCTTGTACATTCCATCTAATATATAATAATTAATTGGAGGGGGAAAAAAACTGAGCTTTTTTGAGCTTCCGTGTAAATTAATTATATAATATATTTATATATATATATATATATATATAATAACATAATTGCCAGTTGATTTGCTAATCGTTCTGCTCTCCTCTCCTTCTTTAAAAGTCCTTTCTTTGCACCTCACCAAACATCTTTGTTAAAATTTATATATTATGCTATCGTTTTTTCACAAAATTTAAATCTCTAAAATGGGCCCCTTCACAAAATTCAAATTCATAAAATGAGTCCCTTCACAAAATTCAGATTCATAACAACAGCCCTTTCACAAGATTTATTTTTTAAAAAGATGTTGATTTTGTAAAAAATTTCCACGTTAAAAATATCATTTTTAATGAGTGTCTATACTTGATTCAATAATATGCTGTTAACTTGATATTGAACATTAGATAAAGTAACTGTTTAAGTAAAAGGTTTCGTGTGATAATTCTTTTTATCGTAAAAAGAAATAAAATTTCACAAAATTATTTTGTTTTTCACAAAAATAGTTGGTTTTTCACAAAAATGGGCCCTTAAAATTGAAACCTGGATCGATCCTTGGTATTTTTTGGTATAACAAACTGCCTGGGTGAAGAATTGTTTTGCTCATATAAATAAAAGAAAAATGGTGGATATTGTAGAAATTTTTAGTTCCAGACATAAATATTTTGAACATCATTCTTATTATATATTTTAATTAAAAAATAAAATAAAAATTACTTAATTTAAACATACCTATTGATGTTCTGTTGTCATAAAATTTATTATTTGTGCTTTTTTAAAATAGCCATTTCAGAATAACCTTAAATGATGTATCACCCCATTAAATGTATGTTCGCCTTTTTAAATTTCTCTTTATTATATTTCTTTCTTATTTTATTTCTGCTCTTCTTTATTACACTGCATAAAAAAAGTAGACGGACACTTCTTTACAATTTTTTTAAACTCCGTCTTTATTTAATACGAAATGTCAATTAAAATTCTTTAACATGTTTATACTTATTAATATTTATATTTTTGACAGACAAATAAAAATATTCAATTATTTATAATTTTAATGTAAGGAAATGCGGAAAAGAGAAAATATATACATTTGCACGATATATATATTTTTTTAAGTAGACGGACACTGGTCAAAAACTGCAATTATCTAAGTGGGTGTTTCTTGCGGAATACCAGTTTTGCATTTACATGTACATTTGGCATTTTGCCAATTACTAACGGGCTTGACAAGATGGTTTTACGTAGTTAAATTTCTTGGAGATGAATGCGCCATACCACGAGGAGTTCCTCTAACTGATTACCAGAAAGGACAGATTATAGCACTGAAAAATGTTAATGAAGGAGTCAGAGAAATTAGTAGGGTACTTCTAATAAGCAAAAGTAGCATCAGCGACTTTCTACGTGCTCCTGAAGCCCATGGCGTAAAGAAAAAGAGTGGCCGGCAAAAGAAACTTTCGCTTAGAGACCAAAGGAAAATATTTACTGAGCTGAAAAAAACTGGAGCATCAATTTCCAGAGTTCGAATAAGCACAGAAATTACTAACGAACTTCTCAGACAATTTATAACTACATTAAGAACTCGGAGCTCTTTCAATATAAGAAGAGAAAACATGATCCATGCTGGAAGGATCACCACGTGACAGAACGCCTACAGTGGGCTCAAAACCATATGTCTTGGACTACAGAATGGATATCTGTAGTTTTTTCAGATGAGAAAAAATTTAATTTAGACGGCCCAGATGGATATCAATATTATTGGCACAGTTTTGAGAAAGAAGACGAAGTGTACTCTACTCGGCAAGTTGGTGGTGGTGGCGGGATGGTGTGGCTAGCTGTTGGCTATGGTGGAAGGACAAATTTAGTGTTCCTAAGTAAGAAGCAGACTCACAAAGATTATATTGAAACACTAAGCAGTGAGCTTCTGCCATTTGCGTGTGATCTTGGAGGAGAAAACTGGATTTTCCAACATGATGGAGCGCCAATACACACCGCTAACAACGTTAAAAAATGGTTTTATGAGAACAACTTCAATGTTTTACCCTTGCCAGCCAAGAGTCCTGTAGAAAAAATTTGGGCTATACTTGTTCATAAAATTTATGAGGGTGGATGCCAGTATGAATCAATTCACCAGCTCAAAGAAGCTCTTTCAAACATTTGAGAAATTTTCTGTATAAAAAAAGATTCATAATCTCATTGATTCGATGCCTAACAGAGTATACGAACTTATTAAAGCAAATGGGAGACGAACCCCTTTCTAAAAACGTTTTATTTTAGAGATAGAAGATATGTCCGTCTACTTTTTTAAAGAACAATTACAGTGCAAATATGCACCATTTTTGTTTCCTGAATTTTTCCACAACATAATTCAAAAGGATTGAATCTATATCCAAAAAATAATATCATGATGTCTCAAGAATATAATTATATTAGAGAAATTAACCTCATATCTCTAATTAAAGAAATAAACGGCTTTAATGTATTACTAGTAAATGTCCGTCTACTTTTTTTATGCGGTGTAATTTTTTATTAATTACTTTTTACTTTCTCTTACCCTTACGGTAGAGAAAGTATTGTTCTAGGGTCAAATTTTCGAAAGTGAGTTTTTGTTATATTTACATGTTCTGAGGTCCCCTGAATACGAAAATCATGTTTTTAGCGAATGGCCTGTGTGTGTCTGTCTGTCTGTGTGTCTGTTATCAGCATATCTCAAGAACAAATAGTAGCAGAAATTCCAAACTCGGTATTCTAATTGTGTATCATATAGGGATGCTACACTAAGCTTGTCGTTGAGATGAAGCAAATGGTTCGTGTACAGGGACACTCAAAAGTATTCAAATACATTACGTCTATGGGGGAAATTGCAGGTAAGTAGAGTTTAACATCTATAGAGTGCACTACCAAATGAAACGAATATATATTTTTTGTTATAGAGATGATGAACTGGGGAAAAATTTCTGTGTATGTAGGGGCCTCGCCTTCCCCCCCCCCCCCTGGGGGGGGAAGTCCCTCCTCGTGGGGAGTAAATTTTCATGATGGGTATCTTTCAAAAGAGCTCGCCAATACCTTTAAAACGAATGGTTGAACTATCGATCTGCGATAATTTAAAATAAAGTTATCGATTTTTTTTTTCATTTTGAACAAAAATTTTTTTTTAATGTAATATTGAGAACAAATTCAACTTTTTTTGGATATTTAGTGTTATACTACTCTTAGAATAACTTAAAAACGAATAATTTTAGGAGATCCAAATGTTGTATCTTGAAGTTAATATAAGTTTGTTGCTGGAAAAGTTTGATCAAAATTGATAAGTTTCAATGAATGTTGCGTAATTGTCTGTATAATTTTACGTAAACTTTTAATTTTAATAACAGAATTAAATTCTATATAAATGTAGGTACATTAAGGAAACGGGGGTTGAGGGGAGCGGTTGCCCCCTCCCCTAATTAGTTCTGTGTGGGACAGTAGCTCCCCTCACACAGAACTAATTATCATATAAAACTCTTCTGAAGCCTAATTTGAATTGTTTAACATAGGTTTACATAACAGTACTCGTTATCTTACTTCTTAATCTCCAACCTGTATTTATAGTATTAAATTTTAGGGTAAGAAAAAGTCGTCAGTAACATACCAAATTATTTTTATTATTTTTCTCATCATTTATTTTATGAATTCTTTTCTGGATAACGGTTTTCTTTTTTTTTTTTTTTACCTGTGAGTGTGTTCTTCTATTAGTTTTTCCTATTTATTTGACATTTTCCTTTGTATTTATTTGCTTATGTGGTAGCCAAACAGTTAACACTGTGGCCTTCAGATATTAAGTGCCAGGTTCGAATCCCGAATCAAGCATGAATGCTCATAATAATTTGGAATCTAACTAAAGCCATAGGTCCTGATCGTAGAATGACACCTAAAACTCCAAAACCTTTTATTTGATACCAATCTTGTTTCTTTTCACATAGCAGCAGCACGCATTTTTATCTGATGGAGAATATTTCTTCTTTTAAAAGTGCGTTGACCTTATTTATTTATTCTTATAATTATGACATATTGAGAATATTTTATGCCCACAGAATTTTGTAAATAATAACCCACTGTTATAAATTTATAAAATTCTGATGTCAAAGAATGATCTTTATAGTTATATCTTAGATTCGTGCATCTAACAATTTACAGTTGGAGAAAAAAAAAAAAAAAAAAAAAAAAAAAAAACTGTTGTAATTAGTTTAGCCTAGACGAGGTAATATAAGATGAATTCAGAATAGAAGAAATACGAGATGCGTAAAAACCACGTCAGTGAATAATTTCGTGTTAAATTAAAGTTTCTCTGGGAAAAATCTGTGATGGAATTATATTGTCTGGCGTTGTCCGTGGATCGTATTACACAATTCGCTCACATGTATTCTTTCAATTTTTTTTTTCCCATTTTTTTTTTTTTTTTCTTTATCGTAAATTAATTAATAATTCAGGAAAATAAAATGCTAAACCCTTGGTACTTAAAAAAATAATTATATCCACTTTCCAATTTTACTATCAAATGTCTTAACTGTTGCGTATTTATTCGTTCATGGGAAATAATATCTTAATACCTCAGTTTTAAATTAACATTTTATAGCAAAAACTTTCAAAATAACACTATTAACTACGTACAGTCGGTAACAAAAATCTCCAGACACTAGCAAAAATTCCTATATAAAAAAAGAATACTTAATACAGTTTTGTTAAATAAATCCTTGTCGAATCCTGTTTTTTGAGTGACTAAGAACAGGATTCGACAAGGATTTATTTAACAAAACAGTATTAAGAGTACTTTTTTTACATAGGAATTTCTGCTAGTGTTCGGAGACTTTTGTTACCGTCTGTATCTTGTATATTGAACATGAGATAGCGTCTACAATAATCCTTACGATAATCTAAATCACGTATCGAGCCCACTGCTCAGCGATAGAATTTTCGAAAATGTTGTGAAGCATTGTTCTTATTGTCGTTTTCTTTTTTCTTTAGAAGAAAAACTAATAGTTCTTTCGCATCTTGTAAAAGGAGAGTCCTCTTTTTTTTTTTTTTTTTTACATTTTCTTGTAAAAGGAATAATTTTTTACAAATTGATTATATTTTATATTACAATCTGTCTCGATTCGCAACAAAAGAATTAAATTGTGGTGATGTATTTCCACTCTTGTAAAATGAGTAATTTTTATGTTGTCTTTTGGAATTTTTAACAGTTGTTACACAATGTTATTTTACTAGACATTTATTACTTACTCTATGTGAAATTGTTACACCTAGGTCAAATACTCCTTGGTATGAATGTCACTTATAAAATAGGCCCACCAGCGGCCGAGCGGTTCTGCATTCAAAGCTGATATACCTGAGATGTCGGGTTTGATCCCAGGTCGCACTCGTCGGCCTAACCGTTCGGAATTCTTCATGGTTTTCTCCGAAACTTGTGTAAATACGGGATAGGACCCCTTCGAAAGCCCCCACGGAGGACACTTACCCTCAGGTCTAAGACCCTAGTGCAGTCAGTCGGCTTTAATCGCTACAACCAACCAACCACTGATAAAATAACACTCTGAGAAACAGCTTTTATATAAAAATAATCAATAACATAGTGAAAAAAATACTTTAGATTTAAAATAACACTGATCTTGAATAGTTATTTAAAGATCTATTGGATATTCAAAATAGTCGAAATATATAGTAACAGCAGCAGTTTTTTAGGAAGCTGTGGCAATTGCGAGACCAAATTTTTCTAAACTGTTGCTCATTCGGATCATTGATACTTAATCTTATACTATTAAGTGAGCAATATTTGTATATATATTTCACTGTTCTCGAAAACGGTAGCTCGGACAGCAGTGTTGGGCAAAATTCAATCACCTGGATGACTAACGATTAATGATTAAATTAATCGTTAATCAAAAATATTTTGACTAATGATTAATTTAATCGTTAATCAAAAATATTTTGACTAATGATTAAATTAATCGTTAATCATAATTATTTTGATTAACGAATAATTCAATCGTTAATCGCAAATGTTTTGATTAACGATTGAATTAATCATTAATCGTGGATATTATGACTAACGATTAATTCAATCATTAATCTTATTTTTAACGACTAACGAATAAATCAATCTTTAATCCTATTTTTATGACAAATGATTAAATCAATCATTAGTCAAAAGTGTTATGACTAACGATTAAATCAGTAAATAATTATAAATTTTATAAGAAAAGAATAAGAATTCACTTTAAAACATTTTTCAATATCGTTTAAACGAGTTTAGAACTTCAATTCACATTTCAGTCTATCTATATGATTGTCTATCTGTCCATCAGCTTTTCTTATCATAGTTTTAGAATGACTTGAAATTCATGTATGTATATTATTCAGGTACAGATTTGCATCGGGTCGGGTGCCAGTCGATAGTCGAGATAACATTAATTTTCCACCCATGGATTAAAACGCGAGTCTAACCGTATTAGAGAATTTTTTTTACCATGTTTTCATTAACTTCGATTCTTGTTTGTATGTTTGTTTGATGTTTGTTTGATATGTATGTTTTTTGTGCAGTACAAATCTTGCAATTGATATTTAACTAACTTCCCGACTAGCTAGACTTTTAAAACTTTCAGAATAGTTTAGAACACGGTGAAAATGCAATTTTTAACTATTTTTAACCAACTGTTTCGGTTTCCTGCTGCCTTCGGCAGCGTTATCAGCACAAAGCTTGCAATCAATTTTTCACTAAATTCCCAACTAGCTAGACATTTGAAGCTTTCAGGATAGCTCAGAACACGGTAACAATGCATTTTTTAATACTTTTAGTCAACCGTTTCAGGTCCCTACTGCCTTCGGCAGAGTTTATATGATTCAATAGAAAATTTATTTAACTAACTTACCGACTAGGTAGACATTTGAAACTTCCAGGATAGCTCATAACACGGTGACAATACATTTTTTAAACACTTTTATTCAACAGCTTCAGGTCCCTACTGCCTTCGGCAGCGTTTCTATGATTCAAGAGAAAATTTATTAAACTAACTTCCAGACTAGATAGACATTTGAAACTTTCAGAATAGTTCAGAACACGGTGAAAATTCGTTTTTTAAATATTTTTAACCAACTGTTTCGGGTTCCTGCTGCCTTCGGCAGCGTTACCATTACAAAGCTTGAAACCGATTTTTCACTAACTTCCCGACTAGCTAGACATTTGAAACTTCCAGGATAGCTCAGAACACGGTGACAATACATTTTTTTTAATACTTTTAGTCAACTGCTTCAGGTCCCTACTGCGTTCGACAGCGTTTTTATGATTCAGCAGAAATTTTATTTAACTAACTTCCCGACTAGCTAGACATTTCAAACTTTCAGAATAGTTCCGAACACGGTGAAAATGCATTTTAAAATTATTTTTAATCAACTCTTTCGGGTTTCTGCTGCCTTCGGCAGCGTTACCAGTACAAAGCTAAGCTTGCAATAGATTTTTCACTAACTTCCCGACGAGCTAGACATTTGAAACTTTCAGGATAGCTCAGAACACGGTGACAATACATTTTTTAAATACTTTTAGTCAACTGTTTCATGTCCCTACTGCCTTCGACAGCGTTTATATGATGCAATAGAAAATTTATTTAACTAACTTCCGACTAGCTAGACATTTTAAACTTTCAGAATAGTTCTGAACACGGTGAAAATGCATTTTTTAAATATTTTTAACAAACTTTTTCGGGTTCTTGCTGCCTTCGGCAGCGTTACCAGTACAAAACTTGCAATCGAATTTTCACAAACTTCCCGAATAGCTAGACATTTGAAACTTTCAGAATAGCCCAGAACACGGTGACAATCCATTTTTTAATACTTTTAGTCAACTGTTTCAGGTCCCTACTGCCTTCGGCAGCGTTTATATGTTGCAACAGAAAGTTTATTTAACTAACTTCCCGACTAGCTAGACCTTTGAAACTTTCAGAATAGTTCTGATCATGGTAAAAATGCATTTTTTAAATATTTTTAACCAACTGCTTCGGGACCCTGCTGCCTTCGGCAGCGTTACCAGTACAAAGCTTGCAATCAATTTTTAACTAACTTCTCGGCTAGAACTAACTTCCCGGCCATTGTAAACTTTTATAATAGCTCAAAACACGATAGCAATGAGTTTTTTTAATACTTTTAGCCAATTGTTCCCGTTTCCCGCTGCCTTCGTGAGCGTTTATATGATTCAACAGCAAATTTAAAGACATGGTATATAAAAAGTTCTTTACATCTTGTAATTATTTATGTTGCTTTTTATGGAGTATAATCTTTTGAGTGCAGAGACTGGATGGCATTCTGTTCTTTCGTAGCAGTTTGAAGCAAAATGACTCATAAAGTAAGTTTAATTCGTTAAGAAGAAATGCACAAATATTAATACTTGACGTTTAAATCGTTGTATGAGAAAATTATTTGTCTTTCAATGTATATTTCCCTTTAAAAGTATATGCCTTTCAACGTACGTACTGTGAATGTTTAAAACAATTGATTTTTACTTTCCGAACACTACAGTGAAGAAATAGTGTAATCATGGCAAAAATCCGAGTTTGAGATTTTGATGTTTCTAGACCTTTTGAGGTCCTCTGAATTCATATTTACTATTTTTACGATGATGTATGCGTATATGTATGTGTGCATGTATGCGAGTAAACACGATAGCGTCTAATTGCTTTCTTCAAATGAGCTGAAAGTTGCTACGTATGTTATAGCTCACCCAGCACGAACCCTATTGATTTTCGGGAAACTAGCACTTATAATTTTTTTTACAAGGACAATAAAAGAATTGTTTATCATTATGGTCTAAGGGCCCAAATTTTTTGAAGTGCGGTCGTGTCTAAATGCCTTATTCGGCTGAGCTGAAAATTTATACATTTATTATGAGTAACAATCGCACAAACTATATAAATTTTGGTGAATTTAGCATTATAGTTTCTTTTATAGGGACACAAAGAAACGTTTTTATCATTATGGTCTATATGGGCCCAAACTTTTAATACTATCAAATATAGTAATTTTGCTATTAATTTTTAATATTTTATTTTGAAATTGCAAAATGAAAAATTTCACATATTGAAAATTCGTATTTTGCAGCCTCAAAATAAAGTATAAAGAATTTAAAAAAAAATACATTTTTAAAAAGGTCCGTCAATTTAACAGTTGCGAATTTTCTGAATGTGAAAACAGAATTTTAAAACATGTATTAATTAATAAGTCATTTGTAAAGAAAATTTCCCATAGAATAACATTAGCTTCAGCTTCCGGCGACGGTGAGTGAAGCGGGTCCTTAAAGAACTAAATTCATCAGTTGAAGAAGATGCATTGTTACTATCACAGTTTCATTGCAATCTCATAAGCTTAATCATCATCATCATCTAGAACTTCCATTTTATACCGAGACAGAATTGTTTAATTCACTTATAAATATTTGACAAATATTGACATTTATTATACTTATAGAAATAAGCGAGATAATAAACGAAATCTCACAAAATATTCCATCTTTCTCAATAAAATAATTTTATCTTTCAAAACTGTTGCTAAAAATAAATTTTAATGCAGGAGAAAAAAAATATATTTCGCAGACGAATAAATTTTAAGTATGTAAATATTAAAGTCATTTTTAATTAATTTTTATTATTTAAATATTCTCATTGGAATATTTAGAAAGTGTTTTTTCTGCAGACGATAAAATGCTAATATATCTTCAATACTAATATATCTATAAATTACTAATATATCTTCAAATTATACATAGCTTTAGTTATTTTAATTTTCTAGTCAGGAAGGCAAAACTCAAATCAGTTTTTCATTCATGAATATGCACAAACGCAAAATAACTTCATTACTTAAACAATTATATAAACGATTGATGTAGCTAATATGTTCTCAGTAATATTTGTAAGAAATATTATTTTATGCATTTTTAGTAGACTTGCGTAAACTGGAAAGAAACTTAAGTTTAAACTTCATTTTAAGTATTTATAAAATAAAGAAAAATATCGGAAATTTAGCACCTGATAGTTTTTAATTTTAATTTTTATAATTTTCATTTTTGAGTTTACGAAAATACCATGTAAACTATTAACAATTTGTAAAACAAATTAAAGACCTCTCTTTAAGAGATATGCTACCTACCAATAAGTATTTGGGCACTTTCGAATTAAGACGTTTTGTCAAATATCTAGAAGAGTTCTATAGGAGTTATCTTGAAACTTTGGTAGTCTAAAGAACATGTTATACCTCGTATTTTTCTGCAGAATTTGTGTCCTGAAGAGGAAAAGTGGACCAGTGTAAAAAATTACACAAAAATCAAAATGTTTTGGATCACCTTGTAAAAGGTAATGCTTTAAATGCATTTTGGCTGTGGCATGTGATTATGAGGATTTTTTTCATTATTTGTATAAATTTTAAGAGACTACCTCATACATTCATGTTGATATAACGGTTTCTTTAGAAAATTGCAAAAACAATTTCCCCTTTTTTAATTATAACACGTAGGTCATTAGATCCAGTGGAAATCCATTTTTAAGAAATATGGCATGCTACATTAGGCATACATACAACAATTAGAATGCAAAAATGTTAAACAAACAACTTACAAAATGTGAGCAGTTTTACTAAATAATTTTCAACTGCGTATGTGCAAGCTTTACAAAAATTTCCTTTGCATAATTTAATAGCCAAAGGTATTGAGTAACTTATACGAAAACCCCCAAACAAATACCATGTAAATTTAAAACGTTACGAGAGATATGAAGTTTAAAAGAAAATGCAGACGTTATATTACGATATCAACCCTTAATGTATCTGAATATTTTAGTGTAGTCCTGTAAATCTGAAGGTTAATCATATCATATTCTGTACAAAACATTATGTTAGACTATTAACAATACATAAAATTTCTTTATGATTTTTACAGTAGAAAGTTATTTAAATATGATTTTAAAAAATGTCTGGCCTAAAACGCAAACCTGTCCCTGTAAACAAACTAGTTGTACATGACCTATTAATGTCATTTTAAATAGGGAACATTCCATAGTAAACTCGACTAATATATAGCATTGTTTAAAATTTCTGAAAATATTTACGAACGCTAGGGGCGGGAGACAGGCAGATAGAAAAATAAACAATCGGACAGACAGATACACAAATTGAAATCATAATCACGCCTAAAAATTGTTAGAAAGTGTTAAAAACGCTAAATGGTAATGAAAGTATAAATCCAGCAAATTTTTATTAATAGTTCTTAATGTAACTGGATATTTTTGTGTAGCCCTGTAAACCAATTACTAACTATATTATATTCCATGGTTTCTATGAATAAAATATTTAAATTTCATTAAGCTTTGTAATAAAGTTATCAAAATTTGGTTTATATAAATACCTCTAACAGAACGCACTGCTTTGGAATGCTTTCGAGTGTCCCTGTACACAAACCAGTGCGGGTATTTATTCCATTTTATATAAGAAACATCCGATATTAAACTTGAATAACATATTTCAATTTCATTAAGATTTGTGTTCAACAACGGTAATAAAATATGGTTTATAGAAATACCTCCCACAGAACACAATGATTTGGAATAGAGTCGGGTGTCCCTGTACACAAACCGGCAGAGGTATTCGCTCCATTTTCAACAGGGAACATCCAGTTGTAAACTTGAATAACACATATCAGTTTCAAGAAATTCGACAAATATTTATGAGAATTAGAGCGTGGACAGACAGACAGACACAAATTGAAATCATATTCACACTTAAAAATTGTTAGAAAGTGTTAAAGACACTTAATGTAAACGAACGTGCAATGCTATCAAATTTTTATTAATATCTCTTAATGTAACTGAGTATTTTTGTGTGGCCCTGTGAATCTAATGCTAAACATACTATAATCTATTGAAAGCATTCTTTTGCGCATATGAATAACATATTTCAATTTCATTAAGCTTTGTGTAAAGTAAAATTATTAAAATTTGGTTTATAGAAATACCTCTCATAGAACACAATGCTTCGGAATACTTTCGAGTATCCTTGTACACAAACCAGTGCGGGTATTTATTCCATCTTACATAAGAAACATCCGATATTAAACTTGAATAACATATTTCAATTTCATTAAGATTTATGTACAGTAAAAGCATTAAAATATGCTTTATAGAAATACCTCCCATAGATTACAATGCTTTGGGATACTTTCGGGTGTCTCTGTACACAAAGCAGTTGAGGTATTCACTCCATTTTCAATAGGGAACATTCGATAGGGAACATGAATAACATATATCAATTAAAAAAAATTCCATAAATATTTACGGGAGTTAGAGCTAGATCGCGGACAGACAGACAGATGGGCAGACAGACAAACCGAAGTCTTTAACATTTTTCAACCTTTTTAGAAAGTTTTTAAAAACCGTTACTGAAATTTGCTATCAAAAATTTAGTGGCATTTCATCTTCTGAGAAATGGGGGGGAAAAAAAGAAATATCAGCTATGGTTACAACTATATTTCAATCACTATTAATTTAATCATGATTAATTTAGTCATGATTAGCAGTTAATCATTTGCTGCAACTAATATATTAATCATGATTGATTTAATCACGATTAATTTAATCATGAATAACGGTTAGTCGTCTGCTACGCGAATAATTTAATCATGATGGAATTTTTAGTTGCAGCAAATGACTGAAATATTAATCACAATTGATTTAATCAAGATTAAATTAATCGCAACTAACGGTTAGTCGTCTGTTTTTCGAATAATTTAATCGCGATTGAATTTTTAGTTGCAGCAAATGAATAACCGTTAGTTGTGATTAAATTAATCGTGATTAAATTTTTAGTCAACTAATTAGTTGATTGAAAATTTAATCGATTGATGCCCAACACTGTCGGACAGTCACGAGATTTAACACAAAGGTGCCCCCCGAAGGATCATTGTGCACATCGAAGTCAGAATTTTGAATTTCTGTTTAGTTTTCTTTTAATTAATAAAAATATGAAAATAATAAGCTAATAATAGCAAAAAATTAGCCATTTAAATTTAATCCATAATTTAATTGTTGCCAAAAAATAAAAAATAAAAAAATACGAGTTTATTTTTTTTCAACAGGAAAATAAATACATTTATCTAAACATGAACAATACTACACACTACTGATTGCAGAGCTTCCAAATTTGGCATATAGGTACCTGGGACCCTGCAGGTGTGCACCTCATCGAGATTTTTTCGAATTTGAATTTTTTAAATTAATGTTTGTTCGATTTTAAACATTGGCTTTTATGTTTCATTTTTCATGAATTTATTCTTCGATTGTAATCGTCTGCGTATCTTAGCAACGGCTATATTATGCAATTTATTTTTTATTTAATACATTTATTTGAGGGCGAATCTTTTTTCTCTTTTTAATTTATTATATTTATTGAAAATAAAATGGTAATGCAGTAGAAAAAATTAAATATATTAAATTTAAAATTTAAAAACGTATTTATAACAGTTATGCTTATGTATAATTTTTGTAGTATAACAACAATTATTTTTCATTTGTTAATTTAATTTCTTTAAAAGTTTTTTTTTTTCTAATTTATAGTATTTGTCAGGAAATAATGGTAGTATATAGTAGAAAGGATTAAACTGATTGGAATTTATTTGTTTTTTATGTATTTAATTCATTCTAAAAGAAAATCTACTTTTTATTTTATTTCATTATATTGGTCGGAATCAAATTGTAATACAGTGTAAATAGCATGAGCAATAAAATACTTGGTTCAAAAACTAAAATATTTAATAGACGCTGAGATACAGTTATCTTTAAAATCGTAGTTCTTAAATAATGGCAGACCCACCTATCGCCAATAAATACCCATATTGAAATACATAGCAAAGAGATTTCTGCAGGCAGCGGGGACCTGCTCCCGATACAGTGCGGGCAGAGAAAGAGCTGCCGTAGTCAGCGAGTACCCGATGCGAGGTCTAGAGCGATTCCAATGTAATTATTTTAGTTTTTATTTATAATGTGATGTGAAAAATAAATAATGATCCAATTCTTTTGGAGATTCATTTAAATATAGTGGCCAGCGAAGCGGGCGTAGCCTGCTAGTAATCTCTTAAAACAGATCTTATATCCAGTGGCAAAGGATCTTTTAAAACACAATGTCAGATTTGGTATTTTTAGCTGAGTGGATGGTATGGAAGCAATCAGTTAATGAAAGTGTATACCATTCAGAAAGAAATGCAAAACATTTTCCTACTTTTAAGTCCTTTCAGAAGTAATTTCAATAAATTCTATGCATATCCAAACATGTTTTTTGGATATGATGAAAAAATTAGCATTTTTGGAAGGGAATTAATTTGTTATTATTAAAATAATAATAATAATAATAATTGTTTATAATTTTTTTTGCCAACCTTTACCTTTCCTATGGCCATTCAGCTCTGTCTGACTTTGAAGCAATTTATTATGAGCTAACATTTTTCACAAAAAATATGGAAAATAATTTTTACTCTTAGCTAATCTTTAAAAAGTACAGTAAAATGCATCAACGACACAAATTTGCTTATCCCCATCGGAATCTCATCAATCTGTATTAATTATGTACTAATTTATTCTGTATACGTTTATTTTAAATCGTTTGACTATTATTCTATTTACGATTATTCTGATCATTTAATTGTGCCTGTTAGTTTACTTTGTATCGTTTATAGTAGCGCAAAGTGATGCATTAATCAAATTGTGTAACAATTGTGTTTTAACCTTTTTATCTCTTCTTAATCGTATCCCGCCGCACTGTGGAACATTGTTATTGTTGCTTTTATTTGTAGCAATATCAAAGGGTGATAGTTATTTCGACTTCTGCAAAAAAGAACCTTCTTTCATCTATTCGAATTCTTCACGGTTACATTTGTATATCTCATTAGACGTTAATCGTCAGCCGGCTGCCTCATCGTCTACGTCTTTTGATGTCTGGCCAAATTAAAGGATGACATTCAATTAAAACTAACTGGTTCAGAAAGAAATGTAAAACGAATCAATTTTTTTAATTCTTTTATCTGTAACTTTTAATTTTGAATCTGGAAGGAATAATTCGTTTTGCTGCAAGTGACGCCTGTGTGAATCATATTTGGAGTCTAGGATTTGATTCAGTTAATCAGAAAAGGAATTTATATTTTGTTTTTTATCATTTAAATTTAACTGTGTTTAATTCTATCAACTGCAACCCGTTTGTGTTCTTAAATTTACTATCTGCATTCTGTCACCTTCTATAATAATAAAAGTATGACTCTTTTCCTGTTTATTAACCAATTTTTGGTGTAACGGAAAGACTATGCTTTTGAAATTTGTTTTGAATGATATTCAAAAAAGGAATCGTGAGTACTTAGAAGTGAATTTTTCGAAAATCGATTTAAGATTTTTAAAATGCTCAAGTATTTCAAATTCATCTATTTCAACAAAAATCGTCAGCTGGTACCGATATAACAAGGAAAATTGCCAGTTGGTAACGATATATTAACAAAAATTGTTAATTGGCCCGATAGCCAAAAAGCGAGTGTCAGGTTTTAGTTTCTTTTTATTCAAGATCTACCACTACTTTAAAAGTATAATATTTGACGCTTATGAGGATGAAATTAAAAAGTAGTGGTAGATTTTCAGCAAAAATAATCTTTCAGATTCCCAACACCTATCGTATAGTTCTGTTTTTTTTTTTTTTCAAGCAATGCACTTCAAGCTTGCTAATAGAATACTAGGAATTGATCAAAAAAATGTCTCAGTTACATTGACAAAGATATGAAACGGAAGATATAAAAATTAGAAAACGCATATTGTAAATTTATTATTTATAGGATAAAAACAGTTATTCCGTTATATTTTAAATAGTTCATTTAAGATTAAAGAATTTAATTTATTTAGAGAATTTACCTATCCTTTAAAGAGAAAAATATAAATTTTCTAATGTGATAATCTACATCACAAACATTATTAAGCCTTGATGCAATTATAGGGTCTGATTAACACGTACTGGCCAACTGGGCCGTGGCTCAGGAATTTTCTACTTGGGTGGCCGGAAATTCCGTTCACAGTTCAAAACCTTTTAATTGAAATTATACAAAAATGTTCTTGAAAATAATACTTCATGAAAATTTTACTTCTGAAAAGAAAATGAAAAGTTATACAAAAATAATTTTTTAGTCAAATAGTGGGAAAATTTAAGGCTTTTTTTTTTTTTTTTTTTTTGAAGAATGGTTAAAAGTCATGGGAAAATCATAGATAGGGAGCCCGAATACGCATTGGACCATGTGCCAACTTTCAGCTTGATCGGGCTTGCAAATCTAATGTACTGTTGTACATAAATATTTTTAACAATCTTCAAAAATATTGAACAGTACCAAACCTTATAATAAATATGCGATATGCTAAAAACTTTTAATCAATTTATCACCTCATGTTTTGTAAAAATGCTATATGAATATTGGATAAAATTTAAAATTATAGGTTGTATTAAACACGCATAGATCACTAACTTTTGTTAAAATTTACTAACTTTTTTTTTTCTTTTTTTTAATTTGTAGTTTCTATATGACAAAAATTCCAGCGTTGCATAATTAAAACTTGACTAAGAAAATCATTAAAAAAAGAAAAAAAAAAAAAAAAAAAAAAGGGATAAAAAATTATTCATTAAGAAAGGGGACGGGGACACGGGGAGTACAGCGAAACATGCGAAGAGCCTTACATCTGAGAAGTCGAAGAAAAAGTGATCAAAGTTTCGCTCAGTTACTTCTTATCAAAAACCTCAATATGATCACCAAACCTAAATCTCAAAGTAACCAAGAGAAATACCTAATTTTTCAGTTATGCTGTAATCACCAAAAATAAATTCAAAAACTGGCGTACAGACAATAGCAATAAATTAAAACTTCTTCACACACCATAAATTTTAAATCAGCACAACCGGTTTCGAAAGGACGTAGCCTTTTTTCATCAGGTGCAAACACGTGCAACTGCCTTGGAGGCAAAAGCAAGACTGAAAGCAGGACAAAATCCAGAGGGGGAGGAGCAACACAAACAACCAATAGGAAGCAACATGCAGGGCAGGACCAATCAGAGAGGAACACACGTACACACACACCACAAAAAGAGGAGGGAGGAAAGGAGTAAACAATTATTATTTATTATTATTATTTTTTTTTTCAATAATATTAAACTAATAAGTAAATTTAATAAAATTTATCCATTAATTATTATTTTTTTTTTATTAGAATTATTTGATTATAACTAATATGATGTTATAAACATAATGAAGAAATTATTTAATTGAATTAAACAAATTTTTCCAGGCTGTAGACGGCAAAGTGGAATCAGATTTTTCATTGACAATTTTATCACGATTAAGGTAAATAGCTAAATTTTCCAAAAAATCCAGTTCGGAAATGCGTTTGGCATGAAAGATAATTTTGGCACTTTTAAAATTAAAACTATGATCAAATTCCCAACTGTGCTTCGCAGTAGAAGATGTTGCTTCCTATTGGTTGCTTCCTGCATGTTGCTTCCTATTGGTTGTTTGTGTTGCTCCTCCCCCTCTGGATTTTGTCCTGCTTTCAGTCTTGCTTTTGCCTCCAAGGCAGTTGCACGTGTTTGCACTTGATGAAGAAAGGCTACGTCCTTTCGAAACGGGTTGTGCTGATTTAAAATTTATGGTTTGTGAAGAAGTTTTAATTTCTTGCTATGCTGTAATCAGTATAATTTTTTTAAATATATTAGCGACCCTAATTTTAGTTTAAAATTACAATTTAAAACCACGTATACATTTTCATTAAAAAAAAAGATATGTTTATAATTAAAATCATTTTAAAATTTTACAAAGATATTTTGTCAAATCATTACGCCCAGCTTATCTGGGTGTTATCATGGACAGATTAAACAAAGTTTGATAACAAGTGCAGCGCGACACATTCACTATATATCATAATAAAGCTACATTACAGTTACAGTAAAGCTTCGATCAGTCAGTCCATAAATCATAAGTTGTAAAAAAATTTTAGTTGAAGCTTTTCAGGGTTATCATGGAACAACTTGAAGTTTGGAAAAGTTTGCGAAAAGCTTTGACCAAATATCTTTGTAAAATTTTAAAATGATTTTGATTAATATATATATTTTTTTAATGAAAATATATACGTGTTTTTAAAGTGTAATTTTTAAAAAATTCATACAATGACACGTGTTATTAAAAGTCTCTTTATGAGGTATGTTTTCCCAGACCCTAATTTTAGCTAAAAATATCGTTGAAAGAACCTGAAAAAACGAAAGATGTGCGTTAGAAATCTAACCTCAAGAATTTTATTCACAATAGATGTTTTTACTTCTTATGGTTTCATAAACTTTTTAGCTGATATGAACTACATATAACTTTCTTTTCAAAGAGCACATCTGTTCTTTGCTACAAATGACACCACCAACAAACTCATTCTATTTTATTTTATTGAGAAGAAAGGAGAGTTATCCCAGCTAAAGATTTGCCTCCAAACTTTTTTTTTTTTTTTTTTTTTTGCAAGTAGCAGAGAGATTAAATTAGTTATATTCGCCAGCTGAGAAACCGCAAAACTTGATTTTGCATGCTGTAAATATTTTAGAATCGTTCTTTATAAAAATGGGAATTGAATTAAATTTAAGAGATATGTATTTTTGAATATGGGATTTTTGATATCACACGTAGAGTTACCATTTTGATGACAATGGCAGAATAACTTATCTAAAGTCTTGTAAAAAAACAACTAAAAATGTAACGTCCCCAGAAAAAGACAGTGGCAGGTAACGGATTAAAAATATTTTCTGTATGTAATATGAATTTCTAATACCGAAAATATGTATTTTGTGCATAATTCCAGTAGTACTGGTCTACTTTTTTTTTTTTTTTTTAAGAGAATTGGTGGACATTATAAACTGTTTTTGTAAATTGCTGTCTTTGAGTAATGAAAGTTGCACATATATTCATTGAAATATTATAATATTAAGTACATTAAAATTTCTTGAAAACTATTTAAACTTAAATTAGTAATAAAATTCAAAATTTAATTTTTTTTTTTTTTTTTGAAAAATTTTAAAACGCTTCCTGCTAAATGATTTTTTAATTTTTTCCCCCACCATTTTGTTTAAAAATATTTTCTAAACATAAACATATTTGTGTAACAGCAGGCTTTGCTCGCTTCGCTGGTCACTATTTTTAAATTAATTCTCAAAATTTCATATCATTGTTAAAAATCCCCCCCCCCTCCAAAAAAAAAAAAAAAACACTGAAATCTGCCGAAACCTAAGTTAAAGTTCCAACTGCGTTCGATAGTGGTTTTTCTGTTCACAACATGAGTTCAGATCCCTACTGACGACTTATCCGCTTTTTACTTCTCTCTCCCGAGCGGGTAAGCTAGAAGTTTCTCGAAACCCACCAAAGTGCATATTGCCTACACTTAATCAAAACCCACACACCAATAATCGCCATTCTAAGGTAATATGAAGAAGATTTAACGGCCCTCTTCACTTACCGTCGCCGGAAGCGCGAACCATTGTGCAATCTATGTATTTCCAAATGTATTTTTTTAATTTTTAATATTTTATTTTGAAATTGCAAAATGAAAAAAATTCACATATTGAAAATTTGTATTTTGCAGCTTCAAAATAAAATATAAAAAATTAAAAAAATAATTTTTTAAGAAAGGTCCGTCAATTTAACTGCTGGGAATTTTCAGAATGTGAAAACAGAATTTAAAAATATGTATTAGTTTATAAGTTATTTGTAAAGAAAATTTTCCCATAGAATAACATTAGCTTCGGTTTCCGGCGGCGGTGAGTGAAGAGGGCTCTTAAGCTTGAAAACGTGTTTTTTTCTTCACCGCCCCCCCCCCCCCCCAAAAAAAAAGGGGGGCTGAGTTCACAAAATCATTTTATAGTGTGTGTTGTCCACACATAACCAAAGATACATTAAAAATCGCCTTCCTAAGATCGTCCCCAGCTCTTTTAAAGGGTGAGAAGGGCGGGGGAATTTTCAAAAAATCTTTTTATACTATGTGCTGAATACGTAAAATCAATCCAGATATCAAAAATCAGTTAAGATAATTTGGAGCAGATTTAAGCTTGAAAACGTGAGAGAGAAAATTTATGCAGTCATTTTTGGGTTTTCAGGATGTGTGAAACGTGAAAATAAAAAAAATATATATATATATATATATATATATTTGAGAAATTTACAGGCAAATTACTGATTTTTATTAATTTATATTACTTTTGTAAATTCTTTCATACCCCCCCCCCCACCCCACCCACCCTTTTTACTTATTTATTTTCTTGTGTTTGAATGCTAATACTTCATATTAAATTTCTGTATTCAAGCAAAAATATTTAAAATAATAGTAATTATAATTTACCAGTGAATCCATAAAGTATAACCCAAATATATTTAGAATGTATTGTTAAACTATAATACTATAAAATCGACGGAGGGGGCTAAAAACATGTTAAAAGGAGCATTTAAAAAAAAAAAATATTTTCATTATTAATTTTTTAGAATTTTTGATATGCTTAATACTATTATATTTCGATTCACATAACTCTTAGAGAATAATTTATCAGAGATTTACAACGTCTATCATACCCTTAAACCCGTAAAAAGCGCCAAAATTATCGATCTGTATTGAATAGGAAGGCGATTCTCCGCCACTTTATGATCTTCTTCATCTTTTCAAGTGGAGGATCGCTCTCGGTTCGTTGTTCTTTCCTCCATCTGCTGCCTCCTTTGTGTGCCACGCGTCTCTTTTCAGTACGGACCCACATGTCTAGACGTGGCATTCAATTGAAGATTGGGGGGGGGGAGATTTTGTAATTTTATTTTATTTTTATAGAACGTCTGCAGTTAGAGAAATGTGCTAATCTGGTACAATACTTGATGTTTTTGGCATGGTATGGTACATAAAGCTGTTCTTTCACTCAGGTGTGTAAATAACCGTGATGGAACCTCCAGTTGCGAATTTTGTCTTATTTCAATATAAAAATTGTTATTGTAATTTGTATGAAGATTTTTTCATGCATTAAATTGATGTATTTAATGTAGTATCTAGTTCAACATTTTGTAGCATTTTAAATTTTTCAATATAATATCTAAGTGTTTTTTTTTATTACGGTGTTGTGCAATATAACTGTATAGAATCTCCAGTTATGAGTTTTTTTTTTTTTTTTTTTTTTTCGTTTTCAAAATTATCTAAAATAATATTAATGTAAATATTATACATTTAATATTGTTTTATTTAATTAATAAACATTATTTTGTCGTAATATATTACTTTTCTTGCACGACACCTAATTCTGTTACCTTACTTTATGCAGGTGTGTTTAAGAGGAGGCTCTGGTTTAAGCTTGTTAGGACATACATTTATGAATTTTATCTTTCTCTATATACATGAAAATAAATTATGTAAATAATAATAATAAAAAGTTAACGTACGTTAGGTTAAAAAAAAAAAAAAATTATACATTAAAAGATGTAAAAATACGTGGTATGATACATAGAAACAAGAGAATACACACATAAAATACCTAACAAAATAGCCACAATTACAGTTAAAAAATAAATATAATTTCTTTTTAACTGCAATGGTGAATTTATATGTATATTCGCAGAGCTTGGGATCAAATATTTCGAAGATTGTAGGTTATTATTTGTTTATGTTTTGCAGGTACGCAAATTCCGTTGTTATTGACGCACAGAAATGAATGTATAGTAATTTCAAATATGTTAAATAATAAAATCTCTGCTTTAACATTAGAAACTTTTAACAATTTCAATAAAAATAAGTCAGCATCATAAAATAATAATATAAAGTAAGCATACACTATTTATTTTAAATATATCTGTCTAAACCGATGGTTACTTATTATTGATTCCTCAATTAGTATTAATTTAATTTTTATTTATTATATATTTTTAAATATTGAAGTAACGGTTGTTTGTTTTAACACTTTATATTTGGAAATATAATTCTTTATAAATTATGCTAAAATATAGCATATTTTTCTGAAATTTTATTATTATTATTATTTTCCCCCAAAATTTTTAAAGTTCTGCAATAAGATAATCAAATTTCGAAGTAGCAAAAATTTGTTTCAATTTTTTGTCGTGAAAGAAATATCATCTGGGACACTAATACAGGGCCCCTGGGACCTGTGCCCTGGGTACTGAATTTCTAAGAGACGCAAAATTAATCATAATTTTATTTAAATTGTACTTATAACAAGAAATGAAACTGTACGAATTTTTTATTCTACCAATATTTTTATTATCGAAAGACAAACATAACAAATATGGAACTGAAATCATATTAACTAAGTATTATATATTTAAAATTAATTATATGTTTAAGAAATGGTAGTTTTCAGTAACGTCATTAATGATAAAGTGGGGGTGGAGTGTAGACAAAATTAGTCATCTCTATTTTTCCTTAAAACTGACTGAAGGGTCAATATGAAAATTTTTTATATCATGCATATTTCCGTTTTTTTTTTTTCCACTTAGTCGTTTTACTTATTTGGAAAACATATATATATATATATATATATATGTATGCCTGGGATAATTTTTTTATTTATTTTCGGGGCTAAAGGCTCGGAGAAATTTATCTGTTGGCCAAATATATTTTTTAAGTCGGCCTATTAACTGTTAAAAATTGTTCCAAAAACAGAAATCATTTTTTTTTTTTTTTTCTGAATAAAATTTTTTTCTTCAACTTTAGCAGGGAGGGCACTGTTCGCTGCGCCCCGCTAATTTTTACAAACTGAAACATTCTACGGGGGGCCTGAAAAATTGGATGAGCCCTAGGCAGAAAAATTTGTTAGTCGATTTTCTCATTCAGCTCCTGATGAAAAGGAATTTTCATCTTTTTAAGGGATCTAAAGTATTTAAACGTCAGTTTTTAATTAAAATATTACATATTGCTTAAAGAGCTTCCTGTTATTCCATACTTAAAGTACAAACATGGGAATTCGTACATACCTTACTACATTATGCATGAGCAAATTAAAGACAGAAAAATTTTTTACACATTAAATAATAGCTTTTTTAAATATATAGAATCAAAATTAAATTTTAATTTTTTTTTTTTTTTTAACTCCATGTCACTATCTGCAAGATATCCTCTTATCTCAGTGTTAAGATATAGTTTTTTTTTTTTTTTTTTTTTTTTTTTTTGTCTTAAAATACTTATGCAAACTTATTTCATAAAATGAATTAATGATTTAAAAATATTTATTTTTTTATTTTATTTTTTGTAAATAGCAAAACTAAAATTCTTAAAAATTCAATTTTTTTTCTTTTTTTAAATAAAGGTAGTTTCATTAACTATTAATTCTTTTTATAGATTTCCTTTATATAAATGTGCGCGCAACGATTTAAAACAATAGATAAAGAAGTTTTTTTAGAATCTTGTTCATAGTGACAAAAACGCAACTTTAGAGAAAAGAGCTGTAAAGTCTGTAAATACAATAAAGATGGGTCTTGACATCAGTTACAATTTTATTTTTAACAGTAACTGAATCATCGAAATGTTCAGAATTGTTTATGTACCAACATTTTTTAAAAAATCATTTTTAAATATTTAAACCTGCTCGAATTCCTTAATATAAGAAAGATTTTAGTAAAATAAAAACAAACAAACTTAGAATAGCAAATAATTTTCACTAGTACATTGATAGGAATTGGAGGAGGGGGGGGGTGGAGGGAATGTATAAATGAAGTAAAATGAATAATTTTATGTTGTCGAGTGCATGAAGTATATTCTATTATAAAAAACGTTTTCGAATGAACCAAAAGAAAGTTTAAAATGGGCAAGTAAAAAAAGCATATGAAATGTGCTTCATTTTACATAAATGCTTTCGTCGTGTATTAGCCTGCTTATATTCGGGAAAGGGGGCGGGGAAGGAGTGATAATTTTTTTCTAAAAGAAATCTTGATTTCATACTACTTTGTTTTTTTCCTTCTATTAATGACTTTCAACATATTCAAAGACAAGCGAGGGAAGAAAAGTTAATTTTGAAGCAGACTGATTATCGTGCTTTCGCCTCTGATTCTTTTTCATTTCCTTCTAAATGATCTTGAATAATTCATTGTTAATTACATATCAGGACAAACAATGAAGAGGGGAGAGCCCTTGGCAAAGTCGCGTCTGTATGCTTCGTGCTTAATCATTGTTATATCACAGAATTCCCTTTCTTTTGATTTAAAAAGTATGCTTTTTTTCCCTTTAATTGCTTGCTGCATCAAGATTATTGAGCTCGATAAATTTTAAGGAATCAGAAAAGGATTTCGTCGCGTATTGATTACATTAGTCTCACCAGCGCTTTTTATATATTATTGTTTTAACTGCATTGTTTATTTATTTATTTATTTATTTAGTATGTCACTAAAAGGCAAGTACGTCTCACAGAAAGTACAAAAAAAAAAAAAAAAAAAAAAAAAAAAAAAAAATTACGCATTTAATTAAATTTTGTTTTTGCTGTCGATGTGATATTTTTTTTAACAAGACAATTTCAGAATAGTCTTTATATGATAATGTTTTTTATTTATTTATTTATTATTTTTTTTTATATATATATTAAATTTACAAATATAAAAAAGGGAAAGTTCAGTAGGGTTCGAATTTAGCAATCATTAGGCGTATTTTGCACCTAGGAATTTAGGTTTGACGACCAAAAACTCTCACTCAGTCGTCATTTTTGGCTTCTAACTTATGATCAGATATATATATATATATATATATATATATATATATATATATATATATATATATATATATTTAAAAAAAAAAATCTTTATAATTTATAAAATGCTTGTTTTTTATTATCTTAAAAAAATTCTTACATTATCAGTTTAAGCACATATATACATAAGCTCAATAAAAACAGCAAGTACAAAAATACATAAATGCTGTTTTTTAAAAAAAAAAAAAAAAATCAGTTTATTTATATATAATCAAAAATTTATCATAATTCATGAAATACTGAATTAATTTAAATCAAATTTGGGCTTACAAAAGCTGAAAGTAAAAATTATAATAATTACCAAAAATAAATAAATAAATAAAAATGAATGAATATTTTTTGGCAATTTTCATTTTGTTTCAAGATAAAAAATAAAATAAAATAAAATAAAATAACTTGAAATTCAACTGAATTTAAAAATCATTTGACCAGCAGATAATTGGGAAAAAAAATCTACTGTTTATTCTGTTTTAAGTAAGTTTTTAATTTTTAAAAATATATAAATGTATTCTTATTAACTTTTGTGGTTGTATTTATTATTTAAGTAAATAATAATTTAAAAAAAAAAAAAAAAAAAAAAGCTGTTTTATCTCATTATGACCCCAGTGAACAAATTAAAAATTACGCCTAAGTAGATCATTTTGGCAACTAAGAAAAAAAATAACTAGGTGCCACTGACGCCTGACTTTCACATTCTAGTTTCTAACCCTGGCTCAAATGTCTGGCATCTGGTTTCCAGGCATCTGAAATGATGCATGAAAAATTTTTGTCTTAAGTAAGATTACACCGTACCTAACATCTCTTGCAAATTTCACGCATTTTTGCAGACCAACCGGTGACGCACAGATTCTCCTGTCGAAGTTGGTGCTGAGATTTTCCGTGGTTTTCTCCGAAACTCGCGTAAATATGAGCTCGGACCCCTTAAATTGATTCCCCGTGGCGTTCACCCTATCCAAACGTATGACGCCCGTGTTATAAATCAGCCTTAAAGCTGCCTTCAAACTCTGGCAACGATGCAAGCTTCAAAAGTCATAAATTGTTCATTGTCCAAAAGTGACCCTTGAAATTTTGCACACATTTACAATGATGAAGGGCATAACTCTTTATTGCTCTTTTACAAAAGAGACCAATTTCCATGCAATTATCGCACTAGGGGGTTTGTGAGCGAGGGCTCGAGCGAGCTTCGATTCTCAAAAACCACATCAAAGAAATATCAAAAGAAATCGAAGTTGAAGCTTTCCAGTTGCCAGTGTTTGAAGGCTCCTTAACACCTTCACGCGTTTTACATAAACTTCATTTTTAATTAAGCACAATACACTGAACAATAAACTGAAACAGTTTTTATGATTGTTTAGTTAACTAAAGAGTAGTAATATTTATTTATTTATTTTTTAATATATTGTGCCTGCAGACATGAAAAGCTTCATTTAAAAAATAATAATAAATAAATAAAAATAAAAGCAGGACAATTTAAATCAGAAAAAGACAGACAGATATTTGCATGTTCAATGATGTGTCAGTATGTTTTTATCGCAAAATTAAAAGATTAGTATCGATTTAATCAAGGGAAAAAAATCTTTCGAAGTATATTAAAATCTTTTAATTAAGTTTTTTAATAATTTAAAAGTTGTACTACAAAAAGAATATATATATATATAAAATAATTCTGACATTTCATTTTGTAATTCGAAAAATATATAAAAAAAAACCTCTTAAACTTTATATAAAACGTATTTTTTAGTTTATGTTTCAATGTTTATAGAAATTATATTTGTAAATTAACATACAATTATTGGACAAAATAATGTGAACACTTTCGTTTTTTTTTTACATTTTGTCGAATATCTTGAAAAATACTTACCATGTTGTTCTTCCATTTTGGGAATAAGAAAAACATGTCTTTCTTCATATGTTTCAGCAAAAGTAGTGTCCTGAAAAGGAAAAGGGGACCAGTAAAAAATTAGACAAAAATCAAAATGTTTTGGATCATCTTGTAAAAAGTAATGCTTTAAATTCGTTTTGGCTGTAGCATGTGATTAAGGGGATTTTCCTCTATCTGTATAAAATTTTATGAGGCTACCTACCACATATATTCATGGAGATATAACGGTTTCTTTAAAAAAACTGCAAAAAGAATTTTTACTTTTTAAATTATATCACGTAGGGTATTAGACCCAGTGCAAAGCCATTTTTAGGAAATCTTGCGTACTACAATAAACACAGCATACAGCAATCAGAATGCAAAAATGTTAAATATCTTACGAAATACGAGCACTTATACTAAAAAATTTTTAACTACGCATGCGCAAGCTTTATAAAAATTTCATTTGCATAATTTAATAACGGTATCAGTTAATTGGTTCTCTTCCAATCTCAAATCTCCAAATATGATGGGGGGGGGGGCTGTTTTTTGATGTTATGTGGAGGACGCAACTTATAAAGACATGTTTTCTTGTGAATAACTTGACTAATTTTATTAATTTTGGGGGGATATATTTATATCGGTTAGTTTGATTTTTTTTCCTTTTTTTTTTTTTTTTTTTTTTTTTTTTTTTCTAATTATAAATCCCACGATATGATTGATCAACTATTTTAACTTTTTGCCATGTTGTCCCGTACAAGTATCATTTATCACCAGAAAAAAAAAAAAAAAAAAAAAAAAAGAATTGGTTTTCCAGTTTAAAGCAAAAATTTGTCTCAATGCTTTTATGTTTTGTTTAATTTCTTTGTTATGTGTGACTAACCTTTTATCCTTGCGCCCACTTGCTTGCTAGATCTCTGTTAATATTTTTTTTTTTAATATTTGCATTGCACCCAGGTACGTAAGAGTTTTTCTTTCTTTTTTTAACTGTTTCGGAGAAAGAATTAAATATTCAATTCTCGAAATCAGAGATAAAAATCTTTGTAAGATCCGCTTTTTTTTTTTTTTTTTTTAAGAAACGAAACTAGAATTGTCTGTATTCTGCATTTCTTCTCACTTTCCTGACAGTTCTTGCTCTTTCTCCCTCTATATATTTCCCTTCTTTTCTTACAATTAATGTATTTATTTATTTATCATACTACACTTTTTATTTTTTACTGTGCTAACTTTTTATCACTCTGTTGCTAATTTCATCTCTAAAATCAATATAAGATTTATTTCTATTTTAGATGACTATACATTTTTAGTTCCCCACCACACTATAGGTATGGGGAACTTAGGTAATTTTGAAAAATTTCGACCTCGGTTTTTTGGCTTTTTTATACGTGTTCAGGTGTGAGGAATCCGAAAATGACAAAATTTGTATGGTGTCTGTCTGTAGGGTGTCTGTTAGTGTGTTAGTCCGTTAGTGTGTTAGTCCGTTAGTGTGTCAGTCCGTTAGTGTGTTAGTCCGTTAGTTTGTTAGTCTGTTAACACGATATCTCACGAACAAATGATTGCACAGAGGTCAGATCATATTTAAAATATTACTTTTGATACTGGCAAGAACCCTATTCATTTGCAACATTCGAATTAAAAAACTTCGTAAGTTATGAGAAATTTACGATTTTCTTAACATGGGAGAATAGGACAAAATTTCACTTAAACGTGCATTAAATGGAAACTTTTTGCTGTAAAAATGTCAGACCAGTTTTAAAATATCAGTTTTGATGCCGGAATGAACATCAGTAACTATACATATGCTACTTTGAAAATTTCGCAAGTTATTGGAAATTTACGAATTTCTTAACATGGCAGTATAGGGCAAAATTTCACATAAACGTCAATATTGAGAGATATTTTCATCGTAAAGATGTCAGACTACTTTTGAAATATTATTTAGAACACAGGCATGAATATTAATGACTATGAATTTTCCAATATAAAAATTTCGTAAGTTATTGGAAAATTACGAATTTCTTAAGATGGCAGAAGAGAGCAAAATTTCACATAAACGTCAATCTTGAGGGATATTTTCATCGTAAAGATGTCAAACCATTTTTAAATATTATTTTGGATACTGGTATGAATATCATAGACTATGATTTTTCCAATTTAAAAAATTTGTAAGTTATTTGGAATTTACGATTTACTTAACATGTCAGAATAAGTCAAAATTGAGCATAAACTTCCATTTTGAGGATCATAAATACATTGGACAACTTCAAAATTACATTTATGATATTTGTTTGAACATGATTGAATACAAATATTCTAATAGGAAAATTTCGTAAATTATTCGTAATTTACGATTTTATCACCATAGCGAAATTGTAAATTTTTCATATAAATATGAATTTTGAGGATTATTGCATTGGAAATAGCAGCATGAAAACTAAACAATAGAATTGTAGAATAAGATAAATATATCGAAGTGAACGGTGGATAGCCTATTAAGCGGGGATTTCATTCTGTCACTGTATCAAGCTTTGGTAAAATTCATTTCTTTTAACATGATTATAATATGTCTCGCACTAGAAATTTATGAGAACATAAATATGATGGGGAACTGAGCAGAGTCCACCTATGCCAACTAGTTTTTTTCCCTTAAATAACAAAAATATCAAATAATGATTTGAAATACTTTTGTTATTAACTTTTTGCCGTTTAAGAAACACTTCTGAACCATTACACAGGGACTGTGACAGTAGCTATCGGATTTCGACATAAGATTTTATACGAACCCTCTCTAAAGGTTAAATGAATTAATTTTACATGATTGCGTGATATTTTTTTCCCTTAAAGTAAAATCATATTTATGTGAAATAATCTGGTGTGTCACTCACACGACTTTCTCTTACACTGAAATTTAATTTATTTTTTAATTATTAATTTAATTATTATTTTAATTATTTTTTATGATAATGCAGACGATTTCCATATTAGAGAAGTAGTATAACACTAAATATCCAAAAAAAGTCCATTTTATTCTCAATATTTAAAAAAAAAAAAAAAAAAAAAATCTTTTTTTTCGTTAAAAGTAAAAAAAATTGATAACTTTGTTTTAAATTATCGCAGATCGATGGTTCAACCATTCGTTTTAAAGGTATTGGCGAGCTCTTTTAAAAGATGCCCATCATGAAAATTTACCCCCCCCCCCCCCCCCCCCCCCAGGGAGGGGGAAGGCGAGGCTCCTACATGCATAATTTTTTTTCCCTGTTGACTATCTCTATCAAAAAAAATATATATTCGTTTCATTTGGTTTAGTGCAGTCGATAGATGTTAAACTCTACTTACCTGCAATTTCCCCCATAGACGTAATGTATTTGAATACTTTTGAGTGTCCCTGTACACGAACCATTTGCTTGATCTTCACGAAAAGTTTAGTGTAGCATCCTTATATGATACAGATTTAGAATACCAAGTTTGAATTTTTTGCCATAATTTGTTTTTGAGGTATGCTGATAACAGACAGACACACACAGAGACATATACACACACAGACATACACACATACCATTTGCTAAAACATGATTTTCGTATTCAGGGGACCTCAGAACTTGTAAATATAACAAAAACTCGCGTTCGAAAATTTGACCCAAAAACAATACTTTCTCTACCTTATGGGTAAGAGAAAGTAAAAAGCCTCTTTTTTCTGTCTCTCTCTCTCTTTCCCCACCCCTTGAACTAATTCCTCAATTAAAAATTTCATTGTTTAATTTCCTGATTGTGTACAGATTCGCTGATTTATTTTTATTTTATTTTATTGTCTATGCCTTTTTCTAAAATAAACTCTTTGCAATTCTTTTTTATTTTTATTTATTTACTTATAATAATCTAAACATTTATATTTTCTGAGAATTTCTTAGAATATTATACCGTGCTATGATTATGATATACTTAAAAAATACTATGCTCATCTCATGTTTTTGGTTCCCATGAAAACGCACATACAAAATGTAATAAAAATATTACCATTTTCAGTAATAATAATAATAATAAATGTGATGTGCAGCCTCTCATTATTTTCCTAGAGCCTCTTCATTAAGCAAAGTGTAATTGTTTTTAGCTAAATTACACACAGGTCCGATAATTTGTTTCTTGTGTAGAGAAGGTTTGTTTTTATCTTAAAATTTTAAGTTTTCTGGCAATTTTCCAGAATATTTGGGTTGTGCATTATTTTCTCATTTAATGGTACACCTGACGAAAAGAGCTATACTTGAGTAGCACATGTCCTAAATTTTCTGAAATTCCTTTAAAAAAAGAAAGAAAGAAAATGCCTACAAGTATAGAAATTTGGTCAGATTTTTCTAAAAATTTGCAAATCTGGGACAGCTGTTTACAGTATACTAGATATTGGCATCTAAAGTTTCAGAAGTAAACTGTTCAAATTGCATGCAAAAAGATTCAAATTATAAAGTGTAAAATTTCAGGCGTAACTGACGATGACATTTGTACATCACTAAGAAGAAAAGTTCTTATATTTGTACTTTATATTTACTGATAATTTGTATATAATATTACTGATAGACGCATTCTGATTCAATGAAAAATTGCATAGGGTTCTAATGCATATTAAACAGAAGTTAACGCTTAACTACATCGTGAAACATATATGAAATATCCTACATATAAAAATATTGTGTTAAATTTCCAAATTAATTTATAATTCGTTTTAGCTATATTATATTTTCAGAAGAATCACCAAACCTTCCCAGCAATAAATAGCAGTGTTGCTTGTTTAAATAAATAAATATAATTGAATATATTTTTTAGAAAGAGGAAAAAAAAAAAAATCCTGCAAGTAAGAAAATATTTTCATATTGAATCTTTAAATTAATTTGTACATTTTACTTTGATTTTTTTTATGCATAGTTTATTAATGCACTTTCCCGGGATAATTTTTTTTTTTTTTTTTTTTTTTTTTTTAAGGAAAGGAAAGAAGAAAAAAAAATACTTTTTTATTACGCTTGTGTTTTGTGTGCAAAGTGGTTTCCTTCTGCTTTTTTTTTTTTTTTTTTTTTTTTTTTTTTTATGCGTATTCGTAAATATTGCCTAATATTTGAAACTGTAATTTAATTATATTAAATTTCTTTTACTGATTTCTTAAGAATTACATAGATTTTTTTTTACTGATTTTATAAAAGAAAAGCAACTATCTCTTCTACCCATAGTTACTATAACAGAAGTTTTTACTTTCATTGCAAACTAACTCCGCGATCCGCGTGTATAAGGTATAACATTCCCACTCACTGTCTCAAATCTCTCTCTCTGTCTGTGTTATGTATATATATATATTCATGAATATCGCATGATAAAAATCACACCTTGTTGGACTTGATGTTATGGTCCTAATTATTGTCATTAGCGTAAGTAATTTAAAATGAATTTATCTGTTGATATACTGTAAATGAATCATAGAAAAAATGAGTGCTAATATTTAAATTGAATTAAAATAACTTTTATTTAAGTGTTGTTGGTATTATGTATCAATTAATTGCTAAATGTTATCAAATTCTTCATGCTCACACTTTGTAAGACTGAACTTTATACTGTCTTGCATACACCATTTTAGAACTTCTTTGGTAGTGTATTTCTCCCCCCTCCTAATTTTTTCAAGTTTCAATTTCAGAGAGGGCTCCTAATAAAAATCTACTTGGGTGTAAATCCTTTCTTTACTAGCCTAGCATATCTTACCTTGCACAGTCCCACCCCGTTTGTCTGTCGGATATCGGATTCTTCCGACAACCTACAACTATCGTGTGGCTTTTTATTATTGAATCACAAATCGCACTGTGGGGGGAGGGGGGCGAAAAAATAGCGATCTTTTAATCGCAACGCGTGCATCCTGCCATGCCACTACAGTGACAGCAGCTGTGATTGGCCGCGCACTGAAGCATGCCACCGCGAACTCGCCGGCTGTGTTAGGGTCGCTATGCTTGGCGGATCAGCTCTGTTTTATATCGAGATTCAGCGATGATTCTAATTTTATTTATTCTTTTTCTTACTTGATTCTGTGTTTTCGGAAAAAAGTATGTAATGATCATGAGAGAGCGAGTTCCGCGAAAGTCTGGGCACATATTACCGATACATTCCGCGAATATTTCTTTTACGCTTGTATCATTTGGTTATTTTAATATGATATGCTTCGCGGGGTTTTGATGCTGTTTTACTTACTGTTAGACAGTTTTGTGGGAAAGTTTGTTTTAATGAGTTTTCACTAGCAAGGTAGCTTTTTAGGAATAAGGAATTTAATACCTTCTCTTTGTTATTTTTAATGAACATTAAAAGTATTTTTTTTTTTTTTTTTTTTTTTGTGATTTAAGAATGGTGATCCAATTTCTCGGTCGATGTTATTGTAGGAATGCAAAAATAAAGTTTTTTTTTTATTTATTTCTTCGTGGTGTACATGATTACTTAATACTATTTCCTTTTTTTTTTTTTTCTCTCTCTCTGATATTAAATTTATCGTGTCCATAGGATTAAACAAATAATTGCAGGTTTTGACCCCAAATGTAATAACCAGTTAATCATTTATGCAGTTTCTTTTTCTCATTTACAAAATTACAATTTGTAAGGAACGTTACTGATCCATATAATGTAATATAATTTAATAATGTCAACATTTAAGATAAAGAATTATCTCCTATTCGTTATTTTTATTTCATTTATTTATTCATTTTATTTATTTTTTCGGTAATTTTCTGTTGGAAGTTAAAAATCAATTTTTTTCTGCGTTTTTTTTTTTTTTTTTTTCCTTTTCGTCGTGGTAGGTACATATAAAAAATGCCCAATGCTATTATCTTTTCTATTTCTAGTTTTAACTCTCATATCTGTGGACTATGGAACTAAAAAAGATAAGTAAAGGGGAAGGAATACATTTGAATTTTGGCAGTAAACAATAATACTTGCATTTAAATGATTTCTTTTTTTTTTTATCCGGAAAAAGTATAATTTTATTATTATTCACTTTTTTTAATCACTGCTAGAAAAAGTGTTTGTCGTTGTTTTATTTGTCTCTGCACTTTCATTATTATATGCCGGATTGTTATGAATTTGATTTTTATTTGGGTTTTAGGGTCATTATACTACGTTCTTTTTTTAAATGCTGCGCGTAGCAATTATTCTTGTTTTACAATGGACATTTTTACATTATAAGGTACACATCAGGTACATTGAAAAACTGACATTATTAAATTATATTACAGTATATGTGGAATTTGTTAAGTAAATTTTTATAAAGCAAAACTTTTTCAAAAAAAAAAAAAAAAAAAAAAAAAAAAAAACAAGACTGATATATCATACTCCAAAAAGCAAATTGACACAAATCAAAATAATTATAAAAAAAAAAAAAAAAAAAAAAAAAAAAAAAAACGTTTTATATATACCATGTTTTACATTTTCTGATGAATCATAGAGCTCTTATCAATGTGCATAAAATTTTTAAAGTGATAATGACGTAAATTTTTGTGCGGTGCATAATTTAACTTTTTATAATTTTTTAATGTTCACGTTTAATTAAATGTATTTATTTTTATGTCGAAAGAAAATAAACTCGTAAATTTATTTTGGCAAGAGTTAAACTATAGATAATATTTTAATGGCTATTTTAACGCTATTAGGAGGTTATTATTTTCATATTTTAATTCATTCTAAGAAAACTAATCAAAAATTCGAAAATCGGACATCGAAGTATTGTGTTGTTATCGGGTTCTGGGCTATTGTAAAAGTTTTAAATGTCTAGCTAGTAGGGAAGTTAAGGTAACGACACCAGTGCTCGTCACTCTTAAGGCCTTATTTTTAAAATGTTTGTTTTTTTCGCTTGGTATTCGTGTGGTATTCATGTATCAATATTATACTTTGGTCTATTTTATACACTGATTCTTCTAGTTGTTGTTAGACGCTTTCAATTTTTCAATACATTAAGCCAAATTAAAAATAAAAATAAAAATTGAACCTATAAAAATGCACCAGTGCTCGTCACTTGAAAAATGAGTTTCACCAGTAGTCGTCAGGTGTTTGCACCAGTGGTCGTCATGTAAATAAAACGCAACAATTTGCTGACTAGTTTGATTTTAATTGCGATTTTACAAAAAATAATGAAACAAAACATCTTTGGCACATACTTAGAGCCTAAATCCATTCTTAGGGTTTAAAACACAAAACATTAAATGGTATATAAAATATTGAGAATAAAACAAATTCAAACAACAATAGTTAATATTGCGAATAAAACAAATTCATATGCGAAATAATTTGAAAATTCTTTGCTTTTAAGAAAAGTTCTCGAAATTTTATTCGTTCTCAAAAATATCTTTACTTAAAGCAGAGGGTAAGTAGCAGGGATGGGGGTAATAATGTCGTTTTTAAGAGTGTCTTTGTTCCAAATTATCGCAGTAAGATTGATTTTACCATGCTTTTTATTAACTGGTATTCTTGTTTGTTTGTCCAGTACAAATCTTACAATTGATTTTTAACTAACTTCCCGACAATCTAGACATTTGAAACTTTTAGAATAGCTCAAAACACGATAACAAAATATTTAATACTTTTAGCCAATTGTTTCGGGTCCTCGCTGCCTTCGGTAGCGTTTATATGATTCAGCAATCATATACTCATCCCGATCATCAATCTTCCCGACTACCTAGACTTTTGAAATTTTCAGAATAGCTCAGAACACAATAACGATGCATTTTTAAATTACTTTTAGCCAATTGTTTCGGGTTCTCGCTGCCTTCAATAGCATTTATATGATTCAACAGAAAATTTTAAAACACGGTATATAAAAACTTCTTTTTATATTGCAATCATTTTTTTTAAACGTATGGGTTGATTATGCGTACCTAACACACACTATAAAGTAATTTTGAGAAATCCTTCGCTTCTCCTTCCTCATTAAGTGTGGGGTGGATGCAAAAACACGTTTTCAAGAGTAATTATTCTCCAAATTTTATCAGGACAAATTATATCAGGAAAGCAATTTTTTGATGCGTTGGTTGGTTATGCGTACCCAAAAATACTGTAAAGAGATTTTGCGTAATTCTTTCTCACCAAATTTTGAGAAAGGGGGGCAAAAAAATATTTCTACGCATAGCTCTGCTCAAAATAATCTTACAAAGGCGATTTCTGATGTGTGAGTTGGTCATATGCATCCAACACCTACTATAAAGAGATTTTGCGGAGATCTTTCGTCTATGTAAGGGTGGCAAAAAAAAAAAAAAAAAAAAAAAAAAAAAAAAATATATATATATATATATATATATATATATATATATATATGTTTTCAAGCTTAACTCTGCTGCAAATTATTTTCGGGAGGGGATTTGTTTTATGCGCTGGTTGGTTGTGTGTATCCTGTTATTTTAATTGCCTCAGTAGCACAGAATGTTATTTTATATTTGCTGAGATGTCACACATATCTATTATAATTATATATATTTTATATAGAATAATTTTACAGGTAATTATAATATTAAGGAAATCTTCTTACCTGTATTCTTCTAACGAGCATCCGATCTTTATGTTCCTGTTTCGGTTTTGAAAGCTAAATCATTTATCAATTCTTCTATAAAGAAAACATTAATTAGATTCAATTAATTAAGAGATTCACTCAATTAGATTCACTCAATAACGAGATGACTTTGTGGCCTTTACAGGGTACGCCGATTTAAATCAGCTTGATTATAATCATGATTAAAATCGTGATTAAAATCACTTGATTTTTTTTTAAAAATCATTGATTTAAATCAAAAATAAAATTTTATAATTTTGGAGGAATATGTAGTTTTATATGTCTCAGAACATAAGAAAACTTGAACTTACTTGTTATTTACATCAAATAGCCCCCCATGCCAAAAAAAAAAAAAAAAAAAAAAAAAAATGTTTATTAATTTTAAAAATGATTCTTTTAATTTTCCAACTCTACCTTCTATTCTTATTTTGGATTCAAATTTTTTTTTATACAAAACCATAAGTTTTCTGCCTTAAGTGTTAAAATGATAATAATAAATAAAATATTGTTTTTCATTTTTAACTTTGATATTACTAATTGTAATCCCTATATATTTGAACTGACCAATGCATTCGTAAGCAATTTTTCCTATCATTTTTTAATTAGTTTTTTATAAAATTTGAAATGAAATGGTAATAGCCTGTTCAATTATTTCAGTTTTCTTATATTTTTTAAACTTTAACTTTTTGAAAAAAATCTTGAATATATGTGTCTTTTATTACTATGTTTTTATTAACTTGCTTTCTTGTTTGTTTGTTTGTTCAGTACAAATCTTGCAATCAATTTTTAACTAACTCCCCGACTAGCTAGACATTTGAAACTTTTAGAATAGCTCAGAACACGATGACAATGCATTCTTTTTAATACTTTATTCAATTAATAAGTGTTTTAATTTAATTAATTAATAAAATGTGAAAATAATAACCTCATAATAGCTTTAAAATTAGCCATTTAAGTTTTATTTATAATTTAATTGTCGTCAAAACAACCTGAACAATAAAAAATTGTAAAAAAGAAAATAAATTCTGCATCTCATAAGAATTGACATCATTATCACTTTTAAAATTTAATACACATTGATAAAGTGCTAATATAGTTCTATAGCTATAATTTCCCGACTAGCTAGACATTTTAAACTTTTAGAATAACTCAGAACGCGATGACAATGCATTCTTTAATACTTCTATTCAATTAATAAATGTTTGAAAATTTCTTACAATTGTTCTGTTTATTATACATTGGATCATTTTCTTTCAAGTTGATGGAATAATTAATCAAAAAATAATAATATGATAATAATAAAAATAAAATAAATGAATAAATAAATAATAAATATTAATACATACAACTATCAAGTTTATATGATTCAACAGAAAATTTAAAAACATGGAATGTAAAAAGTTTTTTTTTTTTTTTTTTTAAATCTTATAATTATTGATAATAAATTGCACAAACTAATGTGATATATATATATATATATATATATATATATATATACACACACACACACACACACACACACACACACACATCGGATTTCCTTTAATTGATTCTCCAAAAAGTTTCGCTTCAAAAAATTTCGTAATGTGATATTCAAGATTACGGCTTATTATATTATATGCACATTTTAATAATAACAACAACAATAATAACATAAAGATCTTATATGCTTTTAAAATGTTTTCACTTAAACTATTTATTTTTTTGGGGGGGAGGGGGGTACAATGTATCTATGTTGGCTAATACTACAATTTTTTTTATCTACTTTTATTATTATTTTTTTAATATCTCATACTTTTTTTAATTTAGTATATTTATATTTGTTGCTTCTTATATTTATTCACATTTAAGTTTAAAAATTTTTCATGCTTAATGTCTTAACATTTATTTTTAGTCAGATAATTTAAATTTAAAAAAAAATCTGATTTAAATAAAAAAAATCCGATTTTAATCAAAAAAATCCGATTTTTTTTATTTTTTTTTAAAAAATCGTGATTTTTTCACACCCTGGACCTTTATATATTTAATAAAAGAATTAAGAAAGAAAAGAACATAAAATTAAATTGAATTACGGAGCTGCTAAACACACTCCGAATACTTAAAGGTCTACATGACAACTAAAAGAAAATAAAAAAGTACATTGATGCAGGTGCGAGCGGTTTCGTAGGCATGCGCAGATGCCTCATTTGTTTCTTTTCACAGTTCGAATTGAAAGTAGAATGTTTTGATTGTCCGTGAAAACACATATATTGGGCATACAATAATTATATTTCACAACACTCCACCTTGCACAATATATATTAAGTTTTTATAAGTTGCAGTTTATCTCTGTGTTTAATGAATGCCGCTTTAGGAAGTACCTTAGTAAGCACATCGGCAGTCATATCCTTGCTTGAGATATATTTCAATTTAATAATTCCTTGTTCACACAACTGTTTAATTAGATGGTATTTCACATCTATGTGCTTTGTGTGACTTTGGTACTTATCAGATTCAGCGAGTTTAATGCAGGCTTGGTTGTCTTCATAAATAACGATTGGTTGTTTCTGTTCCATATCAAGATCTTTTAGTAGTTTTAATATTGATATAGTTTCTTTTGCTGCATTTCCAGCCGAGATATACTCAGCTTCAGCTGTTGACAGTGCTATGCAGTTCTGTTTTTTGGATGTCCAGTTAATCGGGTTTTTCCCAACAAAGTAAACATTACCGCTCGTAGATTTTCTATCAAGTGTGTCATTTGCCCAGTCAGCATCAGCAAAAACTTTTAAAATAGGTTCTTGATCAACATTATATTTTAATTTGTAATCTTTAGTTGTTTTTAAGTATTTGATTACCCTTTTTGCGGCTTGCCAATCCTTTTCTCTAGGTTGTTCATTTCTACGACTAAGTATATTAACTGCTGCCGAGATGTCCGGTCTGCTTAACGTTGCTGTATACAACAAAGCTCCTACAGCTTGCCGATATTTGGTGTTATTTGGTAGAATATTTTCTATTTTATCATCTTTCTGGTATCCTGGATCTAGTGGTGTGTTGATTGGTTTGGATTCTTGCAAATTAAATTTCCTAACCAGTTCATTTATTTTATTTTTCTGATGTATAGCTAATGTCCCATTATCACCTCTCTCTATTTGTATTCCTAAGTATTTATTTACTTGACCTAGATTTGTGATTTCGAATTCTTTTTCAAGTTCCTTTATTACTTCTTGTATTTCATTTTTGTTTCCTGCCAATAATATGTCGTCGACATAAATAAGTAAGTAAACTGTATTATTGTCCTTTGACCTTTTGTATAAACACTTGTCTGATTCACAGGCAGTGAAATTTAATTTGATCAGTGTATCATTGATTTTAGTATTCCAAGACCTGGCTGCTTGTTTGAGGCCATATATGGCTTTTCGTAATTTGCACACCTTATTCTCTTGTCCTGGTGTTATGAAGCCTTCTGGCTGGCTCATAAAAATGTCTTCTTCTAGTTCTCCGTGTAGGAAAGCGGTTTTTACATCAACGTGAGTTAACTGCAAATTTTTGTATAATGCATTTATCAAAAAGGTTCTGATTATTGTATGTGAAGCCACTGGGGCAAAAGTCTCATCATAATCAGTTCCATACTTTTGACTAAAACCTCTTGCCACGAGACGCGCTTTGTATTTTTCAATTTTTCCAGAGTCATTGTATTTTGCTTTAAAAGCCCATTTAGAGCCAACAATGTGTGTATTAGGTGGAGGATCAACAAGATCCCAAGTTTCATTTTTATTTAATGATTTTATTTCTTCTTCTGCTGCTTCTAACCATTTTTCTTTTTCAATATGATTTTTCATGTTTACTATATCATCAAATGTTTTCGGTTCAATATAACTTGTATTAGTTGAGAGAAAAACGAAACGATCAGGTGGTACCCCTTTGTTTATTCTATCTGATCTCCTTAGGGTTTGTGTATTCTGAATTTCATTGTGTTCTTCTGTAACGTCATTTTCATTGTTTAAAATAACAGGAATTTTAGATTCCTCATTAATTGCATTTTGATCAATGTTTCGAGAATGTTCGTGAGTTTCATGCTCTTCGAGAAATTTTACCGTTCTGCAGATTTTTATGTTGTTGTTTATATAAATCCTATATCCTTTACTTTTTAGATCATAACCCATGAAAATTCCTGGTTTCGCTTTATCATCTAACTTTTTTCTATCAGTTTTGTTCACATAAACATAAGCTTTGCAGCCAAATGTTCTTATTTTTGAGAGGTCTGGTTTCATACCAGTCCAAAGCTCATATGGTGTCTTTTCACGGGCACTTGTTGGTAGTCTGTTTTGTAAATAATTTGCCGTCATTAAAGCTTCTCCCCAAAAATTTTTATTTAATTGACTTTCATTTAACATGCATCTGGTCATTTCGACCAAAGTACGGTTTTTCCTTTCCGCTACGCCGTTCTGTTGAGAACAATGGGGCACAATGAGTTGGTGTTGTATACCCTCACTTTGAAGAAATTTTTCAAATTCTTTATTCATATATTCACCACCATTGTCAGAATGCAAAATTTTAATTTTTCTTCCAAATATATTGGAAGTGAGTGCATGGTAATTTTTGAAAGCTTCTAAGGCTTCATATTTATTTTTCAACAGATATATATAAGTGTAGCGGCTGTGGTCGTCGATGAAAGTGAGAAAATAACTTTTTCCACCCACCGTAGGTGTCTGGAATGGGCCACAGAGGTCGGAATGTATTATTTCTAATGTTTGTTTTGTCTTGTGTGTAGCTACTTTGGGGTATGAATCATTTTCTAATTTTGACATAATACATATTTCACAGTTATTATCGTGTTTACAATTGTTCAATTTAATTCCCGTTGCCATTTCCTTACTGACGAGTTCTTTTATTTGTGATATATTTTTGTGTCCTAATCTATTGTGCCATAGTTTAACACAATTCTTATTATCGCAAGTTTGTGTCATGTTTATTTTTTCTTCTGTTTTTTCATTTGTTCTAACTTCATACAAATTGTCAGCTACTGTTGCAAAAATATATTCTTCGTTTTGAAATTTAATTTCACAAGTGTTCTCTTTAAATATTGCTTGACAACCATTCTCAGTTGCCTTTTTTATTGAAATTAAATTTGTGGCAATTTCAGGAATGAAGAGTGTGTCTTTAAGTGTGATGTGTTTGATTTCGTTTTTAGAATTTCTCACTTCTATTTTTACATCTCCACAACCTTGTGAGGTTACAGATTGACCATTGGCTAACATAACTTGTGTTTTATCATTGTTTTTAAATGATATGAACCTTTCCATATTATTGCACACATGGCTTGAACTCCCGCTATCTACGATGAACGAGTTTCTGTTTGAATTTCCTACCACAAAAGTCAGATTTTTCATTTTATTTTCAGTTTCTTGCATCATGTTTGATCTTTGTTTGTTTTTATATTTATTGCGATTGTAGAAGGTGCTTTGATAGTTTGGATTTTTATAGTCATTATTCTCTTTGTGTTTATATTCATTGCTTTCTTTATTTTTTAAATGCCAACAATCGCTTTTATTATGCGAACTCTTTTTGCAATAATTGCAAAACTTTCGTGGTGGTGTTTTATTTTTAATGTGCATTTTATATGCGCTCTCATTATTTGTTTGATTGTTTTCTGATCTTTTTAGATCTTCATCAAGTAACTTTCCCCTGATGAATTCTGGGGTCAAGTCTTCCTGATCTCTAGATTCAATTGCAGTAATCAAGGTATCGAAGCTTGGAGGAAGTGAGCATAGCATAAGAGCTGACATGTGCTCATCATTTATCACCTCACCTATAGCGGTCAATCTATCACGGATCTGATATATGTGCGTTAGATGTTGAGATAGATTTCCACCCTCTGCTAGTTTAGCAGAATATAACTTTCTCAATAGAAATAATTTACTGGATAAATTTGATCGCTCGTGAATTCTTTTTAAAGTGTCCCATGTTTGCCTAGCTGTCGCGAGATTTTTAATATGTACGATCTGGTCGTCTTCTATCGATAAATTAATGATCGCTTTGGCTTTACGATCCTTAATTGTCCATTCATTTGTGATAGGATTGGGAGGTTCGTTCGTTATTAATTCAAACAAATTTTCCTTGCATAACATCATTTCTATTTTGAATTTCCACAAATCATAATTCGTGGAATTTAATTTATCTATCATCGATATATCTTTTGAAAAGGCCATTTTAACTTTATTATTTGATCACTGCAAATATTTTGGTTATATAATATTTCTTTTCTTATTATACTTAATTACAATTCAATTGAGTTTTATTTCCCTTTTTTCTTTTTGTTTCTAGAACGTATATTTTTCAAACCAAAACTTTTGGTTTCAGTTCTTTTATTTAGAACGGATGCTCTTTTAAATCGAAATTTATAATTTATTTCAATTCATTTATTATTTTTGTAATTTTAATATATTCCACTTCATACTATCTTAAAATAGAATACTAGTATTTATATAAATGAATTTATTTTTATAGAAAGTGTGACATCATTTTTTGTTCTGTGCTCATAATCTGTTATTTTAATTGCCTCAGTAGCACAGAATGTTATTTTATATTTGCTGAGATGTCACACATATCTATTATAATTATGTATATTTTATATAGAATAATTTTACAGGTAATTATAATATTAAGGAAATCTTCTTACCTGTATTCTTCTAACGAGCATCCGATCTTTATGTTCCTGTTTCGGTTTTGAAAGCTAAATCATTTATCAATTCTTCTATAAAGAAAACATTAATTAGATTCAATTAATTAAGAGATTCACTCAATTAGATTCACTCAATAACGAGATGATTTTGTGGCCTTTATATATTTAATAAAAGAATTAAGAAAGAAAAGAACATAAAATTAAATTGAATTACGGAGCTGCTAAACACACTCCGAATACTTAAAGGTCTACATGACAACTAAAAGAAAATAAAAAAGTACATTGATGCAGGTGCGAGCGGTTTCGTAGGCATGCGCAGATGCCTCATTTGTTTCTTTTCACAGTTCGAATTGAAAGTAGAATGTTTTGATTGTCCGTGAAAACACATATATTGGGCATACAATAATTATATTTCACAACATATCCAACACGCACTATAAGGCGATTTTGCAAAATTACCTCTTCCTTCGGGCGGGCGGACAAAAAACACGTTTTTAACCTTAGCTCTACTGCAATTTGACTCAGAAAGGCGAGTTTTGGAGTTTTGATGTGTGGGTATTGGTTAAAAGTACGCAATATGTAATTTGATAATATTTCGTTAAAATTCTAAATTTACCCGTGGGAGAGGGGGGGGAGAATAAAAAGCGGTTAAGTCTATGCCGAAGCCAGTAGAAGCCAATCATCATATTGCGGGACTGAAAGATATTACAGAAGCCAGCGGGAAAATTAACTGCGTTTTCGACTGACTTCAAAGTGTTTTTATAATGATATGGATTTTTTTACTATTTTATTTAAATATAGGGACCAGCGAAGGTGGCAAAGCTTGCTAGTATTATTCTACACATCAAGCTAATGTTATCAAATATTATGGATCTGTATCGTACAATTTTAATTATTTAAGAACAACAGTCAACAGGATAATTTTGATCAACATTTTAGCTATTTGTTTATCTTACATAATTAATATAATGTATAAACAGAAAACTTGCTTAAGAAATGTTTTTAATGTTTAATATTTTCTATATAAATTTTTATTCACCTGCATCTAACATAACAAAAAAGCCTTAACATAATTTTGAACCGACTCACAGTCATGCTAACTATGAAATTAAGCCATTGTATTTTATTATTTTCGAAATACATATGAATTAAAATTAAATTATCACGGTCAGTAAAAAACTTATATAAAATGCATACAAAACTGCTTAAATGGTACTTATAGTTTATAGCTAATTAGTATGAAGCAACTTTAAAACATCACTTAAATGCATCTCCGCAAAAGCATGGCATCATAAAAATTTAAAATATATTAGACAGATGTATGGAGTAATCATGTCTGTTTTTCTAAAATATATAACAGAAAACTAGAAAAAGCTCTTTATAACTAAATATGTTTATGTGCCATTGTTTAATTTTTCCAGCAAAATAATATGGAAAATTTTAGGTGGTTTAAAGTCAGTCATAGTGAATTAAAGGTACCATGACTGACTTTATTTAAACAAGCTATACAAAAGTTACAAGTGCAATAAAGTTCACGTTCTTGAGGTTAAAATACATTTGTTTATATTTACGAATACCCCATGACGACTACTGGTGCTGATAGTCCAATTAAAGTAAAAATTACATCATCATAATTCTAAACGAAAATATAGTATTTTTCATCAAAAAAGTTTCCCAGTTATTAAAAATGTTGAAACACCAGTGTTCGTCAGGGGTGACGAGCACTGGTAAAACGTGCAAAATATGCACCAGTAGTCGTCATGCCTTAAAAACCTTTATATTATGTCAAATTTTAAAAAGTTGCACATAAATGGTATTCTGCATTTCATAAACATTACATACAATGCTTTCTGAGCAATATCAAATGCAGCAAACAACAAAATATATCAAGAAATGCATATCTATTCCCTTAATCATTTACTTTACGTTGACTCAATCCAATTGTAATTTAGCGTATACTTCCCTTATTTTGCTTCTCCCTACTCTTCCCCAATACTTAAAATCGAACTTTTTATGTTGTAAGAAGCAGAAGGCTTTGGAGAATCTTGTACGGGTAGATTCAAATCCATACAGGTTATAAAACGCTTATTAAGAGGGTGACGACTACTGGTGCAGATTTTAGGGGTGACGAGCACTGGTGTCTTTACCTTAGTTAAAATTCGATTGTAAGATTTGTACTGGACAAACAAACAAACAAGAATAGAAGTTAATAAAAACATTGTAAAATAGTAGTTTTGAGTTTATGTTGCTGAAAAATATGCATAAAGTGCCTCAACGTACTCAAAATGCATCGCATCTCTATCTCGAAAGTTATAAACCTGAGACGCAGTTATGCCAGTTTTACTTCAATGCTTTATTGTTATCTTTAAGTTTATTTTTCTCAAATATTGCATATTAAAGTTGTCACTTTTCTTACAGGGGTGCTAACGAATGATGTCTCATTGATATTATTCGTAGAAAATGCTGAGCAAAGTATTAATAACAAAGGCCTGCGATGAAAAAAATACAAGGGAATTGATAGCTGAACTCTATTTATTTTTTATAATGTTGATTTTAAAAAATATCATGAAAAATTTCTATCACATCACGTTTTCTCGAAAAATTCACTTTTACTTCAATTTTTAACACATACATAATATTTGCTCCTCTTGGTCAGGCCAGTCGTTTATTTTAAGTAAGTTAGCTTAATAAAAATAAATAAAATAGTCGGCAATTTTCTTCCAGAAACTGTGCCATCATTTGATGTAAAAAGCTTAAAGTCAAGAAAACTTTTTGGACCAGAGGCGGCTCATGCGATCTAGCAACAGAGGCTTTCATTCATTTAAACCTATAAAAAAATAAATTGATTGCTGAAAAATCGATTTACATCTCCAAGAATGGATAAAAACTACTGTTGCCAGATAGTACATGCAAAACTGTTCGAGAGAATTCCTTTTTAAATAGGATTTTAGCAAAAATATCAATATTAATCTCATAAAAAAAATCCTGACGTGATGGGGAAAAAATGGGTGTCATTTTCGAAATCAGCACACCAAATAACATAAAAATCAGCAAAAACTCCTCTTGTATTTTTTAAAAACTTCAATTTCGCAGGCGTGTGTAATTTTTATACAAGGTACAGAAAAGAATTCGGGATCATTGAGTTTTGAATGATTAAAAGTTGTTTAATTTGTTTAATGATTGAAAATTATTTTAAATTAATCAAATAATTCACAATGCGATATGTTATTAAAATTCCCCATAAATTTGGAAAATATTAGAAAATTTCTGGAAAACTATTAAAATTGGAAAAAAAAAAAAAAAAAGATTAAAATTAATTTTAAATTTTATTTATTTATTTATTTATTTATTGAAAATTTTTAAAATGCTCCCTGCGATTTAGTTTTTTTAAATTTCCTCCGTTTTATATTATTATAGTTTATCAATATATTCTAAACATATTTGGAAATTATTTTTAAAAATCGATTAATTGGTTAATTTTTTAAACTTATTTTCATGCTTGAATGTTAAAAATTTTTCATCAAATTTCAACATTCAAACACAAATATATATATAATTAGCTTATCAATCAATCCACAAAGTAATATCCAAATAAGTTTATATTGATAAACTATAATAATATAAAATCATGCAGAAAAAAAAAAAAAAAACTAAGTCGCATTGAACATTTTAATAATAATAATAAATAAAATTTTATTTTTAATTTCAGTAGTTTTCGAGAAATTTTAAAATACTTAATATTGATACACTTCAGTGCTAATGTATGCTAAGTTTCATAACTCTAAATGAGTAACTTCAAAGAAAGACTTTTAACATCATCCCCTTTTGTTCATTTCTAACTTTCAGAATAAGATTATTCGATAAAACGCTTCTTTTTGAGAAATTGATGCATTTAGTTTGGGTGTATTTATCTAAAAATAAATAATATGCACATAACAAAAAAAAAAAAAAAAAAAAAAACTTCCAAATTAAGTAATATACAATAAGAATTATTTCAACAAGAATAAATGACGGCTTTTCACAAGAAAAATAGCTGCCAATTAACAGAATAATGATATTCTTACATGAAGTCTTTTCTCTACATTAGATGTTTTGTTGCGGTGAAAGTAGTTTTACAGGCAAAGTGAAAATAAAGCGGCAGTTCATTCACTTTCAGTGAAGTCAGCCTTGGAGAGAAACTTGGCGATTTGGCGACCAAATTTGGCGAAAAAAAGTAGTTTAGAGTTCCCAAAGTTTCGATGTTCCAAATAAGCAATAGCAGCCTAGATCTCGAACTTTCTATGAGACTCTCGATAGAAACTGTGCCAAGCCTCATCACCAAAGGGTATAAATAGGAGTTGGTTGACTTCTACAAGAGATTGTTTAGACACTGTGATTCAGAGTTGTTCAGAGACCTATTCTGAGCAACTGCTGTTTAGAGATTGTGCTACAAGCGACTGAACTTTGTTCGTGAGTTAGCGGTGACTTTTGCGGTACAAGTAACAGCTTCATTGGACTGTTTTCAGAATATTCAAAGAATTAACAGTACTGTTGGACTGTTTTCGAAAATATTCGTTATAACAACAGTTTTGTTGTACAGATTCGAGAAGTTACGTAGAAGAAAGTGCATTCATCAACTAGAACCTGCCTGTTACTTTACGAACTAGTTCCTCACACAAGAAAATCGCTAAGTTTTTCGTAACAATACATTGTCAAAAAGAGCGGTATATCCGTATAATGGAATGGTACAATACAGTAACTGTGTTTTCATATCTAGACACACATTTCTCTGGAATACTAGAGGACACACTTGGAAATATCCTAGGGCGCATCAGTGAGCCTTGACACTGTTATAATAATAGTGGTCCGTCTCGTGAAAGAAAAAGTACGAGTAATCCAAGGTTGCTACACAAATCAGGAGAAAAAATTCCCTGAGTTTTCTCTATCCCTTTTAGAAGTAAAATAGATGACACGCAATCATGCAGCATTAGAATCTAACATGTTTACAAGTCAATTGAATATATTTAGGGTATATTAATTTTATTAACTTACTATAGTTGGGGAAATAAAACCATATCTAGTTCATTATAAAGCACTAAAATTTAAAAAAAAATATTTGATTATGAAAAAAAATTTCCAATGTTTTTCCAAAAAATTTCAAAATTCCCTTAATTTTCCCTGTTTTTGAAACAAATTAAAAAATTTCCTGAATTTTCCTTGTTTTTAGTTCCCCATCATACTATAGGTATGGGGAACTTAGGTAATCGTGAAAATTTTCGACCTCGGTTTTTTGACTTTTCTGATGACAAAATTTGTATGGTGTCTGTCTGTAGGGTGTCTGTTAGTCCGTTAGTTTGTTATTACTTACAAACTTTGAATAAACACCATAAAATGCAATAAACTCGCAACAATTGTTTCGGGTCGAAAAAACACACGACCCTTCATCAGGCGAACAAAGTAAGCACGAGTGCTGCAGTCAAAGCGGCAACGCACTTTGACGTTGCCGCTTTGACTGCGTTGCCGCTTTGACTGCAGCACTCGTGCTTACTTTGTTCGCCTGATGAAGGGTCGTGTGTTTTTTCGACCCGAAACAATTGTTGCGAGTTTATTGCATTTTATGGTGTTTATTCAAAGTTTGTAAGTAATAATTTTTACAACGCCAGTTTTGTGATGCTTCTTTATTAAACGTTAGTTTGTTAGTCTGTGTACACGATATCTCAAGAACAAATTGTCGCAGAAGAGGTCAGATTAGTTTTAAAATATTACTTTCGACACTGGCAAGAACCCTATTCATTTGCAACATTCGAATTTAAAAACTTCGTAAGTTATTAGAAATTTACGATTTTCTTAACATGGGAGAATAGGACGAAAATTCACTTAAACGTGCATTAAATGGAAACTTTTTACTGTAAAAAGATCAGACCAGTTTTAAAATATCCGTTTTGATGCCGGAATGAGCATCAGTAACTATAAATATGCTACTTTGAAAATTTCGCAAGTTATTGGAAATTTACGAATTTCTTAACATGGCAGTGTAGGGCAAAATTTCACATAAACGTCAATTTTGAGAGATATTTTCATCGGAAAGATGTCAGACTTCTTTTGAAATATTATTTAGGACACGGACATGAATATTAATGACTATGAATTTTCCAATATAAAGATTTCGTAAGTTATTGTAAATTTACGAATTTCTTAACATGGCAGAATAGAGAAAATTTCACATAAACGTCAATCTTGAGGGATATTTTCATTGTAAAGATGTCAGACCACTTTCGAAATATTATTTAGGATACTGGCATGAATATCAGACTATAATTTTTCCAATTAAAAAATTCGTAAGTTATTTGGAATTTACGATTTACTTAACATGTCAGAATAAGGCAAAATTGAGCACAAACTTCCATTTTGAGGATACTAAATACATTAGACAACTTCAAAATTACGTTTATGCTATTTGTTTAAACATAATTGAATACAAATATTCTACTAGGAAAATTTCGTAAAATATTCGTAATTTACGATTTTATCAACATAGCGGAATTTTAAATTTTTCATATAAATATGAATTTTGAGGATTATTGCATTGGAAATAGTAGCATGAAAACTAAACAACGGAATTGACCCTGATAAAATAAATTAATAGATTAGAATAAGATAAATATATCGAAGTGAACGGTGGATAGCCTATTAGGCGGGGATTTCATTCTGTCACTGTATCAAGCTTTGGTCAAATTCATTTCTTTTAACGTGATTATAATATGTCTCGCACTAGAAATTTCTGAGAACATAAATGTGATGTGGAACTGAGCAGAGTCCACCTATGCCAACTAGTTTAATAGATTTTCAAATTCCATGAGTTTTCCAGGTTTTTCCTATTTTTCAAGTACCATAGCAACCCTGTAATCACATCCAGCTTTATGTCGGGTAACGGACAATCGAATATCCCGCTTATACGAATAAAATTCATTAGAACCAAAATAAGTTTTAATGTACCGTCGTATATTTGTTTCCCCGGATATTCGAATACTCCGCTTAATCGAATGCAATTTGTCGGAACCGTCAATATTCGTTTAAGCGGGGACGACTATGTAACACAGGAATACCACAGATAAATGGCAGCACTTAAAAATAATATCTTTTATTTTTATTATTATTTATTTATTTTTAATTAAAGTTATAAAACTTTAGCAATAGTCATATGCTTGTATGAAAATACACAGTACATATTAATGTTCGTTCTAAACACGAGGAGTAATGTAGCAAAAAAGCAGGAGTGCAAAGTAAGAGTTCCTGCGCAATCAGAGGCAGGAGAGAAAGGGTATCTTATTCGTAGCGATAAAATCCTTACCACAAATTCTTTGTCGCCAAATTTCAGTATTAATTGACATCTTAGCAACATCTCTTAACATTTTTTAGTTGTTAGCAAAAATTTTTAATCGTTATAGATGTGACTTGATGATTTTTATTTGTGACAATTTGTTCGTTACAGAGTCAGATAAGGATTGCAAAAGCAATTGATGAGATACGAATTCATTATATCACTGCAAGCTTATAACTAATTATTGTACTATTATCTGTATTTCATCAGTACGTAATCCAATTACATGTCAGGACACATAAGACAGATTCATAAAGTACAGATTCACAAAGCTAAATTAGCCTCGAAATTTCGGTAGAACCAATCGCGAAAAAAGTTGAAAAAATAACAAAATCCTATAAAAGGTCTTACAAAAGTACCCCGAAGTTACTACGAATTCAAATTCCGTCCCATATTTGAAAAGGATTGGAATAATAAAAAGTAAGAAACATAAGTAAGTTAATACATCAAAAATTATTTAAAGACTATTTAAAATGCATAAAAATTATTTTAAGACTACTAACAAATACAGACCCTAACAGTAGATCTTCCCCCGAGGACATCCTAAGGATATCCTGTGGATAAAAAGACATCCAAAGGACATACAGAGGATGTACTTGGGACAAGATACTAGTCCTAAGGAAATAATAAATTATCGAAAGCAACAGGATTTGAGATGTTTTATGAATGCTAGCAAAACTAAATTATTTTGCTTAAGATTTTTTTTTCTTTTTTTATCATTATCAAATTATTAAATTAACAAAATAAAATTAATATTGATTGTATAACAAAATAATAATAATAATAATTTTAGCAATTTTTACAATGTATTAAGCCCCACCAATGGTCGATTAGTTTTGCTCTCGAAGTTGGTGGACGGAGGTGCCCTATTCGAACCTTCATTGTGCTTGTCAGCATAACTGTCCGGAGTTTTATGTAGTTTTCTTGGGAAACTCATCGGAATACGGGATAGGACTTCTTGGAGAGACCTCGATTTCACCCATATCAGAACCCTTGTGTAGTTCATCAACATCAAACCCCACACCATGCCAGAATAGAATACTAAATTAAAAAAAAGAAAAGAAAAGAAAATGGTTACAATATATATAATTAGTTATAGCATCCTCTATTGTTATTAATAGAAAATGATTATACTTAGATTAGTTTTCGATGAAAGTAATTGATTTTTTTTTTTTTTTTTTTTTTTTTTTTTAAATATAAATTAAGGTTTTAATACTTATTAGAAGTACGTATGTTTTTATCTACCTATATTAAATTAAATAATGAAAATAAAATAAAAAGACAGTTGAAATTTAAAGCAAATTATGTATTGTTTATATTTTCCTAACGTAAAATATAATTGGAAAAGAATGAATTATATTTTATTATATCAAAAATTATTAACTTTAAATGTAAATATTTTAAATATCAATCTCAATGATTTTTAATGCATATACTGTGATTTTTTTTTTTTTTTTCTTTTTTCTTGTAGAATCTCACAGATTCTACAAGATCTTAAAGACATTACCTTCTTAAGTAAATTACTAAGTATTGTAAAATTATTGCAAACCCCTTCTCCACCTATTTTCTACTAAACTAATGGATTGAGAGAAAGAAAAACTATAAAAATATCGTAATGTATAATAAATAAATCACACCAAATGCTGTAGCATCTTCAGTTTATTTATTTATTTATTAACATTGGCCTTTCATCCAACCACTCCAAACAACGCTCCTCGATCTCCGTAGCTCATACCTGACCACTCATTCATCCAGTTATTTATTTTTTATTATTTTTTATTTTTTTAAAGCTGTGAGCAGACAATAAAACAACAGATAAAAAAAAAAAAAAAAAAAAAATTAAGCTGGCATACAGGGTGGTCATAATTAAACTGACAGTGCTAACAGCCTTCTATAGTGTGATATGATCTAATTGCAAGACTAGCACCAAAATGTGTAAGAAGACTAAACAAAACGGGGACGAAGTATTTCGATACATATATAGGATATATATATTAGAATTTTCCTGTCAGTTCAACACGGGTTAATATTATACCAGAGAGCTGATATTTTTCAAAAGTATTTAGGGTCAAACAGAAAAAAAATAATTAGAGTGTATGCGTATCGGATTTAAAAAATAAAAATTAATTAAAAATTCCCCCTCATTTAAGGGACATTCTAAAAAAAATATATATATTTAAAAATATCAGGATAAATTCTGTCTATATTTCATTTGTTTTATTTCAAGATAATTTTTTCTTGTGGGTTTGGGTTTTGGTATTTTACTAAAATTCTTACCAAATACAGAAAATCTACAATTCTTTGCTCAATGCTATGGGGATAGCACCTGACGAAGTCCAATAGCATTTTGAACTTTTTAGTTAAAATTCAATCTTATTTTGATTTAGTCCGAAATTCAATCTTATTTAAAATTCAATCTTATTTTCCTTTGGTCCGAAATTCTTATGATCATCTCAAATTAAATGGTTCTTTTCATTAATGAAAGTTGTATTATTTTCCCCTTATAATACTATGCTAAAATATTCCTTCTTTTCTACAGTATCAAAATACACAGTCCAATATTAAATATTTCAACAGGTATTGTAGTCTAATAATTTAAAGTAATATTATTAATCTTAAAAAAAAAAAAAAAACAATTTAAGATAACTAGTTACTTTGTTTGGCTTTTGTATCTTTATGTGGTGATTTATTTGACCGACTATTCTTCGTTCTCATTCTTTTCTTTTTTATCAAATAAATTATGTATATATATAGCATTTTTTTAAGCACTGCTTTTGTCTATTTCTTATTTTGAAATTGGAGGCACGCGTTAATTTGTCAGCGAGAAAAGCTTTACTTAAAAAAATAGCGTCACATATTATCCTAGTTGTGAATTTTGGAAATTATTATTTTTTTTCTTTCTTTTTTGAATCTGTCGTCTTCCGTCTTGCTTAACTTTCTTTGCAATTAGAACGCGCTACAAAAGACTGTCAGTTCAATTATGGTCACCCTGTATATAATATCATACATCACTTTATTGATATTTTTTATTTTAAACTGCGGAATATGTATGAGTTTTCTTAATCCCATAACTTCTATACGAAAAGTTTAAAAATACAATTTTCCTGTACATATAAAAAACTTCCATATTATTATTATTATTGATTTCTTTATTCTTTTTTACAATTATTTATCTCAAGAAACAATGCAGAATGAAACGCCTGCATAAGTTTATTCGCGTATAATTTACCTTTTCTTTTTAAATACTTTTTTTTTTTTTTTCCAAAACAGAAATACTTGGTGTTTATTTATCTTTTTTATTTTCATTTATTTCTTTATTATTATTATTATTATTTTCAGTTGTCATTTTATATATATATCCTTTTATGAGATATTTTTCAAACTTTTTAAGTTATATACAAAAGGAGGAAAGAAGCTTTTTTTGATTATTTTGATTTTCATTTATATTGTTTTCTTTTAGTTTTTCTTTCAATCGTTTATACTAATCGAATTATTTCTTATAATATTAAATCGTGATACCTCAGCTGAATGAGACCAAAGAAAAAAATAAAATTATCTTTTTTCATTCCTTCTTAAGGAATGTTTTATTGTATGCGTGCGTTAACATGACGTAGACAATGTCGCATTTTAATTGTCAAGCATATCAACTTTTTCTATATTACTTTTCATTTGTACGACTTCAGAATATTATCATGCTTTGTATGTTTAGATTCTAAGCTTTTTAAAAATTATTACGTAAATTTTAAACACATTTTCTTCTAAATGTTGAAAGCTTATCATAATTCCTAATTAACATCATTTCCACGGTATGACACAAAATACCTGGAAAGACAATATATCGTACACAAACTTATGGTTATACAATATTTTAAGATAAGAAGGGTTTTCTACATTATGCAAGATACTGATACATTATAGTATATAAATTTGGGAAGAACATTACGTTCGGAAATCTTTAAGTAATTTACACTAATTAACTTACCTTGTGATATATTAAGTCATGATACCTTAAGTAACGAATTTTTCCTCTCTCTTTGAAAACCAATGAATTTTTTAAATGCGTGTACTAACACAACATAGCGAATATCGCATTTAAATTTTAGAGAATGTCAACATTATCGGCATTTTTTCGTCCTCTGTTTGTACGATTTTTAAATATACGAAGCATTATAATATTACATTGTTTGTATAAGTTGTTTTGAAATTTATTACTTAAATTTATTCTCTGAATTTTGTAAAAATTATCATTTTCTACCTGCTGATAATTTCATTCCCATGGAATGGTTTAAAATGCTTGTTAAGATAATTTCATATTTTAAAATGCTTGTTAAAATAATTTCATTGCCATGGAATGGTTTAAAATGCTTGTTAAGATAATTTCATATTTTAAAATGCTTGTTAAAATAATTTCATTGCCATGGAATGGTTTAAAATGCTTGTTAAGATAATTTCATTATTAATTTCATATTTTAAAATGCTTGTTAAGATAATTTAATTGCCATGGAATGGCTTAAAATGCTTGTTAAGTAAATGCAGTTAAGATAATTACAACAACAAATTCTCAAGAGTTGGAAAAGGAACTTTGATAAGAAAAGAGAAATTGAAGATAAAGAATATTCACAAGATGTAGAAAATAGCAACAAAAGGGGGAGAATGGCAACAGGTAAGGTTTAAAAATACTATATTAGTGGGATAACTTTCAGTTTTCACTGTAAGATGACATTCCTAAAGAAGGCGAAAATAACCTCTTGAAGTGTGGTACCTAATTTTAATTTCTAACTGTCAAATTTCTTTCGGTATACTTTTGAGCAAAATTTTATTTTTATAACTTAGCAGATGAAAACATTTTCCCCTTTCTAATATTATTCATGAAATCTTATGAGTTTTTATATTAAAAGAATCTAATACCTTGCCCCCTCAAGGAATTAATAAATTTTATTGTTAGTTAAAGGGGCTTATCAGAGGGTAAAAGATTATGGAATCACATATTAACCTGTGAGAGAATTACTGTTACTTTTGGCTTATTTTGAATTTCAACATTTCAACAAAATTTCTCTATACATCTCTAAAATTTTATGTATTTTCAAATATGTGTTAAAGTTTCAAGAAATGTTTCTCACCAAGAACTTCGTTTACTCAGTTGCGATAGCCATTTTAGTTTATCGCCAGAATGACAACAAAATTTAAAAGTCGCCGAGGGGCTAAAACTATATGCTAAAGCTATGTCAAAGAAATATTTAGAAACGGATGTAGTAGCCGATGCTGGGGAATGAAATACAGTTACTGAAAAGTACTTTAAAATAAGTCCTGTCGTACTAAATAAAATTCTGATTTGTGCAGAATTTTATATCTATATTACTTAGAAAATAAAAACAAACTTGGGTTATTTATTTATTTATCTAATTTTATTTATCTAGTCTTAATTTAGATTTTAAAACACAATTTCAAGTTTTGAAAAACCTGAAATTCGCATGAAATTTCAGTAATTCAAGCATGAAAATGTTTCTTAAAAAGTAACTTGTCAATGAATCTAAAAGGTTATACACAGTTAGATTGACTATATCTTTAAATAATATTAGTACAATTGTATTTCAGATTTTAAAACACACTTTTAAGTTTTCAAAAACCTGAAATTCGCATGAAATTTCAATAATTCAAGTATGCAAATATTTCTTAAAAAATAGTTTGTCAATGAATCTATAAAATTATACACAATTTCGTTCTGGAACAAAATTGTGTATTGTTCTATTGAAACAACATTCTCTATTCTCAATTCTCAATTGAAACAATAATAATGTGAGATTAAAAGGCCGGGAAGAAAAAAAAAGTTACCCTAAAACATTTTAAAAACTAAAAAAAAAAAAATTCATATAATTAAAATAATTTGTAATCAAAGAAATTTTAATATGCTTATTTTTTTCCCCAATGCCCAACATGATAATTTACAAAAAGCATTTAAAAGCTTACCTTTCCTAAAAAAAAAAAAAAAAAAAAAAAAAATCAAAAGCCTAAATTTAGCTACCAAAGAAGAGCAGTCTAAAATGGTGCAGATTTCTAAATTTTAAAATATTTTTGAAACATTGTGTAACTGTCAAATGGAAATCGCCAGTTTTATCGTAAAATTTCCCTTTCGCTTTTAGATAATTCGAAAGTTTGTCATTTTATCATTTGGTTGAAATTCCCCCCTTTCATAGTTTTATTATTATTATTATTATTATCTCATAAAAGTTAACTTGAAACTGTGAGTAGAATCTGTAATGAATTAAACAATTTTCTATAGAAACCAACGGGAAATTGCGTTTCGGTTAACTAAGATTTCCGCTGAAGAATATGATTCTGGAATGAATTATCTTCGCTAGCCAGCGTATCATTGTATGTGAGAGAGTACTAAAAAAACTATTTTAAAATATTTTTATAGTAAAATTTTTATATGCATTTGATAATGGAAAGAGCTTCCCCCCTCCTTTTTAACACTTACCAACAAAGTTGAAAAATGTTTGACTTCGGTTTGTCTGTCTGTCCGCACTCTAACTCCCGTAAATATTTATTAAATTTCTTGAAACTGATATATGTTATTCAACTTCACTATCGGATGTTCCCTTTTGAAAATGCAGTGAATAGCTTTACTGGTTTGTGTACAGGGACACCCGAAAGTTTATGTGGGGTATTTCTATAAACTCTTTTTTAATACCGTTACTTTGCACCAATTTAAATGAAATTTAAATTTGCGATTCAAGTGCATTATCGGATGTTTTCCATTGAAAATGGAGTAAATACCATCACTGGTATGTATACAGGGACACCCGAAAGTATTCCTAAGCATTGCGTTCTATGTGAGGTATTTCTATAAACCAAATTTAAAGAACTTTACTTTGCACAAATCTTAATAAAAATAAAATATATTATTCATATGCATAAAAGAATGCTTTCAATAGAATACAGTATGATTAGCATTAGATTTACAGGGCCATACAAAAATATTCAGTTACATTAATGGTTATTATTAGAAATTTGTTGGAATTGCATTTCCGTTTATATTAATCGTTTTTATCGTTTTCTAAATGTTTTTAACACTTTCCAATAAGGTTAAAAATGTTAATGACTTCGGTTTGTCTGTCTGTCTGTTCGTATGTCTATCCGCGCTCGAACTCACGTAAATATGCATATAATTTCTTGAAACTGATGTATGATATTGACTTTCACTATCGGTTGTTCCCTATTGAAAATGGAGTGATTATCTCTACTGGCTTGTGAACAGGGACACCTAAAAGTATTCCAAAGCCATTGTGTTCTATGAGAGGTATTTTTATGAACTGTATTTTAATTCCTTTATTTTAAACAAATTTCAATGAAATTGTAATATGTTGTTCAAGTTCACTATTGGATGTTTGCTATAGAAAATGGAGTAAATACCACCACTGGTTTGTGTACAGGGACACCCGCCAAAAGTATTCCAAAGCATTCGTTCTCTGAAAGGTATTTCTATAAACCAAATTTTAATAACTCTACTTCGAACAAATCTTAAAAAATAAATAAATAAAAATAAAATAAATAAATATGTTATTCATATGCACTAAAGAATGCTTTCTACAGAATGTAGTATGATTATCATTAGATTTACAGGGCCACACAAAAATATTCAATTACATTAAAGGCTTTTATTGCAAATTTGCTGAAATTCCATTTTCGTTTACATTAAGCGGTATAACATTTTTTCACATTTTTTAAGTGGTAATATGATTTCGATTTAAGTATCTATCTGTCCGACTCTCCATCTGTCGTTTTGTCTATCTGCCCGCCCCCGCGTCCGTAAATATTTTCTGAATTTTTACAAAATTATATATGTTATTCAAATTCACTATGGAATGTTCCCTGTTTTAAATGACATTAATAGGTCCCGTGTAACTGGTTTGTGTACAAGGACACCCAAAAAACGTCAACGCATTGCATTTTAGGACAGACATTTTTATAAATTACATTTTAAAAACTTTCTATTTTATAAAGAAATTGACGTCGATTTTTAATATTCTAAAATAATATTTTGCATAGAATATGATTTTGTTATCCTTCAGATTTACAGGGTTACACTAAAATATTCAGATACATTATGGGCTGTAATTAGAATATAAGCGCTACGTTTTCTTTAGTGTTAAGCATTTTTAACACTTTCTAACACTGTTTAAGAACGATTTGGAATTTAATTAGTCTATCTGTATGCCTTTCAGAACTACTGCCTATACGTTGTGTTATTAAGTGTAGGCAAAGAGTATTGAAAGTCATACAATACAACAATTACGTACATTTGGAAAGTGTTAATAATCAATGCGTACCGTATGATTTTGCGTTCATATTTTTTTTTTTTTTTTTTTTGTAAATCTAGGAAGAACGGCAAATTTTGTTGTTAAGATTGCTTCAAATGAATTTTTATTAAAGCATAATTATATCGAGATGATGTTGAGTAATTAAAAGTATAATTCACAATATAAAAATTTAATAAAAGGAAATATCGAATAATTTGATAGCTTTTGGCAGGGAAATTTATTTTGTTAGTATAATTTTAAAATGACAATAAACACAATAAGACACATTAAATAATAGTTTAAAGGCAAATTATTTTATATTCTTATTTTGAAATTTCATTGTATTATTTTTCGAAATTTAAAATAAAATGGTTTTTTAAATAATTAATTTTCATTTTGAGAATAATAAAAAGCATATGAGTTCATTTCTATTAACCCATTAGCGCCAAGTGTCCTCATTTGAAGACAGCTAATAAGATGGCACGTATATTTTTTGTGGTTTCTTGGAATGATTTCTGCTTTTTAGTGACAGTTTATAGCGTCAAATGATCCCTGAAAGTTTTATGTGCCTACTATTAATTATTATTTCATAATTTGGATAGTCATTTTATGATTTTTCATTCGTCGCACATATATTTGCCTTTTGCGCAGGTATACTAACTTAAATCAAGTTAAATATTAATATATATTATACTTTCGAAGTCTTTGTCAACATATAATAGGAAATTAATGTTATCTCGAAGTTTTCTCGTTAAAACACTAAACGTCAATAAATGAGGAGAGGCTTTAAATTTAAAACTATCAGAAGAATTGTTTAAGTTAATATATTTTATTGTCAGTTGTCTATATTAATTTAGAAGTGAAATAATCAGTCACTAATATTTTTCAAAATTAATTCGGGCGTTAATGGGTTAAACTAGTATGTATGCGTACGAGACATACATACTTTACCAACTATCCCTTTCTTCTTTTCTTCAAAATGCGTCATTTTTAAATCCTGTCAAAGATTTCTTATTACTTGCTTAAATAATTAATAAATTGTGGCATCACAAAACTTTCTTTTATATTTTCCTATACAAATTATTTAAAAAATTTATTTTCTGTGAAGAATGTAGACGCTTTTTATCTCAGAGAAGCATAACGCTGAATTTCGAAATTCAGCGTTTTAAAGTAAATTTTGTGTCCTATGGACAACGTCTACGGAATATTTATTTATTTATTTGTGTGTAAATTAAAAAAGAATGTCGTTTTAAAGTATTACAGATATATGGTTTAACTATTCACTTTAAAGGTATTTACGAGATCCTTGAAAGATACCTACATTAAAAATTTACACTTCCGCAGTTGTATCCCCCCCCCCCCATACTTACCCACACGGTAAAAGCTAAGCTCCTAGACATACATTTTTTTTTTTTTTTTTTTTCTGGTCTAGTTGACTATTACTATAATAATAATAATAATATATACTATTAATATATTTTTTAAAACATAGTAAAAGCCAAGTAACAGAAGCTTTAAGACCCCTGAAACCACATAGACCAATAAGAATTAAATTTCGTAAAATTAAATTTGCCTGTGAAGACTTCTTATTAATTATTGAAACAATGCATTTTGCTTATTGACTGTTAAAACAATTATTATTATTTTTAATTATTATTTGATTTAACTTCAAACTTACTTTAATATTATTTGTAGATATTTTGAATGTATCTTGAATTTATAATTGAAATAAAACATTGTAATTTCAATTACTAAAACTCAATGAATTATGTATTTTCAAATTAATAAAATATATGAATTTCATATACATTTGGATTTTTCTAATTTAGGCATAAACACTATATATATACATATATATATATATATATATATATATATATATATATATATAATTTCGCATTCAAAAGATAAAAAATAATTCTTGTTATGTGCATTTATACTAAATTTTGTCCTGTACTACCATATTAAAAATTATGAAAAAAAAAAAAAAAAATGGTATGACAGATACACTAAGCGACAAAAAAAAAAAAAAAAAGCCGCACTGCAGAAAAAAGGACTTATACCTTTTTTATTTGTAATAAATTTAAAATTAATGTTTGAAACAAATAAAACTGTCTTGTTTTCATATTACCAAAGGTATTAAATGATACCTATGTATATTTTCGAATTAATAATTCGCTTTATTGCACTTTACTAAGTACTTTTTAAAAATCTGCATAAAACTTTCTTTTTGAACATAATGCAATAACCATACACTTTGCATTCTATTATGATTTATTATATGAAATAAACAAGTTATATTTTAATATATGAAATAAAACTATTTATTTGTTAGATCTAAGAAAATTTTTGTTAAAAATATGTATTCTGCATTGGGTTAATTCCCTCTTTATATGGAATTACTGCATTAATGCGCAATGGCATAGTTTTATACAGTGTTTTAATATAAATCTCAGAAATTTCAATGTGCCAAATACCACAAATAATTTTTTTTTTTGTAGCTCTGGCAGAGTTATAGGCTGCAAATTTCGAATCCTCTCCCCTCTCCCCCGCCTTTTTATAGACGAAACATTTTGGATCGGATTCCAATTTTAACTATTTCCATGTCTGGTAAAGGAGAAATTCTACTATATCCTTTGTGGTATTTAACTTAAAGTGAAAAAAGATATGATTACTTACAGAATTATAGGTTCTCATGGGAATGTATAAGAAATTTTGACAATTTGAAGTGAATAAACTTACCACAGACGCCGTGTAGTAAGGTGCCTTATTATCTTCAAATGCTGTTTATGGAAATGTCCAAGATACCTCCAAAATAGTCGGTCAGGCACCACTTTTATGCAGATTGTGTTTTATTTCGAGTTAATTGATCCCTTAAGCATAAAAACTTTTCCGAGTGTTTGAAAAGTTATGCAACTCCGTACCATAATGTACGGAGAATGTGTCACTGTTTTAAAAGTGCGATTTTCATTAAGTCGGTGATATTTTCGTTGTCAGATCTGCTTGTTTTCTTTAGCTCGAAATAAGTTAAACTTGACTCATCAGAGAGAACCAGTTCAGCCCAATAATTAACTAATATTTTTTTATTTTTTTTTTTTAGCCATTTGAGGTCTTGCTTTCCTACTTCTCTTCACTAAGAATGAAATTTTTTCAAATTTTCTGTCATTTAAACCTGCTTTGTTTAATAATTGTTGTACTGTAGTTAAAGAAATTATACTACTAAACACTTTTTCTGAAGCTCTTTTATGTTCTAAATGTAATACAAACCGATTTCATAAGCAATGGCTTTTTAACTTACGGTCATCTCGCTTGGATGAGCAGTGTGGACACCTAAAACCAAATTTCCAGTTCAAACGGCCAAAAACTTTTATATCTTGCTGAAAACCCTTTTACCAATATTTCGTTAACATTTAATTATTTTGCCATCTCACGTATTAAAATATTTTTTGATTTTCATTCAAAAATTAATACTTTTTTTGGCATCGTTAACTGCCTTATTCTTAACATTTTTGAAATAAATTCTAAAATTACAATTTTCCTGACAATTGCATTTTGTGTTTAACACTGGACTCAAAGTTTAAGTGTATGTGGAGTACAACATAGTAAAATTTGTTCGAAAATTTGCTTTTTAAATGATAAAATTGGCGGTTGTAGAAGGCGAAAAAGAAAACATCCAAGTGCGGCTTTTTTTTTTTTTTTTTTTTTTTTTTTTTTGTCGCTTAGTGTATATATCTGTTGAGTGATTGGTCCCTATATGCAGTCAGCCCCGATTTAAGTTAAGGTCCAACTAAATATTAACTTTGAGTAAATTATGTTAGATTCCTGAGATACAGCGTTCACAAATTTTTTGATGTGCACACACATTTTCTAAAATGCCCAAATTGCGTTCAAAACATACTCGAAGCGTGAAAATTCATCGAAAGCCATCCTTCGAAAGTTTTTCACAAATCCAATATTTTCTTCTTATATGTAACGTAAATATGTAATTTTTCATTAAACAAATAATTTTTGTAATATGTATATATATAGTAATAAAAAGGCACCACAGAATTGGCATTTGAAAATAATAAGTACAAAATTTCGAATAAACACCATAAAGTGCAAGTACTCGCAACAATTGTTCGGGTCGTATCTTCTTTCGACCCGAAACAATTGTTGCGAGTTTTTGCATTTTATGGTGTTTATTCAAAGTTTTATACTTATTATATATTGTTTCTTTTTGTTTAAGTACTATTTGGATGGACACTCTTGAATATTATATATATATATATACATACACACACACAATATATACACTCAGTTATATATACACAATTCGCCACAACAACCTACAAAAGCGAATTTGACCAGTACTTTTAAAATTTAGATTTGGAAAATGGCATACTCATTTTATGAAGAGATGAGAACACAAAACATACAGACATACGGAGTTTTTTTAATGAAAAGTTTTCTATTTGATCTGACCAAAACAAAATGAACAGAGAGAGAGAGACTGTATTTATGGAACAGAACACAAATAATTGAATAATAAAGAAAAGAAAACAATTGAATAATAAAGAAAAGAAATTGCTCAGAATGTAGAGGTAATTCATCAGGAGTCACTACCCCAAAATTAAGCTAAAAATGCAAGGTTTCATTTTTTGGCAAGCGATATTACACAAAATACACACAAAGTGACCCAACCTTGAAAAAAAAATTTTTTTTTTCAATGAAGGAGTTGGAGGGGGGGGGGGATATAAGAAAGAATATAACCTACAATTAGAATAAACAGTGTTCTATAATGAATATTTATTAACTATTATAGATATATATTAAAAAAATGGGTTATCCCAAAAAAATTATTTATTCAATTGTTTATCATTAAATGTCTCTGTATAACAACAACAACAACAAAAAAAACTATTTAAGTTTTTAAAAAAATGGTGGATGGGTGGCAGATGTTTGATTAAGGAGGATGGGTGGTGGTGTTTGGTTGGTTGGTTGGGAGGGTTTCTTGTTGAATTAAAATAAAAAAAAGGAAGAAAAAGAGGATTATTCCTATTGCAAGTTACATTCTTCTTATTTTTTCTGGTTGATATTATGAATTATGAACGCTTTTTTCGTTAAATTTAATTGAGTGCATTTGGCTATTAGTGGCTCCCATGTTTAGATTGAACAATAAATCCAATTTAATAATAATAATAATAATCAATACAAAAAAAGTGATTGAGTCTTTTTACAACTTAAAATTTAAATTTAAGATTAAATATTTTAGGTTTAACATTATTAAGGTTTTTAATAATTTAGTTTAATTATTTTAGGTTTAACATTATCAAGATTCAGTAATTAAATAACTAACTATTTAAATGTTGCCACATATTCTCTTAAATCATGAACTTAAAACTTCTTAAAAATATACACCTTAAAGCAATGGTTTGTTTGAACCTGCAATAATTTAATTGACTTATTGTTTATCTAGCTAAACGCTAGATGGTGTTTGCTCACTGCTGTCTTAAAGTTTTTCTATTATTAATTTCCTTTCTATGAAAGTTTTAATGTTCATTAATTTACGTACAATTTAAGTTAGAATTTAACTAACTTAAAATTATAATTTAACTAACTTAAAATTATAATTTAACTAACTCAATAAATAATTACTCAGTGAAATTTATCGTTAATGAAAATGCTCAGACGTTAATTCTTTATACATTAATTGTTGTTTGCAATGCTTTTACTTTTAATTTCATTAATTTGGTTGGCATCTTCCTATATTCTCCAGTTTGTGTAAAAGTTTTGCATTTGGCTACTCTGTTTTTTTCTAGTTTTCTCTCTGGATTCCTTTATGATTTGATTTAATAAATTATTAAATTTCTCATTCAAAATGGTTTTGCTGCCTCGATCGGGGCTGAAACAATATAAATTGCTATGATTACCTATATTGTTTTATGAAATCGATGCAGCTTTGTCAGCTTTATGAAGTACATGCCCCCTGAAGTGTTTATACTTCAAATTTTAAGCATTTTTATCCAATTATTATTTCTGTGGTCCTTTATTTACTTTCTCTGTCATTCATTTAATTGACCTTTTTATTATTATTATTATTCATGTCGGCGTAAGTAATTTAAATTGTTTTTGTCTCTTATTGGTTCTTAATCTGTATCGCAACATTTTTGTGTCAGTCTTACCTGTATGTTACAATCAGTTCTACATTTGTTGTGTTGGTATTGTTTTTCATCTATTAATTGCTAAATTTTAAGGTTAAAATTTATTACGATAACTATCATTTATATATATATATATCTGCAAAAGCAGATTTGTCAAAACTGAGGCAAAAGCAATTTGCTAATTATCATTACAACAGTTATAATTTATTTTACTCTTAACTTATCTTAATTAAACTTTGATATAAACATTTAAATTAATTTTTAGTAAAGATTTTTTTTTTCTTTCTTTATTTTGCTTTGATAAAAATCTACTACTTAATGCTTACCTAGTTTATTTATTACTTGATAAAAATAAGTTTTTACTATTTTATTAGCTTTTAATAATTTTAAGGTTATTTTTTTATTTTTATGCAACTATAGTCTGTATTTTGAAGAATCGTAATATTTAGAAAAGAAAAAAAAAAGAGTATTTTTTATTTAATGAATTTTAGTAAATTGATTTTTTATTTATTTTAATATCTAATTTAAAGGTAAAATTTAACTTACCTTCAATAAATAAAGTGTTAATTAAAGTAAATGTAACAAAGCTTCCATGTTTTTTTTTTTTTTTGTTTTTTTTTTTTTGAGTAATTCAGCATCCCACCCATCCAATATATATATATGTGTGTGTGTGTTTGTGTGTGTAACTTCACTCTCTATTTCTTAATCAGAACTTTCTTGTTCAAATACGTTAAAAGATGGACATCGTTATTTATTTCTATTTTTTATTTACGAGTTTCATATATTTAAAATGTTGCTGATTATTTTTAATTTAGTTATTTATTAAATTCATTTTAGTTCTTACTGATTCCGGTAGTGTTTTATCATTTTTTATTATTTAAAAGCTAATCAAAAATATTGAAATTTACGATCTTGAGATAATTAATAACATCCAGTTTTTAATGAAGTTATATCCTTTTTTAATCCCATTAACCCATATAATATTTAAAGAAAATCCGCATTGTTTTTTTTTTTTTTTATGTTTGTCACTAATAATTTCATCAAAATGCGATAATTTATGGATATACGTATTTAATTTATTAAGAAAAATAAAAATTCTATTTCAGGACTGTAAATCTAAATGTATTCCTTCTAAAAAATAGATGAGAAAATTATTGATATTTATAAATTAAAATTTTCATAATATCTTGCATTATTTTATGATATACTGTATAGCCTTTAACCTGTATAGGTAAATGCACCTTTACACATTCACTTATGTAATCTTTAACATTTCGACTAATTTCAAAATATTCATGATATAACAATTATCTCAAGTGTGTAAATAGATTTATTTTTATGGAACATTTCCAAAGTTCAGAAGTATTTGCCAGAAATGGTTCGTAATTAACTCTTAAGTCAGATATACTTCAATATATATATATTAAGATATTACATCTTAATTATATATTTCTTGCATTTTAAAATATTCAAATTATATACTAATACAGAAATTAACCTTTTTTTTTTTAAAGATATATGAAGAATCTAATAATAAATCACATATTAAATAAAAGAACTGGTGCACAATCAATATTCAAACTAAAATTTTTTTCACACACAATAAAACTAATGGAAACACTACCCGGTTTCAAAAGGGGGTGGTCTTTCTTCCTCAGGTGCAAACACATGCTACTGCCTTGGCGACCAAGGCAGTAGCACAATACATCCCAGTTCTTTTGGATAGCCTTTAAAATGTATGGTTTTGGTTAATAATTTTTCATACCATATTATACACGAAAAATGCTTTTATGCATGTTAAATATGTGCATTTCATTTTGCTTAGTGCAGCCTCTACATGTTAAACCGTACCTACCAGAAATGTCACCCATAGACATTTGAGTTATTATGTATTTGAATTATATCGGATATGTCCCTATCCCTGTACAGAAAATTTAGTGAATCATACCTAATATGATTTAGATATAAAAAAGCCAATTTTGACTTTCTGCTGCTATTTGTTTTTGAGATAATCTGATAGCAGACACACAGACCAAACATTGAAAACATATTTTCCGGATTCAAGGGACGTTGGAACGCGTAAAAATAAGAAAAAGTCAATTTCGAAAATTTGAACCAAAGGCAATACTGTCACGAAAAACTTGTCAACTTTCTTGTGTCAGAAAGTAATTCGCAAAGAAGCAGGCAGGTTCTAGTCGATACCAGTATGCTCTTTACTCAACATAACTTCTCAAATCAGTACAACAAAACTGTGATTGCAACGAATAATCTCGAAACAGTTCAATAGTATCGTTATTTCATCGAATATTCCAGCAGCAGTCTAGTGAAGCTGTCACGCGTACTGCAAAAGTCTCTATTCGACGAAAATTCTGGAATAGTAAAAAAAAAAACAGTCATTTGTTCCACAGGAGTAAATCAAATAACATTAAATACTCCAGAACACAAATCTTCGCCAGCTCACGAACAAAGTTCAGTCACTTGGAGCACAATCTCCAAAGTGCAATCGTCTAGAATAGGTCACTGAACAACTATGTATCGCAGTGACAAATCATCATCCTATTTATATCCTTTGATGACAAGACTTGACGATAATTCTATCGAGAATCCCATGGAAAGTTCTATATCTAGACTTCCATGCGTCGGAGAGCTTCAAAACTTCGGGAACCCTAAACTACTATTTTTAGCCAAATTGGGTCGCCAAGTCACTAAATTCGTCGCGAAGTTGCCAGGTTTGCCGCCAAGGCCGACCTCACTGAAAGGGAATGAACTGCCGCTTATTTTCACATTGCCTGTAAAACTACTTTCACGGCAACAGAACAATAGATACAGAGAAAAGACTTAATCCGTTGAAACAATACTTTCTCTTACAACCAAAGGGTAAGAAAAAAACTTACAACTTTTAAAATAAAGCTTATCTATATATTTAAATACGTTTAGAACACTTTGTTAAACTATGTAAAATCATAATTGTGGGAGGGGTTCAAAATATTTTGCATGGAGCTTATTTATTTATTTTTTCAAACAGAATACTTTTAATTTTAAATAATTTTTAAAAAAAATTAATATACTTACACTACTTCAAGTTCTCGCTGGCAATTTTAATCATACCTTAAAAAAAAAAAAAAAAAAAAAAAAAAAAAATCTGGAGTGACTCCACTCGACTTTCCGAACATTGAGTAATTAACAGTTTTGTAGATAAAGTAAAGAAAGAGGAGTTGTTAAACAAACAAAGAAAACCATAACAGAATGTTTGAGTACTTTTCTCCATATATAACGTTTTATTTAACGCTACTGAACTTTGAGCCCATAGATAATAATGATAAAGAATTTTTCGTTGTCTCCCTGTAAAAACCTATAAATGCTAGAGTCACCAAAATGCTTATAGTTAGTGCAACAGTGATTTATAATATTCATATAAAATTTCAGTTCAATTGGATAAAGTATTTAGATGCTATCGCACTTTTAAAAATTTGGTCCCATAGGCCATAATGATAAATAATTAGTTCCCCATCATACTATAGGTATGGGGAACTTAGGTAATCGTGAAAAATTTGGACCTCGTTTCTTTGACTTTTTTATACGTTTTCAGGTGTGAGGAATCCGAAAATGACAAAATTTGTATGGTCTGTAGGGTGTCTGTTAGTGTGTCAGTCTGTTAGTGTGTAAGTCCGTTAGTCTGTTAACACGATATCTCACGAACAAATAATCGCAAAGAGGTCAGATCAGTTTTAAAATATTACTTTCGATACTGGAAAGAACATTATTCATTTGCAACATTAGAATTAAAACACTTCGTAAGTTACGAGAATTTTACGATTTTCTTAACATGGGAGAATAAGACAAAATTTCACTTGAACGTGCATTAAATGGAAACTTTTTACTGTAAAAATGTCGGACCAGTTTTAAAATATCAGTTTGGATGCCGGAATGAACATCAGTAACTATAAATATGCTACTTTGAAAATTTTGCAAGTTATTGGAAATTTACGAATTTCTTAACATGGCAAAATAGGGGAAATTTTCACATAAACGTCAATTTTTAGAGAGATTTTAATCGTAAAGATGTCAGACTACTTTTGAAATATTATTTAGAACACTGGCATGAATATTAATGACTATGAATTTTCCAATATAAAAATTCCGTGAGTTATTAGAAAATTACGAATTTCTTAACATAGCAGAATAGAGCAAAATTTCACATAAACGTCAATCTTGAGGGATATTTTCATTGTAAAGTTGTCAAACCACTTTTTAAATATTATTTTGGATACTGGCACGAATATCATAAACTATGATTTTTCCAATTTAAAAAATTCGTAAGTTATTTGGAATTTACGATTTACTTAAAATGGCAGAATAAGGCAAAATTGAGCATAAACTTCCATTTTGAGGATCATAAATACATTAGACAACTTCGAAATTACATTTATGATATTTGTTTGAACATGATTGAATACAAATATTTTAATAGGAAAATTTCGTAAATTATTCCTAATTCACGATTTTATCAACATAGCGATTTGTAAATTTTTCATATAAATATGAATTTTGAGGATTATTATATTGGAAATAGTAGCATGAAAACTAAACAACAGAATTGACCCTGATAAAATAAATTAATAGATTAGAATAAGATAAATATATCGAAGTGAACGGTGGATAGCCTATTAGGCGGGGATTTCAGTATGTCACTGTATCAAGCTTTGGTCAAATTCATTTCTTTTAACATGATTATAATATGTCTCCCACTAGAAAATTATGAGAACTTAAATATGATGGGGGACCTGAGCAGAGTCCACCTATGCCAACTAGTTTTTCTTTGTGTCCCTGTAAAAAAACTAAGTGCTAAATTCACCAAAATCTAATACAGTTGGTGCAACCTGTGACCTATAACAAGCTTAAAAGTTTTTTTGCTCATATTAATAAGACGTTTATACGCTATTATACTTTTAAAAATTTGGCACCATAGGCCATAATGATAACGAATTTTTCTTTGTGCCCCTGTAAAAAAACTGTAAGTGCTAAATTCACCAAAATCTACACAGCTCGTGCAACTGTGACCTATAACGTGTGTACAAATTTTTTGCTCAGATTAATAAAGCGTTCAGACGCTATCGCACTTTTAAAAAATTTGGCCCCATAGGCCATAATGATAAAGAATTTTTCCTGGTGTCCCTGTAAAAAAAAACTGTAAGAGCTAGATTCACCAAAATCTATAGGGTTCGTACTATGGTGACTTACAATATACGTACCAACTTTCAGCTTATTCGAACAAAGCGTTTAGACGCTAGCGTATTCACTCAGACATACACACACACACACACACACACACACATACATGCATCATCGTAAAAATAGTGAAAACGAACTCATTGGACCTCGAAACGTATAGAAACATCAAAATCTGAAATTCGGATTTTTGACATGATTACAATACTCTCCTCACTATAGTGTTTGGAAAGTAAAAAAAAGAGAGAGAGAGAGAAAATAGTTTTAAGCATCTTTATAATGTATATTAATTCAATTTTGGGGAATGCAGCATAAACGCGTTAAAATGCACTTAAATAAAAATTTTCCCATAAGCTCTAATGTCACGAAATTCTTTTGTGTGATTCTACAAACGAACCATAAACATTGTATACACCAGTAAAAATTATTCAACTCATTCTTCGTCTTTCGTGAATAATTGTTCAAAAATTGACATAATTTGTATGATTACGTGACATTGCCGGAACATTTTTGTAACATTAATTATGAAGCCTAAGGACACATATTTTCTACAGAAAACATGAGTTTAACCATCTCAGTTATGTATGCTAATTTCATTTTGTTGGATGCAAAGTAACGATTATAAAATGCGTTTAAGCGAAATTCACCCCATAGGCCGTAATGATAAGAAAACTTTGGCATGTCCCTGTACACAATCCATAATCAATATAGACATAAAAAATTATACAACTCTTTCTATGCAGAGCCTGAACGTTTGTACCAATTTGCAAGTCCATTGGCGGATTCTTGTAGCCGCCATTGCGGTACATACAAATCTTGTCCATAGGCAGTGATGGTGAGAAAAACTTTGGAGTGTCACGATTGTACGCGAACTGCAAATGGAATACACACCCAAAACTATACAGCAAATTTCGTGTAGCTCCTGAACATGTGTATCAAATTGCAAGTCAATGGCGGGATTTTTTGCGGCCGCTATCGCTCAACAAACAGACAGGCACACAGACGGAACCCAAAATCTTATTGAGTCCCGACAGGGAGGCCTCCACTGTCATTTAAGCAATGACGATTAATCTGAACTATAATTAATCTGAGTTAAATAATGTTTGTGGCTATAACTGAATTATTAATTTCATTTTTAAAGAATAGCGATCCTGAGTTTTAATGAATATTGTGTAACATTGATCCAAATTACTTTCACACACTTACTATAACTATATAATTAATCATAATTTACATTCTTCCATGTAACCAAATTTATGTTCAAAAAGTCGGAATCCCACAAAGTGGAAGTAATTCCAGTATGTTAGCTGCTCTCTATCTTTATTACCATGCACATAATTTTAACTTTAATAATATACAGTTTTATCATTACATTTACGATATAATCGTAATCTACAGATAATGAAAACATTAACGATCTTAAATTTAACTATCCTCCTAATTTAACTTTAATCAAAAATTGTCTGAATAATAAAACTATAAACTTTCTAGATTTAAAGATTAAGTTAAAAAATAAAGAAACATTTACTGATTATATGACAAACATAAAGATTTTGGCTTTAAAACTAACATATATACACATTTTAAATTCTGTCTTCATTTATCTGTTTTTAGAAATATAATTCTCAACCATCTATATATATATATATATATATATATATATATATAAATGTGTTCATCAGAATTTAAAAGTAAAAATATCGACAAAATTATTTGATACAACTCATTATGGCTTTCTTAATAAATTTCTTTATTGACTAATTTATATGGTCCGGTAGAGGTTTTTAGAAAAGTTGGGCGCCCGTAAAGCTTGTTTAAACCTCTCCACTTCTCTTAAGTCGTGGTGGCCTCTGCTCCTTCTTCCTATTCTGGCTTATGTGTTTCTTTTGTTTATCAATTCTGGTCTTCCTTCCTGGTGTTCTTCGTAATGAATTATTGTATATATATGAAAACTTATACAAAAATACTAAAATCTGAACAGATGTAAAAGGTTAAAAAATTAATGAGCTGATTGAAAAACTCAAAATTGAACGAAATCAAATAAATGTAAGCATGCCGCATTCGAAAAGTCATTAGAAGCATCGTACAGATAGTGCATGTAAATTGTGTTTTTCTGTAAAATTAGTGGAAATTCCTAATAATTCTTAACTTTCACTGTCCAGCCACAATAAGAAAATGTTAAAAAGTAAAGAAAGGAAAAAGAAAGAAAAAAAAAAAAAAGAAACAAAAGAAATATTTACATTCGAACTTAATATATGGAATAGGTGAATATAGTTAAAAGCTACGGTTTACAGTGAACTTTCTAACATAATAATGCCAGATATTATAAACATGCTTGATATAAAAAGAAGCATGCATTTATTATTACTATTATTTATTTAAAAATATTTTGTTATAAATAGCATAATATTTCCCTATAAATAATAACAATAAAATAAATTTATTTCGTATTATAAAAGTATTTTTGCTAAAACAAAATAAAAAATAAAAACTGTTTTTAAGGATTTATTCAGATAAGTGTAGATGGGATTATAATTTTAATATAGATGAGACAGCCACCTATATTAAAATTATTAAAATACTATAACTGTTAAAGAATTTTAGTCAAATAAAATAATTAACTTTTCAGCTAAACATAATAAAGTTATAATTTTTTGATTAAAATTACTAATCTAAGCATAATTATAATAAAAGAAATTTTTAGTTCAAAATACTATGATAAAGTAAAATTTTTTAGTCCAATTTAGTTTTCTAAAGTAGTAATTTTTTAATTCAAGTTACTAGTCAAAGAATTTAAAGGGACAAAAAAAAAAAAAAAAAAAAAAAAAAAAAAAATGCTTTTTATAATTATTATTATTTGTATAAATTTTTTAATATTCTTCAGCGTTTTAATCAATGTTGTGTTTTTAATAATTATATATGAAATAAAACAAAAGAAAACTTGAATATGGGAATTTTATTAACTTATTATTGTTTGAAACAACAGCACAAAAACCCATTTAAGTTGACTTTTCAGCATATTTATTTCCCCCAACTCAATTTAAATATCTACCGAAAAAATGTTACCCGTTTCATCGTTTCAACAACCCATTCCCTCGCGAGCCATAAATCGGAAATATAGTGCAGAATATTATGAACTAGAGAAAAAAAAAAGTAAGAAAAGAAAATTAGATAATCTGACGGTGAACCCCCCTCTATAGCATCCCCCCGTTTTCTCTCTGCTGAAAACTCTCTCCATCCCCCCCCTTCTCCCGTTAAGCTTGGCGATATTCAGTCTTTCCCCTACTCAAACCGGTTACATCACCTTTCTGGCAACCCTGGCGGGCGACGCGCTTTTTTCTCCTTCTCTCTGTTTGTGACTTCAGTTGAGTTTTGTCCTTACAGACGTGTGGATTACTAGTTTTATATGTGCAAGATGTTATAACGCTAACCATGTGTGCGTTTATATTGTTAATAATGTGCCGGTCCTCTATGGATTTTCAACAAATAAGCGATTCTGGCGGAGTTTCGTAAATTCTTCTTCCCTTCCGTGGATTGTGCAGTGTTGTCATTAGCTACAAGGAGGTTTTTTTACCTACAGTATTTCATCTATTTTTTTTTTTCTTTGGTGTGTTTTACTTTATTATTAACGAGTGATGAAGAGAAGCGGAGCGGAAAGTGAGGCTTCGCCGCCCTGCCCTTCCGGTGGTCCTTCTGTGACGGACCTGGAAACTGGTGAGAGGACTTGCAGCAGTTTTGATGAAGTTAGGTGGTGGTGCAGGACACAATGTAAGTCCAATATTATGTGGAATATCGGAAAATAATAATAATAATTTTGTAGCTTTCACTGCGTATCACTGTTCATTAAAAAAAAAACTGATCACAACCCTAAGAAAAATACAGCCGTTTACTTATTTATCATCTAATAACGTGAAAAATGTAACATTGCATAAAATTAAACATTTCACGTAGTTAAAACGCCAATAGCAAAGCATGTCAACTGTTTCCATTGTTTTTTGCATTTTGTTTTAATTGGTTCATTAAATGAAAATGCTAACTCCCAGACAGACTTAAAAACAAAAACAGCCGTACGCCAAAATTCGAAACATCTTCTATATCTTGTTTCTTAAACTTTTAACCTTGGGAATTTCCCTAGCAGTTCTTGACCTTTCGAAAAAAAAAATAAAAAAAAATGCCTGCAATAGAGTAGCTTCTATAACACGATTTCTGCGATATGTAATGCTTGAATAACCTTTATTATGAAAAATAATAACCTGGTAGAATTTTGTTGCTACTTTTTCTCAATTATGCTTTTGGTAACATTCTTTCAAAAGAGATTAAAGGGAATTGACCGATGGAAAAATCATTATTTATAATGTAAATTTATCTTATTTTCTATTTAAAGAAACTGAAATTTTATATAAGAAGTTAAAAATCGGGAAATGAGGAAGAAAAGTAGTAAGACTTCTTGATAACTTAAATTCCTCTTTCAATTATTTATTCAATGAGGAAGTACAGTAAAATAACCTTTTTTAGGTATTCCTGTTTTGGTTTGTTATTACTTTAAGTAGGAAATAGTAACTTCATTTTAAGAGCGAGAAAACATTTTTGCGATTTATTATTTATCAATGAACCTTCCTTCCTTTTTTTTTTTTTTTTTTTTTTTTTTTTTTTTCACTTGAATCTTACATGATAATGCAAAAATTAGGGAACTTTTCTTAAGAAATTATACATTGAGTTTTTATCATGGTCAGTTTATAATTATACTCTCATTCATCATTATTTATTAAAAAAAATTTTTTTTTAATTGGAATTGCAAAACTTGTTAAATACTTATCGAATCATCAATTAGTTTTTAATAACTTATGTCTCTTGACTATCTTTATATATATATATTGAAACAAACAATAATCTTAGATTATTTTTATCATCTTTAATTTGATTTTTTTTTTTTTTTTTTTCCCGAAGAAAATTTGTTAATTCTTTAAAGTTAAAGCTTAATTCCGTCCTTACACAAGAGGAAAGATGCATAAAAAAAATTTCTTTCATTGTTGACATTTTATCCAGTAACAGTTTTAATTAATTTCAATTCAGATTAAATTAATAACGTTTTCTTTTTATAAATTTCGGAATATCAATCAACACTTTGCAGTAATTACAGCCACTAAACTTTCGGTATATAAATTATTGCGAACATTAATTAATTTCAGTGTATAAAACGGTTTAAAACTTATATTTCAGACCGATGTATTACTTAAGGATCCTAATTTCTACGGAAGCTGATTTTCGGTTAAAATAAGTTTTTTAATTTTGACATAATATTAACTCTTAATTATTTATCTTTCCAAATTTGTTTTCAATTCTGTTTCCATCTTCTTTGAAACTTGAATTATAGCCTTTTCAATACTATAACATCAGTATTATACACACAGTTAAATTTTATTTTTAGGCTTTTCTTAAAATCAAAATTTAAACGCTTATGCAAAATGTCATAAGAAAAAATATGTATTAATATTAACGAAGTGTTTCATACATGCTTTACTAAAGGGAATAAACTACACAAGTAACTGTAAATGCATTAGTTTTTATATCAACATGCATTTTCAATAGTTTCTTCTTCGTTGGTGATTAAACTTGTATATTTTTTGAAATACACAATTTACAAATATGAGAGTCGTTCATTCCTGGAAAATGGTTTTAATAATGGTAATAAAATTTACAGAATTAAAATATCTCCATTTAAAGCTAATTTGTTATATTTTGAAAAAAAACAAAACAAAAAAAAAAAAAAACTTATTTATTTATTTTTTATTCATTTTTATAAATTAAATAAATAAAAAAATATTTTATTTTTTATACAATTTGATATACTTTTGCATTTCTTTTTCATCTGTAATTTCATCGCATTATTTAAAATAATAAATGTAATGCAGAATTTCATTAGTTTCGTTAAACTAATATAGAGGATTGTTAGAAATTAATACATTTAGCTCTAACCAAAAATAATATTCCTAAAAATAATACTAAAGTATGATTTCTTTCAGACTTTTTTTAGTTATATGCTTTATGTGCAGTAATCAAAAGTGACGCTTTTATTTATTATAATTCCACAAGATATATAAATTATTAATGAATAAAAAAAAAAAAAAAAAAAAAAACTGTATAAAATATTTTTGTACAGAGTTTGATATTAATAACAAAATTTCTGATAATTAATATATATATATATATATATATATATATTAAACTCGAAGTTATCATTACATAATAAGTTTGTAATTATTTTTATATAATATGTATGTTGCCACGTTAAATGAAATTTAATTGCTTTATTTATGTTATTGAATTTGTTTTCCTTTTGTGTTTTATAAGTATGTTTCAAATATCTCTAGATGAAATTTCCTTATTATTATTATTATTTTTTTTTTTTATTACTATTTCATAAAATAATAGATTATCATGTCAACAGAAGGACGGGTCATTTTATTTGAGTTTTTATTCACTTGCTTATAGAGGTTTTATCATTAGGTTTTATCATTTATCACCTTCTCAATAAATAAGTTTGAATGGTTTTTATTATTATTATTTATTTTAATGGTGATTATTATATTATTATTTCTCTCTTTATTTAACAGTATTTGATTTTAATTAATATTTAAAGATTATTTTCTTATGTTTCAGTTATTGGAATACTTTAAAAGTATTTTGATTTTTCAATTTATTGACTAAATTTGAATGCCTTATTTAAAAAAAGAAAATAATTATCCTTTTATTATTATTATTATTTATTCTTTGCATTATTGAATATAACATTTAAAGATTTATTACTATGTTTCGATTATTGGAATATTTTGACCGTGTTTTAATTTTTCTTTTCGATTGATCGCAAAAGTGGGACGCGATTTATGTATTAAAAGAAATATAATAATAATAATTGTGTATTTCTATTTAATTTTATTGATAATTATTATATTTATTCTTTCTATTATTCAATAATATTTTATTTTAATTGATTTTTAAATATTTCCTTATGTTTTGATTATTGGAATAATTTCAGGGTGTTTTAATTCTTTCATTCTTTTCTATTTATCGACTAAATTTAAATTGAAAGCTGCATGAATTTTAAAAGAAAAAAAAGTTGTAATTTTTTTTAATATAGTTATTGTTATTGCCACAAATTATATCTGTAATGAATAAATAATATTAATTCACGATGCAGTAATTTGACAGCATCCAAAAAACCTGGCGTTATTTCAGTTCAATTCGCGTCAAAATATTGCATTCTCTGGAAGAAAATGCGTGTTTAGCATTTCTCGTGCGGAAAAACTTTCCCTGCTCTGTCGGATTAAGGCCCTTAATACCTACTGTGAAATAATCTGACAACATGCAAAAAATGACGTCACCATAGAACAGTTATAGTGACTATTACTTTTTTTTTTCTTTCTTTCAGGGGGTTTCTTTTTTTCCATCCTTTTTTTTTTTTTTTTTATTTATTTTTTATTTATTTTAGAAAAATCACTCTTCATTATCAATAGTTGCAATTAAAAAAAAAAAAAAAAGTGCATTGTTTAAGTTTTTATGTGAATTAATAAAAGAGAGAATTTTAGGAAATATTTTATGTATATAACAGTTTACAGAAATTGTTATGTATAGTTGTATTTTTTACATAGTTGTGTATATTATTAGTTCGCTACAATTTTGCCTTTCACTTCATTTATTTTGTAATTTGTAGTCGAAAAAATGTTCTATTATTATTAATATTTTTATTTAAGTTTTATTCAATATGAAAGCGTCGCAAATTGTTATTTAATAAATGTTATAAGAATAAGAAAACATTATATGAAAAAAAAAAAAAAAAAAAAAAAAAAAAAACGATTTTATTACGATTTATTTTATTATTTATTTATTTTTATTTTATTTTTTCTTAATTATTACTGCGGTTTGTTGAACATAAAACTGCTTCACATTCTGTCTTTATTATTATTATTATTATTATTATTATTATTCATTTAGATTTAAAAAAAAAAAAAAAAAAAAGCGATAAATTTAAAGTCGTGAAAATCATTTAATACTTACGGATGAAAATTGCTTATGGTGTATATTTCTATATGCTGAATACCGTATCGAAATTTTTTTTATTCCGATGATCTGTTTTTGAAGATATATCGTGCAATTTCATAAGTAACACTGAAATTAATTTGTTTATTGACATCGAGTGTTTAATTAGTTATATATGCTTCGATTAATAAACATTATTATTAAATAAAATTAAACTTATCATTATTTCAAATCTCCTTTTGACAGACAATGCCGTATTTGTGTCATTTAAGGTGTAATTTAGTGACCAAAGTATATCGATTATTAAACATCGGTAGCTATTTGGACGACCTTAGCGAAAACATTTATTGCTGTTTTTAAATCCACTTATATAGGGGATTAATTCATTCCGTTGGAATTATCAGAAAAAAGAAGAGAAGAAAATGGAGAGGAAAAAAAATGTTGGGATTGAAAAAAAAGAAAAACTTAAAGGGTTTTCCTCACGCAAGATTCTTAATATCACTTTCTAGTGTCTGACAGCTCCGGTCAAGGTTATAAAAAAAGAAGAAAACAAAATGATTTGTTACATTCCGTTTTATATTGAGAAAATGGAGGAATGTAGTGTTGGATCTAGATCAAAATGATTTGCTTACAGACGTCAGTCCTACAAGTAAGTGGGGAGGCTGTTGCTATAGTAACCGATTTCGACCGTTTGGAGACACCCTTCTTTGGATTCTTGTTGTTTTGATTGCTGAAAAAGCAGTTCCTCTATTTTTTTTTTTCCTCCCTCAACATTTTTATCCTTTTAAATATTAAAATTAATTCCTCTCGTGTTAAGATTCTGCTGTGCTCGTTCTCAAATTATTAAGTCAATTTGTTTAAGGAAGAAACTTTTAATCCAAATTCTGCATTATGTTCTTTCCTTATCGACTATTTTGAGATGTGTACTTTATAGATTTTTCTTTATCTCAGGGAATGTATGTAAAATTATTTTTCCAGCCCTTGACACAATTAAGAAGTTAACTTTATTGTCTCGTGAGAAATTTAATTCTATTGTATCGTCTGTCAATTGTGTCTGACGAATCAACTGAAAGAAATAAAAAGGACTGAATTATTCCTTTATTTCAATTGGGGGGGGGGGGGGGAGAAAAATAAAATAAAAACTTTTTTTTTTTTTTCCTTTAAAGCTGTTATTGTAAAAAAATAAATAAACAATAAATGAAAGATATTACGGTAAAAGTAGTTTATGTGAGAATTATTCTTTTACAGCGTTATTATTATTATTATTGGGGAATTTATTTTTAAAATTTTCTTTTATTTTTTTTTATTTGTTTGTTTGTTTATATAGAGATAGTTAAATGGGGGAAAAAAATAAATAAAATAAAAACGTATTTTTTTTTTCTTTAAAGCTGTTACTGTAAAAAATAAATAAACAATGAATGAAAAGTATTACGGTAAAAATAGTTTATGTGAGAATTATTCTTTTACAGCATTATTATCATCATTGAGAGATTTATTTTTAAAACTTTCTTTTATTTTTATTTATTTGTTTGTTTTTGTAGAGATATTTGAATGGGGGAAAAAAAAAAAAATCTTTTTTTTTTTTTTTTTTTTTTTTTTTTTTTAAAGCTGTTATTATAATAAATAAACAACCAATACATGAAAAATATTACGGTAAAAATAGTTTATGTGAGAATTATTCTTTTACAGCATTATTATTATTATTATTGGGGAATTTATTTTTAAAATTTTCTTTTTCTTTTATTAATTTTTTGTAGAGATATAAGAATGTATTAAAAAAAAAAAAAAAAAAAAACTTCAATTTTCTTGTTATTTTTTGAAAATGACAAAAAAATTCGAAATACTTTCTAAATTCCCACTTTAAATTGCTTATTTAGAACGCTTAAATAAGTTTTCATTTATTTATTTATTATAATTGGTGTTAATATTTTGACAAAAATAGTTTCGTACTATTGCTATTCTTAAATCTAATCCCCATGCACTTCAGATTCTAATAATTAAGCTATTGTAAAATAGAATATTGTTTTCTAATTTTCTGTGGAAACAAAAGCGCGTTTCAGAAAATTTTGTCAAATTGGGCATCTTGTATAAAAATGATTACATAAGTATGTCAGAATGATTTTTTTTATTAAGTGCTGTTTAGTTTTATTTATTTATTTTCGGGGTGTGTAGGGGAGTTTAGACTGATTGACTATCTTATAAGTTCCTAAATACTTACATGGTCCTATGCTTGGGTAGTGACTGATTTTTTGTAATTAGTCTCAGCCCACATTTATGTGATCTTCAGGAAAAAACACAGAAATCTCCGAACGACTAAGTCGAATTGATGGGTTTGAAACCGGCACCTCGCTTATACCAGCTTCGAGAACTGGTATATAAAGCGGTCACTGGTGGGACATTTATTTACGAGGAGTGTGATCTGTTGAAATTTACTTGATTTGTTTAAGTCTTTTTTTTTTTTTATTTTATGTCTGTATTTCTTATTTTTTCCCCTTAGACCTTGAAAGATTTATTGACTACTTACAATAGCAGTCTGTCTAAACACCTCCGTATTTCGATAACATACCAAACATAATCCCGAGCGTGTTGTCTTAGCAGAAAATAAACAAAATAAACTTCTGGAGCGACCTTCCTGCAACCATCTTACACACTTTGTTATGTAAATCCACACAATAGACATCATTATCTGAGAGGCGGCTCGCGTTCCTCATTGTGGCTGTGGCTTTAAGATCTTTTCCGGAAGTTATTTTCGTCCAGAATTTCTAACCTCTAAAACAAAAGAAGCTGCTATATGACTCGATCACTACGCGCGTACAGGGGCAACCGTTGAACCTTATAATCCGGGGCCCGAGCATCTTAAGCAACCGCACGTGAAGGGGAGAGTGCATCCAGAAAAATTTCCGATTTCTATCTCTGAATGCCTTCCGTAGGTCGTCGATTGTTTCCACCGTTGTCAGTGATCGCACGTGCTTATGTTTTGATTATGAGACGGTCGTAAGGCCAGGAATGGATGTTCTAGGGGATTTCCAAAGTTCACATTTTATTGCGTACAAGAATCTCGATAGACATTTGCAGTTCTTTGATTGAACGTTAATTTCGCTATTCTCATTTTTTAAGCTGTCTCCAAAGTTAGAGACTGGGACTTGTCGTATTCAATGCCTGCGATAAGATTATTTGAGAACCTTATTCTTATGCAAGTTTATATTCGAATAGCTATTATTTCTTGGAGAATTATTTAGTATCATCCCCATTTATAGCACTTATAAGAATTCCTCTTTGGATAAATTAAATTTTTTAACTTCTATATTCTTATAAGAAAGCATTGGAGTCGTAAAAAATTTTTTTTTTACTTCCGGCTTCCGATGGATTTACACCATTTTTAAATGTCTTATACACGAGTTAACCATTTTATGAAAATGTCCATCTGTCTGAATGTGATAAAAAATTTGTGCCATTTCTAATCTAATTACTAACGCTCAGAATTTGATACAAATTCATATTCAATTGCACTTTGACTTAAATTAGTACCTGTGAAAATTTGGTGGGAATCACTCATTTACTAAATGATTATATTTCAACTTCTATTCTGTATAATTGCACAAAACTTGATATGTCAAAAAGCCATTATGGAATAAAACTATGCTGATTCAATGTGGGTGCATATCGAAAGGTGGCCCTGCTACGCTGCAACATTCCTCTTCGGCTAAATTTAATTTCTTAAAAATTTTTACATGTATGTATTATCGAAAAAATCTGAGTTGCTGGTAGAAAAGTCCGAGAAATTCAGTTTTTTTTTTTTTGGTTACAGATATCCTGTAAGTCTATTTGCTGTTTTCTGAACGTTAGTTGTAAAACTGGTGTCTAAAGCGCGATTTGAATGGATCTATCGATAAACATCACCATACATTGTTTTTTTTTTAATATTAATTTTAGAATCTTACTGTCTTGGAATCATATCTGTTAGAAAAGAATTGGAATATGTTAGGGGATATAAGTTAGAGGAATATAGCTCATTGTGGCTGTTTTCTTTCTCTTCTTTTTTTAAATTTCTTTTTTGACTAAATTTTTATTTGATTTTTAATTATTATTATTAAACTTTCAATATAGATTTTGCCCTAAACATGCAAATATTTTTTACGGGTCTTGTATCTTTTGAAATATTATATTACAAGCAAAAAAAAAAGGAGTCCGTTTCAATTGACAACGAATTTTTTAATTTTTTATAAAATCGCTCACAAAATTGGTTTATGCTTCAACACTTCAAAAATCATAAAAGTAATACCCTGAATTAATTACCATGAAAAAAAAAAAAAAATATATATATATATATATATATATATATATATATATATATATTGGGAGTACAAATTAATTCGGTCCGTTTTCAATAGATGGCTCTGGCTGATTTGTTTACTGAATAATGATAGATGTTTTTGGCATTGTTAGAAAGGTTTGACCTTTGTCAACCATATTCAGTCAACGAAGCTTCGAGTTTTATACAACAACATTGGTTTTTTGAGCATTCAATATGTCGAGTTTTGTGCTAAAGAAACAACATTTGCGGGAAGTTTTGATTTTCTTTTTTAATTGGAAGAAAAGTGCCGCTGAAGCGCATCGATCGCTTGTGGAAGTTTATGGTGAATCTGCGCCATCTGATAAATCATGTAGAGAGTGGTTTCGACGCTTCAAAAATGGTGATTTTAGTGTCGAAGACAATGAGCGCCCGGGCCAGCCGAAAAAGTTCGAAGACGCCGAATTGGAGGAATTGCTCGATCAAGATCCGTGCCAAACGCAACAAGAGCTTGCAGGATCGTTGGGAGTCACTCAGCAAGCAATTTCCGTACGCTTAAAAAAAATGGGAATGGTTCAAAAGCAAGGAAATTGGGTCCCATACGAGTTGAAACCGCGCGACGTTGCGCCCCATGTGGCAATTGTCGTTAAAAATTACTTGGAAACGTTGAAATGGGAGGTCCTACCCCACCCGCCGTATTCGCCAGACCTTGCTCCTTCTGATTATTGGTTGTTCCGACGGATGCATCACGATTTGGCTGGACACCGCTTCACTTCTTTCGAAGAAATTCAAGAATGGCTCGATTCATGGTTTGCGTCCAGAGAGGACTCATTTTTCAGAGATGGAATCCGAAAATTGCCAGAAAGGTGGACAAAAGTTGTGGCTACCGATGGACAATACTTTGAATAACATGTTTTTTCATTTTGATAATAAATAAAATGTTTTTTTAACGAAAAAAAACGGACCGAATTAATTTGTACTCCCAATATATATATATATATATATATATATATATATATATATCAAATTAACAACGTAGCAAAAATTTTCAGTGTTATTTTACTATTCGTAAGGTAATTGAGATTATAATTTACATATTAACATATAAGTTGCATTAAAATGTTCCCAAAATGTATATAAATTTTGTTTTAATACTTTATTAAATATTTTCTTTATTTTTAATGATAATCTCTCAGACATTGATAATTTTTTTTTTTTATAAAATGCAGTTTTGGGAACATTTTAATGCAAATCACATATTTCAATATGTAAATTCTAAATCAAATCATCTTACTGATCGTGAAAGAACACGGATTTTTTTTTTCTTTTTTGATAACTTTTTTATTGTAATTAATTCAGAATATTTTTGTGTAATTTTATTATAAACTAAGTGATCATTTCAAACAGAACAGACTTATTTATTTTTATTTTTTAATAGAACTACGACATTTTAAAAGATATAAGATCTCCATAAGCTAAATGGTGAATAAATTACGTTAAAAAATAGGCTTTTATTGTCTAGAAATATCTGCTAGATAATAAAAGCCCAAGTTTCTGGAAACTAATGTTCGAAACTGACCTCATTGCTACAAAAAAGTATTTAAATAATAATAATAAAAAGCCTTGGTTTGTAGGAATGAATAAAATAACAGAAGAAAAATGATCCAGCAGAATAAAATTATGTCCCGGTTGCAACAATGTATTGAGAAAAAATAAATTCTAGCCGTGATTCGAAATAGTTAAAATAAATCTGAAAGATAATTAAAAATATATATATGTAATGCTATGTAAGGACCTCCACTTCGCAATTTGGCGGCGGTAGGTGGGGTGTGTGTGAGGGGGGGGGGGTCCTCGGCTCCCGTCAAAAAACCACCAAATTATGACTAAACCATTAACCTAAGTTAGAGGAAAAAAGTAAAAAATAATTGTTAATAACTACTACTACTAATAATAATAATAATAACTAGTTAATAATATCTGGAAATATCGATTGCTAGGAGGACGAAGGCCGACTAGTTTTTATATAAATAATGAGGAAAAATAAAAATAATCATTGCAAAATAATAATAATTAATAAAACCTTATTACCGTTATTATTATTATTATTATTATAAATATTTTGTGAAAAGAAAAATATTACTCCTATTTTTATTTTAGATTGTATTTCAATTTACCTGTACCCCTCTGTCAGAAATTATTTTTATTTTATAGATAACATTTCTTTAAAACTTAGGTTTATCCTAAATATATCATTTAATTCTTTTTTTGTTTGTACATTATAATTCGAATGCATGTAAAGTCGAATTTATAGAAGGTATGCCGAAGGTACATAAAAATAGCAAGTATGTATTTCAGTTTAATATAATTATTTTTCACAGGGCGTCCATAAAACCATTTATATTCAAAAAAATAATTTGATTTCGTATCGCAGCTGTTCATGATTGCCCCTTTCTAGTGATTTTTATTCATGTTAGATTATTGATAGGTAAATTAATTATACCACCAATATTAAAAATATATATAAAAATAATTTATTTTATATATTTATTTTTCGGCACCCTATGCATTGACGGTACTTTAAGATGAAACCTAATCAAACCTTACCTTAATTATTCTGATGATGTGAATTTTAGTAGCTGGAGGGAAGGTGAGGAGGTTACAGGGCCTAGAGCTAACTTCACGCGATACATTTCGAAATTGAATGTTTTTCTTTAAATCCTTGAAACTTAAGTCTCCGCAAGCCATTTTAGCACCACCGCTTATAATTCTCCGTATTTTCGCATTTTAAATTTGCTTCTAATTTGCATCATTTTAAAGTTAGTATTAGAGTAAAAGAGTTACGGTTAAACTTTTGTCATCATATTTAGAGGCAGGGCCTGATTACCCAATAGGCACGAGGAGCATGTGCTTCCCCTGGAAAATTTTGAAAAGGCCCCAAATTAAGCAAAAAAATGGACCCCGAATTGTAAGCTTGTGGTCTTAAAAGCATTATCTGATTATAAAACGTCACAGTCCTACCTGACTGCACAAATACCATTTCTAGATTATACAGGATATATGCTAATAAAGCTTTTACACATTCATTTATAATGGAATAATTTCATATATTGTGGTGAATATAGGCTTTCACCCAGTTTATATCTTGGTACAAAAATCAAGTGAATTTGCTTGTCTATGTTTTAAGCGAATTTACTTGTCCACAATTCCAGGTAACTACAAAATTTATAAATTTTTCAAGATGTTTGTATGAGTCTTTAGACCAAGAAGTCAGTGGAGGCCCCCAAATGGATTTGTGTTTCCCTTTAATTGTAAGGTATCTGACCCTGTTTAGAGGGGGGGGGGGGATTAACCATCTGAAATGCAGTTTATAAAAAAAAAAAATGTTTAAAACTTTTAAATTAGCGAAACTATTAAACGGAAATTTACATTCCACTAACAGAGGTTTTGGGATCGATATTTCGTTTTAAATTAAGATTTCAAGAAGGTAATATTAATTGCTTAAATTAATTCTGAATTTTATAGGTGTTTCACTGAAAAGATGGAGAACGTATAACTTTTTATTTGTGAAAATAAATATTTCATTTATGCGTGCGTGAGTGATGGAATCTGTGTTAAGTTTTTTTTTTTTTTTTTTATGATGATAATAATTCTGATAAGCTTTATTATTATTATTATTCATAAATTTTCTTGAACTAATTTTTTCATAAGTCTTGTTTGATTTTTCTTTTAATATCAAAATTTCTAACACACATACTGAGGGGGGGGGGAATTCAATGTCATTTTAGTTCAATGATTGGATTTTATTCATCATCATCTTCTTCTTCTTTTAATTAAATAGCGTGAAATTTCACTTCAACAATAAACTATTCGAAACAAAAGTATAATTAAGAATGTTAACAGCATTAAACTATAAAATTTTATGCAGATGAATTGTGGGATTTTACTTAGAACATTTAATACTTAAGAAATAATATAAATTTGCTGTAGAGTATACACTATCTGCCAAATAAGTAGGGTAGGTACTCCAGTGATTGGCATGCTCCAGTAATTGACATGTATCCAGAAATAATTAATAAATAAGAAAATCATATATTTTACTTATAAGAATTTTAACATTTTATGTCAAACTCTGGAGCATAGGATGCTAATAACTGGTAAAATGAATAACTAGCAGTGTCAAACACTGGAACATAGGGTGCCAATCACTGATTAAAAAAACTGGCATTGTCAATTACTGGAACTTTGAGTGGGTGTCAAATAAAAATTCACAAAAAAAAAAAAAAAAAAAAAAAAAAATAGTAATAATTGTTATCAAATGCATATATTTTAACATATATGTGGTTCCGAATGTCTTTCATACCATATGTACTAACTTAAGATTTCTAAAAATATTTTCTGATGACTAGAACATTAAAAACATCAGAGATTGCTCTAAAAGTGTCAATCACTGGTGCACTATTTGGATACTTTCGAATTTAAACGTTTTGTCATATATTTTGAAAAGTTCTTTAGGAAACATGTTAAAACTTTGGTAGTCTAAAAAATATGTTATACCTCATGTATTTCAGCGTTAATTGTGTCCTGAAGAGGAAAAAGGGGGCAGTAAAAATTAATCAACAAACAAAATATTTTGCACCACCCTGTAAAAAGTAATGGTTTAAATGCGTTTTGGCTGTAGCATGTGATTATGAAGATTTTTCTCATTATCTGTATAAATTTTTATGAGGTTCCACATACATTCATGGAGATATAGGATAAGTGCACCAGTGATTGGCACTTTTAGAGCAATCTCTGATGTTTTTAATGTTCTAGTCATTAAAAAATATTTTTAGAAATCTTAAGTTAGTACATATGGTATGAAAGACATTGAGAACCACATATATGTTAAAATATATACATTTGATAACAATTATTATTATTATTTTTTTTTTTATGAATTTTTATTTGACACCCACTCAATGTTCCAGTAATTGACACTGCCAGTTTTTCATTTTATCAGTAATTCGCTCCCTATGTATCAGTGTTTGACACTGCTAGTTATTCATTTTACCTGTTATTAGCACCCTATGCTCCAGTGTTTGACATAAAATGTTCAAATTCTTCCATGTAAAATATATGATTTTATTATTTTTCTTATTTATTAATTATTTCGGGATATATGTCAATTACTGGAGCATGCCAAACACTAGAGCACCTACTCCTAGTTTTTTTTTTTTTTTTTTTTTTTTTTTTTGTGGGTGGGTGGGGGGGGGGGGGAAATTCACTTTTTAAATTATAACACGTAAGGTATTAAACCCAGTGAAAAGCCATTATTAGGAAAATTGGCATACTATATTAGACACAGCATACTGCAATCAGAATGGAAAAATTGTAAATATCTTACAAAATATGACCATTTTTTTAAATAATTTTTAACTACGCATGCACTAGCTTTTAAAATTTTATTTGCATAATTTAATAGCCAAAAGTATTGAGCTACTTATATGAAAACCACAAACAAATATCGTTAAAGTTCAAAAAGTTATTAGACATAGAGTGAACAGAACTTCATTCATTCTCAAAAAAAAAAAAAAAAAAAAAAGGGGGGGGGAGGTGATAGGGGTTTTTATCAATATTTACTTACAATGAGCGAACACTGTATTACCATTGGCCATTGATTGAATCAAAATAAAAATGTGAGTAAAACCCCTTACAGTTTAGCTTTTATTTTGAGAGAGCTGAAATTCTGTTCATTCTTTAACTCACAATTTTTTTAATTTACACGATATGTGTTTGGTGTTTTCATATAAGATGTTCAACACTTTTGGCTATTAAATTATGCAAATGAAATTTTTCAAAAGCTAACGCATGCGTAGTTAAAAATTTAGTAAAAATGCTCATATTTTGTAAGATATTTAACATTTTTGTACTCTGATTGCAGTATACTGTGTGTAATGTGGCATGCCAAATTTTCTAAAAATCTCTTTGCTCTGGGTCTAATACCCTATGTGTCATAATTAAAAAGGTGCAATATAAATATATATATATATATATTGCAATTAAAAAAAAAAAAAAAAAACGTATCGTTATGCATATCTGTGGCAGCTTCATACAAATTTTATACCTATAATGACAATGAGAAAAGTCTTCTTAATCACATACTACAGCCAAAACGCATTTAAGGCATTAATATTTACAGGGTGATCGAAAACATTTTGACTTTTGTTTAATTTTTTGCTGGTCCTCTTTACTTATTCAGGACACCACTTTTGCTGAAATATATGTATAACATGTCCTTAACACTACCAAAGTTTCAAGGTGATTCCTATAGATTGTGTACTGAAACAATATTTTTTCACGTTAGTTCGCACTATGTTTTCAAATGCGTCTGAAGAAACATCATATAGTTTTTCTTTTAGTGAATTTTCAAAGTACTTTTATTATAACAGTATTTTTAAAGCTTTGCTAATTTTGTATTATATTCTTAAGCTGGGTGTTCATTTATCATTTCAAAACGTTTAACATTAAAACGGTAAAAAAAAAATCGAAAAATTCGGTTTTAGTAAATATTTGTTTATAGCGATAAAATATTAACAATTCTAACTTTTTTTTTTTAACCGCTTCGTGCTTTATTTTTGTCGCTTCCTTTGTAAAATATTACCTTCTTATCTGAGGTTACTGTGATTCTCACAGCATGCATCCGGTCTCATATGACGTAAATTTGCACCTTGACCGAAGTTTTTATCGAACTTTATTATTTGATGAAATTGTTATCAGTATTACAAAAATGCTGTGTAACTTACTTAGTTTTATTTATTTATTTATTCTTTTCTTTTTCTTTGTGCGTTTTTACCTTTTCTTTTATTTTTCTTGATATCAAAATTCCTTTCATTTCCTTTTCCTTTATATTACAGATAATTTTGCTTCAGTGATTACCTTCCATTTTATTTTTAAAAGACGTGTTTTTAAATTTTACTAATAAGCAATCTTGTATTGTTGAACTTGAACACGTTTGCTAACTTTTGTGGTGTGTGTGGGGGGGGGGGGGATGCTTGCAAACAAGCGGTAATATGATAATATCTGTACTGATAAGTATAAAGAATTTAAGTCCATATTATTGATTTTTCAGGAGGCGAAAAATAAAGTTAAACTATTTAAAAACAAATCAGAAGAATCGATTAGGAAAAAGGGATTTCGTTGACTTATACCCTTTATACTATTCAGTGATTGTCAACCTTCATTTAATAACGGGAAAAAATTTAATTAAATATTTTATACCATACATGAATGGTAAATTTCTGACTTGAACCTTTTTTTTACCAATGGATTTTCTCAAAGACTAAATGACATAGACTTAAATCCTTTATACCAATCGATTGAGATTTTTTTTCTGAGTGTGCCTATGTACTTAACTCAAAATCGACATTTTTGGACTTAAATCCTTTATACTTATCAGTACAGATATCATGGCCATAATTTTTTAAGACCTTATTCAATTATTATTATTATTAATCGCTCTTAACGAAAAAATGTCAATATCGAGATTTAAGTTGAAAATAAATAAAACGATAATTTTACGTTCTTAAAAATTTCATTTACCGTACAGTGAACTGAAAAAAGTAAGCATAAAATGTATCTAGAAATTGAATAAAACGTTATTAACTTCTTGGATTTTATTATATCTTTTTGATGATCGTTATGATAATTAATTTAATATATAGTAATTATCTGATACTTAATTTTTATATGCTTGTACGCATTCACACCACTTGTGTAACTTGTGCTTTCATACCCACCTCTTTCTACTGATAACATTTCAAGTACAGTACAGTCATTATGACGTGTTTGTCTCATGGTTGTTACGCTCTATCACTGATAAATCAAGGTGCCAATGTTTTTTAAAATCTCTTTTCCTCTCTCTTTTCACTTCGTTTTGTTATCGGCTTTAGCCCATCTATTGTTATCTTTAAAACATCTGATATGTAATATTTGTCAGAAGAGGATAGATGCTGAATGCATTGGCAATTCACAGGTGTTTCTATATTCATAACCGGTAAATTATTACGTGTATGTTCGTTTTATGTTACTCTAAAACAAAATTTCACTTAGGATAATTTGGTTAGTATTTTATTTTATTTTATTTATCGCCACTTAGTTACATTGTATGCTTATTATGTTTGAAGATTACGATTACTACATTCCATCTTTCTCCACCTTTATTTATATAGCGATTATTATCTAACTCTTTAGTTCTAGTGATTTATGATACGATAGTGGTTTACGTTTATTTATTTTTTAATACTTTTCGTTATCGTTTTAAACATACTAACATGTATGCTTTTATATGTTATGTATGCATACACTGTTAGTTTTAAACACACATAACATACCTTTGTTTTTATACTGCTAGTTTTACATCTGATATCATCTAATCTTATTGAGTAATAAATTATAATATTTATTAGTTTGTTCATTTTTAAATCTAGATAGTTTTATTTTGTGATTATTGTAAGCAGCATTCAAATATATATATACACATATTGAAGAATTTAATACCTTTATAAAATAGCAATTAATAGATACCTACATGATAAAACCAACAACACACACTTAAAAGTGATTGTAATTCAATTTAAATGTTATCGCATATTTTTTATAATATATATACATCTATTTCACTTCAAGGTAATTTTTTCTTGAAGGTTCATGTTATGATTTTATTTTTTCTTGAAGGTTCAAGTTGTGTTTTTGTTTTATCTGGAAAACGTTTCAAAACTTCAGGATAAATTCTGTCTTTATTTCATTTCAAGGTAATTTTTTCTTGTAGCTTCGTGCTATCATTTGATATTTTGTTAAAATGCTTATCAAATACAGAAAACCTACATTTCTTTGCTCAATGCGTAGCACTTGAAAACATTTTATAAAATGTTGAGCTTTTCAGTTAAAATTCAATCTTTTTTTGCTTTGGTCCGAAATTCTTTTGCTCATCTCAAAATAAAAAGGTTTTTTTCATTAATGAAAGTTCTATTATTTCCCCTTAAAATACTATTTTAAAGTAATCCTTCTTTTCTTCAGCATCAAAATACACGGTCCTATATTATATTTCATCAGGTATTGTAGTCTAATAAATTAAAGTAAGCATTATTATTAATCTTAAAAATTAAATCAATTTAAGATAACTAGTTACTTTGTTTGGCCTGTGTATGTTTCTGTGGTGATTTATTTGACTGAATATTCTTCGTTCTCATTCTTTTCTATTATTATCAAATGGATTATTGCTATGATTAGCTATATTGTTTTACGAAATCGATGCATCTTTCACAGCTTTATGAAGTACATGCCCCTGACGAGTTTTTACTTCTAATTTTAAGCATTTTTATCCAATTATTATTTCTGTGGTCCTTTAGTTATTTTCTCTGTTATTAAGTTTAATGATCCTTTTTTTATTATTATCATTCATGTCGGCGTAAGTAATTTAAATTGTTTTTGTCTCTTATTGGTTCTTAATCTGTATCGCAACATTTTTGTGTCAGTCTTACCTGTAAGTTAAAATCAGTTCTGTTTTTGTTGTGTTGGTATTGTTTTGTATCTATTAACTGCTAAATTTTAAGGTTAAATTTTATTACGATATCTTTCATTTATATATATATATATATATATATAATATAATGAAATTAATATTTAAGTCTGGAGTTTACGTTGTTATGTAACATTTAAATTTATTTAACCAATAAATTTTTAAACTTCTATCATCTTATATATATATATATATATATATATATATTAAATGATTTTTCTTTTTTTAATTGAAAATATTAAGCATATAAAAGAGCAAAATTTGAACAATAATTTATAAAATTTCCGGTAAAAAAAAAAAAAAAAAAAAAAAATCAATTAATGGGACCTTGTTTACGCAGGCACTTCAGAAAAGTGGTATACACGATTTCTCAAAAACAAATGCACCGATTTTATAAAATGTGGCACGCTTCTTTGAAATAGAATTGACTAATACTTGGTCTTCTTTTTTTTAATTTAAATTTTTGGCAGAGTTGTATGGAAAAACAGTACAATTTTCGGTACATTCTAACTAACCCACGTTTAAAACTAACTTTTACTCATTTTTCTAACTAACCCACGTTAGTTGTAAAATTTGTTGTAATCGGGGGGGGGGGGGGGATCCCTCGTTCAAAAATTTCAATGAGATCGGTGCATTAGTTTTTTAGAAATCGCTTTTCTGAAGTGTCTTCCAAAACCCACGACCTACTGGCTGAATTTCACAAATTTTTTAATGAAAATTTTATAAAATATTGTTTAAATATTGCTGTTTTATATGCACAAAATTTTGAATGAAAATTTTTACTTATTACTGTAAAATTAAAAAAAAAAAAAATGCTTTTTTTTTTTTGTTTTTGAAACTCTCATAATAACCCCTTAAAGCAAATTTATTTTCATTTCCGTTATATTTTTTTAAATATAGTTATTTTATATTTATAGAAATTACGCAGTTACATGTGATTATTATAGGTTAATTCTTGCAGTATTTCTTATTACAGTAAAGCACCGTTTATACGTCTTTTACATTTATAGTGAATTCCCGATTTATTCCTAATCATTTTAATGCAAAAATTTTTCGTTTATACGCCGATAATATCGGTTATACGTTTTTTCCACTTTACTAAAATTCGCAAAATTTCTCGACCTGTCATTATTTTCCATTCTAAACAAGACTGATTTTTCCTAGGAAGCATCTTAAATGGAGTAACACAGGAAAAATCAAAGAATCAATTGAATTCACAGTAAAATTTTTAATACTCATTGACAAGCAGCAAATCAGACGAATATTAAAGATTTTTAATGTTATTAAACAACTATCTGTATGGCCATAAATCGTATTATGCTTATTATTAAAGATACGCAATATGTATAAATAATATTCAAAATGTGTTCATATAATTCTTAAGAAATGTAATACGATACATAATGTATGATATATGTAATTAGTACCCAGTCATGCATGTATGATTTTTCTCACTCTTTATAATATATATATATATATTTTTTTTAAATTGTCGTCCTAAAGAAAAATAAATAAATAAATAAATAAAAAGTATAATATACATTTACTAACGTAAAAAACCTGATTAATCAGTATTTTCATATAAATTTTGCTCACGTGTCATTAATTTTGTAGTAATCAAAGTGTTGTTGTTAAAATTCCGATTATACGTCTTTTCATTTATACGTCTTCTTACGTCAGTCCCTTGAAAGATGTATGAACGGTGCTTTACTTACTAATCTTTCACTAGCCATAAAATTTATTCAATTATTTCATCAACGTGTGAAGGAACATGAAATGTCACTGAAATTTGGGACTTTCCCGCAACTTCATTATATTGTAATGAAGATAGCGTCCCTCTCTCACTTAAAATCCCCCCCCCCTTCTTTTTCGAATAATCATAATGCATTATGTTATTATCTTTCTTTCTTTTTTGGAGAGAGCTTAACGTGTAGTTTATTTAACAATTAGGAAGACTATTAGTGGGGAGGGGGGGGGGGGCTCATTTTTAAATAATTAAAAATTGTTGAACTTTTAAATTATTCCAGAATAATCTTTTTTTTTTTTTTTTTTTTTTTTTTTTTAATATGAATTCAAAAAAAAAAACTTACGAAAGTTTTTAGTTAAAAATCGGATCCTTATCCTCCAAATTCTCACTCTGTATGTGTGTGTGGAGGGGAGAGAGGGGAAGGTTGATTTTTTATTTATAAACATTACTACCTATTATTTCAAAATATTTATAGTTGAATTTCACATTTGTATATATTTTTAATCTGGAAACACTTCAATCGCAGTATGTTATCAGGTATTTTATCAATGGTTAAAGGCAATGACCTCTCTCTCTCTCCCTCACATGTGTATGCGTTGGGGGTGATTTCACGTTTTTTATATCAATATTTTTATCCGTATTTTATACAGATTCTTGTGTGATTTAGTTAGCACTTATGTCCTACTATAAATCACATCTAGCGAGAGCAGTTGAAATGATTTTATTGTTATGTTTTCAAATCTTCCGTAAACATTACTTTTTGAATTTCATCTCTCCACTCATTCTGTGTATGTATGGAAAAGATTGATCGACCTTCTGCATGTTTATCTTTGCATCATTTATACTGATTTCAGTGAATCTAGAGCGCACCAGGTGTTTATAATCTTGGCTTTTTATTGTCGCCGCCTGTCTCGCTACTTAGCTTTGCCGCTGACCCATTTCTTCGTTTTTTTCCCCCTTGTTACTTCATCGAAAGAAACATTCAAGAGCGCTGGTTTTAAGTTGTACTGTTTTTTTTACCTGCATATTTAATGATTGAGATTATGAATTTGAAAAGAAAAAGAAACTGCCAATTATGCTGTTTTTACGCGTTTATTTTTAATTATTGGCTTTTTTTTTTTTTTTTTTTTTTTTTAAATAAAGGCCTTTCTTAATTTTTCTTTGATTCGTGATAAAAAGGGGTTGATTTAGGTTTTAATGTTTGGCATTAATTAATTTGGCATAATAAATTATTTTGGCCCATATTTGTGATAATTTTACTTTTTTTTTTTATATATATAATAATGATTCATTATAATTGATCAAACATCAGGAAAAAAGATTTGAATTAACGAATATTTACATATAAAAGTGAAGCTTTATACATATCGAAAAAGTTAATAAATGTAGAAAAATAATTTTGAAATTTCTCAAAAACCTGCTGTATCTTTATAAAGGGCAATTATAGCAGCAGGGTAATAATAATAATAATAATAATAATAAGTGTTTTTTGAGACAGTGGTTATATATATTGTGTAAAATATTCCATTTTAGTAATCATTATATATAAAGTTTAATATCAAGTATAAACACTCATTGGGAATGATGTTGAAACCACGGAAAAATTTTATATAGGGATCATTTTTTTAAACCACACTTCTGGAAAAGTCGTTTTTTATGAATATGAATTTTGTAAAGGGTTTCATTTTATAGATTTGAATTTTGTTAGGAGACTCATTTTATAGATTTGAATTTTGTAAATAAACTGTTAACGGGCCCCATTTTTCGCAAGATGACTTTTATTTTCTAAATAAGTAAATAATAAATAAATTGGACATTCTGAGCTAATAATAATACGGTGAGAAAGAAAATGTGGTGTGAAACAACCACACGACTTTCATTACCAACTGTTACATATATTGTATGCATATTTTTTGGAGATAATATCATCAGAAGACATAAAATTGACCTAACGAAGTAGAAAACTAAAATTTTTTTGGTATGAGAAACTTAATGCATATGTAAAGACATATAAAACAAAGTTTACATAGCAAATTAAAAAAAAAATACAGAGTTATTTTTTGAAACACCAATTTTCGAGATCTAAAATTAACCTGATGATGACTGTTAATTTTTCTGTTATAACCACATAATACTTGAGAAAGGATATCTAAAATTGATATATGTAATAATTTTCAAGAAAATTGTTGGAGCCGTTTTTGAGATACCAACTATTACCAAAACTTGGTATACTCAATTATTGTCTGGAAAACAATAATTACATATATTTAAAAGGGAGTTAAGTTTGAAAAAAAATCTGTACAACCGTTTTTAAAGAAACACACTTGCGAGACCTGAAATTGAGCTATTTGTACAGAACGCCTATCAATTTTCCTGAACTAACCAACTATATCATTTGAAAGGGCATCTAATAGAGTATTTATACAGCAAATTTAAAGAAAATCGTTACATTATTTACCACATGGCTCTGAGGAATTAATTACAATTCCTGAGCAGCGTTCCTGGACATGGTAAAATATTACAATAAAGCACTTCCACTAACAATAAAAAAGAATGTTATGGCTTAAATATTGGCAGCTCTGTATATCTTCTAAAAGTTATGTACACATCATACTAAACATGAAACATGTTTTTACGTATATATATATATATTCGTTTCATTTGGTTTACCGCAGTCTATAGATGTTAAATTCCACTTACCTGCAATTTTCCCCATAGACGTAATGTATTTGAATTCTCTTGGGTGTCCCTGTACACGAACGTTTTCTTGATCTCAACGAAAAGTTTAGTGTACCATCCCTATATCATACACATTTAGAATACCAAGTTTGGACTTTCTGCTATAATTTGTTTTTGAGATATGTTGATCACACACACACACACACACACACACACACAAACCGCTAAAAACATGATTTTTGGATTCAGTGCACCTCAAAACGTGTAAATATAACAAAAACTCAATTTTGAAAATTTGACACAAAAACAATACTTTCTCTACCTTATGGGTAAGAGAAAGTAAAAAGAAAGAAAGAGAGAAAAAAAAAAACTGAACTTATTTTTACTTTTTAAGACCCATTTTGAGTCCATTTTTATTAAAAACATTTTTTTTTTTTTTTTTTTTTGGGTGGGGGGGGGGGGAAGTATTATGTACCTTCACTTTCGCAATAGCTCTATGTAATGTTTATTATTAAATTAATGGTGTTTCATTGAACCCGCAAGTATAAGCAGGCATTAAAATAACACCGAAAACATGGAACAATTTTATAAAAGGATCATTTTTATGAAAGGATCATTTTTAAAAAACGAAAGTCTGTGAAAAGGCGGTTTTTATTAATTTAATTTTGTGAAAGGGCTCATTTTATAGATTTGAATCGTATGATTTATGAGTAGAATTTGGTAAAATTGCATTTAAAAGACCCCAATCTTTACCTGAATCAGTCTTAATTTTTTCCTATTGTTCTTTAATACCTGATTTTTCTCATATTTTAATGAATTTTTGAACATTTTGGATCCATTATTGTAGTCTGTCATTACCTGATATATATTTTTTTTAATAAAAAAAAAAAAAAAAAATTAATAAAAGTTGTTTGAAAATGCTAAATTTTTTATGTTAAAAAATAAAATAAAACAAATAAATATTTACTTGTATTTTATTTTTATATGAATTATCTTTAATTAAAAAAATCTATGAAAATATTAAACATCTTAATATTAAAATTGATTGCAGTACATGAGACAGATAAGATACAATCATGTGATTCGTTCGGATTATTTTAGTTGTTAAAATTATGGGGGGCGAGTTCTCAGATTTTTTTTTTTTTTCTTTAATACGTATGCGTTGGCTGTCTGTTTCTCTCGAAGCTATTTAATTCGAACCTTTTTTAAAACAAAGACAACATTCCAAAATCTTGGAATGAGCTCTTAATATTTATTTCAAGTTTGCTCGAATCCAAGTGAGTGATTCACTTAAATAGAAATAGAAAGTTTGGCTTGTAATTTATTCATTTCCTCATTACTATAAGTTAAGTGAACGCTTTACTGTAACATTCTGTTTGATGGAGCATTAACTGAGTGTTTTGTTTTGAGCTGATGAAACATGTAATGGCTATGTTATTTTTAGAATCATGTCGAGAGCTTCTTGTACATGCCAGGAGAGAAAAAAAAGTGTTTTATAAAATGCACTCTTACATATATTTTTATTAGTATACATAGACTAATGATGATAATAATAATGATAAAAGACTAGTATTATTGTGATACAATACTTTTCTTTCAAAAATTACGGAATCTTACAATGCATTTATTTATATTTAATACCGTAAAGGATCATTTCCTTTATCTCCCTATTTTTTAACAAAGTAAATTAATGATAAATAGTAATGTTTCAAAATAAAGTTAGTTATTTGAAACATAAAACATATTTTGAACAAAATACATTTTATAAATATATAAATATTTTAAAATATGTAGGCAACTTTTATTTCTATCTCTCCCACTCTTCTTCTTTCCTCCTCCGCCCCCCTTTTAATTTTTGATTGCTTTGCTTTATATACTATAATAAATCCATATATTAATCCAGATTGCTGAAAAATTTGTAAAAATTTTTTAGACTTAAAATTATATTTCTGTTCTTTTTTACTTTTTGAACATACTACGTTAGCAAAGTATTGTGATCATGACAAAAATTCGACTTTGAGGTATTGGTATATTTGTACATTTTGAGGTCCCCTGAGTTCATTTTTGCTATTTTTACGGAGATGTGTATATGTGTGTGAATGAATACAATAGCGTTTAAATGCTTTGTTCGAATGAGCTGAAAGTTATTGCATATATTGTAATTCACCGTAGAACGCATCTTAATGATTTTGGCGTATCTAATACTTGTAGTTTTTTTTTACAGGGACACAACAAAAAATTCTTTATCATTATGGTCTATGGGTTCGAATTATTTAAATGCGATGGTGTCTAAATGCAGTATTCAAATAAACTGAAAATTTATATTATACACATAACATGTGTATAATATAAATTTTCAGCTTATCTGAGACACCGTCACATAAACTGTATAGATTTTGTATAATTTGCTTTTTTACAAGGGGCACAACAAAAAATTCCTTACCATTATGGCCTGTGGGCTGAAATTATTTAAATTGCAATAGCATCTTATCCGATTGAGCTGAAAATTTATATACATATTATAGGTCACCGTTGCACAAACTATAAGAATTTTAGAGAATCTAGCACTTAGAGTTTGTTTATTTATTTATTTTTTACAGAGATGAAAAAAAAAAAAATATATTTTTGTTATGACTTACGGGTTCAATTTTTTAAAAGTGCGATAGCGTCTGTGAATCTACCACTTATAGATTTTTACAGGGACACAACGAAAAATTCTTCACCATTATGTTCTATGGGCTCAAATTATTTGGAAGTACAACAGCATTAAATTAAACATCATGCTATATGGAAAAAATCTCAAACATCTTATGATAAAATTAAGACACCCTATTGTCGTTTTTTCTTTTGTTGATTTAACGACTTTTCTTACTTTGCTTTATCTATTCAACCACCAATTACTTAATGTTCAGAAAGTCAAGTGGAGTCACTCCAAATTTTTATTATTATTATTATTATTAATATTTATTTAAATAAAGTCTTACGTCTTAATTTATTTATGTTCATATTTTTACAAGTGGCAAATCTGAACATTAATATACTTAAACTTATATGATGTTCTCCATCATTCAAATTATAACACTTTCTTTTTCTGAGTTACGCTTCTTTATTTTTAGTTGCAGAATCTGTGATTCATTACGTAGTGTTTGCGCAAGACGGTTTTAGTTATGTTAAGTTCGAAGCCCCCTTTAAGAAGGTAGTATTATCCGTGACGTCAAAACTGTAGCGGTAACTATGAAAAAGTCTTCCGATAATGTTGAAAATAGTAATAGTTAAAGAATTATATTGAATATAAGTTAGTTGTATTATTAATTTTAAATTATTGTATTTCAAAATTCTATATATAAGGAAAAGTATAATTTTCTGATATATTTTGAAATTATTAGCTTTGTTAGTTTATACTACTACTCATTAAATTTACAAATATACAGAAATTCACTTATTTGTATATCTTGTTCAATCAACGCCCCTGAAGAAGTATTGTTTTAGTATATGCTTTCATTCTTGGAATGATAAAGATTTGCTTACATATGCATTCAGCTGTGACACTATTAAATATATTAAAACTTCTCGAAAATTATTTAAATTTAATTTTAACAAAAATTCAAATTTTATTTATTTTGAAATTTTTTAAATTGCTTTCTGTCTACTAATTTTTAATTTTTTCCTTCGATTTTATTTTATAATAGTTTAATAATATATTCTAAATATATTTTAGTATTACTAATAATGTAAAATCAAAGGAAGAAATTAAAAATTAGTGGGAAAGCGTTTAAAATATATGGGTCATTCCATGTCAAATCAACGAAAAAAAGTAGCATTTTTAACCTGGCCCCTCAGATTTCTATGAAATTGGATTCATTTATTTGTTCTATAGAGAAATTAATATATATACCAATTAATAAGTCCTTATCTCTTTTAGTTTTTTATATACGGTGCTGCAAAAATGGGCAAAAGTGCAAATTTTCAAAATTCATGTATTACAAATGTACCCATATGTTGTTACCTAATTCACTTAGAGGCATAAATTTGGTATCACTAGAAAGCTTTTAATACAGGCTTTTAAATGATATATCACATGGATATGTTTTTTAAATTTTTCATTTCAAGGTCAAACATTTTGACCTTTGACCTTCAATATTTCAAAAAGTGTATTTTTAATTTTCTTTTAAAAATTATATGTTGTTCCTACATTTATTGTCTATAATTACTGTGATTTTCAGATTGGAATTGCCATGGATGCTGAGTTATGAATTAAAATGTTACCTCTATCAGTATTTTCATACTAACATAACGTAAGTTTTTACCTTATTGTCTTCTCTAGTTAACTTAGATGTATAAGATTGGTATCATTAGAAAGCTTATAATACAGGCTTTTAAATGATATATCACATGTGTACATTTTTAAATTTTTTCATTTTAAGGTCAAACCTTTTGACCTTTGACCTTCAATATCTCACAAAATACAAATTATTATTATTTTTTTTTTTAATTATTTGTTTTTCTTACTTTTATTCTTTATAATTTTTGTAAATTTCAACATAGGACGGCCATTGGATATTGAGTTATAAATTAAAATGCAACTCTATCGGTATTTCCAAACTAACATAATGTACGTTTAACAAAAAAAATGGCCATATCATTTTGAAATTTACAATAGTTGTAGATATTAAACATAAGAATAACATAAAATTTTTAAATAAAAATTAAATGTGTACTTATTGAGATATTGAAGGTCAAAGGTAAAAATGTTTGACCTTAAAATGAAAAATTTTAAAAACATATACATGTGATATATCATTTAGAAGCCTGTATTTATAAGTTTTCTTAGGACACCAATCTTATATCACTAAGTTAATTAAGGAACAAAATAGGGGTGAAATTTACGTTACGGTATCAAAATATGGGGTTACATTTTGATATATAACTGAACATCCCATGGCAATCCCAAGTTAAAAATCACAGTAATTATAGACCAAGAATATACGAACAACATATATTTAAAAAAAAAAAAAAAAAAAAAAAAAAAAAACTTTTTGAAATATTGAAGGTCAAATATAAAAATTTAAAAAACATATCCATGTGATATATCATTTGAAAGCCTGTATTAAAAGCTTTCTAATGATACCAAATTTATGCCTCTAAGACAATTAGGTAACAAAATATGGGCATATTTGTAATACAAGAATTTTGGAAATTTGCACTTTTTACCCATTTTTACAGCCTTGTATATAAAAAACTATAAGAGATAAGGACTTATTAATTGGTATAGTATATTAATTTCTCTATAGAACAAATAAATGAACCCAATTTCATAGAAATCTGAGGGGGTCAGGTGTTTTGCTTCCTTGATTTGACATGGAATAACCCCTATATATATATATATATATACTCTTAATTTAAATAGTTTTAAAGATATTTTAATATATTTATTGTTATATTTCAATGTATATAAATGCAAATTTTCATAAGTCTAAAACAATAATTTGCAAATAAATAAAAATTAAATAAATAAATAAATATAATGTAGTATAATTTTCCATATTTCCTTAAGCTATTAAAATAATGTAATTAACGGACATTTTATATGAGTATAATGTAAGCATTTAAATTCTTAAAGATTTACAGACTATGGAAGTTGTTTAAAGTTATTAACTTAAATGTTATTATCTATGTAAAAGTGCCTTATAGTAAATTGGGATCTATAAAATTTTTTGTAAATTTAAACGCTTTATGAATAACCACATAGGGGAATCAGCGTAAAAATAACAATAATACATATAACATCTGGATAAATAGTAAGCATTAATAGTTGCATTAAATTTCACATTAAAAGAAAAAAAAATCTTTGGAAATAGATTTTAATTTTGGAAAGAAAAAAAAAAATGTGGTTACGATAAATTCTTATTTTAGTATTAGAAACAGGGTTGGCTAGGTTTCGGACACTATGGTAAAAACCACGGTATAAACCATGGATTTTACCGTCCAGTCTAAAACCCTAGTGTCCTAAACTGTCTAAAACTATAGTTTTTAATAAATTATATTTTATTAAAAATAATGCAAATATTCAGAGAATTTATAAAATAATTATTATAAATATGTGTGCATACACATATATAATTAGTAATTGTTGTTTTGTAACTTTTTGAAGGATTTGCCATTGTTTTAATTTTGGTAATATATAAAGAGAGAGGACAATTGTAATATAAAACAGTAAAAAAAAAAAAAAAAAAAAAATTGTTACTAAAGCTTTAATGAAAAAAAAAATAATAATAAGATAATTGTATCTCGGATATTTACATTTGTAATATTTATCCACATGCAAACATAAGCAATATGAATAAATATTTCGTTTGCGTTAAAAATATCTTTAATTATAATATTTTTTTTTTTAAATAATTAAAAAAAAAAAATCATCTTGAAATAAATTTTTAATCTCTTAAATAGATGTTTTTATAATTTTTACGCATCTGAAATCATGAAAATGTATAGACATCATTGCCTAACTATAATTTTATATTTTAATTTATGTTTATTTTTGGTAACTTTTAATCTATATTCCTTTTTTTCTGTAATCTAATGGATAAGTAAGTCACAAGGGAAAAAAAAAAAAAAAAAAAAAAAATCTGAATAAAATAAATTGGCTGACTTCAATTTGAATATCATGCATTTTTTGTTGCAAGAAAAATTTTTAATTTCTTTTCACATTTAAAAAATTAGCTAAATTTTCAGTGTAAAATGCCTTTAATTACTAATTATAATTGTGCTAAGAAATAAAGGGATTATAAAATGTAATTTCTCATAATTATAGGTTTTAGACAGTTTAGGACACCTTTGGACGGTAAAAATCACCTGTCCTGTCCAAAACCAGTTTCGGACGTCCTAAACCCCAACCCTCATTAGAAAAACCGTAATAATAACATATACAGGTGAATATGTTTAATTTTGGGTGATCGTTATAGCTCTAACATCTCATGAGGACAAAAATAATAACGTTAATAATATCATTCATCCTTTTTCTCTCTCTTGCCTCTTATAAGGACGACAGGTCTGTTGCGTTCGGAAAAAATAGACCACTTGGAAATGTTTACTTTCTTCTTCTTCTTCCTTTTCTTTTTTTTTTTTTTTTTTTTTTTTACAATAAGTTAAAATTTTAAAAGATATATATATTAAAAATAATAAATATAAAAGAGCAGAAAACGTGCAAAAGAAATTTTAATAAATGAATAAGACCAGCTGAAAAAACTGTTTCCTTTTTTCGCATCATGTTAAGCAAAATTATTAAAAATAAAATTCAAAGAAAGAGTACGAAAAAAAAATTTTAAATTTGAATATAGTGACCAAAGGAATGCAACACAATTACCACCTGTTTTTATACGGAAGAAAAAATCTTGCAATCCTAAATTAAATATGTAAATAGGCGTTGGTTTTTCTTTGCTATCTAATGATTTTTTTTTTTTTTTTTTTAATGGAACAGAATATTTAATAAACCATAATAGTTCTTTTATACTAATAAATCGTAATAATCTATTAAGTGATCATAGTCTTCTAAATATTTCTGAAATAATTCTGAGAAAATCCCTCACAAATTTATCCCGGGTATGCGTAAATGTCGAGAAAAAAAAAAAAAAAAAATCTACATTTGCTCCATTATCTAGACAGGATTGTTGTGTTGTATGCTTACAGTACAACTGAATGTAACATTATTAATGTCATTATTCATTCATTTCTGTCATCAAAAGATGCTAGAATTATAAGATGATTATAGATGATTATCGAATTCTTCAAAAGATTTTTATGCATAATTTATTGCTATAGTTTATCCAGAATTAGATGTAAAGGAATTTAAACATTTTTATTTATATTTTTCTGAAGTACTAACTAAATGATCTTTCTATAGTGTGACCTTACGTATATTTACGAGTTTTTCTCTTACTGAAAAATTGAAACGTTACGGGATATTAAAAAAAAAATATATAAAAATAAATGAGTGTCTAAACTTGGTTCAATGAAATGCTATTAACTTAATATTAAACATTAGATAGAGTAACTGCTAAAATGTTAGGTTTACACTACATTTCTTTTTTTCACAAAAAAGTAAAAAAATTCCACAATTTTTTTTTTTTTTTCCCTCCATAAAAATAAAAATTTCACAAAAATTAAAACCTGGATCAATCGCTGATAATAATTATTAATAATTCAGGAAAAAACACATTGTTTTGTTTAAAACGGATTTATTATTTATTTTAAAATATACCTTGTATTATCTCCAACGTTATTTGAAATATCTGTACTACTACTACTAATCATACTAATGAAAAGAAAAGAAATCCCTCAAAAAGAATGTGAAATTTCCATGTTGACAGTACTGCTAGTTTCCTGATGAGATCTGTACTGGGTTTCAGCATTTTTAACTCTATTTTTCCTTCATGCATTCCTTTTTATTTCAATAGTATTTTTGGTTAATTTCTTTCAATTCTTAACTTGTGTTGCATGAATTTACTGGACTAATGGATTATGACAACTATCTCATAGTTTAGGCTTAAGTGATATACGTCATTTCTCTTCTGCGTAAGTACTTTAACATGTTTTTACTAATCAGTGAAATTTACGTAAATGGTAATTGTGACAATAACTTTATACGTAATACATCTAATTATTAATTTCATTGTTCGTATTTTCATCTTTCTCTCATTTGCTGAGTATTGTAAAGGAATTAAATTATTTATTATATATATATATATATATATATATATATATATATATATATATATATATGTAGTATATGAACTGGGCGTCTAGGGGTGGGGCAATGAAGAGGTGCGATTAAGATAACTAAAAACATTTATTACGTTCACAACACAGTTTACACAAAGATAAAATGATAATATTAGCAGGGTTTCCATCAATAACATTTGCTGGTTTCGAGGCCTAATACACATAACAAGCTCTCTTCATTACTAGGACTAACAGAAAGTAACATATATGAGCACTGACTCGCTCTACAATTCACATTAGTACCTACGCGTACTATTTCTAATAAGTGAGATTATGGTATAGAGCTCTCCATGGCTCTACACACTTATACAGAGCACAACAAGCTCTAATTAGCAGAAAAATGAGCCTGTCAGCCTACGCGCTGAAGGTCTCAACCGATCTCCACTGCAGCCAGATCTCAACTCCTCCGTTTGTCATCTCGTTCAATGATACGCATCCGAGGCAGCGCCATCTGTAGGCTGTGCACGAAACTTCCCACAACGCTCTGCCATTCTGATGTTGCGGTGACCTCACCGTAAACCAACCTGGGATACTAAAGGATATCTGCAAAATACAATTAAAAGAAAAAAAAAACAAAAAAGAGAAACAGACATTAAAAAAATTATGTACATAAAAATTCACAGTTAACTTTTTCTGTAATGTTTATCAGTCCATTTAGTTCAGTCTATTTAGTTTGTGGACCATAATTTCATATGGTCTGCAGAAGTACTAGTATGTATAGGTCCTTCGTGATCGCCTATCTTCTCGACTTCATATCTGTCTTTGGACTTTACTCGCACAACTTTATAAGGACCTAAGAATTTTGGTCTTAGTTTCATGCCGGTTCCAAACTGAGTTCGCTGGATGGCAACTAGATCATTAATTTTATATACATGGGCTTTCTTTCTCTTCTTGTTGTAACATCGGCGATTTTCTTCTTGAATCTTAAGAATGTTTTTTCTTGCCTCTTCACGAATGGTGTTAAGATTATCAAGCATGGAATTTATCCTTTCCTCTTCGAGAAGTTCTAGTATTCTCTTATCTTCTTTCTTTCTCATTGTTACTCCAGTGAGTAGTTCAAAAGGAGTTCTTTTGGTACTTCTCGATGTGGTGGAATTAATAGTTCTCTGAACAGCCTCAACAAACTTGTACCACTTGTTAGGGTCATTTATACATAACTTGGATAATACAGGAATGATTGTTCGATGAAGTCTCTCAATTTGACCATTCCCTCTTGGGATTCCGGTTGTGATGGTGTCATGTTCAATTCCTTCTGATTTACAGTAATCTGCAAATTCCTTAGATATGAACGCAGGTCCACGATCGGATATTATTCTTGCGGGGTTACCAAAAATAGCAGCTTGCTGTTTTAATTTTTGCAAGGCGTCTGCTGAAGAAGTTGATTTGACTGGATATAGCCACGAAAATTTACTAAATCCATCGATTACGGTGAAAATGTGATTGTAGTTTTTGTTAGTTGTTGGTAATGGACCCACAAAATCGATGTGATACGTGGATAATGGTATATCCCCTTTAGGGATAGGGTTCAAAAAACCTTCTCCTTTTCCCTGTTTCTTATTTACGAGAATACATTCTACGCAACTTTTTACAACGTTATCTACGCATTTTTTTATATTAGAAAAATAGTAGTCTCTTTTTACTAACTCTTCAGTTTTATTAGCCGAAAAATGTCCTAAGGCATGACATTTCTTTACGACCTCAAGTTGCATGATCTCTGGGACAATTAGTACATCCCTATCATTTAACACTTTATATAAAACATTATTTTTTAACACATATTCGTCATTTTGGTTTTGTTGTAAAAGAGATTTCACAGTATTGATAAACTCATCATTTTCTTGAGCAGTAGCAATACGATGAGTAAGGGTATCAGTATTTACAGCCATTACAGGGTGTCGGCTAAGAGCGTCAACATGCTGCATTTGTTTACCAGGTCGATGTTCTACTTCGTAGTCGAATTCCTGGAGCAGGAAAGACCACCTGGCTACCTTAGGTGTCAATTCACGTTTATCTAAAGTTTTAGTGAACGCTTGACAGTCAGTATAAATTTTAAATTTACTACCTAATAAATAGTTCCTAAATTTTTTAAGGGCTTCTACTATCGCTAATACTTCTAACTCATAACTACAGTATTTTTCTTCTTGTACAGAGGTCTTTTTACTCATATAATGGATTGGATAGTACTGTCCATCGTCATCTTGTTGTAATAGGATTGCACCGAATCCTAATTTAGATGCATCTGTATGAACTTCTAACTTATAGCCTTGCTTAAAAAGGTGTAAGACAGGTGCATTAGATAAAATGTCTTTAAGCTTTTGAAAAGCCAATTTCTGCTCTTTCTCGAATTTAAATGGAGTGGAAGCACGTAATAAGTCACTGAGTGGTCTTGCTATGTTGGCATATGAACGAATAAATTTTCTAAAGTAACCCGTTAAACCTAAGAAACTCTGCACTTCCCTAGCATTACGGGGTTCTGGGAAATTTTGTACTGCGAGAGTTTTTTCTACTGAGGGTTTAATCGTGCCATTCTCAATTATGTGACCTAAGAAATCGATCTTACGTTTCAAAAACTGACATTTCTTTAAATTTAACTCTAGACCAAATTTTGATGCCGTTTCTAACACACGTTTTAATTTATCTAACCCTTCATTCTCATCTTTAGATCGAATAATTATATCATCTAAATAAATAATTACAGTACCATCTTTTAATAAGTCTTTAAACACATAATTTACATATCTTTGAAATACTAAGGGACTATTACATAATCCATAGGGAACTTTTAGAAACTCATACTGGGCATTATCGGTCACAAAAGCTGTATATTTCCTACTTTTTTCCTCTACATCAACTTGTAAAAACGCATTCTTTAAATCTAGTGTCGAAAAAACTTTACCCTCCCCTAATCTATCAAATAAATCTTCAATATTTGGCAACGGGTATTTATCTTTAATTATTTTCTTATTTAAAGCACGATAATCACAGCATAACCTTATTCCTCCATCTTTTTTCCTACACACCACTATTGGCGAAGCATAATTTGATGTACTTTCTCTAATTATACCATCCTTTAACCACTGGTCAATTTGTCTGTCCACCTCTGATTTCTCTACAAATGATAATCTGCGAGAGCGTGAGCACACTGGTACATCATCAGATAAAATAATGGACATTTTTAAATCAGTACTTTTTGTTTTAACTGGCTTATAACTTTTTATTAATTCGCTTAATTTCTCTTTTAACGACTTATCTAAAATATAACTGACATCGAATTTTTTTTCTTCTGAAAAATTGCACATACTTGAAAAAAAAGAATCTATTTCATTTTCCTTTCGATCGAATACAGGAAAAGAACACTCATTTGCTTCATCGAAATTTCTTTCCCCCGAATTTAGAAGACTATCTTTCCCCCCTACGCTGGAACTCGAAACATCTGCTTCCTCTTTATTTTGTTGTTTCAAAATATGAAAGATATTATTAGGCAGAATTACGTTGCATGTCAAATTGTTGCATAAAGCACCGATTATGTTTATTGAATCATGATTAGGTAAAGATATTTTAAATTCAGTCAGATTTGCATCTTTCTTTTCATTAAAGCAGCTAACTAGAGTGGTTGAAGAAATAACATTTTTAGTCTGTGGAATGCTATTTTTATTTACAATTAGAATCGAAGAACCTGAATCTTTCAACGCTTTTAGTGGAATATCATCCACTAAAATATCAACATATTCGAGCTCATTAACAATTAGGTTAATCGGACTTGTTTCGGATTGAACTACTGAATTCGTAGGAAGATTTTCACGGAATTCTCTTTTCTCTGAAATACGTTTAGGACACACTCGCGCGAAATGAAATGTTTTCCCTTTTGCACCACAAATATAACACATTCTTTCATGCTTTTCGTGAGTTTGATTAGATACCGAATTACGTACTATGGGATCTTTATTATTATAATGTGTCTTTCTAAAAGGAGTTTTGTTTACAAACCGCTTATTCTCTGAACTTTCGTTTCGCGTATTATTATTAGTTTCAATTAACGATTTACCTCTAGAAGAGTAGAATAAATCACACTCTCGACCTAACTCGTTGGGTTTAAACCAATTTTGACCTTCTCGAACACTAATATGTTCCTTAGTTCTAGAATCCAACGTTTCATATATTTTATCGGAAACTATAAGATCACACAATTCCTTAACATCGTTAACCCCTCTCAATCTACAATAGTAATCAAAAGAAGCGCTTAGACGCGAAGCGAATTGGACATGAGATTCTGACGGATTACGCAACGCATTTTTAAAATTACTTAAACATTCACGTGGCGTTGGTTGAAATTGTCTTAAAATTAATTCCTTAACTTTTTCATAATCGTTAATTTCTTCGGTGGTTACGTACGCAAGAACCTGATTACATTTATCTCCCAATAAATTAATCAATATTTCCGATTTAAATTTAGGGGGTACATTTTTAGAAACGAATGCTTTTTCAAGGGATTGAAAAAATAAGTGCAAAGCTTCCGGTTTCTCAGGTACTGAAATGGTTAAAGTTCGAATACTTCTAATTAAATTTTCTAATGATTGTGAAGTAGTTTCTGAATTTGATTGCTCAACATTATTACTAGAATTATTTGCTGCAGCCTGTAACTTTAAATTCTGTAACTCTATTTCTTTTTCTAACTGGGATAATTTAATTCTTTCTATCTCAATTTTGGTTTGTTCTTCTACAGATTTCAACTTTTGTTCTTCTAGTAACATTTTAATAACACCTCTGACAAATTCTAAATCATTTTTATAAATATCAGAACTCTCAATTAAAGTTTTGATTTCAAGTACCTTAGCTTCCGCCGGAACAGTTAGGCCTAATTCTTCAGCAATTGTTCTTAAATCGGCTTTTCTAATGCCTTGCAACACGTTTTGGGCCATTACAACTCTAAATAATTATTTATACCAAAAAATATTTCAATATTTCTACCAAATTAATATCATACCTAAATAGAAACAAAATAATATGAGAACAATTTTCTCAAAAAATGATTCTATGGTTTTTGTTCTCAAATCAAAATTATCATGATTTTTAAATAACCACCTGCAGAACAATTTGTAATATACAACAGAATACTTAGATCATCTTATATATTTCTTAATTATTACACATATTTCATATAATATCACCATTATTGTTATTGTTCTCTATTTAATAATTGTTATCACTTTCGTTTTAAAATAATATTGTTATAATATTGTTAAAATATTATTGCAAACAGTAATAAGCAAAATTATAAAAGATTACTCAGAATATTTTTTTCAATCATAATTCTTATTTTTATTCATTCTTCTCAAGTTATATTATTTATTTTATTTCATCACACATTGAAACCAAAAGTGTTCTCAAAAGTATTTCACCATTAATTTCTAATTCAAAATAGTAACTCAAACTCTTTTTGCTCAATATATGCATTAATCATTATTATCCACTATCAAACACAATGATAAATATATAACAATAACAGTTACCTTTTATAACTTGTTGGTGGTAATATCGCGGCAGAGTCCCCACTTGTAGTATATGAACTGGGCGTCTAGGGGTGGGGCAATGAAGAGGTGCGATTAAGATAACTAAAAACATTTATTACGTTCACAACACAGTTTACACAAAGATAAAATGATAATATTAGCAGGGTTTCCATCAATAACATTTGCTGGTTTCGAGGCCTAATACACATAACAAGCTCTCTTCATTACTAGGACTAACAGAAAGTAACATATATGAGCACTGACTCGCTCTACAATTCACATTAGTACCTACGCGTACTATTTCTAATAAGTGAGATTATGGTATAGAGCTCTCCATGGCTCTACACACTTATACAGAGCACAACAAGCTCTAATTAGCAGAAAAATGAGCCTGTCAGCCTACGCGCTGAAGGTCTCAACCGATCTCCACTGCAGCCAGATCTCAACTCCTCCGTTTGTCATCTCGTTCAATGATACGCATCCGAGGCAGCGCCATCTGTAGGCTGTGCACGAAACTTCCCACATATATATATTTATTTATTTATTTAAAAAAAAAAAAAAAAAAGTGTTAGAAATACTTTGTTTAAATCCTTTAGTACTAGTATGGCAAATAAAATTTTATATATACTTAATATAATATACTACTATTTATTTAAAACTCAGTCGCTCTCTCTCTCTTTTTTTTTTTTTTCTCCTTATTTCCTTCACTCTTTAAATTACATTTAATGTACATTTCAAATAAAATATTTTTTAAATATTTGTAGATCCCACACACACGCCTTACTATTTCTTCTCTTTCCTTTTTATGTATGCAAAATTAACAGTTCTTCTTTCATTTTATTTATTTAATTATTACGAAATTTAAGCTTGAGTTACGCATTATTTTTCTAATGCTATCCTATCTAAAAGTGTAATATCATATCTTTATTTTCATCGATTCTTCTTGCTTTTCTTCTTACTTAGGTAAATATTTACCTTAGACTAAAATTCCTTAATTATACGTTCTCAGAAATTCAACTTGTAAAATTTTAATCGATTAAAGAGATTTATTTCTTTTCCCCACTATTTTTATTCATCATTAAAAATTTCAAAAACGCTTTGCAGTTAGTTTTTACAAAAGATAATTTTATTTAAATGCTTAAAATCTTTTTCGTGTAAGTCATTGTCCTTCCATTTTTTTTTTTTTTTTTTTAACCTAAATATTGAAATTCACCAAAAGAGTTAACTCATGACTTTAACTAGTTAACGCCAGAAGAAGTTTCTCCTTTAATTTTTTACTCTTCTGTCTGCATTTAGCTCCTTGGCTACACCTACTGCTTCGCTTGCGGTCTGCTTCGTTTCTCTGGAACTTTTTCTGGCAATAGATTTTTTTGTCTACCCATCGTCTGCGAAGGTGATCTTCCATGTTCTTCAATTTCTGTTTCGATTTTTGTAGTTATTGTTTTTCGTGTAAAAAAAAAAAAAAAAAAAAAAAAAAAGCTTTAAAAGACAATTTAGAATTTTTAAATGTCGTCTCTCATATTTGTGAATTTTTTTTCTGCTCCTCTGTTCAGCCAAAAACAGTAGTAGTACCTCTTTTCTTTTGTATTATCCCCCCCCCCTTTCTTTTTGCAGAATAAATAAATAGAAGTTTATTTTAACATTTTTTGTTGAGCTAATTACTTTAAATGGTAAGGAAGGGAAAATGCGTTATATTGTAATAAATCTACAGATGTAGAAAAAAAAAATAGTTTTTGTCATTTATAAATACCAGTGCAATTTTAATATAAAATAAAAAATGCCTTGAAAACCTTTTGAGAACTTACATAATCTGATATCCTATGTTTACTGTTATAATACTTGTATATAGAACGGGGTTGGAGTTTAGGATGTCCGAAACTGGTTTTGGACAGGTGGTGTTTACCGTCCAAAATGTCTTAAACTGTCTAAAACCTAAAATTATGAGAAATTCAGTTTTGCACTCCCTTCATTCTTCGTATAATTATAATCAGTAATTAAAGGCATTTTACATTGAAAATTTAGCTATTTTTAAAATGCGAAAAGAAATTTAAAATTTAACAATAGCTATATAAAATAAAAATTTCAACATCCTTAAAAGTTTTCGTACAATAAAAAAAGTGCGATAATATAATCAAATTGAATAGTCAGCGAATTTCCATGACTGACTTATCCATTATTTTACAGAAATTTTGTTTAAAAATTGTTTTATTAAAAGTTCTTCCTTAAAAGGAATATAGATTATAAAATAATACCGAAAATAAACACAAATTAAAATTTCAAGTCAAAATTTGGCAATGAAGTCTGTGCATTTTAATGATGGCAGATACTTAAAAAAAAAAAAAAAAAAAAAAAACTAGACAGACAGACATTAATATGTATTTAAGAAATTTTAAGATTCTGCATATGTATTTCCTTTTTCATTAGGAAAAAAAATATATATATAAATATATATATAACATATTATTTTATCGAAAATATAATAAAGATATTTTAAAGCAAATGCGATATTTATTTATATTGCTTGTGTGTATGTGTAAATATTACAAATATCAATATTTGAGACAAAATTATCCACTTTTTTTTTTTTTATATATATATTTTTTCAGTGATAAAAATATTTTACTTTTGTATATTATATATGTTCTCTCACTGTATATATTAAAACAATGGCAAGTACTCGAAAAAGTTACAAAATAATAGTAATTATATTATATTGTAAATTCTTTGAATATTTGCATCATTTTAATAAAATATAATCCCATTAAAAACTATAGTTTCGGACAGTTTAGGGCACTAGGATTTTGGACAGGAAGGTAAAAACCGTGGTTTTTACTATAGTGTCCGAAACCTTGCCAACCCTGACAAAGAGAGATATTATTATAAACAAAAAAAAAAAAAAAAAAAAAAAGAGTATGAAGTTTAAAACTTTCTTCTATATTTTCCTATACAAATTCACACAGTACAAATTATTTATTAAAATTATATTATTATGCATGACGAAAGCTATATTTTGAAAGAAAGTCAATTTGGTGCTCTACTAACATCTAAAAAAGCATTTTTCAATTATTAGTAGTATTAAAATCTATCATTTTGTTTCATATTAACTGCAATCTAAGATTTAACCATTCGTTTACCCATGGAGTTCCTTTGAAAAATACCGATAATTTAAAAATATTCACATTGAAAATTTAAACCCTACGGAGCATATTACCAGAGAAGCGGATATGATGCTTCTTCATATACATTTGTTCCCTTGGTTTAACCATTACTATTATATATATATATATATATATATATATATATATATATATATATATACAATATAGCTAACAATAGCAAAAATATTGTTCATGCTCCAAACTTGCAACAAAACCATTTTGAATGAGAAATGAAATAAAATATTAAATCAAATCATCAAGGAAACCAGAGAGAAAAATGGAAAAAATCAGAGTAACCACATGTCAAGCCATCACACAACACGGAGAAAAACATGTTGCCGTCATAACAATGAAAATAAAAATAAATTCCTTGCAAACATTGATTAATCGATAAAGAAGTAACTCTCTCTCTCTATATATGCATGTAATAATGATTGATTAAAGCATAATTCTCCTGTTGTACATTTATACGAAAATGTGTCCTATACTGCCACATTAAAAGTTGGGAAAAAGGTATGACAGCACCACCTTTTGATTGATATATCACAAAATGTAATTAGCACTCATTTAAGTCAAGGTTCAACGAAATATCAAGTTTAATTAGATTTCGTTCATTGGTTGGTTCGTGAGATATAGTGGCCACAAAATTTTGGTAACGCACATACACATAGGCAGACATTTTCTGATAATAGTCAAATTTCCTTCGAGACATCTCGGAACATGTTAAAACCATCAAAAACCAGAAGTCGAAAAATTTCACGAATCCAATACTTTCTAATTTATGTATATATAGGAAGGGAAAAAGAAAAGAAAAAAAAAATTGTTAAAATTTATTACAGTACCATTTTACATCGTCTGTGGAATGAGAATTTTATTATTTAAAATATTAATCAGGTCATAAATCATATTTATACATTTTTTTTTTTTTTTTTTTTTTTTTTTTTTTTTAGGTAAATTATTGAATTAGAATTTTATTTGATAGAATAACTTATTAATTATAATTTAATTATTTAATATCAAAATAACTTTCGACATTGTATTACTTAATATTCTATTTAATTTTATATATTAAAAAAAAGTTGATTTATCTAAATGTTTTAATTCCAGTATCAATTTTTATTTTCATTTGTAGAATGCCTTATGGTCATATTTCATTTTATGATAACAATACCTGAGAACTCTGGCGCCGTATTTATCAGTTTTGGCGTTTTGCTTATATTTTTTTCCCCTTCTTTCTACAATAACTATTGTTCGTTTTTATTTAAAGCAATCAAATTCATTTAAGTAAAATTTCAGATTAATAACATAAGGTTTTTTTTTTTTTTTTTTTTTTCTTCTTCTTTCTTTTGTCCCTAAATATTAATTTAAGAGTTTAAAGTATTGTTTTTAGCATATTTAGACTTAATTGAAATGTGTTAAATTCAGTTCGTTTGATATGTCAAAGGTTATGTAATATTATTTAATATACGTACTTTATAGTAATTTTATTTTGTTTATACATACGTTAAGGTGCATGAGGATTTTGTATATATCATATACATAATCCGTGATAGCTCATCTGATAGATAGGTTCCCTAACAGCACACTTGCCCGCAATACATCCTGAAGATGCCCATAGACGTCTTTTTCATCCATAGGACATCCTGAGGATGTCATTTTGAGAAGATGTGCTGTTAGGGTTGCTTGAAAGCACGAAACTTTCCAAGTTAATGTGTTCAGCGAAATCGCTTTCTTTTCGAGATATTTCAGGGTTTCTAGACTTTAATTCGAACATAAAAATCCCCGTCGTCGAGCATCTCAAAAGCCTGTATGTAAAAACAATAAATATTTTAAAGCACATTTCTGGATTGAGAAAAAGGGTGGTTTCTATTTGAAAAAATTGCATTTGTATCAATCCCCCCCTTTGATATTTCATGATACTCATTTATGGTATTTCATCTGATAGATTATTTGAAAGCACGAAGTTTTATGAATAAATGCGTTTACGTAAATTTCTTTTCTTTTTTGAGATATTTAGGTATTTCTAGGTTTTTGAAAGACGCTGTATACATAAATTCGTACAAATAATCGTTTTAATTAAATTGCATTTCAGTGTAAAATTTTACATATCAATATTTATACTTTATTAGTATTTGTTATAGGTATGTTAAGTATATAAGATTCTGGGGATTTACGTATTTATCATCGTTACAATATCTCAGATTCCTAAATGACCATTATCGGCGCATAGCAATCTCTCATATTAATTTTCTGTGATTAAATATGTTTAAAATTATTTTCGTAATCAAATGTAGATTTGATTATATTTCTCCCCAAAAATTTGAGTGTATTGGCAGCTATGATATAATTATATATACACATATATATGCAAGATAGGAAGTTAATGCATTAAATAATTCCTAGTTTTTTTTTTTTTTGTTTTTGTTTTTTTTTTTTAGAAAAAACCCAGTGGATTTTTTCGGGTTTTATCAGGGTTTTTTGGGTTTTATCAGGATTGAAATTTTTAAAAATTAAATAATTATATTTTAAATATTCTAAAATTCTGTTTATCTGCTCTTTACAAAAAAAATTTGGATTTTAATAATTATTTAGTGTTGCTTTATTAAATATTTCGTAGGCAATAGATTTTCATAAAATATTTTTAATTACTGTCCATCTACATTATGTAATAATGTTGCACTGATAAAATTTTCAGAAATTTTTTTAAATTAAATTTTTTTTTTATTTATATTTTATGTTCCTCGAATCTCACAGATTTCTTTATATTGACAAACAACTCTGTTTTTTCTTGTTTTATTTTTTTAATATAATTTTTTATTATGTTTTAATAAGATGATTATACTTTTTTTTTTTTCATGGAGAATTTTTCAGGATTTTTTTCAATAGAGCAGTTTGAGCGTCTCCAGTATTTCTAAAAATTCTTTGTTCATGTTCTAATAATGTATATAATATCTGTTTTATATTTGTAATTTTATTGAAGTTAGATAAAAGTGCAATTTTAAACAAGGATTTTGAAAAAATCCACTTGTGTTTTTTCTTTGGTTTTTTCAAGTGGGGTTTTTTCGGGTCGGGCAAAATCTAGCCAGCCCTGTCAATATCAAATGGTACATTTATTTATAATACTTATACTGCTTGTTAAAATTTACTTTTCAGCCTTTGTTTGTTTAAATAATTTTTAATTGCTTTTGTTATATTTCCTGATATTATTGACATATTGTGATTTCCTGACATTGTCTGATTTTATTATATATCAATAATTTCTATCTGTAATGACTACAGTTGTGATGTTTGAATCTAATCTTTAATAATAATATGTTTTTTCACCCAGGTCAAAGGTGGCTGGAAGAATCAGCATTCCGAATGTTAGTAATAATGCATCAACCAACGTTACTATTGGTGCTATATATTTCTGCTATATTAAGGATAGCAGGTAAGTCTGTCGTGCATTATATATTATTTTTACGTTTCTATTATGGACAAGCATTTTATATGCAAAAATAAATAAATATAAAATAACCACTCAACTTCAGAGGGGGAAAAAATATGTAATATATGCAAAAGAATAATAAATTAAAAAGTAAGTAAATAAACAAAATAACAGTTAAGATAGATTTGGTAAACGTACAAAATATTTATTTAAAAAAAATAATAAATACAGTGTTTAAATAGTCTTAATGTAATTTAATTAAAAAAAAAAAAAAATAGAAGATCTAATAATATTTCACTAATTCTGTTTATTTGTTATGTACACGAAAATTAATATATATATATATATATATATATATACTATATATAATTAACTCCCCCTAGTATTTTTTATTGTCGAAGAGTTAATCTAAAGTATTGATAGTCAATTTCGTTCTTTTAAAAGTCTTTCGATCTAATAAATGTACATATTAAATTCAACTATACTATTTCAAAAATGCAGTTTTAACATATTTGTTAAAAATCATTTGTCTGTTTAGAAAAGGGAAAATATTTTTAATTTTACATTGACGCAGCATTTTTGCTTAATTTAAAAAATTGAAGTATTTCTTTTTAAATTCTTACCTTTCCTTTCTAAATTTTTTAAACCGTTATTTATACACAGACGTGTATATGTATATACATTTTCGCACAAGCATAAAATTTTATAGGTTATTTTTCAAAGCTTTATTTTGTTGCAACCTTATATGTATTGAAAAAAAAAAAAAAAAAAAAATCCTGAACTTTACTACATGCTGTGTATCTTTATACTCTGCTCACGCCTGAACTGTGAGAGGTGATATTAATGATTATTATGCATTGCTTAAATTTTACCATGCAGTTCTTCTCCCCCCCCCCACTTCCCCCCTTTATGCCTATTTTATACCTTAAATTTGTTATTTCACCCCGTACAAGCGATTCATGCTTATTTTATTTTTTCTAATATCGTGATAAGGGGAGAAACTATTCCCTACCTTTTCTAAAGGTTACTTCTTGTCCTTCTCCCCATTGCATTAATTACCTTGTAGCTCCTTTTTCTTGTCTCCCCTCTTATATATATATATAAAAAAAAAGAAAAAATCCTCAGGCATAAAAGTAACTGCCAGAAGATTTGAATCAAAAAGAGAGGGAAAAGAAGTGTTATAAAAGAGCACACGGCGGCACGCGTAGATCACGCGCGCTGGTCTTTTTTTGTGTAACTTTTTCTTCGCATCTTCGCAGTCCCCCTGGTTTTTTCTTCCACAGACTTCGGGCCTACCAGCTGTCGTTGTAAAGTCAGATAGGCCGATGATGATGATGGCCATATGGACTTCGGAGGCCCCGTTCTCCTCCTGTTCGTTCTCCAGGGCCCCGCGAGTAAAAAGCTAGAAATTTAAAGCTTCTTGTAGATTTTTTTTTCTCCCCCAATCATTTTTTCCCCTTTTACCTGGTGATGCCAATTTCGTGTTACATTGCGCATAGCGTATTTTAGAAGTTAATAGAGTGTTGAGAATCGATTGGGTAATAAAATCGAAAGAATTAGCTCGATGGTGGGAGGGTTGTGAAAAGTGGCACTTCAGTTACAGGAATGTTTTTTAGATGCGTGTTATAGTGCCGCTAGCTTTGTGCCGTTTATAAAAGGAAGGTTTAACTTTGATCGTCACATTTAGAGAGAAGTGAAATTAATCACTTGAAATGCAGGTTATAAATTAGTTAAAACTATTTTTTAACAGTGTTTCTCTTTTAAAGAGTAATGTTAATTCCGTGTTACACTGCGCATCGCTTATTTTAAAAATTAATAAAATGTTGAAAATCGATTGGGTAATAAAATCGAAAGAAATAACTTTATGGTGACATTCAAATGAAAGAAGTGTTTTAGAGACATGCTGTGATGCTTGCGTTGTTTTAGAGTATTGTTGCAATCATGGAAATACGGTTAAATATGATAGTCACATTTGGAGGGAAGCAGAATTAATAATTTGAAATGTAGTTAATAAAATTAGTTAAAAGCATTTTTTTCACTATATTTCCAGTTTTATCCATTAATTTTAATTCCGTGTTACATTGCGCATCGTATATTTTCGAAATTAATAAAATGTTGAGAATCCATTGGATAATAAAATCAGTAGAATTAATAAGCTCGATGATGGTAAAGTATTAAATTCTCTCATTTTAAATTTGCTTCTACCTTTCACCGTTTTAAAGTAGTATTAAAGTAATGGAGTTACGATTAAACTTTGGCCATTACGTTCAGAGAAAAAGAGATAGAAAAAAAAAATAATAATAATCTTCGTAAATGCGGGTTATAAAATTAGTTTACAAATTTTTAATTAGCAAAAGTGTTAAACAAAAATCTTCATTCTGCTTAATAGAAGTTTTGAGATCGATATTTCGTTTTAAATTAAAATTTTAAGAAATAATATAGTATTGGTGATTTAAATTAATTCAAAATTGTATAGTTGTTTTGCTTGTAAAAAAGGAACAAAACATTTTATTTATAAAAATAAATATTTTATTCATGCATGCATATAATGCTGGAATTTGTATTAAGTTTTTTTAAAATGATAATAGTAACTAATAATTATGATAATAGCAGTTTTTTTTTTTTTTTTTTTTTTTTGATAATTTTTTAAACTAATTTTTTAATGAGTCATAAGTCTTACTCTGACATTTCTTTTGAAACCAAAATTTCTAACATACACACAAAAGGGGGGGGGGGGATCAATGTCATTTTAATTCGTGTTTTTTTCCCCATTCTTTTAATTAAATTGCGTAAAATTTGATTTTACAATAAACTATTCGGTACAAAGGCATAATTCAGGATATTAATAGTATTTTCATTCTATTAAAATTTTTATTTATTGATTATAAAAAAGATATTTTCAATATTTTATTATAAATTTGCGATATATATAAAAAAAAAGACTGTTGGTTCCGATTGTAAAAGATAAAATTATGAAAATGAAGAATGTTTTTACTATCATTATTTTAATATATTTAAATTGAAGTTTATCATCACTTAAATTTTTTTTTTAATTTTAATTTATTTTTTTTTTAATATTTTTATGAGTTTTATTTTATTTAGTTATCTTATTTATTTAATTATAATACATATAATTATTTTGAACTTTGTATTGTGTATGTGATATGATGAAAATCTTTACCACTGTGCCTCACTTTGAAATTCAATAAATTTTCATGTCAGTACTCTATATCTCCCCCCCCCCCCTCAATTGAAGACTGATCTCGAACACCCGATATCTGTTGTTAAAAATTTCTTGCGTGTACAATATATATATATATATATATATTTTTTTTTTTTAAATTTTTATTTATAGTTTTACTTTTTTATTTACAATGTATAAAAAAGGGACTAAGGGGGGGGGGGGGGTTCTCTGCTGTTTTTTGATTGTTTGATTTAGAGAAGAAGAGGATTAAAAAAAAAAAAAAAAAAAAAAAATTCTAGGAAAAAAATCTGAATGCTTCTTTGAAATTGGATCTTTTCCTTTTCCTCTGTCAGCCCCTTTAGGATTTTTTTTTTTTTTTTTTTTTTTTTAAATATTATTTTCTTTCTAGAAATGGAATGATGGGGAGAAATGTACAAGTAAGGGAGGGGAGGTAAGAGTGTTACCTCCTTGCCCTATTACTTGGGCTCTTCAAATATGGCTTTTTTACGGCTTTTCTGAGTCATGTGTTTCTTTCTTCCCTTCTCTCTACTCCTGGTTTCGAATCTTCCTTATCTTGTAGTGAAAGTATAGTGATATTTTTTGATGTCTTTAGTATTTTTTTTTTTTTTTCTGCTTTAAGGGGAGGGGGGGGGGGGAGAAAGAAAACCGACATTAAGGGAAGGTGTGGTTGGGAGTTTTTCTTACTTCTAATTATGTATTTTTGGCGTGTTTTTTCACGACACAGTGTTGTTACGCGTATCAAAATGGAGTATATTTAACGTATATCTTGACGTTAAATGTGCATGTAATCTTTCATTTTCTTTCTTTTTTTTTTCGCTGTAATTTATTTTTTTTAAGCCGTTATTCCCTTTTAAAAAGTATTTCCCAGATTTAGAAATGTAGTTTTAGTTAGGAATTTATGAGATTTTTTTCCCCAAAATTATCGTTAATTCGTCTTTTAAAATTCTATTCTTTCTCTTAAAATTGTCATCTAGTGTTTTTAATTTTGGGTGGGGTGAATCTGAAAGTACTTGTTTTTTACGTCCTTTCACAACAGTTCAGTTTTTCTCTCCGTTGGAGGGCATTCAAAGCTGGTAGATGGGAAGTACCGGGTTTAACTCCAGATCGCGCCCATCGACGAGTTTTCTCTGGTTTTCCCCGAAACTCGCGTAAATACGGGCTAGGACCCCTTAGAAAGACCCTGGGCATACCACGTTTAGACCTAGGACCCTAGCGTAGTCAACTGACCTTAAAACCCTACAACCTCTCTGTTGGATATATGCTACTTATATATTTATTTGAACTTTTTTTTTTCTGTATTTGTGCATTTTTTTTTTGTGTTTTTTTTTTTTTTTTTTTTTTTTTTTTTTTTATGTATAACTTTTTATTAATCTGATACAAATAAAAGTATTGTAAAGGATATGTGAAAATATTGAAATTGTCTAGTGTTTCGAAACTTTAAAATAAGAATTAAAAAGTTTTTTTTTTTTTTTTTTCAATAATTTAATGGGAAAATTTTCTTCCGTATATCTGTTTCATATTAGTTTTCATTTTTATAATTCTTTCCCTCGCTTCATATTTTTTAAGTCTGTTAATTTCTTTTCGTTTATTCTAGAAAAACTACAAAAATTTATTTAGAGAATGCCTCTTTTTAAATGTATTATTCATTCCCCCCCCCCCCCCTTTAGTTTTCGATGTCTCTTCATTAATTTATAGGTAATTTATTTTGTTTAGCCCTTACTGTTTTTATTGAGATATTGGGAAAATTATTAGCGATAATTTTTATTTTTAACCTATTGTTATTATCAGAAACATTTTAGCACCCCCCCCCCCCTCCACCCCTCTTTGCCCTTGAGAACGATATTGTCAGAGGGAAAGTATTTCAAAACAATTCTACTATTTTCTTAATTACTTTGGATTAATTGGTTACTTTATTTTTGTTTTATTTGCATATCAAAGTGTGTTTTCTTTACTGATTAATAATAATATATATCACTAATAGAAAAAATAATTTTTTATCACTTTAAACACTCTAATTTTGGAAACGTTATTTTTAAAACAATTATTTATTTATGCATTTATATTTTCAGGAATCATGTGTTTAAAATTATGATTTTTCAACGTGCATAGGTTATATTTCTGAATATTAATTTTGGGTTTCATTTCGAAATTGTTATAGATTCTTTAAAAATATATTTTCTTATTATTTAATGTTTCTCCTAGCTTATCATTTTGTCTTTATTTTCTACATCACCACATCCGGATTTTTTTTTTAATGTACAGTCGGTAACAAAAGTGTCTGAACATTAGCAAAAATTCCTATGTAAAAAAAAAAGTACACTTCATACAGTTTTGTTAAATAAATCCTTATCGAATCTTGTTCTTAGACTGACTAAGAACAGGTTTAGACAAGGATTTATTTAACAAAACCGTATGAATAAGTGTACTCTTTTTTACCGACTGTATATAGAAATTTATTCAGCCAAATATGAAACTTTTAGTAATAATCAACCTGTGTCTCAGTTTTATTGAATTTCTTAGTTTTATTCAATGGAGAAGTCAGTTTATTAAGAAAAAAATTATAGTTAATAAATTATGATCTTGTTGTTATATTAATTTTGAGTTTAAATATATCAAAATTATTTATAGAATGTGCAACTATCTTTTAATATAACTCTGTTTTTATCAAACAGTAAGCGCAATTAGTTTTAAATTAATTATATAAATTATTATTATTTTTTAAACCCTTTTTTAAATCAGAGTGATTTAATCATCGGATTTGCAAGGGGAAAAACAAGCAAACAAAAATAAATAAATAAACCACACAATCACAAGCTTATAAGGGGAAAAATAATGGCTGATGCAAGTAGAATAAAGTTCATTATTTATAGAACTTTTTAAATTAATAATCAAACCTTGATTTTTTTTTTTTTCTCTGTTTTATTGCATTGTGATTCAGTTTATTACGAAAATTTGTATAGTTCATAATTCGCAAGCTTTAATAAATAAATAAATAATAAACATTAAAATAAACGAGTAGAAAAATGTAATAAATTACGATTAGATAACTGCGGCATTGAGCACAGGTGCTTCCAAGCTTTAATATCCTTTGAAGCCTAGATTTGTGGCTTTTTAAATACTGTGAAACCTCCCTCCATGCTAGATAACCATCCACCGTTCCATATAAAATTGACCCTTTAAAGTTTTTTCTGAAAATCAATTCATGCAACAAATTCGTTTAATGAAGTGATTTCAATTAATCAAATTCATATTATTTTTCTGCACAACTGTTACTCAAATTTACTTTATTTGTAATAATCATAAATGTTAAAATTGTTTGAATTTCAAAAGCTTATCAACAATAATTCTGTTTTCCATTTTTTTTTTTTTTTTTTTTTTTTACGATGGTCAAATTGTTCATCTTAACAACCTTTCAATTTATAAAAGAGATCTCTATAAATTTTTTAATTTACACTCTGTAACAAAAAAAAAAGATGCACCAAGAAGTGGGGACAAAAATTGGTAGATGGGTGGAATGGGTTGTCCGAATGGGACAAAAATTGGTAGATGGGATGTACATGTGGAGAAAAACAATTGATTACAGTTTTAGAAAATTTGAATTATTTAATCAAGAGAAAGGGCCTCACAAAGTAAACAAGTCAATAACGCGTTGGTCCACTTCTGGCCCTTATGTACGCAGTTATTCGGCTTGGTATTAATTAATAGAGTTGGCAGATGTGCTCCTGTGAAGTATCGTGCCAAATTCTGTTCATTTGTTGCGTTAGATTGGTAAAATCCCGAGCTGGTTGTAGGACCCTTTTATGATGCTCCAAACGTTATCAGTGGCAGAGAGATCCGGGTACTGAGCTCAACCCCACTGAGCCGCCCATTAAGGGTATTTGAAGTCACTGAAGTACCAGTTGCACGTAGGATCGACGATAATGATGAATTGGTGCTTGATTCCATCAAAACCTGTATGTATGTCAATTTGTGCCCAGTTTGCATTACTCCTTCTTGGTGCGTCACTTTTTTTGTTATAGAGTATATATTAAAATTTCCTAGAAGTGAAATACGGGCTTCAGTTTTTAATTTTTAATCTTAGTTTACTTTTCTTTTGTCATTTCAAGTCAACATTATTTAATTAGAAGTCATTACGTTTGAATTTGTTAACTAAACATAAAATCCAGTTTTGCAAGCAACTTCACTTTGAAGTATACATGTTCTGAAATACGAAGTCTTATTATTGGTTTTCTTTTATACACATGTTAATAACTCTGTTACAAGAGGACAGTGGTCAGTTTAAGTCAAAACAAAGATGAAATCATCTCTTGCTGAATGCGGCTTCTAAGAGAGGTATATAATTGTATACGGATACGGGCCTTTAATAGAGGAAAATTAATTAAAAAAAGTGGGGGGGGGGGCGTTGCGAAAAACTAGCCGTGAAAGGAGGTGACCTTTGAACAGAGGTGGACTTTTAGAGATATTTTACTATAGTATAAGACCAAGACATTTGCATAGTCTTTTAATCGGAAAAAAAAAAAAAATCGTCTTTTGAAAAATAGACTAACAATGAATTCACAAAACAATATAATTTTCTCCTAAGGGGAAAAAAAAAACCCGCATGAATGCTGAAAATGAAAGAAATAATAATAATAATGATTTTATTAGAAAAATCCGTATTATTATTTTGAAAAAAAAAAGAAAAAGAAGTAGTAAAGGAGAGTGAGAAATCGTGCATTACACATCGAATGTACAACATTTTCATCATTAAAAAATAAAGTTATAGTAAAAATAAGCATGTATAAGAGAATGCATATATAAATGTGTATTTTTTTTATGTAAAAAAAAAAGAGAGAGAGAGAGAGAATAAATAAAATAATAAACAAATAAAAATCAACATGTGTACATGTTTTGATGACCATCCCATTAGGCATTAACAGAGAATTTTTTTTTCCGGTTAGTTAGTTTCAGGGGGGCGCATTGGATACTGGAAAGTTACTCTCTGTTGGGTAACAGATAAAGCAGAACTCAAATCATACCAAAGAAGACAAAAAATATTAATTTTTGCCTTTTGTCGAAAACTTATGCCGGATGGACGTCATCTCTGTACCCTCTGAAGCGTCGGCATATGCCACCGCATGTAATGGATTGTGCCGAATGCCTCCGAAAGATGCGTTTCCATTTCCTGTCGCGTACAGATGTCGCGTGCCTTCGTACGTAGACACCCCCCCGGAAGGAAAAGGGCACTCTTCCCCCCGTTTCGAAACACTAGATTTCCTCCCTTTGAAACCTTGAATGAATGTCCTGACGATTGCCGAGGACTTAACCTTTGCTAACGGTCTTCGATGCTCTTGCCGAGAAAAAACAAGGGCATTTATTTATTTGCAAGAGATTGAAAATTTAGTGGGGGGGGGGGGGATGGATAATCTGTTATTTTCGAAGAAAAAAAAAAGATATTTGTATGTACTTTTAACCCTTTACGATATCGGTTGAGATCAGCTGTTTATGCATATTTCACGGTTGAGTATTCAGGACATTTGTGTATTTGTAACATAGTATCTGGGTGTTCGTGTAAGTTAAAAATTGAGCCAGACTTAAAATTCTTGAAGAATAATTTCTTGTTACAGATTTTCCTGTCATTTTTCAATACGGTAAAATTATGTTAGAATTTTAAAGCTACCTTCCCCTCCATCCCCCCCCCCACACACAAATAAATAAACGAAAATGCAAATAAATAAATAAATACAAAATATAAAATAAACAAATTCTAATTATAGATTATTAAAATTTTAGACATGTATGTGTTCTTTACATATATTTAAAAGTTGCATTGTTTAAACACCTTTTTTTCTTTATTTACTTTTTGTTATATTTGCAATTTAATGATGGTTAATATGTGTTAAAAATACATTTCTGGTCAAATATAAGAAATTTACTGAAAGTTGTAAAAAATAAAATATTAGTATAGTTGTATAAGCATTAGTGTAACTATATGAGTTAAAATATTAGTTCATAATATCCATACTTCGATATTATGAACTAATACTTTAACTGCGATTTTCTCTTACCTCCATGATACTCTTATAAAATTGCACTTATGTGTGTTAATTATTGCTTTTAATTTTCAGTATTGAATGGTGTTATTTGTATTTTTATAAATAGTTGTCTTTTTCAAAATTACTTTTAAATGCATTTAATATAAACAAGGCAGGTTGAAATCTTATTCAATATAACAAACAGAGAAACTAAAATAAATAACGTGAACTGTAAAAAACAATTAGAACTTTTTTTTAAATTATTATTATTTTATATATAAAATTTGGACTGGAAGTATCGCCAAATAATTTTTATACTGTTAAACTGTCTGTTTATTTATTTATTTATTTTAAGCAGTTTTATTAAATAGTAAAGGTTTAAATAGATTTTTATTTATCTACTTATTTTACCAATTCGTGTGTTAATTGTTGCTTTTTATACCTGTTAAAAGGGTGTCATTAGTAATTTGCTTTAGTATTCATATTTTTTCCCTTCATTTTTAAATACATTCAGTGCAAACGAAATGGGTTTAAAATCAAATTTAGTTTACGAAAAATAGAAAAATTAAAATAGATACATAAATATTTTTAAGAAACTATTAATAGAAGCTTTTAATTATTTCATTGTTCGCTCCAGATAAAATATAACTTAAATAAATAAATAAAATAAAAAAAAAAACCTTCTTCCCCCCCTTTTTTTTTGGGGGGGGGGGGGGAGATATTTAAAATAAATTATAAAAAATAATATTGTAAAATAATTTCTAGACTGTTAAATTTTAATCTACTTTTCAACCATCTGTTTTTTTTTTTTTTGTTTTTTTTAATTAAAAAGTTACCGAAGGTTTAAAATAGAGGCTTCTTGTTCTATTACATCAGTTAGTCTATTCTTATAAATATTATTTCTAAAAATAACGTTTAGATAAATTACCTTATAAATGTGCGTAGAACTTCCGTCTCATCTTCAAACCTCGCCTTCTTCAAGTTCTACTCAGCTGTTGCCCATGTGGGGGTGAGGCGTTGTCGGAATGTCATCTAGCCGGGGCTAGTCGGAAGTCGGCAACCTCTATCGTCCTCTGCTCTTCATCTTCCGGAGGATGGAGAGAAAATTGTCCTTTTTCTGTTGCGCATCGTATTTCTTAATGAAGGAGTCAAATCTCTTTTGTCAGTGCAGCAGGCCACGTGGAAATGATAAATTCACCGCCTCCTCTTTCTTTCTTTTATATCGGCTTCTATTTTAGAATGCTGTTAATGTTATGTCGAATTACTAGTACTCGGCCGGAAGTTGTTTAAATTTTTGTACATGAATATATGCGTAATACAAGGTATAATTTACGAAAATGTATAAAGAATTTTGTATTTCGATTTTTTCCCTTTCTATATTCCGATTCGATGAAAAGGATAAACAAATTTTCCGATCAACAATATTAAAAAAAGAAAGGGGAAAAAATAATTAACTTTATGACTTTTATCTGTAATTTACAATTAGTACTAAAATACAGTATTAATTGTAAATTATCGATATTCATATAAGAAGAGAAAAGTTAAGAGGATGGAGAAGACAATTGTGGTTTTTCTGTCACAGATTGTATTTCATGAAGAAGTCAAATCTCTTTTGTCGCCTCAACAGGCTGCGTGGATACACCGCCCCTTCTTTCTGTCTTTTATATCGTCTGCTATTTTATTAGAATGGTATTAATGTTATGTTGAATTGAAAGTGTCCGACAAAAATTGTTAAGATTTTTTGTACGTGACCGTGACTGTAATACAAAATATTAGCGAAATATCTTAGTTTTAAATTTCAGTTTTTTCTCCCACATTCTAAGTAAACAAGTTAAAGAATTGTTTATAAAATTGATTATTAGAATGTATTGCTGAAAATAATTTGTATCCTCATTTTGTTCTTTATGCAATGCAGTATTGTAATTGCAATTACATATTTATTTTCTTTATGTGAAATGGTAAAAGAAAAAAAAATGCGTTGTGTTAATTTGAAAAGAAAATCTTATTTATTTTCTTTATGTGAAATGGTAAAAAAAAAAAAAAAATAAATAAATAAAAAAAAAAAAAATGCGTTGTGTTAATTTGAAAAGAAAATCTTTATTTATTTATTTTATTGTGTTTAGTTTCTTTGTATGCGAACAAAATAGTTTACAAGTATTTTTAATCAATTTAACATTATAAAATATTGATATATTTTTTAATTACAGTTGAAATTTTTCATTGTTATAAAATTTATATTAAACTATTAAAATTTCACTTACTGTATTAATTTATATTCAAAATTACTTGCATTGCATATTTATATACATTTTCAGATGTTAACATTAATTCTGAAACCAAAAATAAAATTTAAAATATTACGAATTATTTATTTTCTCTTATTTCATACATTTATTTTATATTTATAATTACTTTTGGTAATGTAATTAAGACTGTGCCTTAAATGTAAAAGCCACTTTAATTATATTACATTCAAATAATACTTATTAATTTCCCACGGGATGAATATGAAGCGGAAGAGAAAACCTTAAGAAAAAGAAAATGTATTTTTATTTGTTTATTATTTTTTTATATATATTCGCTCGAATTACAATGTAACTATTTATATTTGGGCAGCAAACACCTGTGTCTCCATATAATCTAAAAATAACAAAACTGTGAAAACAGACATTATATAAGATTTAGCGGCTGTTGATATGATGACACCAAAGACGTGCGTTATTCCCAGCTCTTTGTGTCTCTTAGATGTTTATTGTTGTTTTTACCTTGTATTGTACTTTCTTAATGTCTGCTTCTATTCATTTTATTTTATTTTATGTGACTGAAACTTTTTTTTTAAAATCATCCTTGACCTTGTAACTTGCGTGCCTTACGTTGTTTTGTTAAGTTTTTTTTTTTTTTTTTTTTTTCCGCTTTTATTATTGCTTAACACACTTGTAAATATATAATGCTATTTTTATCTTTTCCACTTTTCTTAATAAATAGTAGCCTACTGATAGTTTGATATAAATAAATAATAATAATAATAATAATAATAAGTATATAAAAATGTAGTTTAAAATAAATAATAATTTTATAAAACATTATTTATTTATTTTAAAATTCGTTTTAAGTTAAGTCACCATTACTAATTTAACAGCTAGTAGTGGTGATCACTACAACAGAAAAGAAAGAGATCTGTCAATCTGTCTAATTTTAATTTCTTTTCTTTTCTTTTTTTAAAATATGTAGTAATAATAAAAACCTATAATATATTTTAATACTGCTTAACGCAGGTGTGAATAAATAAGCAAAAAATGCTGTTTATGTCTTTTCCGTTTTTCTTAATAAGTACTGATAATTTGACATAAAAAAAAGGTTTAAAATGAATAATAATTTTATAAAACATTTATTATTATTTTTTTTAATTATTATATATATATATATATATATATATTTTTTTTTAATTAAAAAAAAAAGGTTTAAAATGAATAATAATTTTATAAAACATTTATTTTATTTTATTTTTTTAATTCTTTTTTTTTTTTATTAAGTCATCATTACTAATTTAACAACTACTAGTGATGAACTACAATAGAAAAGAAACCCACACAAACACTTACATCTATAAGACATCCATAAAAGTTTAAAAAAAATGATCCATTGAACTTCTATTTAAAAAAAAAAAAAAAAAATCGTACAAATATCTATTAGGACAAATGTCACTCTTTTTTACATCCATTAGATGTCTGTCAAATCTCCAAATATCCAATAATTAAACTCGTTACATCTAATAGACATTGAAAATATCTAAATCTTGTTTTGATCTAACATGTTACATCTATTAGAAATAGAAAAAGAGGCATCTAAATTTCGTCTACATTTTAAATATCTGATAATGATGATTTAAATATCTATAACATTGCTCGGCATGAAAATTGCCCCCAACACCATTTTTGCAAATGCTTATGTAAAATGACCTTCTGAATCCGATTATGACGCCCATTTTGCCCTATCACCCGTCGTTTTTTTTCGGGGGGGGGGGGGAGAGGGGACGTCCACCTATTTTTATCACTTTTCGGTAATTTTATAGTTATAAATTTGATTTATAGTGGAGAAAATAAATATTTTAACTGTTAAATATCTTCTGAGGGCCTAAAGAGGTGAAAAAATTCTATAACATAAACATTTGCTGCAAGAGGACGATTTAGGGGGGATTTGCCACTGAAATTGTAAGTGACATTTTTTTATTTTGTTAATCAATCATTATTATCACTTATATTTTTGAGAGTTAAAATAATTATTTTCCATTCTCCAAATCAAATTCATGGCCATAAAATTACCGAAGAGTGATAAAAATTGGGGGAGGAGGTGACATCTCGAGAAAACGAGGGATGATGAAGCAAAATTGGGGTCATATTCAGATTCAGGAGGTCATTTTACATAAGAATTAGCAGGAATGGTATCAGGGCTTGATTTTTTTTTCGCTTTTGCAGCGTAGTACAGGATATACAGTACTATAAAATTAGTCAGGATAATTAAATTAGGTACTCTGATAATGTATGACAATCCTTGTACAGGGTAATTAGTACATAATATCCAGGATTTTGAATGGACGTCCTTAAGATATTTTGTACCTTTTTATGGATCGATGAATGTAATTTATATGTATAATGGATATAAGTGGCTGCGTGGGAAGAAATTTGTCAATCTGTCTACATTTAATGAAATAATAATAAAATAATAAAAGTAATAATAATAATAATAATAATAAAAATAATATTAATTAAAAACTTAAATATATTTCAATAAAATAAATTTATTAATAATGAAAAGATAATTGATAGCTTAATTATTTTTATTACTGTATTATTCGATAAGTTATATATATTTGTTTTATTGAGTGAAACATATTAACAGCATATTTTCACATTCGGCATGGAAAATTTTCTCTGTAGTCTCTCTGTATTTCATTAAGCCCTCTTTACTTTCCTCCTACAACCTGCGGAAATTAAATGTTTAGCAGCAGCTTTCAAAAATAAATAATATCAACAACGAAAAGAATTACAATGAAACTAAACAACTCCTGTGGTTATACCTGATCTTATTTATGTCTGAATCTACCGGGGTCCTCTGCAAACTATTCATTTCTTCATCGCTATTTAGATACTACGAGTATTACGACAACAGTAACTGCAGTGACCTGGGCCCCTACGCTCGGACAATATCAAGGACAAACTATCACCTGTCTCTTTATTTTAATTTTTATTTTTTGCATCCCCGCTTTCTGCTTTCAACCAAACAGAAAAGGAACTGGGTTCTTTTCGTAACTACAGTGTGTAGGTGTCTATTCGTCTATTGTGGTTTTTACCTGGACGTGTTTTTTCATTGATGAATTACGTTCTTCACGGAATATTTATTAATAAGAAATTATCTGATCAGTATCAGCATGCACTACCATTGTTTTTGCTTTGATCAAGTTAATCTTTCCGTGTTCTTTTCTCTTTGTTATATCGTCTGCTTTGATTTCAAGATAAGTAATTTTTACAATGTAAATTAAATCAAACCACTAATTATAATTGATATTTTTTCTGCTGATATATATATATATATATATATATATATATATATATATATATATTCATCTGAATTATTAAAACTGGTTTATCGTCTGCTTTGCTTCAAGATTTTTTTTTTTTTTTTTTTTTTTTTTTTACAATGCAAGTTAGATCAAAGCACTCATTATGATTAATAATATTTTTTAATCCCGATTATTTATTTATTTACTTACTGTTGTCTGAATTATTAAAAGGGTTATATCATCATCTGATTTGCTTAGAAGTAAGTAAATTTTACAGTGTAATTAAAATTTCACTGACCAGCATCAATTATACTATTTTTTTCCTTAGTTTTGTTTCATAGATATTAAAGTAAAAATCTTAACGGACTGCTTCACTTACCGTCGCCGGAAGTCCAAGCCAATGTTATTCTATGGTAAATTTTGTTTACTTATAACTCATTAATTAATATATATATATTTAAAGTCTATTTTCACATTAAGAAAATTCACAATTGTTTAATTGACGGACGTTTTTTTAAAACAGATATTTTAAATTTATTTTGAAACTGTAAAATAAAATTTTTCACATATTGAAAATTCGCATTTTACAGCTTGAAACATTTAAATTTAAAAAAAATCCGTTTTTAAAAAAACGTCCGTCAATTTAACAGTTGTAAGTTTTCTGAATGTGAAAACAGAATTAAAAAATATGTTTTAGTTAATGAGTTATATGTGAATAAAATATCCCATAGAATAACACTGGCTTGGGCTTCCGGCGACGGTAAGTGAAGCAGGCCCTTAAGGGTAAGAAGTAATCGTGGAATTTCTTCATTGTTTTCTTTTAAAATATTTTCTTTCCTGGGAAAAGACTAAACAAACTTCACATTAGTAATTTCTTATAAATGGTTTTCCTCCCTCAGATATTCGTCAGGCCAGAATTTTGTTGTAAAATTCTCCTTATACATTGGAAATTCTTAAGACTTAATTTGCATTCATTAATTAAAAGGACGTTTTACTCCGTTTTCCCCCACGTGATATGTTTTATTATTATAATAAAATTAATTATGTTAGATATTTATATTTTTTATGATAGCACCTAGAGTTTAATTTTGCCCACTAAATTCTGTTATATTCGTACTTATGTTTCGAATTTTGAAATTCTAGTTTATTATTATCATAAACTTTTTTTCCCCCAAACTGTCACGTGTATTTTTTTTTTTTTTCAAATTTGAAATTGTTAATAATTATGTTTATCTAGTGTTGTAATCTCAATTTATAAAAACTCCAATATTTAGTATGAAGATTCTGTCAGAAATCTTCTGTTTTAATTTTCAATTTGGATTGACATATGTTATATGTAGATCTTCGTCATTTTTTAATATCATCCATTGGAAGTGACTGTAAACATCCAATCGGGGTAAGATAAATATAATTCCTTGCGTAGCACGCCAGCAACCGGCGATGACCCTGCAAGTCAGCCTTCTGGGGTCATTTCTCAAAAGTGTTTTCTGATCACAAGAGAAAGAGGGGAGGGGGGGCTGCTGAAAAATCGCTTGTAAAGCGCACGCCGAAAAAGAAAATGTAAGAAAAAAGAGAGTCTGAGCTCCCTATTATACATTGTCTGGCAGCCAAAGAAAAAAAATAATAAAGAAAAAATAAAAGAAACCTTCTTTTCTTGCCAGCTGTCGCTATGCAAAAGGCGAGGGGGTATAGCTAGAAACTAGCCGTCTTGTACCTCCTCCCCCTGAGTTTAAACCAGGTGAAACATCCAGGTGGTAGTTTTCGGTAGTAGTACGGCACGCGTACAGCATGTTGTTGTTCGCGTGGGTCTTTCTACCCGTTAGTAGCTTACACTGTTCTTTTTTTTTTTTTTTTTTTTTTTTTCTTTTATCCCTTCTTCTTTAATCTCCCCTAATTTTCATCATTATTTAGGTTTGTAGTGACTGGAAAATTACTTCATCGTTACTAATCACGAAGTAAAACAAATGATGGTTCGACTTCAACGTATTTTAAATACACTTTTGTTAGTTTTTATAGTGAAAATGAACATTGGAGTTGTTAGGAATAGTTATTTAATTTCTTAATGGTTAAAATTGAGTGTATTTTAATGAATATGCACTTTATTTCTCCTTATAATTTTATTCTTTTTTGTCCTCGATTTTTCATATTTATTTCTTTTATGTTAACTAAATAGTAATTTGTTTCATTATTTGCAATCATATCATGAAATAAACAAATGGTTTACTTTCTACCCATTTTTAACCTAATGTAGATAAAGTAAAAGATTGTTACTAGGTATATTTTCATTATTATCATAACTTTTTTTTTCCGTATGTGCACTTAGTTTTTCTTTTTACTGATAATTGAAATTGTCTAGATTTAACTTAATCTCCCCGTTTTATATTTATAGCTCCTTCCTTTTCTTGTCTCTTTTTCTTCCCATAGTTTTATTTAAAACATTCACGTCTTAATGCAGTTTTGTTGTAGATATACTTAATGAGTTACTTATTGTTTACTTACTCAGTTTAGTAAATATATATTTAATACCACATGATTTATCTAATGAGATCGACATATGATCTCATTTTAGTGAAAGTACCTACGTATACCGAATTTAGAAATTGCCAATTTATTTAATTATTGCCTCATCACCTTTGAAATTGTAATTTTAGATTGTTTATTGTTAAGAGAGAAAGGGGGAGAGAGTAGTTTTTACTTCTGGTTTCATTTTACGATAAATTATTAAAACCTTTTAAATTAAGATAAGTGTAATTATTTTATAACAAATGTGAATTTAAAAACATAAAAAGCATTGTAAACATATGTCTCTTCTCATAAATAAAACACTGGTAATAATTTCAGTATTAGTTTTTTTTTTTAATTATTATTATTATTATCATCATTATTATATTACTAGGTGTATGATGATTCGTACGATACATAAAATACTATTCATAATTTACTATATAATAGTGTGTCACTTATTAATTACTTACGTTTCTGTAATGTATAATTATGACAAACACACATTTATTACTGCATTAATCTAATGTGAAATTCAATTCAACGCGTTCTATTCGTGGGCATTATCTTTACTTGCCTAAAATCTCTGAGCATCTTCTGAGGAATTTTAATATAGATGATAAATATTCTTCTCTCTTTATTTTAGTAACTTTCTTTTCTGAGACAATTGTTCGGCCTCATATCCGCCATCTCTAATTTCTCTTGATTTTCTTTCCCCCATTATAGCGGCTGCAATATCCCCCTTTTTCTCTTTCTATCCTTTAGTAAACTCTATATTTAGAAGTGTACCTATTCATTGATGCCATCTTTCCAGCTGGAGGAAGAGGGTTACGATTTCCCCCTTTATGCCCTTTTTTTCGCCGTCTGTTTTGGAATATAACTCTTCCTCGATGTGTTTTTTTACGGCATTTCAGAGGTTTTATATGAATTGAGAAATATACTAGTATTTGTCGACCTATATAAATGCAGTTTCAGAGCTATGACAAAAATGATTTGGCCAGCAGACGATAATCCATCGATCCAATAGAAGAGTAAATAGAACATAAGATGGTCAGGTCATTTTATTGCCACAAAATCTATCATTAAACTGAAATAAATATTGCAATTTATCTGGAAGAATAAGAAATTTGTAAATAAGCATTATACAATACAAAAAATAAATAAATAAATAAATGAAAATCATTAGTTGTTCTAAAACGAAATAAATAAGCATGATTTCATCATTATAGTGATTCTGTTTACGAAGTTCTAATTCATTTTTCAACACCAATATTTTGATGTTTTTTATAGTAACTGTTAGCCATCAATCAAATAAACAAAAATTTCTCTCTCTTTCTCTCTTTTTTTTTTAACCATGTTCATATAAAACAAATTGTTTTATGTGTTTAAGAATTTTTTTCTTTTTGTAAATTTAGACAGTTTATTTGTGAATTACAATTTATTTTTTTACTGATGTCTTCTATTGCTTTATTTTCTTTTAATGTATATTTGGACGCAATGAAATTCGTAGTATAAATTTATTATTTTTAAGATAAGAAATTAGAGGCATGTTTAATTGGCATCACCCTATAGATTTAGAAAGGTTGTGTTAGTACGTTTGTTTCTAATTGTTTGTAATTCGATTTCCAACAGTTGTACCGTTTTAGACATTAGAACAGCTTCTTTTTTTTTTTTTTTTTTTTTATGGGATTTAATCCCTATGCGTAAATCTTCCATCACGAATCTCAAATCAGGAATTTACATTCTAAATGACAGAAAGTAAAAATGATTGTGGGATTAACGCTGTTCTGTCTTTTTTTGAACGAAAGAGATTAGCGACGTCCCGTGGCCTAGAAACTAACTACCCGCTATCCGATGGCCAACATACCAAACTTGGTTTAGACAGAGGTGTGTGTAGGTGCGTGAGAGGCGTAGGCTGCAAAAGGTTAGTGACTCGCTGCTAGCATCAATGGGAGAGGAAACGCAGCGTTTCCTATTTCCTCTCACTCGCCACTGACGGACACCTGCCGGCCCACTCAATGAAATTTCAGGTGCAACACAGTGGTTACTGTATAAACACCGGCCATAAGTAACTGTTCACCTGTACACTACACTCATAAGAATCAGATCCACGAACAGTGATAATTGTCAGTGGCGTGACATTCATAGTTCCAGAGCAGATGGCTTTAATCTTACTCGAACTGTTCAATAGGATATGCATGTGACTATGACATTTGGCTTATTAAAGGTAACCCTTTTTGTTGCGAAAAGTTTGAAAATAAAAACAATTGTAAGCGAGGCTTTTTGAAGTCTTAGAAAGGCCTGTGAATGCCACTAGTTTTCAGATAAACAATTTTATGTCGTTCTTCTTTGGGTTAAAGTATACATGCGATCATCGAAAAACATGGATTTTATACTGATTTGCGATATTTTTGAGAAAAATAACTGACATTTAGTTCTATCTTAAAAAAAAAAAAAAAGGAGGGGGGGACCCGTGAGTTGTATTTATTTAGCTAATTGCATAGTTATCTTCTCCCTACGTTTTTCTTGACTTATAAAAGGCATCTTTCAGAAAATATTTAATTCGTTGCTATTATTATTATTAATATAACTTCCCCTGTATAATTTTTGTAGTGCAGTTTTTTTTTTTTTTTTTTTTTTTTTTTTTTTTTTTTGGGGGGGGGGGGGGGGGGTACATCTTATGGTTTTTAGAAGAAAAAAAATTTACCTTCTCTACATTCATCGAACAGGATTGCATATACTATTCCTACTCATTTCCTATATTATAATACTCGCCGCCTTCTTATAAAAGTGCCTTTGGATTAAAAGATTTGGATTAAAAAGATTTGGGAATCCATGAAATATTGCGCTGATTCTGGGGGAGACCTAAACAGCCTTTTAGGCATGTTTTATCATTAATCGTCGGGAGGCACGCAGTTGCACCATGATGCCCAACTAGCTGAATCGGTGACTAGCCGTTTGGAAATCCTCCGTAATTAGTACAGACGCTGCTTTATTTAATAGCCCTTGACCAGGTGTTCGGCCCGCTTTATCTGCCATTCTACCCTCTCTCTCCTCTCCCTCTCTTCTGTTTCCAAAATATTAAAATAATGACCTTTATTTTTATTTATATCAAACAAATGCGCGTTTATGATGAAGACATTATGTGATCTATCGTTTAAATATTAATGGACCAAATTGCTGTCGTGCACCAAAGCACAGACAGGTGTGCTATTTATATGTGTCCTGGCATGTCAGCGCAGGTTGCGTCATTGTCGTCTGTTATAATAGGTTTTTCTTCTTCCAAAAGTCCTGTGTCGTGTTCTGTTGTTCGCTTGGATTTAGTTGGGTGGAAATATGCTTCAATGTCACCATTACAAATCCGACATGTGTTTCTCGTTTTTTACTTGGTATAATATACCATTTTGAGTGCGTTTTCAATTTGACGCTACTTGTCGAATATTTTTCTACTTAAAAGTATTAAAAGAAAATCTGATTAATGATTAATGGGGGGGGGGGGGAATGTCGTTATGAACCGTGATTCCGCTTGTTTATTTATTTATTCATTTCTTTTAATTAATAATATATATACAATTCACATTTACAGTCATCTTTTTTTCATATTTTTATAAAATTCTTGGTTTCCGTTTGATAACTTTCTTGAATATAGCATTTTAAAAATCACACCTTGTTGACCGTAGTGTTATGGTCTTAATTGCAAACATTAGCATAAGTAATTTAAAATGAATTTATCTGTTAATTGATATACTGTAAATGAAAATCATAGAGAAAATGAGTGCTAACATTTAAATTGAATTAAAAGAAACTTTTGTTTGAGTGCTGTTGGTATAATTCATGTATCTATTAATTGCTAAATTTTATAACGTTCTTCAATTCTTCACTTTATATATATGAGGAGCAAACATTTAAACACTGTTTTCTCAAAAAAAAAAAAAAAAAATGGTGATTTTTTTTTTTAATCTTAACATAAAAATCGTATGTCTCATTTTCCTAGTGTCTAGAAATACATCTAAACAAACGATAATTAGGTGTTAACTTTAGTTATTTTTTAATTTATTGGTTTCTTCTTTCTTTTTTGAAAAATTGTATCCGAAGCAGAAAACATGGTTTGAATGTTTACTCTTCATATATATATTAAAATTTAATAAAATATATTTATATATTTTTAAACATAATGTTTTCTGAACTTTTATGCTGTAACTGTAACCCACAGATAACGTGACAAAATGTTTAGCATGTAGATTTAGCCAGATTGCGAGTGTCTTTCTATTCAACTTGTATTAAGTTTTTACGAACAGCAAAAATTTTTAATTCAACGGCATTAAGTAAATGGAATTTGATTGTAGTGTGTATTAAAAAAAAAAAGAAAGAAAACCGAATCTGGTACACACTACGTGCGAATTTACGGATAGCAAGACATTTTTTTTTTTTTTTTTAATTAATATACTGGCACAGGAAAACATAAATTTACGTTTCGTAGGTTGTGAGATGTGGTTATTTTTAATTGCGAGGGCGTGGCTAACTACAGAAGTTGACACCACTATTTATATGCAACACATTTTCTTTATTAAATTAAAGAAAATTATAATAATGGTTTATTATATGAAGAATCTGGTGACAAAACTGAGCCAGAGTGCCACATTGCCTCCATAATCTTTCTATTACTAAATTACCTCGATTCCTATAAAAGTTCTAAGGAAAATACCCCTATGCGAAAGTGTAGTCCTTAGTCAAATATTTCTTTTCATACCTGACCGACGTTTTTTTTTTTTTTTTTTTTTTTTTTATATATATGGCTGTTCAAAGCTATTTTAATTCTAAATAATTTATTATAAATGTTTCTCGAGAAGTGTGTGTACAGTCTAACATCGTTAACGTGAACACTCTTGACGTGAATTACTTTTAACATGAACTGTTTTCACAATCGCCATCAAAATGAGGATTAGTTTATTTATATGAAGATTAGTTACCGATAGCATGAACGTTTCCCCTCCCCCCTTGAGATTCACGTTAACGATGTTAGACTAATATATATATGTATATATACAATCAGGGCGCGATTCAGGCAAAAATTGGAATCCTTTTACGGAAGGTTTTACACGATATTTATTTTTGTAAAAATTTCACAAAAATATCTTGTTTTTCACAAAAAAGAGACCCAAAAATTAAAACCTTTGTCGACTCATGATAGTACTATTACAAGATTGTAGATTGCAGGAGAACCGTATGATTAAATATCAAATTTATTCATAAGAATCAGAAAAGATATATCCAGGAATAGATTAAAGAAATATGAAATAATCCAGAATACTGACATTCTAATGAATCAGAAATAACCAATATTCGCTAATAAGGAACAGATTAAAAATAACAAAATTATTTTTAACTCAAAAATTGCCGCTATATGGAATTTCGCTGTTGGGACACTGCTGAATGAAATCTCTATTTTATTTCTGATAGATAAACACTATCTTCAATCGCGTCACGTGAGATGCTTGGTAAAATATAACGGTCTCTGTCCTCATAAAAAAATATATTAGGTAGCTTTTTATCCTCCTTTTTTATACCCCCTGAACCTCTTTTTACAATATCTCTAGAGGGAAAAAAAAAACTCGATATTTGAAAATCACCTGCGCTGTATTGGAAGTACTTAGACGTTCTTAGTTTCTTTTCATTCCTGTCTTATTATCCGGCATTAAGGTCAAACGTTATTTGTAGAATTTACCCCTCTTTTTTTTTTTTTTCTTTTCGCTTACCTCCACTCTTTCGTTATCTCCGCCCCTTTTTCAGGTTATTTTTTCGCCTAATAATCTTAATCATAGTGCGTTAATGACCTTTTTGCCAAACGTGAATTTATATGTGACAGATCTGTATATATTTTATATATATATTTTTTTTTTCACCCTCCACCAAAGCTTGCAACAGATGTTTTGATGAGGGGGAGGTGTCTTGTTGAGTAATGATTAAGTTTGTGGGATGTAATATTCATTATCTATTTTGTTGGTTTTGGGAAATAAATTGTAATTGTAAATTAAACCGTTATTACGTCGGCGTTGATGTAGGGAGAAAGTGGGGAATAAATTAGCTCATGTACGTAAAATCAGCGAAGCTTTTTAATCAAATTTATTGGTGCATGAAGATTTTTTTTTTTTTTTTTTTTTTGTTATTAAATGATTTTAACGATATTTTTTATCCTTCTTAATATATGATGAAGCGATTTGTAAATGCGTCTGTCGCCGCCCGCGTATATTCGAACCTGCAAACTATTGTTCTGATCTTATCATATTAACAAATATGCAAATAGTCGATGAACAAATAAGCGAAGCATTAATTAACCCAGCATATCAGTCAAATACTGAAAATTTTCCTCTTAATTTCTTATTCTTGAAGCTAGTATATTAGAAGTGCCATGCTCGATCACAAATTGGGCTCATCCGTCTAGCCGTTGGAAATTTTCTGTGTTCTTCTTCGAAAGTTGCGTTAATACGAACTAGGACCCCCATAGGAATAAGGAACTAAGAAATTGTATTGAAAGTACTTAGAAATAATAATACGTAAAACCTCTCTAAGTTGGACACCTACGGTTCCAAGAAAAAGTGTCCAACTTAGAGAGGTGTCCAACTTATAGGGGTTAGACATAATGTTAATGGATACATTCCGTTCCGAGAAAAAGCGTCCAACTTAGAGGGGTGTCCAACTTGAGAGGTTTCACTGTAATAATAATAAACTAGGAAGAGATTAGAATCAAATTGTACTCAATCGACCTTAAACTTACATTACCTCAATTTCTTATATACATTTTTGCTATATGTTCGTTTTTATCTATTTAAATTTATTTTTCCTGGTACACATCGAATAAGTAGCTACATACCTTTAAATCTGAAAAAAATAATATTTTCATTATAACGAAGCCGCTATGGAACTATAATTTGGGAATTACTTTGAGGTTTGAGTATTGTTTGGTGAAATAAAACAACTAGAATTATACAATGGAATAAACATTGACGTATTTTAATCGTTTTGTATTGTACTTGAATTCCCATCACAATATTGATTTTTTGTTCTCAGGTGCCTGTTCTTCACGTTCCACTCCCAGGCCAAGACCTCCTCCTCAGCCAACAGTAAGGCCGAACATCACATTCCAGACATATGCCTGCCCAGAGGCTTATGCCAAGTGGTATTGCTTAAATGGTGCAACCTGCTTTTCCGTCAAAATTGGAGAATCCATTCTCTATAATTGCGAGTCAGTATCTTTTTCTAACATTTTCTTTTTATTTATAAATTTGTAATAGTTTGTCCAAAATAGACAGTAATTGTATATTCGTTATACTATATAAATGTATTTATATGAATGTAAAACTTTTTAAAATATCTGCCACACCCACATTACTACCCTTTCTCATCTTCTATACATTTACTTTATTTATGCTAATTTCGTGAATATTTTTATTGGTGTCATTTTCTTTATTTCTACATTTCTGTAAGGCTGCGCTACAGTAAGATTCACTGAAAAATTAATGTTAAGTGATGAAGTATAAGTAAACTCTTTAATTACAGAACGATGCAGCAAGTTTTGTGTGTTACTGATTTTGTGCTATTTTTTTGCTTGATTAAAAGCCAGATTTAAATATTTTTGCCCGGGAGAGTTGAGTTTTTCTGCAATTTTTGGAGTATGCTTACAATTTGTTATATGTACACATACGTTTTTTTTAATGAGTTTTCAATGAAATGTAGCATTGTAAAACTTTTTTAGGACTGAGGACTATTACTCTCAATCTGCGGATTTTTACGATACTGGTTTTCGATAGTTGGACATTTATCGAAATCTAAAATTTATCGAAAATATAATTGAATAACGTGAAAGCAATGTTATAATTTGAAAAAAAAAAAAAAAAAAAAAAAAAAAAAAACTAATAGTTCTCCGTCCTAAATCTAAATTCTGCTTTCGCCAGAATTTCATCGAAATATATATATATATATTTTTTTTTTTTTTTTAAGAAAAAGAAAAGAAAATTAATAATAATCAGTATCGAAACTAACACTATCGAAAAAGTTTTAATAATTTTGAATTAAGAAATAAAAAGTGCGCGTGCAAAATGAAAGAAAAAAAAAGAAACAAAAAAAAAAAAAAAGAAACAAGATAATTAAGTTTGAATTTGAGTTGGTAATGTAAGAATGCCGTTGGTATAGCAACTTTTTTTTTTTTTTTTTTGGCAATGAATTAAAATGGCTATCGCAAGTGCATAAGCAAAAATCTTGGCGAGAGACGACCGAGCCACTTCGGCCCCAAATTTCAAATTTCGCAAAGGGTTTTATACTGAAGCAAAGCTGTAGCACAATTTTTTTCAATTTTATTTATTAACTTTTTGAATTTTTATTGAGTAGTTTTGAAGTTATGCGAGTTATAGCTCATGAATCATAGAATCTTTCGATACGTAGTTTTTTTTTTTTTTTTTATTATTTATAGTATTAATAATGTTTTAATAAACAAATGTATGTCACAAACTCACAAAATTTGTTTTGTAATTATGTTACATAATTTTAAATTTTGATAATGCTTCATTTAAATAAGATATGTTTAAAATATACGTAATCTGTATAAAGATTCACTACATTTACATAAAAATTAATTACATCTTCTAATTGATAATTTTTTCAAGCAAATTAAATATACTTTGAAAATTTATTTTCATACAGCCAATAGAAAATTTAAAAATTTATTGTTTCCTTTTCCATCCTGCGTTATTTTTTCATTTTATTATGTACATTCTTCAATGTGATTTTTATTTTTAATTCTAAAACTTTATCCATAAGAATTCTTGTTCCTACATCACTTTTAAATTGTAATCTAGATTCTGATTCAGTGCACTTTTTTTTTCTTTAGATGTGCAGAAGGCTTTGTTGGCCAAAGATGTGAATTCAAAGATCTAGAAGGATCATATTTAGGTATGTGTGTTCCACTGATGCCATTTCATTTTTTGAAATTTATTGTAAATATTACTTTCTTTTACAGACATTTTTTGTTATGCTGTAGTTTTTGAAAATATATTTATCGAATTATTTTGTTTATTTATTTATTTTCTCTGTCTGATTGCAGCTTCTAGACAACAAGTTATGATTGAAACAGCTAGTATTGCTGGTGGTGTTACATTATTAATCATTATCCTTGTGATTATATCAGTTGCTGTATATGTTCATTACAAGTATGTGTAATTGATTTTCTTTTTTTAAATAGTTGATGTTATTTGTCTGTTTTTGTTCATTTATATCAGATATTTGTGCATTTTATTTAAATGGGGAAAAAGAATTATTTTTTTAATTATATGCAAATGATAATAGAATAGTCTTTATATATTTTAAAGATTATGCAGTTAAATTCTCTAATAAAAGTGCAAAAATCATATTCATTTAAAAAAAAAAAAAAAAAAAAAAAAAAAAATCTATTTTTTATGGATTTATATATGTAGTTTATATATTAGTTTTTTTTTTTATTAGTATTCATTTTTTATGCTTTTTCGTTCATTTATATCTCAATATTTGAAAAGCTTTAATGAAGCTTTTCAAATAAAGCTTTTTATTATTTATTATAATATGTAAAAGATAATAGGTAGAGTTTTTTTTATATACTTTAAAGATTATGTAATTAAATTCTCTTAATAAGAGTGGGAAAAATCGTACTGATTTTAGAAAAAAATTTATTTTTTATGGATATAATTATTTATATGTGTAGTGGTTTATTTAGTTCATGTTTATTTATTATTATTATGATATAAAAAATAAATGACTTTTAAAACTTCCAACTCACTAAAGTTTTTTTTTTTTTTTTTTTTTTTTTTTAATGCTTTTCTTTTATTTGTTATCTCCTAATTATTATTATTTTAAGGGGGACATGGGTTTAAAATTAATTTTAGAGCTGTGACTGCAGTGTAGTTTTAAAAATTACATTTTTGTAAAAAATAAATAGGGTAGGTGCTCCAGTAATTGACATCTATCCCGAAATAATCAATAAATAAGAAAAATCATAAAACCATATATTTTACAAAAAAGAATGTCAACATTTTATGTCAAACACTGGATTAGGGTGCTAATAACTGGTAAAATGAATAACTAGCAGTGTCAAACACTGCAACATAGGGTGTCAATTACTAGTAAAAGGAAAAACTGGCAGTGTCAATTACTGGAACACTGAGTGGGTGTCAAATAAAAATTCATAAAAAAAAAAAAAAAAAATGTTATCAAATGTATATATTTTAACATATATGTGGTTCTGAATGTCTTTCATGCCATATGTATTAACTTTAAGATTTCTAAAAATATTTTCTGATGACTAGAACATTAAAAACATCAGAGGTTGCTCTAAAAGTGTCAATTACTGGTGCACTTACCCTAATTTTGTTTTTTTTGTGTGCAAAAGGAAGGGAAGTATTTTTATTTATTTTTTTCCTCAAGAGCTTGCATGAAATGTGTTTTTAATGTTAGATAATTATTTAAGTATTGCCATTTTTTTAACGTATTTGTAAATATTTTGGATTAAGATATGTAGTTTTCTTTCCATTTTTGCATAACTAATCCAAAATGTGTACTGTGCTTTGTAATCGTTTAATGCATTACGTATGAACTGATAGTTTCATTTATGTATTCATTAGAAAAAAGAGGAAAGAACAAATGCATCCTGTTACACCTGTATCACAGGCTTACCAGCCTTTTAGTGCCTTTCGAGAATCCGAATGTCTAAATGGAGAAGGAACGCTGACAGTTAATGTAAGTTATTTTTTTTTTTTTTACTTTATTCTAAAAAGATGCTCAATGCCTGATTTAAAACAATTATAAATTCTGTCCCAGAGTACTGTTTTATAGGTATAAATTTAAGGTAGAACACAGTTATTACTGGGGGAGGGGGGGGGCTGAAAGGAGGAATAAGTATACAGTCGAGCCTCGTTAACGCAAATTACTTTTAACATGAACTGTTTCCACAAGCCCCGTCAAAATGAAGATTAGTTTAATTATATGAAAATTAGTTATTGGTAGCATGAATTACGGATAACATGAACACATGTTTTATTCCCCTTGAGATTCACGTTAACGAGGTTCGACTGTACTATATACATACAGTCTGCTATTGAAAACAACTTATTGACATAAGTTTGCTTTTAAAAAATGTTCAATATTAGGTATTTATAAATTGTTTTTAATTGAAAGAATAGTTAATAAACCTATAGTTAATAGTCCTTTTTTATCTAAAACATTTCATTAACAGAAGTTTAATTTCACGAAGTGTCCATTAATACTGTTTTGTTAATTGAATTTTTATTAATGAATTAATTAATAAATATCGTCTGTTAATCAAAACAGTTCATTAGCAGAAATTTAATTTTAAAAAGTGCCTATTATTATTGTGTATCATTAAAGTGCCTATTATTAAAATTGGTCTTTAGTTTAAATTCAATTAAATTCCTATTTTTTACTATTTATTATTTGTCACTAAATGTTAATCTTTAACAGAGTTACTTGTATTTTGAGTGTGTTAAATAAATAAAAAAAAAAAACTATTTTTCCTCTAATGTATTTCAAATTACAAAGTCTAAAGATTTACTATTTTAAATCAACTTAACTTTTTACGAACTGCTCATTTTACATCAAATCAAATGCTGATCAGTTAATATTTTTATGAATTCAGAGATAATTTATCCAGAGATGTAAATAAAAATATATTTTTGATTTAAAAAAAAAAAAAAAAAGAAGAAAAGGAAAGAAAGAAAGAGAAAGGAAAGAAAGCTTATAAAATTTTTATTATTATTTTCAATTTCTTAAATTTATGAGGCTTCAGATCCCTCTTTTTACCATGTTTTTATTAACTCACTTTCTTTTTTGTCCAGTACAAATGTTGCGATCGATTTTTAACTAATTTCCCGACTAGCTAGACATTTGAAACTTAGAATAGCTCAGAACATAATGACAATGCATTCTTTTAATACTTTTATTCAATTAATAAATGTTTGAAAATTTCATATAGTTGCTCTCTTTATTACACATTTGATCATTTTCTTTCAAGTTGATGGGATAATTCATGAAAAAAGTTTTTAAAAAGTATTTATTAATACATAGAATTGTCAAGTTTATGATTCAATGGAAAATTTAAAAACGTGGCATATAAAAAGTTCTTTTTATCTTGTAATTCTTTAAAAGTGATTTTTATGATTTTTATTATCTTTTGCCACTTGATTATTTATTTTTTAATTGAAAATAAAATATCATTGTTTGTTATTTGTAAACAATTTAAAATTCATTATAACTTACATGGTAACGTTTATCTTTTGATTGAAAATTTTTGGTTGATTTAAGACTGTAGGTCTGCCAGATTCACCCCTTATTCTTTTCATATTATCCTGGTGGATTTTTGTTGCATCATATTATAAGGATCTGTCATTCAAAAATGTGTTTTTTTTTTAATTCTGTTTTTTTTTAACTGTACAATTTTAACATGCCTTTTATCTTAGTGAGCAATTTTTTGAAAAAAAAAAAACTTTTAAATATTTTATTTCATTAGGTAATCTTGTGGCTCTAATTTTCAAACTCTAAAAGAAATATTTAAATTTAGTCTCGCTTTCAAAGGGTGATATTCAAAAAACAAAATTTGAAAAACTTCATTTTTGAATGAGATTTTCTTATAATACAAAATAATAAAAATTTCATTAGATTTCACGAGAAGAGAAAAAAGGGAATCTGACGAATGTACAGCCGTAACATGGAATGACTTAAATGTATGTATGTAAACAATTTTTGACTGCATTATTGATGAACGGCAGTGAATAATTAAAATTCATAGCTTTGATTAAATATAAACTAAATATTTTTAATTTTTCGTTTGTATTGAACAATAATGGATTTAAAAAATAATTGTATGCATACATACATTGATTTAAATCATTCTGTGTTGAACTTTCCAAAAAAAATTCAAACAAAAAAATAAAAGCTACTGTACAAATTATGATGGGTTATAAAACATTATTTTAGATAGTTTACATAATAATAAACAGTTTATTTTTTCCTTTTTATTTGTAATGTAAATAACTAAATATAATGAAATAGCATAAGAGTTCATCTCATGTATAAAATTCACTTTTAAAAAGAGAGAACTCACTGAGCTAAAATTTAAGGAGTGATAACTTCCAATTCCAATTGAATAACATTAGTAGACAGCAGTCTTAGCATGAGTTCTTCCCATGTTTTAAATTCACTTTTAAAAAGAGAGAAGTCACTGAACTAAAATCTTAGGAGTGATAACATTGGTAGGCAGCAGTCTTAGCATAAGAGTTCTGCCTGTGTATAAAATTCACTTATATAAAGAGAGAACTCACTGAGCTAAAATTTAAGGAGTGATAACATTGATAGGCTGCAGTCTTGGCATAAGAGTTCTTCCCATGTATAAAATTCACGTTTAAAAAGAGAACTGAACTAAAATCTAAGGAGTGATAATTTCCTATTGAATAACATTGATAGGCAGCAGTCTTCGCGGTAGAGATTATTTTCAACACGAACTTTTCGACACGAACTTCTTGCTCTGCTCATTTCTAAATTTTAAAGCAGATGACAAACCACTCACTCAGTATTCCCTCCTGCTAGAATTCTAGTTCAAGAGAGAACTTGAGTCTTTTAACCTTTTTATGAAAAATGTGATACAGAATTTTTATTTGCTAAAATTTTGCTATATAATATATTTTCTTTGTCTTTGTAGGTAGCAGAGTCAGCTCATGGAGAGACCCATAGGAGTGTAGGTGCAACTGTTCACTCTGCATCTAGCAGAGCAAGGACTTCTCTGTGACAATAATTACAGTTGCATAGACTTTTTAAAAAAATAAATAAAAAATGATCGCTAGCCTGAAATAATTTCGCTTTGAACTTTTTTTTAAGTGGAAAGGCTGTTTGTTGACACTATATAGTTCAACTCTGCAGCATGCCAGTATCTGAGCATGAAATGAGTTGGATAGGGCGTTTCAAGCCCTAGAGTAGCTAGTCCATGGAAAGTTGGCAGGGCAATGATTTTATATACGTCACAGGACAAGAGTGCAAAGTTGTAGTACATGGCATGAAAAGTGATTTATTCTTTATTTTAAAATAAACTTCTTCATTATGCAAGAGCTTCGAGATTTGTTGAGAAAATTGCATTGTGATCACGTTCTTGTGCATTATTATTATAGTAATAATTCTGTCATTACAGGCATGTTTTTGGATGTAGCAGAAATGCTATTTCAATACTACTATTTGTTTGTTTTGAAGCTAATTTTGTGTGGATTAATATATCACTTCATATGATCATCGAAATATTTGCTGTACTTAAGTAAAAATATCAAATTCATTTACAGTTTATGGTTGTTATTATTAATAGTTTTTTTTTTTTTTTTTTTTTTTTTTTTAAATACAATGTTAAAAAATTATTTAAGTTCTTTTGTGTTAATTGTGAATTCTTTTTTAGATATTTTAATATATTTTTTACTTTTGATTTAAATTAATATTTACCTGAAGCATGCATTTTGTGTAAAAATATATATATATAAATAAACGTGTCATCATTTTTTTGCCATTGCCTGCCACTAGTTGAGTGTTACTTATTTTCCAGTTGTGTTTTTTGTGGCAGCTGTTTGTATAAAATAAATACTGTTTTGAATATAACATACATGTAAATCTTAAAAAATATTGTGAATAGAATATAATTTTTTATACAAAGTTATTCTAGTGTGCGTGTTACTTCGAAATGTTACTTTGATAGAAATATTTTTATAGCGAGAAGACGAGTAAAGGTTAGATCACGAGTTGTAATAAACTCTCCTTGTATGGCATTTTTGATAAGATGATAATTTACTTTAAATATACAATATATCAAAATTCAATATATATTTCTATTTCTTCCTTTTTTTTTTTTTTTTCTTTAATTGCTGATGTTTTGTATAAAACTGCTATTCCTAAGGTCTTTTTATCTCCGAAATAAAATAATTATTAACTTATGGAATACATTCCGATATGTTACTAAATAAACTCATAAAGAATTCCAGAATATTTTTTAAATACTTTTCCCTATTTTATATCTCAGGTATCAATTTTTATTCCAAAAATTAAATATGAATAATTCTACATTATTTTGTTTGTGTTGAGTTGCAATTTGCAGTGGAAGATTTCTGTACCTCATTTTGTGAATTGATATTCACTTTTTTTTTTTTTTTTTTTTTTTTTTTAATTTAGAGGATAAGAATTTTATTTATATTTCTGTAAAAGATAATATCACTGTGTTTGTATATAGGTTGGAAAGAAGGTTAACACCAATTTTTAAATGGTAGTGTGTTGGTTAGTATGCTTTGGTAAAATATTTGATTATAGAAAGATTATTTCGAAGGTTCCCTTTTTATTTTCCAATTTTAGTATTATTTTGTTTAAAAAATCTTTTGATTTAAAAAGATAAATAGAAAATTTTTTGCTTATTGGTAAAAAAAATGGTGTAAATTGTGTTACGTACAGTTAAAAAATACCTTATCACCCATTTTTAATGTAATGAAATCAAGTTTCTTTAAATTTTGGATATAGTCTTATGAACCCCATTAAATATTATAATTTTTATTCACTGCCTTAAACTATCCAAAACTATTTTTTTGCAGCGAAATTTTACTTTAACAAAACTGTATGTTAAAATTTTTTGCATCTTTGTTAAAAATAAAGACAAGTTCAGATATTATGTATTAATAATAAAAATAGCATTTTTTTTTTCCTAACAGTAATTATATAAGAATTATCTTAAATCTAGGATCGATGCTGGTAAAAATTGGGTTCCTTTTGCTGATCCTTCACAAAATTCCACATCATAAAAAGGGTCTCTTCGCAAAATTCAAAGTTATAAAAATGAGTTCCTTCACAAGATTTTGTTTTATAAAAACGATCCTTTTTAAAATGTTTCCATGATTATTTTTTATTAATTGGTTCAACGAAATTAACTTGATATAAAACAATATATAAAATGACTGTTAAAATAGAAGGTTTTACAGGATACTTTTTATTTTTTCCCCACAAAAATGAATAAAAATTTCACAAAAATATTTTGTTTTTCACAAAAAAAGAAAAAAAAAAAAAAAATCCGAAAATTAAAATATACTCTGTAAATGTTCCATTTAACAGCATACTGCTTCATAAAGATGTTAAAATAAAAACACTATTTTCTATTATAAGAACTATAAGCCTAAAAATTACTTCATAACTCTCTAAAAAAATAATTATTATTATGGAACCTTTGAAATTCTTATTTCTATGTCTCCGAATAGATTTATTTAAAAATGTGAAAACAAGTAAAAAAAGAAAATAATAATAATAATTTGTTATTTATTTATTTTAAATTGTACATTATAACAGTTATTAAACTATGAAAGATTAAACTTCAAAGTTTAATCATTCATACTTAAATAAGTTTTACTTTAAGTAATTTAACTTTTTTTTTTTAATTATTATTTTTCTAAAAACTGATATTTCCATTGACAATTTTCATGAATTGGATTATTGTTAAATATATAGTTTTGAAGAAAAAACAGTTCAGTTAAATTGATATAATCTAAATTTAGAAGTGCAGTAAATATATGTTAACAAACTCTCAATGTTTTTCTCAGAGGATTTTTTTTGTACCTCATTTTTATTTATTTACATATTTCAAAATCTGATTGTTTTACTAAAAACACAGCTTTTCCATAACTTGTTATACATTTGGATTATTTAAAAGTTAAAAGTGTATGAAAGTTTTGTACTAGTTTTTGTATAGCATTCTTACTTTACTTGTGTATTATGGTGTAGATATGTAAATAAGAAAATTATTGTAGATTCTAGAGGGGGCTAGTAACGCTAGCAACTGATGTGAATTTTTTGAAGATCCTTGGAACGCTGATTTGTTTTAGTTTATATTGTATACTTTTTATTAGGACAGATTTTGAATTTGTAAAAATTATATCCTTTATTGCAGTTAGGTATGTGTTAGATTTAAAAGAGATAAAACTTTTATTTGTTATAGTAGAAAAAAAGTTAAATACTCTGTTGCATTTTTATATATATTTAAATTTTCAAAATTCTTCAATGTTCTCATATTGATTTATTAAGTTTTGATAATGTTTAAAATTAGGCTTTCTGTGAATTGGAAATTGTTTTGGGCTGTTTTCTCTTTCATACTTTTTTTTTTAATGTTTTTATTCCTAATTTGGAATATTTTTCAGAATAATTTTGAAATTTTCATCAAATTATTTATTTCAAAACAGATGAAATAAATAAATAAAAAGTAAAATAAAATAAAGGAATTTATTTGATGTTTACAAAATAAATCCAAATTAGTTCCAGTAAAATGTCCCCAAACACTAGTGTTAAAAGATGAAAAATAAGAACAACAATATGGCAAACAGTATAAAATACAAAAGCACACAATTTCAAATCCAAGTATTTAATATTTTACAACACTAAGTTGCATAATCTGTAAAACCTACCCCCCCCCCCCCTCAAAAAAAAAAAAAAAAAAAAAAAAAAAAACTTAAATGTAAAATTTTACATTTTACAGCTTCAAAACAAATTTGAAGGGGGGGGGGGGAATCAATTTTTGGTAATTAAGCACTAACTTAACATTCGATTTTCTGAATATGAAAACACAATTTAAAAAAGACTTACTATATAATGAATAATAATTTGATACATTTCGTCATAGATTACCATGGAATTTGACTGATTTAGAATTTTTTTAAAAATATAACCCTAAGTATATTCATTTCAGAAAATTATGGAGTGGAAGGCTGATTTTTTATACCAACTGTGTGAAAAATACCAGAGCCGGGAATCGAACCCGGGCCTTCCGCTTTACGTGCGGATGCTCAAACCATCAAGCTACCCTGGCTGATTATCAGCTAGGCATTTCCCACATTACATTTGTGGAGAAATGCCTAGCTGGTAATCAGCCATGGTAGCGCAATGGTTTGAGCATCCGCACGTAAAGCGGAAGACCCAGGTTCGACTCCCGGCTCTTGTATTTTTCACATAGTTGGTATAAAAAATCAGCCTTCCCCTCCATAATTTTCTGAAATGAACTTTCAGGCTTGATGAATAAATTTCTAAATTAAACTTAAGTGTATTCTTCCATCAGTATTAAAAGTAGGCACAAGTGTATTGCTGATCTCATGCTACACTTTAGTGCATTCTTTTTTCACCAGTTAGAAAGTTCTATGTAATTGGCTCAGTTTAACTCTATTGTTATTTGTTTTGGAAATTCATAGTGTTTATTACCAGATTTTTTTTGGTTATTCATAGTTGCAAACTAGATTTGGAAAAGAAAAATTATTATTGGAAATTGAAATTTTTTTTCTAAATTATTATTAAGAAAATACAAAACTGCCTATTTCTTAGGATTTATATTTATGTCAGATATATACATGTTGCTGTAGGGTTACATACACAAAATGTATGCTTAAAATATTTAAAAAAAAAAAAAAAAAAAAATGCGTATCTGCTGTAACTTAGTTTTTTTTTTTTTTTAAATAAAGTGTGAAAGAGAAAACTGTAATTTTAGTTCTGTTAATTGACTGTTTTTCTCAGAATTTATAAAGTTGATACTTGATTATCTGAATTGATATTTATTGAAATTTAATGAAAATATTTTTAAATACTGTAAAAATCTTTTTTTAGAAAAAGAAACATTTTATCAACATTCTTAAGAGTTGAGCTCCGGTAATCAAAATTCTCCTGTAAAATGACATTATTAAATTCAGTGTTTCCATGCTCTTCATATAAAGAAATTATTTTTAAATATTGTATATAATATATCGTAGCATTTATTTAGTGCAGTTTTTTTTTTTTTTTTTTTTTTTTTTAATTCCGTTATGGCAGGAATCCATTTCTTAGTTCCTATTTGATATTGAATCTCTGGTTTTTCTACACGTTCATGTATTTAACAAAATAACCAGAAAAAAAAGAAACTTGGCTTTGAAATTCTGTTGACAGATTACTCCTTCAAGCAACTATTTATATTATTCCTGTAAATCTTTAATGGTAATGTAATTATGAGCTTTGTATGCATGTATATAGTTTATGTTCGATATTGTCCGAGTTATCAGTTTTAGATAGAAAGAAAATAAATATTTTATTTTTCTTATGTTAAATAGTGGTTTTCCTAATTTTTATGCAGCACCCTGTAGGTGATATGAAATAGGAGATGAAATTTTTATAATTAAGGATTCAGGGTGGAAATCTTTTTATTATAGATATGTTATTTTACAAGTAAAAATCATATGAAAATTGCTTTTGAAAGAATAAAAACTATATAAAACAAAACTGTAATAATAAAAAACAAGCAGAAATTGTTTTTGTTTGAAATAATTAAACACAATCCCTCATCAAATAAGAAAAATGAGTCACAAAAGTTATATCAAAGCTGCAATGACACCCTAAAAAAAAAAAAAGCAATAATTGCTACTTTTACATTGCATCTGTACTTTTCTTACCTGATGAAGTGGCTTTGACCTGAAACAATTAGAGCATATTTTTAAAAATTTATGAACTAGTTTACAAAATATACATTTCTCATTTGCGCAATGAGAATGATTTAAGTAATTTTTTCTTGCTCAGCTTTCTTTTTATTTAAATAGAAATTAATCATTATCATACTCACAGCTTTTTGTATAAAATATATTGAAACCAAAATATTTTTTTTTTTCTTTTTCATTTTGGTTAATATAAATAATTCAAACAGGAAATGATTTTAGTAACATTTAATGTTATTTCAAGTTTCTTAACTTTAGACTGAGATTTAATTTCTTTTATATTACTACACATTCCTCCATGTGATTTTTTTGTGAGAGATTAAATCTAATAATTTTAACATGACATGAAGAAAAAAATATTTAAAATACATTATTTCTGAGATATTTTATTAAATTTAAACTTAAAACAGAATTTAAAAAGTTCTCAATTTATATCTGATTGCCTTTCTTTGTTTTCGATTTTTTCTTTCTTTCTTTTCTTTTCTTTCTTTCTTTTTTTTTTTTTTTTTTTTTTAATGCTTTTTCTCTATTAATTTATAGTAAATATATTTCATGTTTTTCAAGGGTGTTGTGTGTAGATATTGGGAACCACTGTATTGAATCATTCACTTTTTTTCTCTCTATGTGGCGAAACATCATTTGAGGTGACCAGTAAAATGGCCGAATGGTTTTAAACAGATAAGGAATAGTAACATTTTAACACTTCAAAAATGCAACTAGTTTTTAAAACAATAATGGTATATATCTCTTCATCAGGCAATGTAATGTGTTTTTTATCTGATGATGAGATTTGTGTAATTATTATTTTCAAAGCTCATTATCAATTTTTTTTTTTTGCATTTTTGAAATGTCTTGAACTGTTATTGTTTCAAAACAGTACTTGTTTTAAAATTTTGAAGTACAGCTTCATCTTTATTCATGCTTCTGTTTAATCATCATGTACTCTTTTTTAAAAAGTCTAGTCGTTTTGCAGTCACTGGTATGAATTTTTGCATTTCCTTTTTTTATTCCATTCCACTGACTGCAATATATTTTTTTTTTCTTTAAATTGTACATGAATACCAAACAGTAGCTGAACTAATCGGTTTATTTATAATTTCTTTGGCAGCAGTTACGATATATTCTAGGTTTTGTGTTTGGGATGTAATAATATTACAAAAATATTATCCATTTATTTTTATTTTAATAATAATAATAATAATAATAAAAGCGAAATATTTTATATTATTAAAATTTTGTATAAAATTTTACTTAGTTGGCTAAAATTCCATAGTTAAATTTAAATTTCACAAAAATAATGAAACATTACAATTGCTTAAAAAAATTATAACTTTTTTTAATGCACTATTTTTATTAAGCATTCTTCAAATAAAAAAAAAAAATAAAAAAAAATAAAAATAGTAAACTCAATTAATAAGCTATAAATTTGTTTAAATAAAATATCCAAAAAAAGTTAATAAGATTTCCAAAAAAAAGTTAATAAGATCTATATATGTATATATATATATTTAATTTTAAAATTAAATATAAATTGTATTGGTGTCATTAAAAAAGTATGCAATTGAATTTTGCTAATTTGAAATTTTTCAATATTTTTTATTCCCGAATAAAAATTCCTAGTATTCTAAACTGTTGCCAAAAAAATTATAATAATTTCTCTATTTATTTATTTATTTTTATTTGTCTTCTTTGATATAAGCTGATGTCTTTTGCAGTGCCTTTCTCTTAAACTGTCTTCCTTACTTTTAGACATTTTGCTTGTGAAATACTTAGATTTGTAAATAGCAGTTCAATGAAATCCCCTGTGTAATATAAATTAAAAAATACCTCTATTGAAGACCAAAGTGTATCACTGTATTCTTTAATTTAATGCTTAAGTTATGATGGTTCTTTAAAATTGTTGAGTGAATTTTTGAAAAAAAATAAAATAAAGTATGAGCTGTGTGAAAATAAACAGTTTGTAAAATAATTAGTGTTCCTTTATTTTCTTGTCTCTTACACAAGTAACTTATTTAATTTCTTAATAAATAAAGAAATATAAAGAAAGAAAGAAAAAGTATGTGAATTACATAGATTACAAACATTATTCAATTATTCCAACACATATCATTTAAATTCTTATGTATTTTACTTCTGTAATAACACCTTAATATTTATTATTATTATTATTATAATGGAAAGTCCAGTATATAAAGTTTGTAGGATAGCCCAAAAAATACATTTTGTTTTTAAGTATGGCGGAAAAAATAAAAAATATTTCTGCCGACTTATTTTTTATAGAAAAAACATATAATACATTGCTTTCATGTTGTTCTATATATTGTCTAAAAATAGCAAGGCTACACAATGATATATTTTGTTTTTAAGAGCATATAGTACCTAATTCCACTGACAGCCAAGCCTCATGTTACCCATACAGCCACTGATATCCATTAGACATCCAAATTACATTCAATGATCCCTAAAAGGTACAAAATATCTAAAGAATATCCGTTAAAAGTCCTGGATATCCTAGTACTAATTATAGACATCTATTGGATGTTTAAATACAGACGAAATTTAGACGTGCATTTTTCGATGTCTAATAGATGTAACAAGTTCGATCAAAACAAAATTTAGATATTTTCAATATCTATTAGATCTAACAAGTCCGATTATTGGAGATTCGGAGATTTACAGGATATGTAAGAGACATCTAATGGATGTAAAAAAAGAGTGACATTTGAAGTAGTGCTAATAGATATCTGTAGGATATTTATAGAAGTTTAATGGATCATTTTTTAAAACTTTTATACGTGTTTATAGGTGTCTTATGGATGTAAGTGGGTGTGTGGGTATTCTGTGGGAAAATTTGTTTCCATAATTATTCATTATCTAATGTTATCTTTTATATTCTGTTTTCATGTTCAGAAAATTCAAAACTGTTAAATTAGTACTCATTTTCTAAACTTTTTTTTTTTTTTTTTTTTTTTTTTGAGTTTAAAAAGTAATTAAGTGCATTATTCAACCAGAAAATAAAATATTAAGAATGTGAAAAATCAATTTTTTGAAAACAAGTACTAATTTAATGACTGTGAATTTTCTGAATGGGAAAATAGAATTAAAAAAAATACATTATGTAATGATTAATTGTGGAAACAAATTTTCCCATAAGCCTTAACTGTCTGCTCTTAAGTGTTGCAAGAAAAAAAACTCACTATATGTATCTTTATAGATTTACTTCTTTAAAAAAAAAAAGTATGTAATACATTGTTTTGCTTCAACCCTGTAAATTAAATTACATATCTCGTAATAAACTCAATACACAATCATCAGTATCGTCAAATGAATTGAAATTATAGACATTCAACACGAAACAAAACAGAGTCATTGGATTTTTAAATTTTGTTTAAAGTGTTTTTTTTTTTTTTTTTTTTAAATAAATTCTGAATTAAAATCTTGTTTTTTTATTAGTTTCCTGCTTGCAAGGAGCCAAGTTATGTCATCATTGCAAAGCATGAATTTTAGCATGGATTTTGCAATAGTTTTATCAACTTATAGAACAAAACACTGTTTCTGGAAAGTAATTTTTGGGAATTTCTTAGAAAGAAAAAATATTTTTATTACATTGAAATAAATTTTTGATGGCAGGATATATTGAAGATTGATTAATTGTAGATTATTTTACAAAACAAATTGAAAATGTTTATACAAATGTGATCTGCTAAACCTATATACAATCTAATCACATAGGCATTGTTTTCAGGTTAAATATGATTTATTTTATTAATATATATATATATATATAAGTAACAAAAATTAGGTGACCAGAGAACTATAAATTATTATGTAGATTAATTAAAATTTCGTAATTTGAATGGACTGGAGTACATGCTTACATGAATGAGGTTGTTTATGGCTTACAAGTTAGTGATAAATGATGACTGATATTCATTCTTAATGACTTTACATTTCATATCTCCGCTAAGTTCACCACACTGGGAAAAACATGATTGTCATATAAGCATATACTTTTTTTTTTTTAATAGAAGGAATATCAATTCAAATGGCTTTTAGCATATGCCGAGTTTTCGCCAAATGAATTGGGGAAAAACAGAAAGTTCTGCTAATTATTGCATCATACGTTAAAACTAAGTATGCTACACATAGATGCCCATGCCAAACATTACATTTATTTGCAAGATGAAAGGAGACCAATTTAATAAAAAGACATAATATGCTATTATAATCTGCATTATGTTAATAAAAGAATTACATGATCAAAGATTTTGCATATGTTTGAATTTGAAAGAGATATTTATATGGAAAAAGGGAAGATATAAAAATGTAGGAAAAACACTTAAAGGATTGTATGTAGTATGTGAACTTAAGTTACAATTTAGAGGTTTAAAAAAAAAAAAAAAAAAAAAAAAAAATTACATTAAAGTGGTTTTCTACGATTGTGTATATTTTTAGAAAATCTGATAATTTTCATTACATATATTTCTATTAAGGAACATAAATAAGAAAATAATGAAATACAAATCTAAATAAAAAGTGTGAAATTAATAAATATTGTTCTACATTTTTAAAACCTCTCAATTCTTTGATATAATAATTATCACCTCATAAATTCTACCATTTTCTCTAGCACATTTTAGAAAACAATATAACTTGATTCCATGTGAACAGGAAAGTATTTAATAACCTTTTTATTTGTGTTAATGATGCTATTTTATGTCATTCATTTTTTGGTTATTAACACCTAAAAATGATACATTAAATTGAAATGTTAAAATTTTACAAATTATTTTCAACTGGAAAATAATAGGAAATTATTACGAAAAATTTAGTTTGATAAATTTCAGAAATTCATTTAAATTTAATCTAAGCAAAGTTCATTAGGGATTCATTCTAGTAAATTAATTATAATCTATTTAGAGCTTACATTACCTATCTGTACTGACAATTGATGATCATATTATTCTGTGAAGAAATTTGTTTGTAAAATTATTCATTACCTAATTTAAATATATATATATATATACTTCATTTTCTCATACAAAAAATTGGTATTCAACAAAATTAAAAAAATTTCATTAGGTAATGAGTAATTCTGTGCACAAATTTCTCCATTGTATTACATTGGCTTTTTGCTAAGAATGAATGCATTGTGCACTCTTTATGCAAATATTAAAAAATATGTAATTTTTCATAGCCCAAAATTTAGTGCACATATTATTAAAATACAAAATTTCATTTTAAAAGAAACAGGATTTTGATCTAACAAGCAAGTGTTAAACATACTTTTCTAAACAGTGAAACAATCAGTCATATCAAAAGTATATTTTTTTCTTTTTAAGATTTAAGAGCGGACAATACCTAATCTCGCCAGCAGCTTTGGCCCATGTTATTCTATGGGAAAATTTGTTTACATAATTACTCATTACATAATGAATATTTTTCAATTCTGTTTTCACATTTAGAAAATTCATAAGCGTTAAATTAGTTCTTGTTAATTGATTTTTAAAAATTTTAGTATTTCATTTTGCGACAAGAAAATAAGAAAAATGCATTTTGTGAAAAATCGCATTTTTGAACTCAAAATTAAAATGTAAAAATTAAAAAAAAAAAATGGATTTTTCAAAAATGAGTACTCATTTAACGGTTATGAATTTTCTGACTGCGAAAACAGAATTAAAAAATATACATTAGGTAATGTGTAATTGTCGCAAAAAATTTTCCCATAGAATAACATTAGCCACGGCTGTCCGCGGGATTAGGTATTGTCCGCTCTTAAGGTACTATGAGGGTTTTGAAAGTTAAAAAATCTGGTGTGTCACTCATACGTATTTCTCTTACAATGAAATTTAATTCTATAAATACAGATTGGAGATTAAGGGGTAAGGTAACGTTAAAAAGTACTATTATGTAAACCTATGTTAAAACAATTCAAATAAGGCTTCAGAACAGCTTTATTTGACAAATAATTCTGTGTGTGTGTGTGGGGGGGCTACAGCCACCCTCAACCCCCCCCCCCATTTCATTAATGTACCCTACATTTATACAGAATTCAAATCTGTTATTAAATTCAAAAGTACATTTAAAATTATTGAGACAACTTTCACATGCAACATTCCTTGAAACTTATCAATCTTGATCAAACTTTTCTAATAACAAACGTATTAACTTCAAAATAAAACTTTTGGATCGCCTGAAATTATTTGTTTTTAATTTACTCTAAGAGACACAGACAAATATCAAACATCAAAAACGTGACTGGTATTCAAGAAGTCTCAAAACGTGTAAATATACAAAAACCACGTGATGAATATTTAACTTAAAAAATAGATTATTTACCATATGGCTCTGAGGAATTAATTTCAATTTCTGAGCAGTTTTTCTGGACATGGTAAAATTAAGGCGCTTCCACTAACAATAAAAATCTGGTGTGTCACTCACACGACTGACTTTCTCTTACCCTGAAATTTAATACTATAAATACAGATTGGAGATTAAGGGGTGAGATAACGAGTACTGTTATGCAAACGTATGTTAAAACATATCAAATTAGGCTTCGGAACAGCTTTAATTGACAAAGAATTCTGTGTGAGGTGGGGCTACCGCCCCCCTCAACCTCCCCGTTTCACTACTGTACCTACATTTATACAGAATTCGAATCTGTTATTAAATTCAAAAGTTCATTTAAAATTATTGAGACAACTTTCACACCAACATTCTTTGAAACTTATCAATCTTGATAAAACTTTTCTAGTAACAAACAAATTAAATTCAAAATACAACATTTGGATCGCTTGAAATTATTTGTTTTTAATTTATTCTAACAGATACAGAAAAAGGTCAAACGTTAAAAACTTGACTTCGGTATTCAGGAAGCCTCAAAACGTCTAAATATACAAAAAACCAAACAATGAATATTTAGCTTTAAAAAATACATTATTTACCATATGGCTATGAGTAATTAATTTCAGTTCCTGAGCAGCTTTTCTGGACATGGTAAAATATTGAAGTAAAGCATTTCCACTAACAATAAAAAAGAATGTTTCTGCACGTAATGTACACAGCACATGGTCCACATAAATATAATTCTATGTTAATAACACACTGCACAACCTGAAATATACTTCCATCAATGTTCAAGTATTGTCGCACTATACTCTAGTTCTTTGTGTAGCCCTGTAAATGAACAGTGAATGATTTCTATACCATATTCTGCATGAAACATGGTTTTAAGCATATGAAAAATATATAATCGTTTCATTTGGTTTAGTGGAGTCTGTAGATGTTAAACTCTACTTACCTGCAATTTCCCCCATTGACGTGTAATGTATTTAAATTCTTTTGGGTGTCCCTGTACACGAACCATTTACTTGATCTCAACGAAAAATTTAGTGTAGCATCCCTATATGATACACATTTAGAATACCAAGTTTTGACTTTGTGCAATTATTTGTTCTTGAGATATGCTGATAACAGACAGACACACAAACCGACCGCTAAAAACATGATTTTTGGATTCAGAGGATCTCAAACATGTGAATATAACAAAAACAATTCACTCCCTCTTACGATTTTCCAGTTTCTAGTCGCCAAATCCCCTGTAAGTCTATGGCGAAATTTGTTTATAGAATTACTGATTACCTAATTGATATTTCTAAATTCTGTTTTCCCATTCAGAAAATTCACAACCGTTAAATTAATACCCATTTTCCCAAAAATTTAATTTTTTAAATTTTAATATTTCATTTTACAGCTAAAAAATGCATTTATTTTTAAACTCAAAATTCAAATTAAAAAAATTTTAAAAATAAATTTTTGGAAAACGAGATGCTTTCCATGGGCGTCTTTTTAAGGGCCCGTATTTACAAGAGTTTCAGACAAAACCACGGAAAACTCCCAGCTGCTAGGTCGTCCAGTGCCAACTGGGAACGAATCCGGCACATCCCATCTACCAGCTTTGAGCGCACACTTAAAATTCAATGCACATTATTTAAAGAAACTAGTGTGCTATCGTCACCACAAAACTTTTTTATATATCGTTCTATATAACAGCGCCACCTACTGGTTAATATGCACAGATACTAAATGAACTTAGCTTCTCACAATAAATATTTTATATGTGCAGTTTTGTGCTCTTTTAACCAATAGATGCCGTGTTATAGCAATCTGGAAAACCACAGAAAGTTAGTAATAGCAGCATCATCTGTTGGCCGATATTCACACAAATTGAATAAAAATATTTTTTCAGAATGTCAAAAAAAGCTGCTTTTTTTTTTTTTTTTTTTTTCCAATTCTTTTCCCTAGTACTATTTCTAAAAAACAAAATTTATAATATATTTTCGCAGGTAAACCAGCACTTTGTCTGTATAAATGTATTATAAATTTTATGTTATGGAAATAGTGGTAGGTACGAAAAGAAAAAAAAAAAGTCGCCAGTAGCAACCCTGTATCCATATTAAATTTATGCACTTTGCCTGTATAAATATTTATAAATTTTATGTTATGGAAATAGTGGTATGAAAATAATAATAATAATAATAAACGTGTCCTGTAGCAGCCCTGTATCCATATCAAGTTTTGTGCTTTTATATGCTATTGAAGCTACAGTATAGTTTTCTTATAAATAGAAAATATTGAGCACAGCAGCGCCACCTATCGATTGATATGCATTCAAAGTGAGTCAGCATGGTTTTTTATAATAGCCATTTGACATATATTGTGTTTGCTGCACTTATACGATATGGAATATACGATTACGATATAACCTTTCCATAAACGGAGAAAGTTACAGCTTAGCAGTTCTACCTTTGAAGCGAGGTGCATCCAAATTAAATCAGCCTAGTTTTTCACAACGTCCCTGTCACATATCAAGTTTTGTGCCCTTATACGCTATAGAATTTGAGATATAACCTTCCCATAAATGGAAAAAACTGCAATATAGTAGCGCCACATGTTGGACGATGTGTGGCAAAACCTAATCAACATCATCTTATGTCAAGGTCCAACCAAATATTAAGTTTTGTAGAATCACATATATTGTTTCATGACATACAATGCTCACAAAATATTGATAATACACACAGGCAAATAGTTTCTAAAAATGGTCAAATCGTGGTGAGGACATCTAAAATGGTGGAAATTAATCGAAAATTGGAGTTGATGAAGGAAATGGTTAAAAGAAAAAATTAACACTTACATTTTTTCTTTTCACACAAAGTTTTTTAAGAATCCCCCCCCCCCCCGTTCATTTTTTTATTATTGAAATTCAAGCATTTTCTGTGAGCTGTTTATATAAATTCTGCCATAGTTTCAAAATAAATAATTACTGATTTTTAGACGAAATAACTACAGAGCATATTTTTTTTTTTTCTTTTACTAAGCATATGCAGGTCGCGCTACACGGCCAAACGAAGTTTTTCGCAGTTTTTTTTCTGAAACTTGCATGAATACGGATCCCACCCATACCTAAGTTCCAGTTCCAAGAATACACTTCTCCTTTAACAGAACTAATCAATTCTAACGTACATTGTTAAATAGCTTCTTAAACAAAAGTTTAGAAAATCTTAGGCATTGATGGTATAATAATTACACAGGTCTACAAAAATAATGTTGGCAAAATTTGATTTGATACTTTTAGCTGTTTCTAGTATGTTTTCATAATTAATTGGTAACATACTAGAAAAGTTGCCATATAACTATATTGGTTGGTGGATGAGTCACACAATAAATTGTGTCCGTAGCTACCCTTGGATAGATTTGGATTTGGGAGTTAGCCGAGTGGCAACTCTAGGGTCTGAGGCCAAGGGGCAGTGCCCTCCGTAGGGGGTCTTTCTAAGGGATCCTAGCCCGTATTTACGCAAGTTCCAGAGAAAACAACGAAAAACACCGAACGGCTAGGTCTATGAGAGCAACCTAGGATCGAGCTTGGCACCTCACGTCTACCAGCTTTTGAGCGCAGACCGCAGAACCGCTCGGCCGCTGGTTTGCATCCTTGTCATCCTTGGATGACAAAAAATCGTGATAGAGAAAAACTGCATTCAGTTTCGGTTTCAGGTCAGGTAAAATTATCAAATCAGTTTTAGATGTAGACCTGTGTTATTAGAAAAAGAAAATCAAAAGAAATTCATTATTAAGATAAAAGAATAAATTTAATTCTATGAAAAAGAAAAACGTAGAATGAGATGTAACTGAAATTAAATCATATGTTGCTACCAAATAAAAACCCATGGATTAAAAAAATAATTCCTCTAAGAAATGACTTGAATGGTGCTGACATCTATTAACAATAACTAGAACTAAAACTTTGATAATTGTACCAAGTTACACGTACAAATTAATATGTATTTATTGTATTACATTAAATATTTTCTCTTTAAATTTGCTTTGAATATATATTTTTTAGTAAGTTACTAAAATAAAATTTAAAAGGAAATTATTTTCTTTTTCTTTAAGATAAGAAATTTTGACATAACATAACAGTTTGAATTCGTTTGTACATTTTATATAACTTGAGTATTTTGTTAACAATAATAATAATAATAATAAATCTTTTAAAACAAATTTTAAGCAAATGACTAAGAAAGTAAAATAATATCGTGAAAATAATATATGTATGTAAATTATATAAATAAATATATGTGTGTGTCTGCGTATGAAAAACATTAAGCTTACTAAGAATTACTGCACATTTTATAGATTTTATAAGCCTTACCAGTGATTAAAAGGTTCTGCTCTTGTGCTCTGAAAACAAGTAGACCAGCAATGTCCTAACTAGAACATTTTTTTGTAAGAGTTCAAACTTTAGTACATAATGTTGAGCGCTGAGAATTAACTAAAACTTAAAATGTTCAACAAATCTGCCAAATATCAGTAAAGGAGAGAAGACAGGGTAAATTGCAGAGCTCCTTCCTTCTCATACTATACTTTGTAGAGGGGGAAAGTGCCAGGTTCGAAACTTTGTTGTATTCGTCAGCCTACCCATTCAGAGTTTTCTTGGTTCATATTCACTCCTGTTTTATATTTGCTCATATTCATTGCCGTGAATATGAGCAAAGATCCCCCCCCCTTTTTTTTTAAAAGACCCACAGGTGAGCAAGGCCATAGCCACGGAGTATTATTGAAAGTATTGAAAGTAGTATTGATTATTAAATAATACTCCGTGGCCATAGCCAAAGGGGGAGTCAAACAACCACCGAAACTTCAGATTTGTTGCAAATTTTTGAGCTATACTTATTTTTTAACACTCAACATTGTGAACGAAATTTTGAACACCCTCCAAAATTTTTTTTCTGACTACGGCTTTGCTATTGAGGGCTTTTCACCTGGGAATAGGTCCCATCCGCAGATAATTGATATCGATGCATTAATCCATACATCAAGATCAGCGCATCAACACATACATACGCACGTCCATGCGACAAAAAATTACTTTTATAGTGCTGCCATCTATCGTGAAAATTTATTAATTCAATAATGATGTTGGTGTTGTTGTTAGGGTTAATTCTGATTGACTGCACAAATGGTCCTAACCCTGAGATGTGTGTGTGCCTTCGTGAGGGTTTTTCTCACAGACTAAGGAAATACTTAGACCCGGTCAGACGGCTTTCTTGAATGGGGAAAAGTGAAGTAACTGTAAGGCGCTTAGAGCGACCGGCGGCCATATTGGTACAAGCAAGAAACCAGTAACATTGCAATCTGTATATGTAAAAACGAATGCATGTCTGTCTGTTTATCCTTCATCCATTACAACACCATTCATCCGATCGCCATGAAACTTTGTGAAATTGTCGAGTACACTCCCGCGAAGATTTCTGGCATAATTTTTTTTTAATATCGCCCCCCCTCAGGGAGAAGGGGGGGCAAGAACGGGATTAAAGCATATTTTTTACTTTCTTCTATATGTAATATAGTATTGGATTCGCGAAAATTTTCGACCTCCGTTTTTTGATGGATTTACATGTTTTGGGATGTCCAGAACACGAATTAATAGTTTTTAGAAAATGTCTGTCTGTCTGTCTGTATCATTTTTTTGTGGACGCTGTATCTCACGAACCAAAAATAATATGAGTTGCAAAATTAATATGAGTTATTGGTAATAGTAATAGTTAACTAGGAAAAAATTTTTATGCATGTAGGGGCATCAGTTCCCCCCCCTGGGGGGGGAAGTACCCCCCCGTTGAAGTAAATTTTCAAGATGGGTATCTTTCGAAAGGTCTCGTTGATAATAGTAATAGTTAACTGGGAAAAAAATTTTGTGCATGTGGGGGCATCGGTTCCCCCCCACTGGGGGGGAAGTACCTCCCCGGGGGGGGCAATGTTTCAAGATGGGTATCTTTCGAAAGGTCTCGTCAATACCTTTAAAACGAATGGTTGAACCATAAATCTGTGATAATTTAAAACAAAGTTATCGATTTTTTTTACTTTTAACAAAAAAAACTTAGAATAAAAAAACTTTTTTTCTTTTTTTAACGAAATTTAACCAAACTTGGTATTTAGTTGGTCTCCGACATAAACTGGTGCTGATTACATTTGGGGATCAATCGCTCAACAGGTGACGCTGTGATCTCATTTTTTCTAAATTTTTAACATGGCAGTATAGGACAAAATGTCGTATAAATGTACATAATGAGAGTTATTTTTAACTTGTGATTGTAAATTTAATATGAGTTATTGATAATAGTAATAGTTAACTAGGAAAAAATTTCTGTGCAAGTGGGGACATCGCTACTCCCCTGGGCGGGATGTACACACACACCAGGGGGAGGGGTAAATTTTGAAGATGGGTATCTTTCGAAAAATCTCGTCAATACCTTTAAAATGAATGTTGAACTATAAATCTGTGATTATTTAAAACTAAGTTATCGATTTTTTTTAACTTTTAACCAAAAAAAAAAAAAAAAAAAAAAAAAAAAATCGTATTTTTTAATTTTATTTTTTTTATTGTTACTATTTGAATATGTATTGCTTTTAACAAAAAAAAAAAAAAAAAAAAAAAACTGGAAAAAAAAAATCGTACTTTTTTTAAAAATATTGTTACTGATTGAATATTAATAGGAAAATATAGAAGAAAGTCTTGTGGTGGCCACAACATACTAGTCCACATTTGTTTTATTTCTCAATGAAAAAAATAAATATCCAATATTCTATTCAGCGACGTAATGGTTAATCTGCAACGCTTGTCTGGCAAATGTCTACCACACCTCATAACGCTAAAATAAATATGGAAATTTTTTGTTGATCAAGTATATTTACTGAAACTTACCTGCGAAACGTATTGCCCGGAACCTTCTTAGATGGTCTATTGGTGCAACCATAGGCTGCACAAGCCATTTTTCACGATTTATAGCCTCCTTTACAATTAATATAGAATAATACCAATACGATTGTATGAAAAACGCATTAATGTTTTGCTTATACCAATGTGGCGGCTCGGTTACAGTTGAGACTTCACTTTTAGAACCGCCTTGCCCGGTCTAAGTATTTCCTTAGTCTGTGGGTTTTTCTAAGGGGCCCTCGCCCGTATTTATGCGAGTTTCGGAGAAAACTATGAAAAACTCCGAACGGCTAGGTCGATGAGCGTGACGTGGGATCCAACCCTACTCTCCCCATCTACGAGAAGACGAATGGAAATCACTATGATATAGATTGTAAATATTTAATAAGTAAGAAGTATTTGATCATTAAAAATAAATATAATTTTTTACAAAATTCACTATATTTTCTATTAAAAGTTGGGGATGATAATTTAACATTTAAATGATCATTAACATAATATTTATTTGTTTATTAACTTAATGCTCATTTGTATGAGCATTAAGTTAATGTTTATGAAAGATCCCACCATAATATCTAAAAAATACCCCCATGCCTGGAAAGCTTTCCACCCACAGGTTGTACGGTCTGGAATTCTTGATTAATTCATAGGCTTGAATTCAAAATACCCCGTCGAAATGGCGCACATTTAATTGAAGAGGGTGATCTACGTTTGTTTCTTCATTCTGAAAAAATAATGAACAAATTTTAATAAGTTTTGGTTCTTTTATAGATGGTCATTGATCTTGATGGTTCAGATGAGTAATAGATATTTTAATTAACAGACATTTTACGTAAAAAATTAGAAAAAAACAAAAGTAAAAATGAAAGAGAAATGACCTTGTAAAGACTAAATTCCCAATTGGGAGCATCGAATTAAAATTTCCCCCCAAAATTGTATTTTACCATGTTTTTATTAACTCGCTTTCTTGTTTAATTGTGCAGTACAAATCTTGCAACTTGCAATCGATTTTAAATAACTTCCCGCTTAACTAGACATTTGAAATTTTTAGAATAGCTCAGAACACGATGACAATTTATTTATATAATAGATTCCAAATTTAATGATATTGATATCTTTTCAGTTAAACTCTATTTTTCAAGTTGTATGCTGCATGTTGTTATTGGAAATCTCCTGTCTTCTTTTTAAGATTAAGTTTCTTCTATGAGCATTTCTGACATGTAACCCTTATGAGACCATACTAGAACTCAACCTTATCTCTTATTTTGTTCAAGTTGTGTCTTTTTGCTGTAACCTTATCAAAATTCCTGCGATATATAAGATGCTGACTCATCTATTTTTATGTAAAAAATTACCTGATGATGCCATAGCCTTGCGGCGAAAAGCTTTGTAAACGATTTTAATAAATTTTAATATGTGTTTAAAGTATTTTTTAATATATTTTAATTATATGTTAACACGTGTGCTGAGTACAAATTCTAAACTTTTAGAAGATTTAGATTTTAATTAAATTTCGAGCAATTATTCATGAAAAACGTAGAATAAGTTGAATAGTTTTTACTGATGTATACAATGTTAATGGTTCGTTTACAGAGGCATACAAAAGAATTTCATGACATTATTTTCTATAGGCAAATTTTTATTTAAGCGCATTTTAACGCATTTATGCTGCATTCAACATAATGGAATTAATATACATTATAAAGATGAAAAAAGCATATATACTCTAAAAAAAAAGGGATATGTATAGACTAAATGATTTATTTACGGGGCCACACAAAAGAATTCCGATGACATTCTATAACCACCCAAGTGATGTCAAACTAGGTTGAAATATTAATGAGTTATAAATAATTAAATAGGTGTATTCTTTTTCAGTGTATATAATTACTGTGTTTCCTTTTTCAAAAAAATTTCGTACTATTACGGTCTATAGTCGGTGTTTTTTAAAAATGTATGTTAACATAGTTACACTTCATTAAATATGATGAAATTTTATTAGAATTTTAAAAGCATGTTTTTCTGGGGAAAATCTTGGGTATAGAATTGGTAATTAATTTATAGGTTTACACAAAATAATTCCGATATGTAATGTAATCATTTTACATGAAATTTGGTACAAGTATTTATGAATTACAGAGAATTAATAAAAAAATATCAGTTATTAGGAATACATCCTATACATACATATGCAGATAATTATAGAAAGAGAGATACAGCGGGGGTGGGGTGGGGTTGAGGGGGGCGGCAGCCCTCCTCAATAACGTATCTGCTTCTGTAGCAAGTCAATCGAGTCAATATATATATTATATAATAAGGAATAAGTAAAAATGTTCTGTTGAATAATGTGTGATGCAAATAGGACGTTGAGACTCCTGATCTGTAGATCCACTAGTTGTATATTTAGTCCAATTAAAAAAAAATTTTTCCTTTTCGCATCAAGTTAAAAAAAAAATGTAAATAGAATTGAGAAAATATTGTGAAAAAAAAAAAAAAAAATGGAACAGGATCCCTTTGGCGAAATTAAAAATTTGGAATCGATGTAGCTCAGTTGTTTCTTGCCAATTTTTTTATTTACGTAATTGTGATAGCCATTTTGATTCATCTCGAAAACAGCAATAAAAATTTAAACGCCGCCAAAGGCGTCCTATTCAAAAGTTGTACAGTGAAACTTGAATAATTCGAACTTGTTTAGTTCGAAATTCTGGATAATTCGAATTTTTTAGTCGGTCTCTTGAATTTTGTACTAAAATAATGCTAAAAAATCATGGATAATTCGAATTCTATTTTGGATAATTCGAATTTTTCATGCGATTACCTTTCAAATATTACAGTAAAATTTCTTCCGGGATTTTTCTCAGTTAAAGTTGCATTATTTTCTTTAACAGTCTTTCAAAAAAAGGATAAGGAAATACAAGAGTATTTCCTACCTAGTGTATCAGAAGATATGGTCCATATGCATGAAATTTGAGGGGTTTTTTCATTGAAAGTCATGTCTAATGTACAAGATTCTATTTTTGTATCAATTAATAGGTTAAAGTCATATGCTATGACACAAAGATTGCATTTAAAGAAGCAATCAAAAATATCTGAATATTTTTTAAAGTGTTGAATAATTAAGCTCGTAGAAAAATATTGATTTAATTTTGGGGAGGGGGTGTTGTAGCAGTATTCTTAGATATAAGGCTTATGATCGTAGAGTTTTATTTTTTTAATTTATCTCTTCTTTTTGACAAAATAGTATATGTAATTCAAATTTTTGGATATTTCGAATTTTTCTCTGGTCCCTTTAACTTCGAATTATCCAAGTTCTACTGTAATTAAGCTCGTAGAAAAATATTGATTTAATTTTGGGGAGGGGGGGGGATGTAGAGTATTCTTAGATATAAGGTTTATGTGTTAAATATTTGATCGTAGAGTTTTATTTTTTTAATTTATCTCTTCTTTTTGACAAAATAGTATATGCAATTCGAATTTTTGGATATTTCGAATTTTTCTCTGGTCCCTTCAACTTCGAATTATCCAAGTTCTACTGTACCAGAGAAATTTTAAGAAATAAATATAGTAACGAGGGTTTGAAATTAACGGTCGTCCGTTGGTCTGGGACCGAGACAACAAAAATATTTACCAGGCTAGTAAAATATAAATTCTAGTAGCCCTCCGGATCAGTGAAACTTTTGATTTTTTTTATATTTTACTTTTCGCTAAAACTGCCCGTACGTCTATCACAGAATAGTATGTTATAACTGTAGTAAGTGTACTTCATTGTTATTGCCAATATCACCTATTTTCTGCAATTTTTCATTTAATTTCACTCTATTAACCTTTTTCTTTACTTTTTCTTTCCTTTTCTTTTCTTTTTTCTTTTCTTTCTTTCTTTTTTTTTTTTTTTTTTTCTTTTTACTTCTAATTATTAATGATAAATATGTAACATTCAGCTTGTTCATTAAAACATTTTTTTGAATTATATGAGACTTCATCTGTATTTTTTAAATAATTTACAAAAAACTAATTACTATATTTGCCCTGTAAATTTATAAACAAACAAGGTTTGAGTAAAACAGAGTTTTGCAAATTTATATTGGTTGAGTGCGAAAGTTCTACCCGTTTTTGGATATGCAAATTTGCAATGGAACTGACGTCACACATGACATTGTAATGACGCAAACCGTCGGCCAATCAAACGAGTAGATGCCTCACATATAAATGCATTGTGTCTCACAAGGTTAATCATCTAAATAAATATATATATATATATATATTAGGGGGTGTAACATGGAAAGTGAGAAGCAGCATATAAGACGATGTTTGTTATACGAGTTCGATAAAAAGAGTACGGCAGCCGCAGCATGTCGCATGTTTGTCAAGTTTATGGGGAAGATGCAATAGACGAAAGCACATGTTGTTGATGGTTTTGTAAATTTAGGGAAGGAGACAAAAACTGCCAAGATCAGGCTACGAGTGGACGGCCATCACACGTTGGAGACGACGATATTGACCAAGCCATAAGGAACAACCCGAACCCAACCGTGCAAGAATTAGCGAAGAACGTCAACGTACACTGGACAACGGTCAAGAGACGGCTGGTTAAGTTGGGTTTTACGAGAAAGTTGGATTGTTGGGTTCCGCATAACTTGACAGCTAATCAACGGGATGACCGTAACGCAACCTGCGTTTCCTTGCATTCCCGGTACAAAAATGACACATTCTTAACACGAATTGTGACAAGAGATGAGAAGTGGGTTATGTACCGTAACGTAAAGCGTCGTAGGACTGTGCCCCCCCCCCCCCTTCTGATCCGCCTGCATCGACTTCGAAAGATGAACTTCGTCCCAAGAAGGTATTATTGAGTGTGTGGTGAGATATGCAGGGAATAATTCACTGGGAGGTCCTGCCACTAAACCAAACTATCAATGCTGCCTTCTACTGCCTACAGTTAGACAGGCTGCATTCAAATTTGGTAGCAAAGCGGCCAGGTCTCACCAATCGTCGCGGTGTTATCCTTCATCACGATAACGCCAGGCCACATGCTGCTGACATCACTCGCCAAAAGTTACTGGGCTTTGGTTGGGAGGTTTTACCCCATCCTCCCTATTCACCTGACTTAGCACCAACTGACTATCACCTATATCGTGCGTTGAAGAATTCCTTCAGTCAGAAAATCTTTGGTGATCTTGATGCTGTGAAAACTGCCATCCAAGACTTTTTTGACTCGAAACCGCCGGAATTTTACCTCCGTGGGATTCATCTCCCACCAGAAAGATGGCAAGAGGTTATAGATAGCAATGAGGATTATGCACAATAATAGATACTGTTCATTTTGCGTTTATTTGCTCTTCTTTATGGGTTATAAAAGCAGGTAGAACTTTTGCACTCACCCAATATAGGTATATATATATATTTAAAAATATAATAGAATGGGTGGACGGACAAGTCAAATGAAGTACGGACCAGTGAAATTTTAAAATTACTGGTCCTGCGGACCAGTGACTAAATTTTCTCATTTTCTATCCCTGATAACCGTTGCTAAGCAATGCAACGCAGTTACCGCATGCCTTTATATGGAAGAGTAGACTAGGAAAAAGTTCTGTCGTATAAAATCAAATTCTGTTTTGTACAGAATTTTATATCTATTACTTAGAAAACTAAAACAGGCTTAGATTATTATTATTTTATATTATTATTATTATTATTATTTTCTATTTAGGGCAGAAAAAATATATAAATAAAAAAGGTTGAATTAATAAATTGTTTGAATCGCTACTTACTATATTTAAAAAACATATTTTTTTTCTAATAAATCTAAATATTTTATTTTATTAAGTAAATTCCTGTCTTTAATTTTCAATATCGAAAAGAAATATCTAAAATAATAACAGTTATTATTAAATTGCGCTCTAAGATAAATAGCGACGTGTTCAAAAAGAATAATTCACAAAACAGAATTCGAAAACGGAGATATCCGTAAAATACTTAGCAACAAAAATCCCATAGGATTACGTAGGGAAGACAAAAAAAAAAAAAAAAAAAAATAGGTTGAATTGGACTAAATAAATAAATTATTATTTTTTTTTTTTTTTTGTTTTTTCAAATCCAACTTTTAATTATTGAAGGTTTGAAGAAACCATACATTGATGAACAATAGATATTGGTCCTCAATTCATGATATATCCAAAGCAGAAAAGAAACCAACTAAATAACAAAAACAGCTGACAGAACTGGTTTGTATTCTATATGAGAAAAAAAGGAGAGAGGGAAAAAAATCGTCTGTGAAAAAAGGGAACAAATGATATTTTCAAGCGCCTTCCTTGGCGAACATTTAAAAGTGCGCCAAGAAACCTATTCAGTGTCGTACTGTGACACTGGGATGGAATTCTCATGGTCAAAACATGAATGAGCCCGCTTAAAATATTCAGGGCCTTTTTAAAGAATAGGCCTATGAGGCTCGGGCCTAACTTTTAAATTTCAAAGGAGCCCCAAAATCTCCTTTTCATGGGGTTTTCAACTCTATTGTTTCAGAAAAATGTAATGATTGAAATATTTAGTAAAAATAAAAGAATATAAAAACTACATTGCAGATAAATGCACATAAATGTTTGTTGCCATCATACAGCTATATATAGCATTGAAAATATGTCTATTTCAAATAAATAAATGAATAAATGATTAGATAAAAATTATAAATAAAAGGAAAATAAAATAAAATGAAATTCAAATATTGAGACACTCTTTAGCTGTGTATTGGGGGGGGGGGGGTGACTGCAATTTATTTATAAAAATTATTATACATAAATAAATAAAATTAATATTTATTTTCATATGAATTTCTATTTTATGTATTAAAAGTGCTGTTTTCTTGAAATTTTTAAGGTGAATTTATCAAGGTAGTCAGTAGAATAATGACAGGTGTGTGTGTGTGTGTGTGTGTGTGTATATGTGGAGGGAGGGCTCCGTGTGACACCGGACTTACACTTTTGTTGAGTCTTAAGCGGGCCTTGCAAATACTTATGACTTACATGGTATTAGCTGCATGATTTTTGGTGTACATAGTGTTTATGATTTGTACATGGGAACAAATAAAAGAATTTTTATATATTACGATTTGTGGATGACATTTCATTTAAGTGCATTTTAGCATTGTTGCACTGCATTTAATTGAATGAAATTGGTATATATTATTAAGATTGTTTTAAAGCATGGTTTTCTATAGAAAATAGCCTACTTAGTTATTAAAAAATATATTATAAGGGTACAGAAAAGGATTCCGTTCCGTTATGTATTAAACGTGATATATACTGAATGTGGTTTTGCGATAGTATATACTTATATTGAAAAAAAGAAAGCAAATAATCAACAGGAGTTTGAGGTGATCTCCATGCAGAAATAGAGGGTGTTCCAGAATTCGACCGACAAATTCATTGGTGCTTAAAGAGACCTTCTATTATTCCTTTCGATTTGCCAGTCGAATTTTGGAACACTCTGTATAACTACAGCTACAAAAAAGAAAAATAAATAAAACACATTAGTCATGTGCAGTGGAGAGAAAAAAATGGAATTAAATTCTGCTGAACAGTAATTTTATAATGCTTTTTAACAAAGTTCTTTTTCTTTATAGACGATTTGTGATCAGGATATATTTAAAAAAGATTATGCGGTTTGCGCATAAAATCATTTATATATGCAGTAAAAATACGCATATCAAGTAGTTCTATATGATATTTATTTATTACCTTAGTCTACCATTTTGTATTTTTGAACCACTAAATCTTAACTTAAGTGGCTCTTTATCTTCCTGGGTGGAGTGGCGTAAACTTTTTTTATGACCATTAAAAAAAAAAAAAAAAAAAAAAAAAAAAGTCAATTTATGCAGCTAAAAGATTCTAGAAAAAAATTTATTAATTTTTGAACAATGAGAATTTATAATGTTTGTTCACAACGTTCTTTTTATTTATAGACAATTTGTGTTCAGAATATCGTAAAAATTTTGTGCTGTTTGGGCATAAAAGCTGATATACGCTGTAAAAACACTTTCAATAAATAAATGTATATTTCTATATATCACTTTAATTTTATTTAATTTTGAATTTTTGTTTAACATTTTACATTTTTTGACCATTAAATCATCGCACAGTCCTTTTGAGACCTTAAATTTTCATTGTTGGTGCGAACTTTAATTATGAGCATTAAAACTGAATAAATAAAAAGCATTTTTGATTTCTATAACCTTTTCCCGGTGTGAGAAAAGTTTACAAATGCCTAAATTTAATAAGAATGGTTTTATTTCTACAACAATTAATAAGACACATCATATACAATAATATAAGTAACATTAAAGTAATTGTTATGAATTTATGATATTTCATAACAATACTAAAAATAATCTATAACAATGATCAAAATAAAAAGTACAAATTGGTTTCCCTAACAATAAATTCTTTGCAGTCATTGAGCAAATTACGAGTATCATGTAATTTGAGACTGTCTCTGTGGTGTATTTCGTCATTGTATTCCTGATTCAATCTATTGGACCTTTGGTAAGTGACGTCACGTCCAATCAATGATCTGTTCATTCCTTTTTACTTTTATCTCTGCTAGAACAGATCAGTCTTAAAAATGTAGTCGTTTATGTTACTTGTGTATTTCATCTGTAATTGTCATAGTCATCTATTAAATTTTATGTGTTTAAAATGAAACGCCTCGTCATATCCTAGTTATGGCTTAAACACAAATCTTCTCCTGCCTATAAAATACTATTATGGCGACCAGGAGTAACGAAAAAGAAAAAAGCAAAAAAAAGTTTTGCTCTTCAACATTTTAATAATATCTACTTCAAGATGATTAAAAATGCAATCTGCAGTTCTTCATAAAGAAAATTGATATTTCGAAAGTAACGTAAAGCGATCGGAGACGGGCAGTTGGTGAGTTTTTGTCTACTGTCGCGGAGGAAATGCATAGGCGCCATCGATAATTACTTGTCTACGATTTTTTATTTTTTCGGGAAAGAAAAAAAAAAGGTATTTACACATTTATTTTATTTTTTTTCTTTCTGTTCTTTTATTAGATTGCATGTTTTTATTGTTAGAACTAGAATATTTTCATTAAAAATGTTTCAAAATTTTAAGGAATTCAATGATTCGGTTGAGTCTTTTGAGATTTATGTCAGGAGATTGGAACAGAACTTTATATTGTTTGATATTAAGGATGAAAAAAAAGTTAGTGCTTTAATAACTTTTATCGGACCGAAATTATATAATTTACTTACAAATTTACTGTTCCCAGATCTCCCTGAATCAAAAACTTACACTGAATTAGTAGATGTCTTAACAAAACATCTATGTAAAATTCCTAACAAAATAACTGAACGCATTAAATTTAGAAAATGTTGTCAAGGAGATTCTGAATCGGTGCAGGATTTTAGTGTTCGTTTAAAGAAATTTGCAACAAATTGCGCGTTTACGGGCGATTCACTGTCAGAAAATTTGTTAGAACAATTTTTACGCGGATTAAAAAATGAAACAATCCAAAGTAAATTAATGTCTCAGGTTGAAGATTTGACTTTTGAAAAAGCAGTAGAACAAGCCGTAACTATGCAAAGTACTGAAAATGACATGATAGAATTACACAATAAGAATTTGAATTTGAATAAAGTTTCTGTTAGTGCTAGGAAACCAAAACAAAATTATTCTCAAAATAACTTAAGTAAACAAAACGTGAACAAAACTGCGAGTGCAAATAAAAGTAAAACTCATTGTTATCGTTGTGGAAATAGCTCTCATTTAGCAAATGTTTGTAAATTTATTAATGCAGTTTGCAATTTTTGTAAAAAACGCGGTCATTTGAGTAAGGTGTGTCGGAACGCACAAAACAATGTTACTCAAAAGAAAAATGTAAATGTTCTTGATACTGTAGACATTTTGTCATTACAATCTGAAGGCATTAAACCTATAAAAATTTGGGTTTTGATATAAAATAGTGCTAAAGCAGAAATGGAGCTTGATACAGGATCGGCGATTTTCGCCGTACCGATAAATCGTTTTCGGAGATTATTTCCAGAACATAAAATGTTTCCTGCTGATATACAATTAAAAACAGCTACGGGAGAAATTTTCCAGCCCGAGGGATTTGTTAGAGTAAATGTAACTTGCGAAAACAAAACTAGGAATGTTAAGTTATATTTAGTTAAAAAAGACAATTTTCCTTTATTGCTAGGTAGGGATTGGATAACTACATTTAATATATTCCCAAACAATTTACAAACTGTTCCGGTAAACAAAGTACAAATCTCGGAAAATTTAAATAATTTACTGAATGAATTTCCGGATTTATTCACAAATAACATAGGTGAAATTAAAAATGTTAAAGCTGAATTACATTTAGAGAAAGACTCATCACCAATATTTTGTAAATCGCGAACAGTTACGTATGCATTAAGGAATGCGGTAAATGAAGAATTAGAAAGATTAGAAAATGAAGGGATAATAAAAGCTGTTAGTACTAGTAAATGGGCAACACCTATTGTTCCGGTGGTAAAACCTAATGGGAAAATTCGTTTATGCGGCGATTTTAAAGTCACGGTAAATAATTTTTTAAAGGTTGACAAATACCCGCTACCGAAAATTGAAGATATATTAGCAACTTTAGGGGGTGGATTACATTTTACAAAGATTGACTTAAGTCAAGCATACTTGCATTTACCGGTAGAGGAAAATTCACAAGAATTACTTACTATTAACACTCCTAAAGGCTTATTTCAATTTACGCGATTACCATACGGAATTGCCAGTTCTCCAGCAATATGGCAGAGAACTATAGAACAAATTTTAAAAGGTATAGAGGGTATTTCAGTTTTTATCGATGATATATGTATCTCAGGGGAAACGGATGATATACATTTAGAGCGATTAAAACAAGTGCTAGAAAGGTTACGTGAATATAATCTTAAAATAAATAAATAAAAATCTTTTTTCATGAATGATGAAATTACATACTGAGGTTACAAAATTGATAAAAATGACATACACAAACGCAAGAAAAAATTTCTGCTGTTTTAAATGCTCCAATACCTACAAACGTAACTCAGGTAAAAGCATTCTTAGGCTTAGTATGTTACTATTCTAGATTTGTTCCTAAATTATATTGCTTATCTTCTACATGAATTATTACGTAAAAATGTAAATTTTCAGTGGACTAAAAAATGTGAAAATTCATTTAATGCAATTAAACAGGAAATTACTTCCGAAAGGATTCTCACCCATTTTAATCCTAAATCACCCTTAATTTTAGCCACTGATGCTTCTCCTTATGGAATTTCGGCAGTACTTTCGCATACAATGCCAGATAACTCCGAAAAACCCATAGCTTTTGCTTCTAGAACTTTGTCTTCTGCAGAAAAGCGGTATAGTCAGGTAGATAAAGAAGCGTTATCAATAATTTTTGGAGTAAAGAAATTTTTTCAATTTTTATATGGTAGGAGATTTACACTGTATACAGATAGTAAACCCCTAGTTTCCATATTTTCACCCGTAAAAAGTATTCCGGTACTTTCGGCAGCTAGAATGCAAAGATATGCATTATACTTACAAACATTTAATTATGATATTAAATGTAAAAAATCTGCAGAGCACGGAAATGCCGATGCTCTATCACGTCTTCCATTGCGTAGTGAAGACCTACTGCTGCCGTCGTCCGATTCGCTACAGCCAGAAAAATGTCACCAACTTTGTCACCAAATTTATTTGGCAACCCTGATGAAACCGATTGTTTATTTATTCATCAAATCACTTCGTTACCGTTAACTACAAAGATATTATGTGCAAGTTCTAAGCGAGATCCAACATTGAAAGAAATGTACTGACATTTAATATCAGGCACACAGATGCCAAATTACTTACTTTTCGGACATAAACAACAAGATTTTTCTATACTAAATAATTGCATACTACAAGGGAATCGTGTTGTAATTCCTACTGTTCATAGACAAAAAGTGTTAGAAGATTTACATTTTGGCCATTTTGGCATAGTTAAAATGAAAGCACTGGCACGTAGTTTTGTATGGTGGCCAGGTATTGATAAAGACATTGAGAATTTAGCAAATAACTGTTCTGTTTGTATTAAATTAAAACATAATCCTCCCAAAATGGACAACCATCACTGGGAATGGCCTACAACACCTTGGAACAGAATACATGTAGACTTTTTTGGTCCAATGATGGGGAAAATGTTTTTAATCGTAGTAGATGCCCACAGAAAATGGACAGAAGTGTTCATTGTTCCTAATACTACGGCTGAGAACACTATAAACTGTCTTTCTTCGCTTTTTGCCAGATATGGCTATCCTGTGTCCCTTGTGTCTGATAATGGGCCACAATTCATTTCAGAACAATTCGAACATTTTCTACAAAGTAAAGGCATAAAACATAGTTTAACTGCACCATATCATCCCTCTACAAATGGTCAAGCCGAAAGATATGTCCAAATAATTAAAAAAGGATTGAAATCCTTAAGTTCAGAACCCGGAAATCTCCAATTTAAGTTAAACGAATTTCTATTCCAATACCGAATAATGCCTCATATTACAACAGGGGAGAGTCCCGCATCATTATTTCTCAAGAGAAATATCAGATCAAAACTGGATTTACTTGTACCAAATGTTAAAAATTATGTTGAAAACAAACAACATAAAAATGTTTTTAACAAGAAAAAGATAAGAGAATTCCAAATAAATGAAAAAGTTGCAGTACGCAATTACTCATCAGGAGATAAATGGAAAATAGGTAAAGTAATTGCCAGACTATGTAAACTACATTATAAAATTCAAGTAGGTTCATGTATATGGAAAAGACACGTTGATCAACTGAAAAGTGTAGGTTCCAGAGTACAAGTGGAGGAAGCTACAAGTCCTGGTGCAAATATTTCCATGGTTCCCGATAGCAAGAGTCCACACCTACAAAGCAATGGAGAATCTAAGTCTGGTAGGAGGCCTGCCATTATACCAGATCCAGTGCCAACCGATCCTGCCATTACACTAGATCCTGTGCCAACCGATCCTGCCACTACACCAGATCCAGTGCCAACCAATCCTTCCATTACACCAGATCCAGTGCCAACCGACAGTAGATCTGTGTCTACAAAGCCTGGAGAAATTGACTGTGATAAAAATATCAACAGTACTGTAAATAAAGAACTAAAATCAGAACATTCAAAACTTAAAAATACTAATGTGTCTTTTTCTGAACAGGTTGTAAGAAGATCATCTAGAGTAAGAAAACCTCCCATCAGGTATGGTATACAGAATTAAGGGGAGGAGAAATGTGGTGTATTTCGTCATTGTATTCCTGATTCAATCTATTGGACCTTTGGTAAGTGACGTCACGTCCAATCAATGATCTGTTCATTCCTTTTTACTTTTATCTCTGCTAGAACAGATCAGTCTTAAAAATGTAGTCGTTTATGTTACTTGTGTATTTCATCTGTAATTGTCATAGTCATCTATTAAATTTTATGTGTTTAAAATGAAACGCCTCGTCATATCCTAGTTATGGCTTAAACACAAATCTTCTCCTGCCTTGCCTATAAAATACTATAGTCTCTTATTAAAAAGCGAATTTTAAGAAATTTTACGATTTAGGTGAATAATTTTGTTTTGAAAATGGAGGAATTACGTAAAAAGTATCGTCGAGGTGAAATCAGTAAAGGAATATACAAATTTAAACTCTCAGAACTGACTCTTATGAATCTGGAAAGAATCAATTATGCCTATGCGGGAAAAACAGAGGATGGATTTCATAGCTTCACCATCGAACTTAAAAGTAGTAAAACACAGTTGAATGTGTCCGTGAAAGTTTTATTGGATGACCAAACTGTAAAAAATAAAGTCAACTGGCCTAAAATCATCTCAGAAAAAGTGAATCCACTCCTTACATGGGAAAATATAATTGGCCGTAAAGTAAGAGCTTATTGTACAGATAAAAATGTCTTTGGAATGAAAAAATGGGTAAAAGGTAAAGTACGCCATACTTTTGCAAAAGAAAACCACCCAGTTAGTAAATATGTATTTGAAGAAAATCAATTTTACAAAATACGTCAAGATAATGTCAATGACGGAAGTAGTCCTACTGTGAAACCACGTAAGATCACCAAAGCAACACATGCAAATGTCAAAGACCGCCCTCCTAAGTTTGAAAATCCCGCTGAATATAAGAACATTCACAACTTGATTGACTACATTATTAAAAGACACGAACTTATGAAAGTGGAAAATACATCTGATTGTGACACGTTTCTGAGAAAAATGAACAGAAATGAAACAGAACAAGTTTCTGATGAAAATTATTTTGAAAAAAAAAGATCTGTAAAGAAAACGTACAAAAAAAAAAAAAAAAATCAAAGTTTAAAATTTGTTTCAAGAGTAATTCTGTTAATGAAAACAACATCAAAACGAGTAAAAATGAAAGTAATCCTGTTCGAGAAATAGAACTTCATGAAAAGAACATTCCTCATAAGCAAAAGCTGGCATCTGCTGAAAGTAATGTTTGCAATAATGTCAAAACTATCAATTTAGACTCAAATATAATGGAAAATTACGAAGTTGAGCTCATGTCTTATTTCAACGAAAGAAATTCTCGTGAAAACTGTAAAATAGAAAACGAAATAGAAAAAAAGTCTCTGCAGTGTGTTGGTCCAAAGAAAAAAACCTAATCTACTAATTTGGTGGAAGCAAACAGACAATTTTAAAGAGCATTTTTGTACTTGCTTTCCATACAGCAAGAATAAGGCTCGAAAGAGACAGTCGCCATAAATTACTTACTGTCTTTACTCTTTCTGATTTATTTAAAGCATAATAAACAATATAAATGCCATCATGATTGTTCTTTAAAAGTCTTCAATTCATAGCCCTGTTTTGCAATATCCTAAAAACTGGACCCTCCAAAACTCAACCCGCCCGAAGCAGTTCTGTCTGCATGTCATCAGCAGGAAATCTTATCTAAATGGATTTTGTACTGTATATTTTTAAGTTAAAATAAATACTACTTCGGGTAAATTGCTTTGTTTTTAGTTTCTTTTGTATTTTCAATTTTTGAACTTACATTACACCCGGAGAATTGTTTTCTTGATTCAAAAAAATTTGATTGGTACAACAAAAATAATTTTTTCCATTGCCCAACTAAGTGTAGGTAATGGAATATTGCATTTGGTCAAAATTTTCGATATCGAGTTTTCACCACATTTGCTTGTGTTAAGATCACCTGAGTCCGAATAAGTGATTTTTGGAAATTGGTTAGTGCAAATGTGTATGTGTAATGTGTGTGGAGTCTTTTGACTATGATATCACCTAAAGAAAATAAATAAATAAATAAAATAATGGAAAGTTATAACTAAAACAGGCCCGTTTTAATAAGGTTAAATTGTTTAAAACAGAAAAAAAAAAAAAAAAAAAAAAACGGAGATGTTTAAAAAAAGAAATTGTAAAATAGAAAATTTATTTCAGCAAACACTACTTTAAACCTAAAAACCATTAAAAATATGAAGGATTCTTATAAATTAACGAAAAGGTGTTCGATAAAGGTATTAGCAAAATAGGGCTCCCCTTTTTTAAACAGGAAATTATACAAAAAAATAAAAAATAAAAATAAAATCAACTGGTAAACTTTTCTAGCAACAATTAAAAATTAAAATAAATTATGTATTTTTGTCTAAAAAAGGGCTTTTTCAACTTTTTCAATACTGTCCGTTTCGATATCTGATTATCATTAATTTTCTTTTCTTTTTCTTTCCAAAAAAAAAAAAAAAAAAAAAAAGATTTTGATGAAATTCTGGCAAAAGCAGAATTCAGTTTAGTACGGAGGACTATTAGTTTCTTTCTTTTTTTCTTTCTTTTTTTTTTTTTTTTTTTAATTATAACATCGCTTTCAAATTATTCAATTATATTTTTGATAAATTTTCGATTTCGATAAATGTCCAACCATCGTAAAACTGGCGACAACGTTTTATCCGTAGATTGAGACTAATAGTCCTCCTTCCAAAAAATAAAAATAAAAATAAAAATAAAAATAAATAAATAAATATAAAATAAAGAGAGATAACATTTGTCGTATTTTGTCTGACATATTACATGAACGCACATCCAAAACACGAACGCACGACCAATACTTGTTACATACTTCTACAAATGACTTTTTAAAATAACTGAAATTTGACGTCCAACTTTTGTTCACCATAAAACACTAATGAGGATGAAGTTTTATCCGTAGATAGAAACTAATATTCCTCTGTACTAAAAAAATAAAATTAGAAATTCTAACTTCTAAACTTTTAAATTATTCATTTTAGTTTATAATTGTTGCCAAAAAAATTTACGAGTTAATTTATTTTTCGACATATAATAAAATATATTTTCACGCGAATAATAACATAAGAAAAGTTTTTGGAAAAAAAAAAAAAAAAAAACTTTTTCGATACTGTCCATTTCGAAAGTGATTATTATTAATTTTCTTTTCTTTTTATTTTCCTTTCTAAGAAAAGAAAGAAAAAGAAAACGTTTTTTTTTTTCCAAATTATAACATTCACTGTAAAAAAAATCTGTAGTTTGTACAAGACTACTCTGTATTTTTTACAGAAAAGAGCTGTTTTAGAGAAAAAACAATTTTTTTCTGTTTTTTTTAACCCTTTATCTGTTTTTTCCCACTTTTCTGTTTTTTAGCATGCTGAATAAAAAAATTCTGTAATTTTTACAGAAATATCTGTATTTTTAAAAGAAAAGAGCTGTTTTTAACAAAAAACTGATTTTTTCAGTTTTTTATCCCTTTTTCTGTTTTTTTTCCCCTTTTCTGTTTTCCCCCTTTTATATTTTTCAGAAAAAAAAAAAAAAAGTCTTGTGTGAAGCAACCACACGACTTCCATTACCCACTATTATACGTATTATATGCACTTTTTGGAGATAATGTGATCAGAAGACACAGAATTAACCTAATGGAACTTTTACAGAAAGAGAAAGTTAATACACGCGTAAAGACATATAAAACAGTTTACATAAACGAGTTAAAAAAAAAAAAAAAAAAGTAGATTTTTTTTTTTTTTTTTAGCACCAATTTCCGAGATCTAAAACTGATCTATCTGATCAGGGTGACTATTAATTTTCCTGTAATAACCACGTAAATCATGAGAAAGGATATCTAAAATGGGTTAATGGGTAATTTTCAAAAAATCGTTAGAGCCGTTTTTGAGATACCGGCTTTTACCAAAACTTGGCATATTCAATTGTTGACCGGAAAACAACAATTACATACAAAAGTATATTTAAAAGAGGATAATATTGCAAGTTTGAAAAAAATCCATACAGCCGTTTTGAAAGGAACGCACTTACAGTACCTGAAATTCAGCTATATGTACAGGACGCCTATCAATTTTCCTGAACTAACCAACTATATAATTCGAAAGTACATCTAATAGAATGTTTATATAGCAATTTTGAAGAAAATCGTTAGAGCCGTTTTTGAAATACGGACATACGGTCCCACTTCCGGTCTCCAATGTCCCACTTCCGGTTTTTCAATTTCCCCCAAAATTTAGAAAATCCATCTTTACACCAGACCTGTCTCAATTCTGAAGTTTCGTTGTTCTATCTTTATTAGTATCGGAGATATAATAGTCAGAAGATTCTCCCCCCCCCCCCCCCAACACACACACACATTCACACTGACCAATTGCCAAAGACCACTTTTTTGGACTCAGGAGACCTTAAAACATGTAAATCAGGTGAAATCTCGATATCGAATTTTCGGACCGAATACAATACTTCCAATTACCTACGGTAGTCGGGTAATGGAAGTAAAAATAATGCTAAACAAACATAAGTGCACTGTTCTTTTCTCAGTTAGTTCTAATGAAATGTAATCGAAATCGGAATTCAAATATTACTTATAGTAAACTTCTTTAAAAGTCCACCTCTATTCAAGTTTGAGGTCCACACGGGCCGAAATTTTGACGCCCGGCCCGGCATGAAATCGAAAAATCCGGCCCGACCCGTTTATTTTTTACCAGTGTACGGTCCAGCCCGACCCGGCCCTGCCCGGACAAAAAATGATAATAACAGGCTCGACGCGATTCCAAAATATGTAAAACGGCAACAACAACAACAACTTAAGGATAAACATAGTTAAGATAAAAAAATTCTTTTCTGTACTTGGATTAGAAATTTAATACCAGGAATAAATATAAAATTAAAAATATATATATATGTAGAGTTTGTTATTAATTCTAGTTATTCTCTTTCTTTTTACTTCTATTACTGTTGGTAATGGAAATATTGTATTCGGTCCAAAAATTCGATATCGAGATTTCACCTGATCTACATGCTTTAAGGTCTCCTGAGTCCAAAAAAGTGGTTTTTGGCATTTGGCCAGTGTGTGTGTGTGGGGGGGGGGGATCTTCTGACTATTATATCTCTGAAACTAATAAAGATAGAACCACGAAACTTCAGAATTAAGACAGGTCTAGTGTACAGATGAATTTTCTAAATTTTGGTGAAAATTGGAAAACCGGAAGTGGGTCATCCGAAACCGGAAGTCCATACCTCAAAAACGGCTCTACCGATTTTCTTCAAACTTATTGTATGAACATTCCATTAGATGCCCTTTCGAATGATATAGTTGGTTAGTTCGGGAAAATTGATAGGCGTCCTGTACAAATATCTGAATTTCAGGTACTGTAAGTACGTTCCGTTCAAAACGGCTGTATGGAATTTTTTTTCAGATTTGCAATATTAATCCTCTTTTAACTATCCTTTTGTATGCAATTGTTGTTTTCTTGTCAACAATTAAATATGCCAAGTTTTGGTAAAAGTAGGTGTCTCAAAAACGGCTCTAATGATTTTATTTTAAAATTGTTACATAAACTAATTTTAGATATTCTTTTTCATGCTTTACGCGGTTATTACAGGAAAATTAATAGTCATCCTGATCAGATATATCAGTTTTAAATCTCGGAAATTGGTGTTTAATTATGTAAACTCTGTTTTATATGTCTTTCCGTGTGTATTCATTTTCTGTTACTGGAAAATTTTTAGTTGTCTATTTCATTCGGTCAATTCTATGTCTTCTGATCACATTATCTCCAAAAAGTGCATATAATACGTGTAATAGTGGGTAATGAAAGTCGTGTGGTTGTTTCACACCAGATTTCTTTTTTATCTCTGATTATTGGTATATGGTTTATGACTCAGACTAATTTAAACTTATTGGCCACTAGTACCATTATCATCACTCAATGTTGTTCTAATAAAGAAAGAAAGTAATTGCATGAATATATAGATTACAGTCAGAATGTTGATATTCTATACTATTAATTTTTATTAATTAAAAGAAAGATGTATATTAATAACTTTAAGGAAGATTAAATTAGGGTTATTGTGGAACCCAATAGATCACGCCTTAATCATCGGAATGCCTTTAATTATATTTTTGGACTGATTTATTTTAATTTCAATATCCACCATAGCGTAATTCCTATAAGATACACCCTATAATCCCTATACACTGCTATTCTTCATTCAAGAACTACAATTTTAGAAATGGCTACATCTCAGTATCTAATGAACATCTTAAGTTTTTTCACTATGTGTTAGTCAAATCTAGATGCGGGTCGTAATTTTTTTATCCCCTTTCATTCATTTTAATTTTAATTAAAATAAATTTATAATTATATTAATATAAATTAATTACATTTTAGAAATTGTAAGCTTGATTGCCATACATTTTAATAAAATTAAAAAATTAATAACCTTAATATTTAATACTATATTACGATTTGATTCGGACCAAAATAGTAAATTTTAAAAATGTAAATGTAGAAAAAAAACACATGTACAACTATAATTAATAGATTGTTTACTTCCCTTGGTGCCAGACTACTGCTAAATCACCGAAAACTTCCGATGATTCATTCAAATAACTCTTTTTTTTGTTGTTGTTCTTTCTTTCTATGCGTTAAAAAAATCCTTTCTGTTCAGTCTGAAGTAAATTATGATTCAGCTTTGTTGCTCGCTACTCTTTGTTCAATTAGTTTTCAAATCAGTCCTAAGTTGAAAATAATATTTTATTTAGACACATAAGTGGTCATAAGTTTATGTAATTTGTGATTTCCGGACTCTATAGGAAAGTATTGTAATTATGTCAAAAATTCCAGTTTGAAATTTTGGTGTTTCTACACGTTTTGAGGTCCCATGAATTCATATATTTACTATTTTTACGTGATGTGTGTATGTATGTGAGTGAACACGATAACGTCTAAACGCTTTGTTCGAATGAGCTTAAAGTTAGTACGTATATTGTAGGTCATGCACGAACCCTATTGATTTTGGTGAACACTTCTAGTTTTTTTTTACAGGGACACAAAGAAAAACTCTTTATCATTATGGTCTATGGGCCCAAATTTTTTAAAGTGCGATAGCGTCTAAATGCCTTATTCGACTGAGCTGAAAAATTATACACATGTTATGAGTCACTGTCACATGAACTGTATGAATTGTGGGAAAACTAGCGTTTATGGATTTTTTACAGGACACAAAGAAAAATTCTTTATCATTATGATCTATATGGGCCAATATTTTTAAACTGCGAGAGCGTATGCTTTATTCTATTCAGTTAAAAATTTATACAATCATGCTATAGGTCACCGTTGCACGAAGTGTATAAATTTACTACGTATAGAATCTAGCAAGTATAGAAATTTTACAGGAACACAACAAAATATTCTTTATAATTATGACCTATGAGCTCAAATTATTCGAAGTGCCATAGCCTCTAAATGCCTAATAAGATTGAGCTGAAAATTTATATACTTGTTAAAAGTTACTGTTGCTCGAACTGTATAGCTCTTGGTGAATCTGGTACTTATACTCGTATTTTTTTTTTTACAGGAACACAACAAAATATTTTTTTATAATTATGGCCTGTGGGCTAAAATCATCAGAATCTAAATGCCTATCCGATTGAGCTGAAAATTTATATATGTACTGTTGGACATCGTAGCATGAAACATAAAGATTCTGTTGAATCTAGCACTAAAAAGTTTTTTTTTTATTTTTTTCAAACAGGGACACGAATTAAAATACTTTATCATTGTGGTTTATGGGCTCAAATTATTTAAAATGTGATAGCGTCTAAATGCCTTATCCGATTCGTCTGAAAATTTTTATGCATGTTATAAGTAACCATCACACGAACTTTATAGATTTTTGGTGAGGGGTTTATAGGTTTTAGGTACTTATAGGTTTTTACAGGGACACAACGAAAATTTATCATTATGTTCTATGGGCTCAAATTATTTGAAGGAAATAGTGTTAAATTAAACAGCATACTCATACTACATGAAGAAAAGTACCCATACGCCCTATTATAATTTTCTCTTTTGCTTATTTAACGATTTCTCGCCCGTTAAACAATCGTTAATTACTTAATGTTCAGAAAGCCCATTGGAGTCACTCCAGATTTATTATTACTATTATTGTACATAACTAATATATTACATTTTTCTCGTTAAATATCTTTAATTGAATAATTCAGGCTCTTTTCTGCACTCTTCACATAAACATTTCCTTGTATAGGGAGGTTTTTCTCTGCGCATATACAAGTGTTTCAAAATAGCAACGATTGAATTTTGTTTTTCAGTCTATTTAATATATATATATATATATATATATATAACGATCACTTCGTTCAGGAAATTTTATCCTTAGATTGAGTTCATTTTTGTTCTTCGAAACGTACCAGTATAAACGCTGCTAAGCAATGCAGATGATGAAAAAAAAAAAAAAAAAAACTGAAGTAAATAAATAAGTAGTTTGAATACAAATTAAGACTAGTATGTTGTGGCCACCACAAGACTTTCTTCTATATTTTCCTATACATATACCAAACAGTAACAATATTAAAAAAAAAAAAAAAAAAAAAACGATTTTTTTCTAAGTGATTCAATCAGTAACAATATTTAAAAAAATAAATAAATAAATAAATTACGATTTTTTTTCTAAGTTTTTTTTTTTTTTTTTTTTTTGTTAAAAGTAAAAAAAATCGATAACTTTGTTTTAAATTATCACAGATTTATAGTTCAACCATTCATTTTAAAGGTATTGACGAGATCTTTCGAAAGATACCCATCTTCAAAATTTACCCCTCCCCCCGGGGGTACTTCCCCCCCGGGGGGAGGGGGGAGAGCGATACACCGATATGCACAGAAATTTTTTTCTAGTTAACTATTACTATTATCAACAACTCATTAATTTTACAATCACAAGTTAAAAATAACTCTCATTATGTACATTTATACGAAATTTTGTCCTATACTGCCATGTTAAAAATTTAGAAAACATGAGATCACAGCGCCACCTGTTGAGCGATTGATCCCCAAATTTAATCAGCACCAATTTATGTCAGGGACCAACTAAATACCAAGTTTGGTTAAATTTCGTTTAAAAAAAAAAAAAAAAAAATACGATTTTTTTTTTCTGTTTTTCTTCGTTAAAAGTAAAAAAAAATCGATAACTTTGTTTTAAATTATCACAGATTTATGGTTCAACCATTCGTTTTAAAGGTATTGACGAGACCTTTCGAAAGATACCCATCTTGAAACTTTGCACCCCGGGGGGGACTCCCCCCCAGGGGGGGAACCGATGCCCCCACATGCTCAGTTTTTTTCCTAATTAACTACTACTATTATCAATAATTCATATTAATTTTACAATCACAAGTTTAAAATAACTCTCATTATGCCCATTATTACGAAATTTTGTCCTATACTGCCAGGTTAAAAGTTTGCATAAAATGCGATCTCAGCGCCACCTGTTGAGCAATTGATCCCCAAACCTAATCAGCACCAGTTTATGTCAGGGTGCAACTAAATACCAAGTTTGGTTAAATTTCATTCATTGGTTCGTGAGATACAGCGTCCACAAAAAAGTGATACAGACAGACAGACATTTTCTAAAAACTATTATTTCGTATTCTGGACATCTCAAAACGTGTAAGTCCATCAAAAAACGGAGGTCGAAAATTTTCACGAATTCAATACTTTCTCTACATTACATATCGAAGAAAGTAAAAATGAAACTGCAAAAACAAAGAAAAGCATTTTTAAAAAAATCGAAAAAAAAAAAAAAAATCGTGAAAGTGCAACCCCGCATGGTTCAGACTACTTTTCTATCAAGTTTAGTAGATCTGTGAGCTTTGTTGATTTGGAATCGAACAGTAGATTACAGAAATTTCTACCGCCAGATGGCGCTGTAATTTTTTTTAATTTCAATTTCCATTTAAGATTAAATTATTTTTAATACATCATTCGAAATATATTTTAAAGTTCTTTTACATTATCGAAAGTTTTCACCAGATTTACACGTTTTGAGGTGTCCTGATTAGGTTTTCTTTTGCATCTCAGCTAATTGAATTAGACCGTTCAAAATTGGTATATGTAGGTTAAGTAGGAGGGGCTGAAAGGGTGGGGAAGAAAAAGGCGTGCACCGCGCGCGTATCCCCTAACTTGTGCGCTCGCAACGTGCACGGAACTGCGCTGCCGAAGGCAGTGGGGACCCGGTTCGACTTTTTAACCGATGGGAAATGATTTTTTTTTTTTAATTTCTTTTCTTAAGAATAAAAATTTGGTTTGAGAAGGAATATGTGCGTGCAGCGCTTGTATACCTTCACACGTGCGCGCGCAGCGCGCATGGGTCTGCGCTGCCGAAGGCAATGGGGACCCGCGGAAGCGCAGACCCGATATGAGTTTTTACCCGATCAGAAATGATTTTTTTAGGGGGCACGAAAGGTCAGGGAAGGAATACGCGCACGGGACTGCGCTGCCGAAGGCAGTGGGGACCCGGTCCGACTTTGTACCCGATGAGAAATGATTTTTTTAATTTTGTTTTCTTAAGAATAAAAATTTGATTTGAGAAGGAATATGTTCGCGCAGCGCACGTATACCTTCACACGTACGCGCTCAGCGCGCATGGGTCTGCGCTGCCGAAGGCAGTGGGGACCCGGTGTGAGTATTTAGCCGATCAGAAATGATTTTTTTAGGGGGCACGAAACGTCAGGGAAGGACACACGCGCAGTGCATGACATACACGCGCAAGTATCCCTTAACTTGTGCGCGCGCAGCGCGCACGGGACTGCACTGCCAAAGGTAGTGGAGACCCGGGGCGACTTTTTACCCAATCGGAAATGATTTTTTTTTTTTTTTTTTTTTAAATTTTTTTTCTAAACACTAAAAGTTACTGTTAGTGATTCATTAATTATAGTGATTCATCTGAAAATACTGACCCGCGTCTATTTCAAAAGCCGCCAGTTTGTCTATCACTTTACTGTCTTCCGCTGTTTTGATAAGTTAGGAATTGAAAATGGAAAAGTAAATCCCTGAAAGAGATGACATTAAATACATTTTTACTTTCTTCTATATGTAATATAGAGAAAGTATTGGAATCGTGAAAATTTTCGAACTACTTTTTTCGATGGCTTTACACGTTTTGGGATGTCCTGAACACGATTTGATAGTTTTTAGAAAATGTCTGTCTGTGTGTATCACAAATTTTGTGGACGCTGTATCTCACGAACCAATGAACGAAATTTAACCAAACTTGGTATTTAGTTGGACCCTGACATAAACTGTGCTGATTAGATTTGGGGATCAATCGCTCAACAGATGGCGCTGTGATCGCATTTTTTCTAAATTTTTAACATGGCAATATAGGACAAAATTTCGTATAAATGTACATAATGAGAGTTGTTTTTAACTTGTGATTGTAAAGTTAATATGAATTATTGATAATAGTAGTAGTTAACTAGGAAAACAATTTTGTGCATGTTGGGGCATTGCTTCTCCCCAGGGGGGATTTAATTTTCAAGATGGGTATCTTTCGAAAGGTCTCGTCAATACCTTTAAAACGAATGGTTGAACTATAGATCTGTGATAATTGAAAAAAAAGTTACCGATTTTTTTTACTTTTAACGATTTATATATATATATATATATATATATATATATTGAGAATAAAATGGACTTTTTTTTATATATATTTAGTGTTATACTACCTCTCTAATATGGAAATCGTCTGCATTATCATGGAAGGTAATTTTTTTAAATAACAATTTTAATAAATTATCTTTTCTGAGTGAATTTGTATAGGAAAATATAGATGAAAGCCATGCGATGGCCACAACATACTAATTGTTAGTAAAGTAATATTTTATTTCCATTATCTTGATAATAACAATCGCTTGTTATTAGAAATAAGCTAGAATGATGTGGTCATCAAAGAAATTTCTTGTATATTTTCTTATACAAATCATTTATTATTTATTTATTTTTTTTATCCATAATGAATGCAGAAGATTTTCATCTCAGATAGTGCTAGTACACTAAATGTCAACCGGAAGTGAATTTTTACCATGCAGATGACATCCTTCTCGTTAAAAAAAAAAAAAAAAAATAAAATAAAAAATCTGCAATATTGCAGCCCCATTTGTCGGCGGATATGCTCTTAATTTAATCAGCATAATGTCTCATAATGGCCTTTTCATATATGAAGGTTTGTTTAACTATACGTTATAGAACTGAAGATAAAGCTTCCCTTAAATTGCATAAATCGCTGTATAACAACGCCATCCGTTGCGCGATTGGCACCAAAAGTTGATATGTCAAGGGGCATCTACATATATGCAATTCTGTTCACTAGTTCCTGAGCTATAGCTGAATCTGCGGAAATCGACGTATAGCAGCGCCATTTGTTGAGCGATTAGCACCAAAAGTTGAAAGGCACTAATTTATATCAAGATGCCGCTGCATATAAATTTTTATGCAATTCTGTGCAGTAATACTTGAGATACAGTTGCCACAAAATTTTTGTCACACACACAGGCAGACGGATATTTTCTAAACATGGTCAAATCATGTTCTGGACCTGTCAAAACATGTAAATCCATCTAAAACCGGAAGTCGAAAATTTTTACGAATCCAATGCTTAAAAAATTTTAATATTAATATTAATAACAATAATAATAAAACTTTTTGAACAATTGGCGGTACATAATTTCTGAAGTAGAATTTTGTGTAGGAGCCCATTTTATGTCACTATTTTGTGAAGGAGACTGAAACGGATCAGCTATTATCAGGATCGACCCCTGGTTATAAGTTACTGTCGCACAAACTGTCTATTTTACTAGAATATAATGAATTGTTGATTCTTTTACCCTTTTACGGTAACAGGGACATAAAGAAAGATTCTTTTCAATTTCGTCCTGTTGACACAAATTATTCGGAATGCGCTAATAGCAAAACTTTACATACCATTGCGATCGAATCGGGTAGCAGAGTCATGTTATAAGATCATGCTTGCAAGGACAATATATATTTTCATGAGTGCAACAATTACATTCATTTTAGAAATAGAATTCTGATGCGATAGGTTTCATGGATTGAAATTATTTGAATTTCATTTCAATAATGGTAATTTGTAACTAAAATCAAAAACAAAACTGGTGTAGTTTACATTGTTTTTATTTAAGTGTGATAATTAAGGAAATAGTATGTGCGTATTTCTTATGATTTTTATTTTCTTCTATATGTATATATAGAGAAAGTATTGGATTCGTGAAAAATTTCGATGAATTTACACGTTTTGGGATGCCCTGAACACGATTTGACTGTTTTTAGAAAATGTCTGTCTGTCTGTCAGTCAGTCTGTCTGTGTGTGTGTATCACAAATTTTGTGGACGCTGTATCTCACGAGCCAATAAACGAAATTTTACCAAACTTGGTAATTAGTTCGACTCTGTCATAAACTGTCGCTGATTAGATTTATGGAACAATTGCTCAACAGTTGGCGCTGTGATCGCATTTTTTTCTAAATTTTTAGCATGGCAGTATAGGACAAAATTTCGTATAAATGTACATAATGAGAGTTTTTTTAATCGTGTGTTTGTAAAATTAATATGAATAATTGATAATAGTAGTATTTAACCAGGAAAAAAATTTTGTGCATGTGGGAGCGTAGCTTTCCCCTTTCCCCCCGGGGGGGGGAGTAAATTTTCAAATGGGTATCTTTCGAAAGATCTCGTCAATACCTTTAAAACGAATGGTTGAACTGTAGATCTCTGATAATTTAAAACAAAGTTATCGATTTTTTTTTTTTATCTTTTAACGAAAAAAAAAAAATTTCTTCTGATTTGCAAAAAATTGACCTCTTTCGCCATTTAGTGATAATATAATACTGTCAGATAAAACCCGTCTGCATTTATAATGGAAAATAATTTGATAATTTAATAAATAATTTGCATTGAATAAATTTTGTGTAAAATTACATAGAAGAAAGTCATGTGGTGGCCATATCATACTAGTTTATTGACCTTTTAATTAAAATAAAAAACAGAATTAAAAATCTTCAAGGAAATTCAAAGAAAATCGGTTTGGGGGCATATGCATTAGGTTTGCAAAATTGATTCATTTTTTCCAAGTCCAGAAAAAGAAAATGGTTCAAATATTTAAAAATCTGTATCTTCCGTTTCAGTGCATACAGAATGCCATGCTAAACATCCTTTTAGAGGTTGTGAAGCATTCCTTCAAAAAATATATTTCTTTTATCCCTCCCCCCCCCCCCTCCCCGACCTCTCAGACGGTATTATTCCCTGTCACCACTTGGAGGGGGAAAGGACGCCAGTAACTCAAAATTTACAGTCGACAGAAAAACTATTGTAGCACACACTTACTTTTCTCATACATATTTTTTTTTTTTTAGTTTGGCTGCTAATTTTTATTACCAACTAACAGCATGTAAACTGCATAAGGCTAAGACCATGACTCGACAAATATTCAACTCGATTATATTACTCGAAAAAAATCGATAACTTGGTTTTAAATTAACACAGACCATTTTAAAGGTATTGGGGAGTTTTTTTGAAAGATATCCATAATGAATATCTACACCAACTGGGATCTATTTCCCACCAGGGGGGTGTTCTAACGTGCACACACTTTTTCCCTAGTTTATTTTTACGATAATCAATAATTCCTGTTAATTTCACAATCATTTCATAAAAATAATTCTCATAATATACATATTTATACGAAATTTTGTCCTATGCTACACCCTAGCACACAGTCAGACAGACAGACATTCTCTAAAAATAGGGTGATCAAATTTTCAGATGCAGAACAACTATAGAAGCTTTTAATGTTTTTTAAAGTTAATATGAGCAGAAAAATACTTTTCTTCAACACATGAATTATGAATAAAACGAAAGAAAGCAAATAAAGTAAAAGTAACAAAATTCTGAATATTTAAGAAATTTTTTGAAAATTGGGGGACATTTAGGGATAAGCGACAGAAAATGTGGTGCTCAATCGCTGTTTTTGTTTTTTGGGGACAGATGATCAAAACTGGGGACAGTCCCCAGAAAATGGGGACGTTTGGTCACCCTATCTAAAAATGGTCAAGGGGTACATACAAATGAAACACTTCCAGTTGCAAAGCCGTTTGCAAGCGTTCCAAATGTATGACTGTAGTGTAGTCGGCAGCAAAAGTATCCGAGCACTAGCAACAATTCCTATATGAAGAAAGCACACTTAACACTGTTTTGTTAAATAAATCCTTCTCGAATCGTGTTCTTAGACTGACTAAGAACAGGATTCGACAAGGATTTATTTAGCAAAACTGCATTAAGTGTACTTTTTTTACATAGGAATTTTCGCTAGTGCTCGGATGTTTTTGCTGCCGACTGTATTTGCAAAAAACTTGCAAAATTTACGTCATCGAAATTGCAAGCGTTCCGTTTGTATCTTTGACCGTCGCCAATTGCCCATCTGCGCAGCATTAGTGCGACGTAAAACCCAATCACCAATCACCGTTTGTATCTAAACCCAAATCGTTTTAAGGAACTCACAAAACATGCAAATCCATTGAAAACCAATCCCTTCCGTGGAGGATGAAAATTGTGATGGCATGTCTCCGGACCACCTCTAGGGGTGTGTCCCAGACCGTCGCCAATTGCCCATCTGCGCAGCACTAGCGCGACGTAAAACCCAACCAGCAAGTCATTGAAAACCAAATTTCGAAAACTTTCACGAATCCATCATTTTCTTTTTAGGTATACAGAAGAAAGTATAAATACAGTTATATCGTGCTCGAGATTATCAAAGCATGTGAATCCATCACAAACCAAAAGTTGAAAATTTTTACCAATCTTCTTTTGAATGTAGAAGAAAGTAAAAAAAAAAAAAAAGGAAACTTAAAAAGTCTTTTGAAACATTATAAAATTAGTTTGTTCTGGTGATCACAAAACTGTCTTTTATGTGCAAATTATAAAAGTATTACTTACATAAATTATTTTCCTTTGAAATTGGAGACATTTCCCGGAAAATGGGGACATTTTTTCTCCGTGTATGATAAGCTGACCAAATGTCCCCATTTTCTGGGGACAAATGGGGACTTTTTTTTTTTTTTTTTTAAGGCATTTTTGTAAGTTTTAAAAAATTGAGTAAATTATTAATCAATAATAGTTTATTTTTAGTCCTTATTTATTAGGAATGAAAGAAATTATAAAGGTACTTTGATCTGGTCAGCCTACCGTATGAATGACTAAAAAATATCTACTACGTCATAGAGCTTAAGCGAAATGACCTTGAATTTAAAAAATACTTTCCCTCATACAAATATTAATTGGTTTATCTAATAATTTACTTACGACGTGTAAAACCCATTCAATCTGAACCTGAAGGAATTTTCATGACAAATCTATTTCTTTTTTTTTAGTGGCAACGTAGCACTGTTTTTGAAAGAAGAAACCATGAACCTATAAAGAGAAGGACGGCGATCGCGATGTTTCAAGAATAACCCCAATTTTCTCCCTTCTATTCTCCGCAGACATCTCGGGTCTTTGCAGCGCCATCACGCGGCGGTATCAGAAATTCCGTCTTTCGGATTATTGAAAGGTAAAGAAAAGATAAAGAAGGATTGCGCAAAAAATCGCGGAATTTCATTTGGTAAAAGTTAATAAACTTTTATTAATTCCGCATTAACTAATAATGTTGTAGATTCCGAAAGTTCGATAATTTTAAAATCATTCTGCAAAAACTTTTTTGAGAAATCTAAAATAAATAATAATAATAATAATAAATTAGTCTTGTATTTCGTTTAAATAAATAAATAAATAATAATAATAGAATGGAACAATCAATTTGAAATGTTCCAAATAATAATAATAATAATAATAATAATAAGTGGGAAAAAATGAAAAGAAAAAAACCCACCAAGGAATCATATATAAGGAATATTTATCAATTGTTCTTGAAATCATTTTCACTATTTAATATTTAGCATTTGAAATAGTTTGTTTTTAAATATCTACATTTTGAACTCGCACTAAACATTTTTCATTTATAAAAATTAAAACTTTCTTTCAATTATACACACACACACACACATATATATATATATATATATATATATATATATATATTCCACACATGTGCAATGCAATATTATAATAATTATACTTAACTTTTAACTTAGCGGTATAGGACAAAATTTCTTATAAATCTACACAATTGGAATTGTTTTAATTGAATCCTTATGAAATTAAAAATATTATTCATAATACAAATAGGGAGCTAGAAAAAAAAAAAAAAATAATAATGGACATGTAGGGGCAATGCAAATTTTTAATACTGATATCTTTCATCGATAAATTTAAACTGTATATTTGAACCCTTGACTTATGATAATTTAAAGCACAGTTTAATTATTATTTTCATTAAAAAAAAAAAAAAGAAAAAAAAAAAAAGCTCAATTTTTAAGATATTATTGTAGAACATAACATCAACTTTATTTGGGCTTTTAGTATTATACTTCTACCAAAAAAAAAAAGAAAAAACTACATTTATTGTGGAAAATAGATTTAATAAATTTTAACAAATTATTTGCACTGAGTGAATTTGTATAGAAAAATATAGAAGAAAGTTTTGTGATAGCTACAACATACTACTTTTTAACACGCTTTTTATTAGCTTCACCTGTATGTAGGTTTGTATGTTTATAACCACTCTGGGAGCAAACAAAAAATCTATATTGTAAAAAAAGACTTTTCCTACGTGAACGCTGTGGCTGTGAGGTAAAGCTCCGCGCTACGAACCTAAAGGACTATCGTTCGAGCCCAATCAGGGGAGATTTTTTAAAAATGGTTTTTGTTTAATTTTAAATTATTTTAATTAAAGATTTAAATGTATGTAAATATCATGGTGTGTCACTCACACGATTTTCTCTTACCCTGCATTTTAATACTAAGATAGATATTTTGTACTTTTTAGTTTTCATTTCTATAAAAGCGTGTTCTTTAATTTTTTAAAACTATAATATTATTGAAAGTTTTCTTCCTCAGTAAGAAAATACAAATTATATTTTAAAGCCTCATTACAGAGAGAGACAATTTGTTTTAACACCATATACCACATCCTATTTCCATTGAATATTTTTAAGTTTAAATACTCAAAAATTATATTACATTTCACCATTCAGATATTTAAAAAAAATTTATTTTACGATGAATCAACAAAGTAATAGTAATACCTGACTATCGTTAAGGGTATGCTCTTAAACTATAATATTGTGAAATCCAGGGAGAAAAAATGAAAAACTAGTAATCATTTTAAGTATTTCCAAAAACTGACATTTAGAGTTTCAGTTTTTAAAATTTAAATAGTTTTTGAGAATATTTAATATACTTAATATTTTATATTTCAATGTGTATGTAAATTTTCCCAATCCTAAACCAGTAATTTACAAAAAGTTTTATAAAATTATTGTCTTCTTTCACTGTAATAAATTTACTTAAGAAATTTCCGATTTCAATGTTAAAACTTCTTTTTTTTTTTTTTAAATCAATCTTTACAATTTTTACCATTATCTTGCATGGGTGGATTCTGGGCAAAGCAATTTTTTTTTAATTTCACAAAACTTTGAAATACTATTTCATACATATATATATTTTTTCATATACACATATACATACATAACGTATGGTTTGTCTTGATTTTATTACAAGCTAATCGTTATTAATTAAAATGGTTAATTAGACATTAAAAGCAAGTTATTTTTACTAAGAGATGAAAAACATTAAAGTTTCTCTCCTTTTTTTTTATTCTAAAAATCCTTTATTTATTTATTATTCTTTTTCATTTTTCTCAAATTTTTGAAAAAACAACCCCCCCCCCCCCCACTTACCTTGTTAAGAATTTCAGATTTTGTGCATGTATTATTGACCAATATATAAAATTAAAGTTCCCAATAACATGCAAATCTGATTATCTTATATATATATATATATTATTTTGTAGATAGTTATCATTAGATTTCAATAATTTTCTTTTATAAATACTTAATACATATAGTATTATCTGTTTATCTATCTAAATAAAGAAACGAAACCTGTAAGTCATTTAAAGAATTTTATTCATTAACAAATCAAATTTCATTTCTGAAATTGATTAAATAGCATAATATGTCACAAATAATAAAGTTATGCTTATTGTACATTTTTTTCATATTCTCATTTCTTTAAGTCAAATATTCATAAAATGAGAATTTTTAAAGGCCTTCAAATACAAAAAAGAAACGACACTGGTCCATAAAAACGCAAATATGCATTTTATACTAAATGAGTAGCTACTTATAATACTAGAAATGAAAATTATTTGTTAAATATCAGTATTAAAGCTCTAAATTAAGTAGGAATAACTACCCTCAGGAGCAGAAAATTAACTTGCATTTTTCTTCCTTAAAGCTTTATTTTTTGCGATAGTTGATCGAAAGCCGCTTTTACATACATAAGCAAAGCAATTCTTCTCCATTATCACTTTGTGGGCAATTTTAATTAATTAATATCAATTAAAATCTCAAATTTCCCGCATACTTCTCGTGTAAACGATGAGTCTAGTATGTTCGGAGCGCCCCCTATCACCCACTTTCTTTTTAGGTCCGTTTTTTAATGCTTATCGCCATTCCCGTTTCCTCTCCTCTAATTATGTAACTTCATGGAAGAAACATGGATTCCGTGCATTCTGATTCTGGCCGGCTCGAAACTCTTATCTGTTATATTATTTACCATTTTAATTATGAAGGTAAGTTCATAAATATAATATTTATTGTTAAATAAACTGGGTATTCTGAAAAAAAAAAAAAAAAATTGCTAATGATCGCAAAACATTTATCGATCATAGAAACAGAGTTTGTTGCTATATTTGGCGTCAGGGAGAATCGCCGTATACCTATGTAAACTCCTCCCAAAAAATGTTCATACATATATTTTTTTTGTAACATAGTTAATAATTGATTTTTAATTAAAAGTTTTGATAAAATTACTAATGAAATATTCTAAAATGTAAGTAAGATTGCAGTGTAATTTAATTTTTCTAGTGTAAACAAAACAATATAAAATGAGTACATTTTAAAAACCAAAACCAAACTCAACATTTTCTGTTTAATTAATCAATATTCCTCTCTTAAAAATCAGCAAATACATTATAATGCAAAAGAGTTGATTTTTAAATTAAATATTTTATGCAAAATGCTTGATGTATTACATTTGTTTTTTATGATTAAATTTTTTAGCTTTATAAAATTTTACAAATTTGTAAAAAGGTTTGAATATTTCTAACCTCTTTCTCTATATATACATCTCTCTCTCTCTCTATATATATATATATACACATATATATATAGAGAGAGAGAGAGCTATATCATGTTGTACATAAAGGCATGTATTTTATTCAAAAAGAGTTCATTGAAAAATAAATACCCAGGTATTTTACATCACTACTTAGAGTTTGTATTTTCTCCATTCTCAATTCAAAACTTTTTTTTAGCTTATAACGTCTTAACACATCCTCCATTTTTCCCATCCTCAGGGTGGGAATAATGTAACATAATTTCAAATGCATAAACCTTACATTTAAATTCCAAATATTTTGATTATATTAGAAAAGAAATAAAACAAGCAAGCACATACATTCAGGGGTCGATCCAGGTTTTAAATATTAAGTCCCCTTTTTGTGAAAAAATATTTTTGTGAAAAAAAAAAAAAATATATATATATATATATGTATAAAATCAGTATAAAATCATTTTAACAGTAATTCAAAACAACGTTTAATATCAAATTAACATAGTTTCATTGAACCAATTAATTAAAAATAATACTGAAAACATTTTATAAAAAGATCGCTTTTGTAAAACAAAATCTTGTGAAGAGCTCATTTCATAAATTTGAATTTTGTGAAGGGTCCCCTTTTATAGATTTGAATTTTGTGAAGAGTCCCCTTTTATGGTGTGGAATTTTGTGAAGGGGCAGCAAATGGGACCCAGTTTTTGCCTGGATGGACCTCTGACATTGAAGACAAATAATTTTCACAAATAGTTTTAAATGTTAAGCAATAATATTTATGTGATTGTAATTAAACTCATATATAAATCATGTTGCTTTAAATTAGGGATGCACAACCTTTTTGGCTAGAGGGCCACTCTCGTTGTTCAGTAGGATACAAAGGGCCACAGACGAGATAATATAAAAGAATTAAACTGTACAGATATATTTGCCGTGTAATATATACATACACACACATATACACATGCATGTATAAAAAGGTGCACTATCATTGCCAAATGCCTGTGTGCAAAACTTTAGTTTGTATTTTATGTTGCTTGAAATATATATAATATATATATATATATAAATTAGTGAGTTAAGTGAATCTTGAAGCATAATAATCATAAAATTATTGAATAGTAAGCAAAAGAATGAAACAAATGTATCATATAAAATACAAAATGATAAATAAAACAAACAAATAAAAAGTATGGTTTGCAGAGAGAGAGAAAAATGTTACATTGGGAGTCACAAAAACAATAAGCACAAATGGAAAGCCTGATAGTGTACCAAAATAACCACTTACCAGTAGATTATTCCATGATTTTTCCAATAAAAAATTAAGGAACATAACTGTGGGTTACATTATTGAGAAATAGAATGAAAAACTTAGCTCTAAAACAGAAATGTGTATAAAACCCAACATTTTCATCCTTTCCCCCCTTCAAAATTTTTTTTTTTTTATATCAATGCCAGTTTTGCAAATGCAACAAATAAATATTTTTTCTTTCTCTCTTTTTTTTTTTTTTTCTTCTGCTAATGATTTATGTGACCTAAAATGTCAGTCCTTTGGCGGGCCGCAAACTGATGGCTACTGGGCCGCATGTGGCCCCCGGGCCGCAGGTTGTGCACCTCTACTTTAAATTAAAGTGAAGGAAGTGAATATCATTCACTCTCCACATTTAAAAGGTTAGATATATTTCCTAACCAAAAAAAAAAAAAAAGCATAAAAAAATTTTTTATTTTTGCAGGTAACCCATGATGTCACCTGGTGAAATCTAAACTGCACTTGACCTGCAGCAGGTAGCCGTCGAATGCGCAATCTGATGCAGGACTATGCGGGGCCAGTGAAACTTTTTAGGTAATATTTTTATTTTTTACTTTTCTTTAAAATTGTTAATATTGCCTATCTTTTGCAATTTTTGATTTAATTTCACTTTTATACCTTTTTTTAAAATTTTGATGTTCATGTCATGTCATTTCATTTAGCTCATTTATTGAAACTAGGGTTTTCCGGAAAATTTTCAGTCTCTAAATTATGAATGTTTTGTAAAGTAAAACTAACACATTAAAAGCTACGAGTAAACAAAACTATTCAAAGAAACATATGAATAATTATTCAGTTTAAAAAGAAATTAATAAACAAAACATAGAATTTAGAATTTAATAATTTTTAAATATGTATTTAAAAGTAGAAAATTATAATATTTTTTAATGACTGTTTTGCATGTATGATGGCTGAATAATCTACTTAGTAAATATGGTGCCTATGTACGTTTTCTAGCTCTCGGAGACTCTCATTGACTCTTGGAGACATATCATTGCCAACAGCTGAATACCATTTTATTATATAAGAAAAATTGTTATGAGAATTAATGATTTTTTTTTTTTTTACTAGTATTCTGTTTTCATTTTTTAAAAATCTGGAATTTTCTCCCCCCCCCCCCCCTCCCAAAAAGAAAGAAAAAGAAAAATATGGCTATGTGTTTCAATAATTTTGCTTTTTTAAATTCTGTTTAGTTTCAGAATACTCACAATTGTTAAATTGGTTCTTTTTTTTTTTTTTTTTTAATTATAAAGTGCAAAAAAGAACTTTGATCATTTTTTTCCACTTCATAACTTCAGTATGAAATATTAAAAATTAAATAAATTTTGGGAAAAACAAAGGTAAATTTAATTTTTCTATATATATATATATATTAATAATGAAAACAGAATTAAAAAAAAAAAAAAAAAAAAAAAAAAAAAAAATCATTAATTCTCATAAAAATTTTCCCTATTTAATAAAATGGGGTTCAGCTGTTGACAGCGATATGTGAGTGTGTCTGACAGCTACAGAACGTTCACAGACACCTTTTTTATATAGATTATTCAACCATTATACATGCAAAACAGTCATTAAAAATTAAAACTTTCTAACTTTATACATGTTTAAAGAACCATTAAATCATAATTTCTGTGTTTTGTTTATTAATTTCTTTTTGAATTGAATAATTATTCATACTTTTCTCTGAATAGTTTTGTTTACTTGCAGCTTTTAATGTATTTAGTTTTATTTTACAAAACCTTCGTAATTTAGAGATTGAAAAATTTTCCATTTCAAATTTTTCTAAAAAACCCGCATCCCTACCTATCCCCCACTGTTTTTTAGGGACGCCCCCTATTTTTATCACTATTCGGTAATTTTATGGCTATAAATTTGATTTTTAGGGGAGGGGGGAGGATTATTTTAACTGTTAAGTATCTTCTGAGGGGCTACAGAGTTGGAAAATTCCAAAACATCAACATTTGCGGCAAGGAGAAATATTAGGGGGAGGGGGGATTTGCCACTGAAATTATGTATTATATTTTTTTAAATCTATTATTAATGTTATTTATTAAACATTATATATTTTTTGTTTTTAAGTGTTAAATTAATTCGTTTTTCATTCCCCAAATTAAATTCATCGCCATAAAATTACCGAACAGTGATAAAAATTGGGGGAGGGGGTGGTGTCCAGAGAAAACGGTGGGTGACTGAGCAAAATGGTAGTCATATTCGGATTCAGAAGGTCATTTTACATAAGAATCAGCAAGAATGGTATCAGGGATATATATATATATTTTTTTTTTTTCTTTTCCAGTGCAATGTAATGGATATAATTCTCCATTCAAAAAAATTAATATGGAAGCTTGAGTGGAATTTTTATTTATTTATTTTTTTGTTATTTTTTTCTATTATTATTGTTATTATTTGGGACAATTAATTGTATTTCCTGTTGCTTGAATAAAAAGACTTTTTTCCCCCACTTTAGAAATTAGTTCTAAAAAGTGATTTAAAAATGAAATTGTGTTTTTACATAAGATTTTTCTTTAAAAAAATTTAACGATGCCAATTTTGGGATTAAAGCACTTAAATTTTTTTTTTTCTTTTAATTTATTGAATAATTAACAAAGATTATGACAATGTCTTAATTTTTCAAGTCACTTGCAGAACCATAGATAATAAGATGACCTACATCAGAATTGCTGTCTAACTTTGAAAAGCGTAGTTAGTTATATGATCATTTATCATGAATATTTTGAAAAACAGTAATGCAGTGGTTAGTGTTTCAGCAGTACAGTAGTGCATTATTATTATTATTATAGTTATGGTGCCAAATGCTTTATAATTATGTTCACACAAACTTATTGAAGCAATATTCAAAAGTTTGATTACCCAGATAGCACATAACATTGTTATAGCGTTGAAAATAAGTCTGAACAGTGAAAAACTAATTATAACAACGTTATGTGCTACTGGGGTAGCAAATAAAGATCTCTTCTATTATAATAAATAACCTTCTCCTTCTTGAGCATGTTGCTCAAATCATATATGGTAGCTTTCTAAATTATGTCTTTAATACAGGGTTGAGTTTTTGACATGACAAAGGTTTAAACTGTCAAAAACCCGTCATAAACCTCTACCGTCAAAAACTTATATTGTCAAAATTCAACATCTATAAATGAGCTAGAATCTGGTTAGAAATAGGATTTCGTAATATTTGCCATATACAAGTGAATATCTAAATATTATGCTGTTTATAAATTAACAAATCTGAAAACAATTTGTAGATAATTTATAAAAAATTAGGTAAATATACTGGTTTATAATCTAAGAAATATATACAAAGTATGCATAGATATATTTTGTATGTTTATGTTTATTAATATTTATGAAATTCTAAAATTCCAAAGTTACTTATGAATTTTCACATAAGCCATAAAAACACAGGAATACTGGATTTTTTTTTTTTTTTTTCCTTTAAGTAAAACATAATATATATGGGTGGTAAATAAATATGAATTTGAAAATAATTATATTTATAATCTACATTTATTATACTTATCATTTAATTAATGAATTTTTATCTGTTTATTATTATTATTGATTGCATAAATATTTGTACCTGGTTATAGCTTGGAATATTGGTGTTTTGGGAGTAGGGCTGACTGACTACTCTAGTGTCTTAGGCCTAAGGGGTATTGCCCTCTGTGTGGGTCTGTCTACAGGGTCCTAGTCCGTATTTATACAAGTTTCGGAGAAAAACTCTGAATGGCTAGGCCAATGAGCGCGACCTGGGATTGAACCCGACACCTCACGTCTACCAGCTTTGAGTGTAGTGTACCACTTGGCCGCTGGTGGGCCCTACAGCTTAGACTAATAATTTTTTTAAAAATTTGTACAAGTAATTAAATTTATTACAATTTATACATGTTCAGAAAGCATTCATATTTCTCATGTCTCACGGTAATTATAAGAATTTCAGACACAATTCAAGCTTGTTTAACATTCAGAATTATTTCTTTTTCTTAAAAACTTGCAATATCAGCAGTCATTAAAAAAAAAAAAAAAAGTTATATTTTTCTATAAAATATTTAAATACAAAATATTCGGCTATGCATTTTTATTTTACTGGTTAAATACATAATACTAAATGCACAATACTAAAAAAATTGAACTATACAATGTTGTATTGCAAATAAAATGATTTGTCAATCAAAATGATCTATCAATAATATATAAATCATAAACTTTTAGAAGCCTAAAGTTTTGTTTTTATATTAATCAAAATGTTATAATAAAGTTTCTCCAAAAACATTAATATGTTTACCTTTTAAAACATACTTATAAATAATATCTTATTGAAAACAACTATATTTTTAAAGTTTCGCATAACTAAGTTTAACATGTGCTATATTAAGCATAGTTATAAATAAATTTTGTAATGACATATAAAAGTATCACAGCATATTTTGAATGAACATAGAAATAATTCATAATAAAATTTTAAAAGCCTAAAGTTTTGTTTTTTGTATTAATCAAAATGTTGTAACAATGTGTTTTTCAAAGAACATCAGTCTATTTACTTTTCAAAAAATCTTTAGAACTACATTTTATTAAGCTAAGTTTTTATATGACAATTAAATTATAAATATAGGTTTTTGACATGACGGTTTTAACCATGGTTTAAACCATCAAAAACTGTCACGTGTCAAAAACCTGCCAACCCTGCTTTAATATAAACTTTTGTTTGTCACACTATATATCTAACATTACTGTAACTAATAAAAGAAAAGTTCAAATATGTCATGTAAGAAATTTACTGAAAAATTACTTTTTTTTTGGCTTTGAAAATTTTCCGGAAAAACATGGTGGAAATTTTTCCTCCGCACATCACTAATTGAAGCATAAATTTTTGATTTGTATTCAGAGGTTAATTCAGAACAAATTTAGTGCCGCATTGAAGCACTTTCACAAAGGCAATTTTTAGCAATGAGGTACCTTCACAAATTCAACTTTCAGCAACGAGGTACCTTCACAAAGTCAATTCTCAGCAATATAACTGCACACTAAAATATTTTATAAGCTTCACTGCATCAAACACAGAAAAATACCCTCAATTTGAATATTTACTGCAGACAATGATAAATATCTAAGTAAACACCTACTTATCTGGGTTATTATGGTTAAATCATAAATCTAAAAATCATATAGCATATAGCATAAATGATAAAATCGTAAGCTAAACTATAAATCATAAATCATAAAATCATAACTCCAAAATAAATAGCATGTAGGCTGCCATATTATATCGCAAACAATCCAGAACGACATCGTTATCAGTCAAATCGGCGCCAAAGAAAAATCGCCAAATTCAGCTGAGGGGAAATACTATAGTTGTACCGAAAGTTTTGTAGCTGTCTGCAACAGGCTTTTAAAATTTCATAATCTGTCTGCAAAATTTGCGTGTAATCAGGGGTGAAAATGGCTTACACTCAAAAAGCCTGAAAGCTGATTGGAAAAGGGGGGGGGGGGAGCTTAACATCAGTGGTGATCTCGTGCAACAATACACAAATATAATTTTACTGCAGAACAATATAGTATAAACAATTCTGTGTATTCATTCATCTCATTCAATTAAATATTTTTTAGCAATGTTTGACACAACACAATATAAATAATTATAAATAATAAAAAAGTATTAGTTTTAGTTTTGATACAGAAATTTTTTTTAAGTGAATTGTTATTCGGAAGTTGCAGACAAATTTTTTTATCAGGGCAGACAAAAACTGTCTACAAGTTGTTTTTCTGTGTCCGCGACTATGTCGCCGTGTTTCTGCCGCTAGGCTTACTTGATGTTTTCACAAATTATTTTATAAATTTACGAATGGGGTATCATTTTTTAAAAGCTGGATTAATCCCTGGTATTGTAACTTGTATTTTTTAATCAATTTAAAACAAAATATATATAGTATATATATCCTGTCGGGCTCAGATTCTGTATCATCCACTGTCGCCAATTTTCAAGGATCCACAATATTTTTTTTTTTTTTTTTTCATTATTTTAAAAATTATTATATTTTAATGTTTAAGACAAGGGGAGGGATTCAGGGGGAGTCCCCCCCCCCTGAAAAACTAAAATTTGCATAATTTTCTTATGTGTTTGAGTGTAATTTTTTTGTTAAATGTTGCTTAAATTCAAAATCAATTTTCCTAGATCCGCGATAATTTTTCTTTCATTATTTTAAAAATTATTATATTTTAATGTTTACACCTGAAAAGTTAAGATATTTTGGGTGTAGATATTTCAGTTAATTGATAAATCAGTTAAGCTTTTTTTTTTTTTATGGTGTTTTCAAAAATTGACGCCAGGAGTTTTTTTTTTAACCACTTCATGAATTTGAAGTAAAAATGATTTAAAAATGCAACTGTGATACAAAATATGTAATTTTACCGATTTTTTTTTTTTTTTTTTTTTTCGGAATTTCGTGATATCTATGTAAATATTAGTTTTAAATAATTTCATGGGAAAAAAAAAGAAAATCAGTAAATTTGCATATTTTGTATTACAGTTGCATATTTAAACCATTACTTTTCTTTAAGAAATTTATGTTGTGGTTAAAAAAAAAAACTTCGGTAATCACAGGTGATTTAAAATGGCATTTTGGTGTGATTTCAGTGCCATTTTGAAAAAAATCGCCAACCAGTGGATGATACAGCATCTGTTCAGTTCCATGTCTCTGTTATTTGCATATGCACTCCTCTACCTTTTTTTTGGGGGGGGGGGGAGGAAAGAAGGGAAGCACTTCAGTTATACATGCATGTAGAAATTAAGAAAATTATGTCACTGAGAAACAGATGCTTCCCTTCTTTCCTCCCCCCCCCCCCTAAAAAAAAAAAAAAAGTAAAGGAGTACATATGCAAATAACAGAGACATGGAACCAATCAGAGTAACACAACACGATCGGTAGAGCTTATGTAACATAACAGTTGTCTGTCAAAGCTGTTATATCGATTCTTGTTTCTGCAGTGACATGCTGTTAAGATTAAAATGAATTTGAACATGATGTTATGATAGGTGCATGAGAAAGGAGTGATGTGGGGAAGGAAAAATCCTGAAAATGTTTAATAATGTACGTTTAACTGTTTAGATAGTCAATTTATTGAAAGTGACTTTATCAATGTTCAACCAATTATGTTAGCAAAAAATTTTCAGCTCATTTCCAGGGGTGCAGAAAGTGACCAGACCTCTGAAAATTCCCTCAATATCCTTGCAATAATTTTTTTTTGTTATACAAAGCCATATCTTTTGTAATAAGTCTTTTTAAGATAATAAGTATATACTATAACATAAAGATACATGTGTTATTACCATGTTTTTATTAACTTCAATTCTTGTTTGTTTAGTACAAATCTTGCAATTGATTTTTAACTAACTTCCCGACTAGCTATAACTTTGAAACTTTCAGAGTAGTTCAGAACACGGTGAAAATGCATTTTTTTAATATTTTTAACCAACTGCTTCGGCAGCGTTACCAGTATAAAGATTGCAATTGATTTTTAACTAATTTCCCGACTAGCTAGACATTTTAACTTTCAGGACAGCTCAGAACACGTTGACAATACATTTTTTTAATACTTTTAGTCAACTGTTTCAGGGGCCTACTGCCTTCGGCAGCGTTTATGTGATTCAACAAAAAATTTATTTAACTAACTTCCCGACTAGCTCAGACATTTGAAACTTTCAGAATAGTTAAGAACACAGGAAAAATGCATTTTTTAAATACTTTTAGCTTTAGCCAACTGTTTCGTGTTCCTGCTGCCCTTGTCTGCGTTACCAGTACAAAGCTTGCAATCGATTTTTCACTAACTTCCTGAGTAGCTAGACATTTGAAACTTTCATGATAGCTCAGAACACAGTGGCAATACATCTTTTTAATACTTTTAGTCAACTGTTTCAGGTCCCTACGGCCTTTGGCAGCGTTTGTATGATTCAACAAAAAATTTATTTAACTTCCCATCAACAAGACATTTGAAACTTTCAGAATAGTTCAGAACACAGTGACAAAGCATTTTTTAAATACTTTTAGCCAACTGTTTCAGGTTCCTGCTGCCTTCGGCAGCATTACCAGTACAAAGATTGCAATAGATTTTTTACTAACTTCCCGGCTAGCTAGACATTTAAAACTTTCAGGGTAGCTCAGAACACGGTGACAATACATGCGAGCAAATTAAATAATATGTATGAAAAACATTAAATATTGATGTGTGCTTTCTTTCTCCATTCTTACCATAATTTATAAATTCTGTCTCTCCTTTAATTACTCCAAATATTCTTTTGGTCATATTTACAGTAAAATTAGTAAAAAATCTTCAAATTTTAATTTTATTATATGGATTATGCTTAAATTTTGCATACTGAAATTTCATGAAATTTATTCCCGCTTCCCCTCCAACCAAAAAATAATTGATTACAGCAGTGGATTTTAAACTGGTTAAGAGCAATGCGGATTATTAAAACAGGGATGTTTAAAACTTTATGCCGTGAAAAGATTTAAGATGCACATGATCCGTCAAATTTTGACGGGTATTAACTAGTTTTTTATAAAAACAAAACAATTTAACATGAAATTCAGAGGTAGCCCATGAAAATAATAGCAGGAGACTTGGCGTTGGAATATTAAAACAGGAATAAACTACTACGTCAGAAACGCCAAAGAAAAATTATTGAGGTGCATACAGCTGTTTCGGTAGCCTAAAGCGTACCGTCATCAGTGCAAAAAGAATTCTGAATCTTGAGAAGTGCTCGTATATATAGGAGAGGGACCGGATTTAGTTCAACCAATAGGAATACGGAGGAGGTGGGGAGTGTGGCCAATAGGAATTAAGGAATGTGTAGCTGTGTAAACAGTAGAAAAATTAAGGAAATGTGGACTGAATGTAAAATTTCCAACAATCAGACAAATAGGGAACAGCGAAATCACAATTTACAAGGTTTTTAAAATTTTTATAAATATGAAAAGCTTCAAAGAAATCGAGTTCATATTTGCAGACCTAAATCCATTCATGAACTCGATTTCTTTGAAGCTTTTCATATTTATAAAAATTTTAAAAACCTTGTAAATTGTGATTTCGCTGTTCCCTATTTGTCTGATTGTTGGAAATTTTACATTCAGTCCACATTTCCTTAATTTTTCTACTGTTTACACAGCTACACATTCCTTAATTCCTATTGGCCACACTCCCCACCTCCTCCGTATTCCTATTGGTTGAACTAAATCCGGTCCCTCTCCTATATATACGAGCACTTCTCAAGATTCAGAATTCTTTTTGCACTGATGACGGTACGCTTTAGGCTACCGAAACAGCTGTATGCACCTCAATAATTTTTCTTTGGCGTTTCTGACGTAGTAGTTTATTCCTAGCCCATGAAAAGTTTCACACCTGATAACTGAATAACTCCTTCCCCCCCCCCCCCCCCCTTTTTTTTTTCTTCTAATTTAGAATGTATTGGTTTTGTAGAATGGAAAAAAAAAAAAAAATAAATAAATAAAATGCAAATTTTCAGATTATACCTATTATATACCTTTAGTTTCATAATTCTGTTCTTAGTCTTTTTGTGAGAGGAAAAATATATATGTAGATTTGAAAAAAAAATGATACATATGCTCCTGACTTAAATGGAAGAAAAATTATTTTTTTTTTTCTAATAATGTTAAACGATAACTTAAAAAATCTTCTTCCCCCTATATATATATATGTTACCGCTAAAGTGCAGAAATCAGTTAATCTGCAGATTAGCTAGGTAAACTGCACATTAACTAGGGCGATCCGTTAAAGTGAGGAATTTTTTTTCATTTCTCAAATTACCTAGGTAATCTGCGAATTACCTAGATAATCTGCACATTACCTACTAGGCACTCGTTAAAGTGAAAATAAGATCTCTGGTGTTGTAATTTTACAGCACACTGTGTTGTATTTGTTTTTTTCATTCGGGGAAAAAATAGCTTTCTTTCCTTTTCTTTCTTTCTTTACTTATTTTAATCTGTATGTGTTTTAATTTTTATGTCTTTTAAAGTTATATTTGTTTTAATTTTTTTACTTATTTCATCTTTTTTATTCTTCCAATATAAGTTTGAAGATGTTATGCATTTTTAATATGAAATATAATAACTTTAATAGCTTTCAATAAATTCTATTTTATAAATGAATGTTAGAATTATAATATAGTAATGTTTTCTTTTCAAAATAAAAATATTTAACCATTTAAATAAAAAATAAAAAAAGTTTTATTAACAACTTACATTGCTATTACTTTTTTTTTTTTTTTTTTTTTTTTTTTTTTTAATGTTATGCACCAATTTTTAATTCGATAAAGAAATATTAAATTAGACAATTCAGAAGCATTATTTAAGAAGTACTTCAAATAATTAAAACTGCTTTAATAATAATTTTTAGACTGCAGGAAAATTAAAATGACTGTTTTCCAATGCTTTATTAAACAATATTTTGCAGCATACATATTACAGCAACAAGTACAAGTTTAGCAATTATATTAATTTTACAATTAAATAAATAATAATAAAAAAAAACTTTATTAACACATTTTATGTGATAAACTACAACGAAATTATATGAAAAAGCGAACAAAATAAAAATAAAAATGCAATCATGATAGATAAAATATATAAAGGAAACTTGAAATTGAAAGAAACAACAACAAAATGTAATGAAATGCTAAAAAATGCACAAAAATTTCATATTAAGTATTTATTAAAGAAAGCCATAATATTGAATGCCATATTTTTCAGAGTTAAAAATTAAAACTTTTTTTTTCAGTAAGTAATAGTAATTTAAATCAATTTTTAAATAAATTAGTTTTAAAAAAGTTGTGTTTTAATAGTTTTATTTCGGGAGGAAATAATTACTGTGCTGTAAATTTTAATATTCATAATTCAAAATGAAGTTTCAGGAGATAGAGTGTTTAGATTAAGATTAGATTTCAATAATAAAATGCAGTGCAGACCCTTATCAAACTTATATTGACAGAATTAAAAAAGAGAAGAAATAAAATCAAAATTAAAACAATTATAACTTACTTGTTACTTTAAGTTTTGTGTTGGTCATGATAAGAAACCTATAATAACCATGTCTTCGATGCTCCAAGTTTTGCGTTTACTAATTATCATAGGCGGAAGCGGAGTGGAAAGGATGAAAGTTTTGGTTTGTGTTTGAAGGTCATTCGCGTATATGTATCACATGACTGTTTGACGTCATAGTGAATGTAAAAAAACTAAGGCTCGAAACAAACATTTGAACTTTAACGACACAGAAGCCGCTAATCCACAGATTACCTAGTTAAAACGCAGAAAACTCTTGATTCCACACTTTAACGGGTCATTTTAGTTAATCTGCACATTAACGGATTTTGAGCTTTAACGGTAACATACATATTTGTTAATAAGGTTTTACATTGGTTAAAAAAAAAGAAAGTATCTATTAAAAAAGAAAAGTTCGATACGTCGATAGATCATGAATTTTTTTCTATCAAGTCAGTAGATGCCCTGAATGAGAATATACTTTTGGAATTTTTTTATTTCATTGAATTTTCATTTTATTAATATTTTCATTTTTGATTATGAGTATTTAATCGCTTATATAGATATTTTCAATTTCAAATTTCTCAAGTTTTCTTAGGGGTTCATTTAAAAGAGAATTTTATAAGGTTTTATTTGATATACAATTTGAATATGTTTCATTAAAAGGTTTTATAAAATATTAAAATTTAAAATAAAAATAAATATAAATTAAAGGTAGTGTTTTTTAAAATTTATACCAAAAAGCTATACAACCTGAACTTTTTAGAGTTGGCTTAAATGCATACATATATATAGAGAGAGTTGTAAAATTCTCGAGAATAATTGAGAATTTTCTCACTGAAGATATAATAGTGGGTAATTTTTAAATTTGTGCTCTGTACAAGTATTAATTTATGTGCAATAAGTTAAAAACTGTATGAAATTATTCTTTTAATAAAATAATCAGGTTAATTAAATCTATTTAGTTGTATATATTAAAAAATTAATAATAAAATAAATCCTCTTCAAGGCTAAAAGGTGAAATCTTATAAATTATTGAAGATAAATTCTAGTGATATCTCAAGTAATAAAGGGACAAATCATTATGAGATTTTTTTATTTCATTACAGACACTTATTTTTAAAAGGGAAATTTATTGAAAAATATTTCTAATTATTTAATGTTTTTGCTTTAAAATGTTTTACACTTATCTGTATGAAATAAAAATGGTTTTATTCAACATGTACTTAAAGGATAAACATTTTTATATGGGACTGTTCACAGTAAAAAAAAAAAAAAAATTGTTTTTCTATATAGAGAGAAGTGACAAATTGACATATGTGGCACACAATATAAATTATTAAAATAAAAACAGAAACAGTTGAATTTAAACATAAGTAATATCGATGACAAAGAACTGCATGGGTTGTCAGTATAAAGAAGGTAGCTTGAATGATCTGTTATCGAAAAATGAAACTGACTATTAACTTTGATTCTAAATTTTGTGTAACAAGTTAATTACAAAATAAAATTAATATCATTTTTAAGCTATTTGTTATTTTAGTTTTTAATTTAAATAGAACATACACTACCTTTCCATAAATGACCCAGCACTTTCGATTTCAGACTTTTTAAAAATATCTCAAAAAGTACTAAACAGATTGTTTTAAAACTTTAGGAGTGTAAAGAGCATGTTTCTTAAGCCAAAAGTGAAAGGGGGGAACAAGTAAAAAATTAAAGAAAAATGAAAGTGTTTGGCATTACCCTGTAAAAGTATGGTTTGATATTCAATCTGGCTGCAGCATGTGGCTATGGGGCTGTTCTTTATTATCTATGTAAATTTTTATGTCTCTACCGCATGTAATCAAGGAGAAGTAAAGGTTTCTTTGAAAAAAAAATGCAGAATCAATTTTCACGTTCTTTTGCTATAACATGCAAGGTAACCCAGAGCAAAGCTATTTTTAGGAAACTTGACATACAATATTTGACACAGCAAACTGCAATCCAAAAAAAAAAAAAAAAAATTAAATATCTGATGAAATATGAGAATTTTTACTAAATTTTTAACAATGCATGTGTGAGATTTAGCGAAATTTAATAACCAAATGTATTGAACTACTCATGTAAAAATCCCAGACAAGTGTTGTGTAAACTCAAGAAGTTCTATGCTATAGAATGAACTGCTATCCAGTTTCTTTCTACCCCCCCCCCCCCCCCCCCCCCCAAAAAAAAAAAAAAAAAAACTCAACTATAAGGGGTTTTACTCACTTTTTTGTTTTGATTCAATGAATGGTAATACAGTTTTCAATGATTGTAAATAAATGATTAAAAAAAACTTTATAAGTTTTTTTGGGGGAACAGCTGACATCTCCTTATATTATTAAAATCAGTACGCATCTGTCTGTCTGTCTGTCTGTGAGAAATGCCTTGTAAGCGCTAAAGCTCCGGCGCTAATGGTCGCATCGCATCGCCTCGAAACCGGTGTCGACAGACGCAGAATTTCTTCATCTCAACATCGCGATAATTCACTAAGCGATGCGACCTAATTAGCAGAGATATTAATTAAAACGTTGAGCTATGTCGATCGAAAAATGACTGAGAATTCAAAGCTATTTGCTTAAAAAGAGACATTGTTACGGAAAAAGTGGAAAATAAATTAGAAATATCAGTCGTATCGTTACAAATTTGGTATCAAATGAAAGGGCAGACTTTTCTCAATCCGATGGTTTAAACGGCTTATTGATCAAACAATTAGATTTTTTAAAATTAACTAAACTAAAAAAATGATGGCAACAAATCAAAAAAATTTTAATATTGCAGACGATTGTCTACAGTCTTGAACGGAAAGAGAAACATCTGGTATTTAATGAGGTCACGTGTTTTGGTACTGCGATTAAAAATTGCAATTTTGAAAAGGCTTCAGTTTTTCAATGTCGCATACAAAACTTCGTATACATCCCTAACATCACAAGACAGCCTTGCAGTTCAAATTTCATCGAATTTCGAAAAAATTTACATTTTATTTGGAGATTAAATTTTAATTAAATACATTTAAATAAAAAACTTAGTTATTTACTTCGTGCGTCGTTTTAGATCTTTTGAAACCGGGCACCCGGTCCTCTTCAGAAACGAACTTTTGTGCTTGAAACTTGAAACTGAGTTTTCCTCTGTTGATTTTTCAGCAGATGGCTCCATGCTCCGTTTGGGACTACTGCGCCGCTGTCATTGCATACGTCATAATTCATAGATATTTCGATCGATTCACGGTACATCGCATAATTATAATTTTCATAATCGGCAATTTTAGTGGTTTTGTCAAAGTCTATTTTAATATTTTGTTTATTGTGTGTTTTGCCAGGTCGGTATTATATTTTCCGGTTTTTATGAACCCGGATAAAAAATAAACCCGGCTCATATATTGGTGTTACTAAGCGAAAGATTAAAACTAGGATTAACGAACATAAAAATGACATAAAAACAGGAAAATATAATACCGCCCTGGCCAAAACACACAATAAACAAAATATTAAAATAGACTTTGACAAAACCACTAAAATTGCCGATTATGAAAATTATAATTATGCGATGTACCGTGATCGAAATATCTACGAATTATGACGTATGCAATGACAGCGGCGCAGTAGCCCCAAACGGAGCATGGAGCCATCTGCTGAAAAATCAACAGAGGAACACTCAATTTCAAGTTTCAAGCACAAAAGTTCGTTTCTGAAGAGGACCGGGTGCCCGGTTTCGAAAGATCTAAAACGACGCATGAAGTAAATAACTAGGTTTTTTATTTAAATGTATTTAATTATAATTATACTTCGTTTTTTCTATTTGTTATAAGATTAAATTTTATTCTAATACACGTATTTTAAATTCTAATTATGATTAAATTATTTTTAATACATCATTCGAAAGATATTTTAAAGTTCTTTTATATTATTGAAAGAGGAATTCGAGATTTCACCCGATTTACACGTTTTGAGGTGTCTTGAATCGGTTTTCTTTTGTATCTGAGCTACTAATTAAAATAATTTCATAACTAATGCATTATTAGAAAGCTTTGTTGATTTGGAATTGAACAGTAGATTAAAGAAATTTCTACCGCCAGATGGCGCTGTAATATTTTAAAATTTCAATTTCTAATTATGATTAAATTATTTTTAATACATCATTCGAAAGATATTTTAAAGTTCTTTTATATTATCGAAAGTTTTCACCAGATTTACACGTTTTGAGGTGTCCTGATTAGGTTTTTATTGCATATCAGCTAATTGAGTTAGACCGTTCAAAATTGGTATATGTAGGTTAATTAGGAGGGGCTGAAAGGGTGGGGATGAAATAGGCGTGCACTGTGCGCATATCCCCTAACTTGTGCACGCGCAGCACACATGGGACTGCACTGCCAATGGCAGTGGGGACCCAGTCCGACTTTTTAACCGATGAGAAAAGATTTTTTTAATTTTCTTTTCTTAGTAATAAAAATTCGATTTGAGAAGGAATATACATTCACAAGTGCGCACGCATGGGTCTGCGCTGCCGAAGACAGTGGTGACCCGGTGTGAGTTTTTACCCGATCAGAAATGATTTTTTTTTAGGGGACACGAAGAGTCAGGGAAGGTATACCCACAGTGTGTGTAGCTCCCACAGCGTGTGTAACCGCTAACTTTAGCTCGCTCAGCATGCATGGGACTGCGCTGCCGAAGGCAGTGGGGACCCGGTGTGAGTTTTTACCCGAACATAATTTTTTATTTTTATTTTATTTATTTTTTTTTTTAGGGGGCACAAAGTGTCAGGGAGGGAATATGTGCGTGCAGCGCGTGTACCCCTTAACTTGTGCGCACCCAGGACTGCGCTGCTGAAGGCAGTGGGGACCCGGGGCGACTTTTTACCCGATCAGAAATGATTTCTTTTTTTTAATTTCTTTTCTTAAGACTAAAAGTTACTGTTAGTGATTCATTAATTATAGTGATTCATTTGAAAGTACTGACCCGCTAGTTCAGTTCATTAAATGGCACAGAATTTTTTAAGTTCTGTTTGGGATTTTGTAATACTTGTTTGGAGTTTTTATGTAAGTAGCTCAATACATTTTTCTATTAAATTATGCAAATAAAATTTTGCTAAATCTTACACATGTGCAGTTAAAAATTATTTAGTAAATACTTTGATATTTTATTAGATTTTTAATATTTCTTCAATTTGATTGCAGCAGTATGCTGTGTCTAATATTGTATGTTGGGTTTCCTGAAAATAGCTTTGCGCTAGGTTTAACACCTTGCATGTTATAGTTAAAAAAGTAAAACAAAAAATTTTTGCAATTTTTTAAAACCTTTATATCTCCCTGATTGCATGTGGTAGAGACATAAAAAATTATACAGCTAATAAAGAAGAGCCCCGTAATCACATGCTACAGCCAGATTGCATTTCAAGCCTTACTTTTTACAGGGTGATGCCAAACACTTTCATTTTTCTACAATTTTTTATTGGTGCCTCATTAACTTTTGGCACAAAACTTAAACTGAAATGTCTGAGGTATAACACATTCTTTAGAGGTATAACACGTTCTTAATTTTTTAGAAAATCTTTATGAAAAGAATACTCTCTTTAAATGTCAAATTTTAGTGATGATTTTGTTACAAATGCAAATCTATAGGCGTTAAAAAAATGTAAATTTGTATTTTAATATGAATAATTGTTATTTGCTATTGATTGCTTTCTGTCATGGAATAAGTATTTAAGAATATTCTCGATTCTCTGAATTTGGAGCTTCAGAGAATATTCTCACCTCACATCTCTCTCTCTCTATATATATATTAAATTCCTATTTGCTTTCTCTGGCGTAGAAATCTTCCTATCTTTAAAGCTGCAAAGTTGGCAGCTATGTAATGTAGGTCATCTAAATTTTTTGTATCTATACTTTTAAAGAGGAAATACTTTAATTCTATTGAAATAAAATTATTTTAAAAAGTGTTTTATAATAAAATTGCTACTCTCATGATACAAAAAATAGCTATTAACTAAGTGGTTACTGATGAAATTGATATACTGGCCACTGGCCTTTTAAAGAATTTTTCCAGTTTTGCCCTTTATCATTAAATATACTACCAAACTGAGTTTGAGTGATTTAAGTTCATATGAGAGTAGCATTGCAGTAAGTGTAATCATTTTAGTTTTTTTCTAAAGCATCCAAGACATCAATATCGGACATCATGGCATGAGACATCAAATTTGAGAATGTTATTTCAATGTAATGGTGCATACAGATTTATTGTTTAAAATAGATTTATTTATTCACATAGGAAAAATTTAATATGTTATTCTTATTTAACTTGCTAAAGTAAAAAAAATATTTCTTTACAGGTGTTTTCTAGGAATAAACCCAAATCGAGGGTCGAAAGTAAATCCAGAACTAAAAAAGAAAGACTGTCTGTATAAACTCTAAAATTTTGAATTTGAAGAAATCTGTATCAGAATGGATAATTGATTGCGTTGATAATTTGTATTTTATGTGACTTGATGTACTATGTTGATGTAAACTTATATGCAAATTGATTTTTTTTTTTTTTTCCCTGATGTGAATTTATGTATTCAGATGTTAATATTCATAGGTTAATCAATATATTTTATTTGAATAAAAATGTTGTATTTATGAATTTGAATAAATATCTTAATTTTAATTGCTTGTTTTTTTTTTTTTTCTTTTGCCTTTAAATTCTTAATATATTGCTGATAAAATGTAGTAAAAAAAAATGTAGTAAGTAAAAATAAAATGTAGTAAAAAAATATATATTGGCATGTTGGATTGCAGACAAATTTTGTTTTGCTGCAGATAAATACAGGAAGTTCTGCTTCTGGGGTTTAAGTGTAAATATGTTTTGGCATACAGTGCATCTGAAAATTATCGAGACAGGTGATTTTTTAGTAGTAAGAATTAAAAAAGCTTGAAGTAATAATCATGAAAAAAAAATAATAATAAGTATATGGAATCTGTATATAAGTGTATTATAACAAAGAAATATAGTATAAGTTTTACAGAATTAAAAAAAAAAAAAAAAAAAAAAAATGCTGTCTCAAAATTATGAAAACTTTTCGAGTATTTGGTATTTAAATTCAAATTTTGGATCAGTATCTTTTAATTATCTTAAAACTCTTATCAGACATGTTCAGGGCGAGAAGTTGGAGAATGTGTGGCTGTAAGAAAAAAGTTTTTGTCTATTTTTTTTTTAAATAATAGATAAAGTTTTTGTCAGAAATTAAAATAATAAGTAGAGCAGAGTGATGGTGCTAATTCAGCCATGCATTCTTCAAACTCTAATTCTAAGCTTGCCTAATAAGATTTTCAAGATAATTCAAAGGAATAGATCCAAAATTTGAATTTAAATACCAAATAGCATAAAATATCTCTATTTTTGAGACAGAATTTGTGTTTTTAATATTTTTAGAAAAATTCTATGAAACTGTACTAAATTTCTTTGCTATAATACACTAATATTTTAATTCCATATGCTTATTATTTATTTTCTTTGGGATCTCCTTTCTCTTCATTTTTTTTTTACTTATTTGAAAAAAATCACCTGCCTGTGGGATTTTGAGATGCACTTTAGTTTGAGTTTGACTTCATTTTGCTTAGTTGTTATAAAACTTAGTTGTGAAACTTTTTAGGCATAAACTACAGCTAATTAATTTTTTAAAAGTTTTAGCTTATGGGCTTTGTACATTTCTAGCAGTATGCCACTAAAAAAGGGGGAAAAAATGATAAGGAGTGCATGTATAATTAACCCAATTAAAAAAAAGGGTACTCCCATTTTTTCCCTGTCACATAAAGAATATATATTAAAAAAAAAAAAAAATCACGTGGAAGAAATTTTAAATGTAGTGCCTATTTGCTAAGGAACACAATAGTAATTGCATGACTACTAGGTAAAATTTTCACAATTTTTTTTTTTTTTCACATTTTTCTTATTTTAAATATTTTTCCATTTTAAATCCTGCACATGTTGCACTGGACTTCTTTAACATAAATGATAAAAATATAATATTGTATAATTTACTACTATGCACCAAATTTTTGTAACATAAACGATAAAAATATAATGTTGTATAATTTAGTACTAACATACTATGTTAATGTACTATATAATATATGTTCATTACTAATATATATCCTAATACAGAGTCCAAATATAAAGTCTTTTTATAATTAATAACTGTTCTTTAAATATTCTAAAATTCTGTTTATATGCCCTTTACAACAAAAAACTGGATTTTAATAATTATTTAGTGTTGTTTTATTAAATGTTTCATAGTCAATAGATTCTCATAAAATAGTTTTAATTATTGTCCCTCTACATTACTTAACAGTGTTGCAGTGTTAAAGTTTACAGAATCATTTTTTAAAATTGATTTTTATTTATATTTTACATTCCTTGAGTTCCACAGTTTTTATTATATAAACAAACAACTCTTCTTTTGCTTTTATACATATAATTTTTTACTCTGATGTTCTCTGTTTACTGTGTCCTATGTTTACTCTGATATAATAAGATAATTATAATTTTTTTCCATAGGGGATTTTTTTTTTCTACAGAGTAGTTTGAGAACCTCCAATATTTCTCAAAATTCTTTGTTCATGTTCTAATAATGTATATAATATTTGTTATACACCGAAGAGTCATTACATTATGACCACCTTCCATCTGTAATAATGGGCTCGCCCAGGAACAGAACTACTGCGCGTGTGTACAGCTGATGTTGGAGTATATAAAGCGGCTATGCATTGTCTTTCCAAATATAGTGCGATTAGCGACATAATGAGAAAAGCAGTTGATTTATAAGACTTCGATAAAGGTCAAATCGTTATGGCTCAGCGACTGTTAACATCAAAATCGGAAACGGTACGTTTAGTGGGCTGTTCATGTTCAGTTGTTGTGAACACATGTCAAAAGTGGTGTATGGATGGTGAAATGACAAGTCGCCGGCCAGCAGTGTGTTGTCCATGATGCATTGATTCCAGAGGAGAGCAGATATTGTTATGTATTGCTCGCTATAACCGAAGAGCTACAACAGCCGAAATCACCACCAGCTACAACAGTGGCGACCCAGACAGTGTTTCACAACACATTGTGCAGCGTACATTGCTGTGTATGGGCCTACTTATGTCCCTGCACTGACGGAACGTCATCGCCAGTTGCGTCTGCAATGGGCCAAGAAACATCGGAATTGGACATTAGAAGAATGGATGAAAGTCGCATAGTCTGACGAATCTCGTTTTCTGGTCCATCACATTGTGTGCGACTACACCAATTTCCAAAGGAAACCCTCACTTCCGGATGCACAGATGGACAGAGATAAACCGGTGGCAGGGGCATTATGGTGTGCGCAATGTTTTCATGGAGCACATTAGGACCCATAATCAGCATAGAACCCCAGTGGCAGAAAGTTTTGTAGCTGTCTGCGACAGGCTTTTAAAATTTCACAATCTATCTGCAAAATTTGCATGTAATCAGGGGTGAAAATGACTTACACTCAAAAAGCCTTAAAGCTGATTGGAGGGGGGGGGGGAGGGTATCATCAGTGGTGATCTTGTGCAACAACACACGAATACAATTTTACTGCAGAACAATATAGTATAAACAATTGTGTGTATTCATTCAATTAAATATTTTATAGCAATGTTTGACACAACACAATATAAATAATTATAACAAAAGTATTAGTTTTAGTTTTGATACAGAAATTTTTTTAAGTGAATTGTTATTCGAAAGTTGCAGACAAAAACTGTCTGCAAGCTGTTTTTCGGTGGCCGCGACTATGTCGCCGTGTCGCGGTGTTTCTGCCACTGGGCATAGAACAATCCCTGGTGTATGTGCACTACGTGAACATGATTGCAGACCAGGTTCACCTATTCATGACAACAGTATTTCCGGCAGGGGATGGTGTTTACCAACAGGATAATGCACCATGTCATAAGGGTCGAATCGTCATGGAGTGGTTCGAGGTACATTCTAGTGACTTTCAAGTCATGTCTTGGCCTCCAAATTCACCTGACATTAATCCAATAGAGCATTTGTGGTCCCACCTGGAAAACCTAATTCGTGCTGCCACGCTACCCCCTTGCAATGTGCAGGAATTGCAGGACCAGTTGATGCACGCTTGATACCAGATACATCAGACTATGTATCAGCACCTTGTAGAGTCAATCCTACACTTGGGTGCTGGCAGTTTTGAAGGCTAAAGGTGATCCTACATGTTATTAACAGGGTGGTCATAATGGTGCTATATTTATATGTTTATGGGTGTATATTTATATGTTTATTGTAAAGCAGCTATCACACAGAAGATCCTACCCTCTGAACTTTACGCTAATACCTCTCCGAATAATCGAGCATCAGGTAATAGGGTTATTTTGAAGACTAAAATGAATTCATAAAGGCATTAATAATTGGCTACTAATTGCTCACTATTTCATGTTTTAAACACACTCTGATTTTCTCACACTCCGATTTGTTGAATACGAGCTAACATCTAGCGTAGGAGATTTAGTCAGTCATAAGTTTGTCATTGACAAAGGTAGGAAAGGGAAACTAATCACACGATGCATTTTCGACTGTTTGTCTCTCGAAAAACCTGTTTCAGGTGGTTTCGGGAGAGAAAGTATCTGATACTGCTGATCCCATGAGAGTACGTGAGATAGCAGCTTAAGTTAGATAAAAAGTGGATTTTAAAATAAGGATTTTGATAAAAAACACTTGAGTTTTTTCAAGTGGGTTTTATTGAAAAATACCACTTAGGCCAGCTTGTTGACCTAAAAAGATTGCATAACCTTTGCTCACATACACACAAAAAAAAAAAACTGTCAGCCAGGATGCCAGTAAAAAATTGTATTCTTCACAGATAAAAAGTATTTTTAAAACTGGTTTTCGGTTTTTAAACAATTGTTGTTATATGTTATGTTTACAGATAACAACAGTTAAACTAATGAATATATTCTGTAAATGTAAGGAAAAAAATCTGTATTTATGTAAAAAAATACATGATTTCTCTGTAAAATTACAGAATATGATTCATTTTTATAAACAGTTTTTTCTGTGATGCAGACAGATTTTTTTTTTTTTTTAAATAGTGAAATTCTGTTATGTTTGTAGGAAAGAGCTGTTATTTTAGCAGAAATACTCTGTAAGTTTACGAAAAATCTCTCTTTTTTTTCTGTAAAAAATACATGTTTTCTCTGCAAAAAAATTTAAAATAATTCGGTTACAGTAACATTTTTTTCTGCAAATATAACAGAATGTCACTGTTTAAAAGACAAAAGAGATCTGTTTACATCACAGGAAAAAAATGTTTTAAAAATGAGTTTTCTGTTTTTTTAAACAGTCAAATTTCGTTGAACTAACAGACGAATTACATTGTTTTAATAGAAGAATTACGTTACTTTAACAGAAGTATTTACGGAAATATTTACAGATTTTCCCAATTTTTTTTTTAAACGCTTTTTTTCTGTGAAGAAAACGGGTTATGATTGGCGTCCTGGCTGACAATTTTTTTCCGTTTTTTCGACAGTTTTTTTTTTACAGTGTTGTTTTCAAATTATTCAATCATATTTTCGATAAATTTTCAATTTCGATAAATGTCCGACTATTGTAAAACTGGTATCGTAAAAATCCGTAGATTGAGACTAATAATCCTCTGTCCTAAAAATAGTCAGTTTGTGCAGTAAATAGGTACTCGAAAAAATAGTATTAAATTTTGTAAAACAAGAATTTTATATTATTTATTTACAAAATCATTTTTATTTATAAACAATTTGTGTTCAGAATATCGGAAAAACTTCCTGCCTGGTGGTTCGGTCGGTAGGGTGCTGCCTTATGGACCTTCAGGTCCCACGTTCGAATCCTGGTGCGGGCATGGATGTCTTATGTCTACAAAATACTGTACACTTCTTTCTGTAATATGGGTCAATCGAGACGAAAGTCATTGTAACTATAGGTCGTCAAGCGTCAAAAAAATTTTGTCAACATGAGGGCTTCGGAGTACCTGAATATGGTCGCGACCAATGCTTACCTCCATCGAAAATATAAAAAACATAGAGATAATTTTTCAGGAAAAAAAAAAAAAAAAAAAAGCCAAAAGGGTTTTTAATTTGGAATTTAATCTCAGAAATTAATTACCTACGTAAGCAGAGAACTTTTCCGAGTGAAACACCAGGAAAAAAAAAAAAATATATATATATACATATATATATATATATATATATATATATAATTCTCCTTGGAAAATCCTAAGTGCAAGGGGGGAGGGCTATACATTTTCTTCTTATTTTCCCCCCCCTAATAACAAATTACTAAAATTCAGGAGAAAATAAAAGAGAATAAAATAAAGATTTTTCAGACCGAATCTCGTTTTCCATCCAGAATCTAGTTCTGAGGTGGATCCATGGACCAATCAGAGACCTGCATGATATTGTGTTGTTTGCCCATAAAAGCATTGATATATGCAGTAAAAAACACTTATAATAAGTGTATACTTCTAAATGTTATTTTATTTTTATCACTTTCTTCTATATTCGCCAAAAGAAAATATTAATTTCGAAAAAATTTTCGACCTCGGGTTTTCTATAGATTTACATGTTTTCAGAGATCTAGAACAAGATTTGATCATTTTTTAAAAATGTCTGTGTGTGTGTGTGTGTGACGAAATTTTGTGGCAACTATATCTCGGGAACTATTGCAAGGAATTTCGTACAAATTGGTATGTAGTTGCACCTTGACATAAATTAGTGCTTGTCAACGTTTGGTGAAAATTATCCAATGTGGGTGACGCTGTCATCCTGCTTTTTCTAAATTTTTAACATGGTGGTTTAGGGCAAAATTTTGTATAAATGTGCATAAAGAGGATCGTTTTTTTTTTTTTTTTTTTTTTTTTTTTTTTAAGAATCATCATGAAAGATAATTTTAATAAATTATTTGCATTGAGGGAATTATGCATAGGAAAATATAGAAAAAGTCATGTGGTGGCCATTCAAACATTTTATATTTTTTTACCACTGTCGTAACCTAAGTCATCCTTATGGCTTACTAATTTTTTATGGCTGGAAATAATATGTGATATATAATAATAAATAATAATGAACTGTTTATTTATGCGCATTGAAATAAATAAAATAAAACAGTTAGTTTGTGCAGAAAAATTCACTCCCTCCCCATTACAAATGTAAATAAATAAATAAATAATAATAAAAGAAAAGAAAGAAAGAAAGAAAACTAAATTTGAAAAATAAGAATTTCATAGAGTTTGTTCAATTTATTATTATTATTATTATTATTAGGCACAATTTGTAGTCAGAAAAAAGTTTATAACAGCGTTAGTATAAGCGGTTAAAATACGCATAACGTATGCATACTTCTGTTATTATTTTTTTACTTTTATTATTATTCTTATTAATATTATTTGACTTTTTTTATCATTTTATATTTTTGGATCACTAAATCGTATTCTAAGAGGTCCTCTAGGGCCACTAAATTTTTATGACTGGCGTAAATTTTATTTGTAAGCATTAAGGAGAAAAAATGCGTTAACTAATAAAGTGATAATTTCATAAAACAAATATACCTACTACAGATTAAATCAAATAAATAAAATAGAGATTTAATGTGAATACAGTTTTAATAAATAATAACAAAAATAATGAACTAGAGTAATCTATATATATATAAGTGTAAACTCACTGATTCACTGACTGATTCACTGACTCAACACGGTTGTGGCGATCCTATGGGAGATAGAGTCACAATTTTTGGTGAGCAGGTTGATTTTAGGACCCTGACGCTCACTAAGACGGGATTTTGCGAAATACCCCCCTGTTCCCCCCCCCCCCCCCGGAGGGGCAGAAGGCAAAAACCACCTTTATAAGCATAACTCGGCTCCAAATTGCTTCACGGTGAAGAAATTGCAGATGGGGAGACTAGACTTGAATACGAAAAAATCACTTTCTGCGATTTTGGATTTTTGGATTTTTAAGGGGGAAAAGGGGTGAAAATGATTTTCGGAGGCGCAGGAGGCAAAAACACCTTTATAAGCATAACTCGGCTCCAAATTACTTCACGATGAAAAAATTGCAGATGGGGAGACTAGACTTAAGTACAAAAAAATCATTTTCTGCGATTTTGGAATTTTGGATTTTTAAGTGGGGAGAGGGGTTCAAAATGATTTTCGAAGGTGCAGAAAGCAAAAACCACCTTTATAAGCACAACTCGGCTCCAAATTGCTTCACGGTGAAGAAATTGCAGAGGGAGAGACTAGACTTGAAAACAAAAAAATTATTTTCTGCGATTTTGGAATTTTGGATTTTTAAGGGGGAAGGGGGTATAAATGATTTTCGGAGGCGCATAAGGCAAAAACACATTTATGAGTATAACTCGGCTCCAAATAACTTCACAGTGAAGAAATTGCAGATGGAGAGACTAGACTTGAATACGAAAAAATCATTTCCTGCGATTCTGGAATTTTGGATTTTTAACGGGAGAAGGGTGTATAAATGATTTTCCGAGGCAAATTTAGAAAAATACGGATTTTCGAGTAAAAGTAATAGCTCAAAGATGTAAAAAAAAAAAAAAAAAAAAAAACCGCCAAGCGTCTTCTTGAAAATATTTGCAAAAACTCATTTTTTGATTTTTTCCGATTTTTTTTTTAGGGGGGGGGGGGGCAAAAAAAAAAAAAAATAGTAGTGTCAGATCGTTCAAAATTGGTACATAGAGGTTTTCGATACTTACAAATCGATTGCGGATATTTTCGAATTTGTAAAATTATTAGAAGGGGTGGGAAGGGGGGGCAGTATGGGGGTGGGGCTATGGGCAAAAACAAATAGAAATACAGTTAGGCCGTTCAAAATTGGTAAAGATAGGTTTTAAAGGCCTGCAAGTCGAATGGGGATATTTTCGTAAGTGTAAAGTTATTAGGAGGGGCGAGAAGGGGGGAGGGGAGAGGGGGGGGCAAAAAAAAAAATAGAGTTAGATCGTTCAAAATTGGTATATAGTGGTTTTCAATACTTACAAATCGATTGCGGATATTTTCGAATTTGTAAAATTATTAGGAGGGGCGGGAAGGGGGGGGGTTGGGCAAAAACAAATAGAAATACAGTTAGGCCGTTCAAAATTGGTACAGATAGGTTTTAGAGGCCAGCAAGTCGAATGGGGATATTTTCGAAAGTGTAAAGTTATTAGGAGGGCCAGGAAGGGGGGGCGGAGGGGCAAAAAAAAATAGATTAGAGTTAGAGCATTCAAAATTGGTATATAGGGGTTTTCGATACCTACAAATCGATTGCGGATATTTTCGAATTTTTAAAATTATTAGGATAGACGGGAGGGGGGGGGGCGAAGGGGGAAAATAATAGAAATAAGAGTTAGAACATTTTGGGAATTTTTTCCGAAGGCAGTGAGAACCCGGTGCGACATTTTTCCTAATAAGATTTTTTTTCTGTTTTTTTTTCACGTGATAAAAATTAATGCAATTTTGAGAATTCAGTAATTGTAGCGATTCATTTAAAAATAGGGACCAGCGAAGCGGGCGTTGCCTGCTAGTCATTTATAAAGCGAAAAGTGTTTTTATTTACAAGCTTAAAATTAACAGTGGATAAAGGGAAGCAAATAGATTTACCATTAAAATAGTAAAATTATTATACAGATATGTATATAATATTATTCATAATAATAATTTCACGATAATGCTAAAAAAAAGAAAAGAAAAGAAATATTGTTTAAGAAACGACGACAAATGGGTACGAAAAAATACGAAACTTTAATGATGACACTGATGAATATAAAGTAATGTAATTTGATAGAAAATGATGGATAATATGTCAGAAAAAGATATTTAATGTATTTAAAAGCACAAATAATGCTTTTTTTTTTTTTTTTTTTTTTAATATCGAATGTCTGCGTTTTACTTTGTTTGGAGGGACAAAAAAAAAAAAAAAAAAAAAAAGAAGAAATTATTGCTAGAGATAAACATTTAGGTTCAATCAGACAAATATATTCGATTATTAAAAAAAAAAAAAAAAGAATATACTTAAATCAAATTGCAGTCTGGGAATAGAATTCTCAATCATGATTTACAAAATACAAAGAGATAATGATTACTTTACCGAATAAACAGTGATGTAATGTAATAGAAGTGAATAGATAAAATAACGCAAAACGCTACTTGCATATGCTTAAAGGTTAAGAAACAAGACAAAATATTGTTATCTGAATTTCTTGGAAATAATATCGAATAACACAGCATTTTGAAACTGTAAAAAAAAAAAAAAAAAAAAAAAAAAAAATTATTATATTATTGGTGTATAAACCAAATTTTTAGGTTTAATTAGAATTTATTTTGCGATTACTAATGTTAAACACTCAATATTTACGATATAATTTTTATACAACAGTATTTTCATACTTGCCATCAAAGTTGAAAAGTCGTTATGACTTCGCTTTGCCTGTGTGTCCTATCTTCTGCCCTCTCATTTCTGTAAATATCTTTAGAATGTCCCCAACTCATACATATTTTTCATGCTTATTATAACATCTTATATATGTATATGCAGTCATTTGCAAAAATTTAAGACCAGTTGCCTATTTTCAGTATTTTAACACATTGCATCATTTTCGCAGATGTCATCTCATGTGCTGATTACATCAGACGTATTCTACTGCTATAAATAAAGGTATACCCGACACGTTTATCGCCAGTTGTTTATTGGATTTTTCGTAGACACTACTGTTGTGTAATAATTCTAATGGGTAAAAACCTTCTCTTACTGTGGCAAAAAGGTAAAAAATATTAACATTGCATAAAATTGGATTTTCTGAACGTCAAATAAGTTCGAGGGTAAATAATAGCAAGACAGTTGTGCATTCATTAAGCTATTTGTAAATTTAAAATTTCGGGAAAATTTGTGGACTTTAAGAGAAGCGGTCGCCCTAGAAAAACGAGTGCACGTGATGATCATGTGATAAGGATGGTCGTACGAAATCCAAGAACCTCCTCCAATACGATTAGACATTCTCTGGCTGCAAAAGGCACCAACGTCAGTTTGAGTTCTATTTCAAGATGTTATTTGGACAAAGATTTTGGTTTATCATCCCACAAACCTCCAAGGAAACCTCGACTAACTCCAAGTATGAAATAGAAACGACTCTTAAGGTCCTCAAATTTTCCCGAAATTTTAAATTTACTAATAGCTCGGTGCACAGCTGTCTTGCTCACATTTACCCTCGAACTTATTTGACGTTCAGAAAGTACAATTTTATGCAGGATCAATATTTCTGACCTTTTTGTAACTGTAAGTGAAGGGTTTATATCCATTAGAATAATTACACAACAGCACTGTCTACGACAAAATCCAATAAACAATTGGCGATAAACGGCACCTTTATTTATAGCAGTAGAATGAGTCTGATGCAATCAGCACCTGAGATGACGCAATAATCTGCGCAAATGTTGCAATGCGCTAAAATACTGAAAATCGGCTACTGGTCTTAAACTTTTGCAAATGACTGTATATATAATACTGAAAATAGTTATACCTAAATATTCCTACTGGTTTGTGTATAACGACTCACAAATCAGTTTGAACATATTATGGTTTATGAGAAGTATATTTTTAAGGTATATTTTTTCATAGTTTTACTGCACAAAACAAAATCGAATTGAAATACATTATTCAGATATGCAAAACATCTTTCCTTATGATTAGGATATAAATAGGGTAACGAATGTGCATTATCATAGTACAGGTGTAGGCGTTAGGGTAGTATTGTATAAGTATTAGAACAAGTTTACTAGGCTACATAGAATTATATTATTCAGAACCATGTACGGGATATAAAATGGAAATTCACCATTTGTCGAAGTGCATATTCAGTTGTGCCGTGATTTTTTTTTACTTTATATACATTATTATTTCAATGTTGTTTTATTACCACTAATGTTTGGTTTACGAAGTCACACAAAGTGAAGTAAAAAAGGAATGTAAGGGGAAGTTGGTCGAAATGCACTTTCAGTTGTTCTATGACATTCCCTTTCCTTTCCTTTTCTTTTTCCTTTTGTAACTTTACTAACTAAACTTTTAATGGACGCGTATGCAATTTTCAGGCAAAAATAATCTACACAAAAGAAAGCTGTATTATACTTTCTCTTTACAGGTAAGATTATCAAGAAAGTTTTTGTGATATTTCTTCGTCTATAATTATAATTAACAACAAAATATATTTTGAAGCGTTATTATTTAGAAAAAATATCCACGGCGTTATTTTTGCACACGGCTTTATTTATTTATTTTATTTTATTTATTTACTTTTTTTGGGGGGGGGGAGGGGGGGGCTATACAAATGCAAGCTTTTTCTTAAGAAACTTTAAGAAGTCTTACAAGAAGGCCTTAATTTTTTTTTTTGTGTCTAATGACTTCGCAATAAAATCTGATCACGTAGGAAATATAATACGGAAAGACTGTATATCTTTTTCATTTAAGTTGTAAATAAATGTTAAACGTTATTTTACATTCGACTATCAGTTGTCTCATTATCTTATTCTAAATGAGGACATTAGAATAAGTTCCAGGAACCAATGAAGTTGTGAATTATATTAACAAAGATTTCAACAGAAGTAAACATCAGTTGAATAGTACCGATTAAAACAAACATTAAAAAGAAAGAAATATAGTTCTTGGTCAAAGAATATAATTTAGCAGTAAAAATTTGGTATCTGTTTAAGATGGAACTGGTGCAATATAAAAAATAGAATCCGAATTATCATTTTTTCTTAAAGGTAATCTCTTTAAACAGAAAACCAATCGCAAATTCCATGTAAAGAAAAATCACGAATCCTTTAAAAGGTATTCCATTACTGAAATTGGCCTCTTTTGTTTCATATTACTAGGATCTTCAAGAAAGGAGAAGATCAGTTGACAAAAACACATGTCACCTATTGTTAGATCATGCGCAACACAAGACAATATTTTTTGCATTGTTCCAGCTGAAGCTCTTTCATACAATTTACAAAAAATCTAATTTGATTTTTGATTATCTAATTTCCAAAAAGCAAATAAAAATCTTAACATGTAGATTAAATAAACAAATAAACAAACAAACAAACGTCATTTAAAATACATCTTCAGTAAAACATACCAAAATTAATTTGAATGATGAAAGTTCTCTAATTCCTTGAGGGATTACTAAAATTGTATCAGATTACTGGAACCACTCAGAAAGAAAAAAATCGGTTGCTGATTGAAAAAAAAAAAAAAAAAAAAAAAAAAAATACATGCATGTCATCTTTTGTTAGTCCTTGCACATCACAGGACAATACTTATTGTAATTTTTTTCACCGGAATATCTCACGAGGTTTACAAAAAATCTGATTCGATCTTTCATCATTTAATTTACAGAAAAAAAAAAAAAAAAAAGAAAGTTATTACATGTATACTATAAATACATAAATAAATAACAGTTGCATTTAAAACTTCCACGTTTCTCTCAGTGCTTTTGAGTTGCCAACATTTTAATTTATTCTAGCACATTTTTAGCCCCACCTTTATTTCGCTCCACTTTTATTTTAAGAGTAATTTTTTTTCTTATTTTATCGTTTTTTCGTATACTGAAGAAAATTTTTCTTTAAATAAAGTGGTGCGAAATAAAGGCAAAGCTAAAAATGCTCCAGAATAAATTAAAATGTTGGCAACCCTGGTGCTTTATCTTCACCTATCAGAACTATATGTCACCTATATTAAAATTAGAAGTTACATTAACTGTTTTTACAACATTTACCCTTCTTAACTGTAATAGATACTCTAATTTCCAATGCCCCCAGAATTGATTGAAAAGCCTTTTTCAATAAAAGTATCGCTTAATCAAGAACTATTCTTTATTGTATTTTGTTCTAGTCACTAAACAACAAAAATTTGGAGGCAAGGCAGTCAATCTTTTCCCAATAAAAGAAATAGGCTGGGTTGAGAGGGAATGGTTCTATCGAGTCATTATATACATAGGTTAAGTGTCGAGAATGAATAATAGATCCAGTCTCTGCAAGCATAGTTTGTTATTCATCAAAGATAACCAACAGCCTATCTAAATGTTTTTTTCCAAATGACCTGCGTTATACGAATTATTCTCTCCCAATAACCATCCAACCAGGAGGCTTTTTTTTTTTTTTTTTTTTTTACAATATACTGCGATATGATGCTCTTATTACGAAAATTATTTCGTATTTCAGAGTTATTAATTTTCGAGTAAAGTCTTTTTAGTTCATATTCAGTACTTTTAAATACCAAGGCATTGTTGAAATTAACTGTATTGTAAACACCTCTTCTCGAAACAAAACGTCTGAATGCAAGCAAAAAATGTTCTCTACTCAAACTGGAGACTATTTCTAAATGAACCACTTGAGTTACTACACAAGTTATTAGTGCGACATATGACTTGTTATTGCGTCTTGTAAACAAGTGTCCTACAAAGTAGATCCCAATGACTTTAGAAGGTTGGGCGTCACTAGTCCTCTATGCAGGAAGTGGAGCTGTTATCTGCTGTCTCTGGCCAGTATTGTTCGAATCATTTATTCAGCGAACATTTGTTTAAGAAGGACTTTACAGCTTGCCTACCTTTAATGATCCAGAAGTGCTCTCTTAATTGTGTGAGGACACGGCCGTATCCAGAGCAGCACCCCCCTCCCCTCTAAAACTTTCAGACACATTTTGTCATATTCTACTGACCAAATAAAAGGCTGTAAAAAATGAATTTTTTTCTCCACAATATTTTTTGTTTGTTTGTTTGTTTGCTTGTGAAACATTATTTATTAGCAATTTTCTATCTTGCAAAGTCTGAATTACTGAAATGCATATTAGCTTTTTGGAAAAAATACTAAAAACAGAACTTTACGTACTTATTGCTGTACAAGGTAAAGTATCTCCTTTCACTACACATCTCTTGCCAGAAATAGTGTTTTAATCCCTTGTAAGACAAAAGATTCGTCGTACCCAAAGATCACAATTGCATATGGAATTTCTAGCTTCGTCAGTTATGCACATAGTGTGTGAGGAATTTATGGCAGCCATAATCTCAAAGATTAACTTAATTACTTAAGTAGTAAATAAAAGCACGAGACAAAGTTAAATACAAACAAACAAAGTTTATTAACGATCAATATCAAGGCGGGTGTTGGGCTAACTTGGAAATAACTCTTAAATAACTTCAGGGGATAACTTCAGCAAAGCATAAAATAAAGGTAAATTAATCTCACCAATACCGATATTGTCGACGATTGCTCTCTGTCGACCACTGAACTATTCTTGCACAAGAACAGTCGGCAGGATTCCCTTGGCGCGACAAATTCTTCTCTCAAATCTTACTCTATTCTACAACGCTACAAATCTCTACCATCGCTTAACACTCGCATAAGAACTATTCTCATCTACACCACTCTCCTACTCTCCTCTTCACACACTTTTTCACTCCAACACACATCCATATTTATATCTAAGCTTACTCCATTCCACTTACTTCATTTGATTCTACGACTTCTCCTTATTCACTCGCGCTTTGCAACTTGTGAACTTAGCTGCAACGCCATGCTGAGGACGTGATAAAAGATGGTACTATCTAATCCTACTGAAAGCAAAAATGCCAGTACTCACACCTCAGAATACAGCATTCAGCATTTATATTTGCAGTTGAGGCAGTAAGACGAATGTCCGGATTCCCAAACCTGACCGAGCTTTGACTGGACCAGGCTCTAGTGGGTACATGCGGTTGTGGTCTACAGGTGTCCCTCACTCCTTCCGAAATTGACGTCGAGTACGGTCGACATGCCGCTTTCCTGTAGATGCTATCCTCTTCTCAGGTCTTGTCAAGGAAATTCGGTCTCAGTTTTCCTTGTTTTACAAAAGGAAACAAAAGTGTTGAACCCACTTGCAAAAAAGCCATCATCTGTGGCCATGCGTCACCACTAGGACTGGGCTTTATATCGATGTAAAATAAAATATCGATTTAACGCTAATATCGTTTATTCGATTTAAATATTTCATCTTCCGTAAAATATCGATGCAGAAACATCAAAACACGCGAAAATCTGATTCTAGACTAAACCGATTCAAGCTGGAATAATGCCAGATCGCTACTCATTCAACTGGATATCGGTTTTAGTCCACAGCTGGCGCAGTCATAGACAGCTAAATCATGAAAATCTTGACTCAATCAAACCGCAAAAAATCAAGAGAATATTTGAAGTGCTGTTTCGATTTAGTGTTCCGCAGGCGCACAGGGAAAAAGGGAATATCGGTTTAAAAGATTCATTCATTCGAGCCATGATTACGGTTTTAAGAAACGCAGACGCAGGTGCAGAAGCAAAATAAAAACCGATTCTGAATGAGATTATTCATTCATTCAAAATTCGTGTGATTACTAGAGATTTATTTTATCAATATTAGTATTTTCATCTGCTATTTTTTGTTATATTTTTTGCCAGTTCCTATAATTTAAAAATAAGAGACCCTAGTTTCTTTTTATTAGATAGGTGAATTAACTATTCTTTACTAATATTTTATGTAATTAATAATATTTCTTCATTAAATTCATTAATTTCAGTACAGAATATGATATTGTCATATTGTCAAAAATAAATGAATTCAAACAACGGCGTTGTCTTAGATATGATTATTTTAATAGTTAAATATGTAATTTTTACTTCTTTCGAAGTTAATTATTAACAGTATATACTATTATACTATGGGTATTTAAATATAATTTTAAATACGGTGAAAGTTGATTTTTTGAAGTGAAAACTTCTTTAGGCGCGTTGAGCACTTTTGGGTGAACAAAAATCATTGAACTCCCGTCATCGTCAGCTAACGCTTTCCATTTGAAGTGAAAACGTTTGGGTGAACAAAAATCATTGAATTCGCGTCATCGTCAGCAGACGCTTTCCATCCTTGTATGATACAAATAATGTATCATGCAATTAACTTGCTAATGTGAAGTGTTAATAATTATATACTGTATATTGTTTTAAAATCTGGTGCGGCTCTACACGACTTCTCTCATCTCCGGGCACTGTCTCTGTTGCAGTTAGACCTCACGAAACCGTGAGAAAGCCCAAAGCTGCCATTTTTCTCACGTTTTTACAATCTGGTGCGGCTCTACACGACTTCTCTCATCTCCGGACACTGTCTTTTAAAGATTGCAGCCGGAAACGTTGCAGTTAGACCTCACAAAACCGTGAGAAAGGCCGCAATTTTTCTCACGTTTTTACAATCTGGTGCGGCTCTACACGACTTCTCTCATCTCCGGACACTGACTCTATTGCAGTTAGACCTCACAAAACCGTGAGAAAGGTCAAAGCCGCCCTTTTTCTCACGTTTTTACAATCTGGTGCGGCTCTACACGACTTCACTCATCTCCGGACACTGTCTCTTAAAGATTGCAGCCGGAAACGTTGCAGTTAGACCTCACAGAACCGTGATAAAGGCTAAAGCCTCCATTTTTCTCACGTTTTTACAATCTGGTGCGGCTCTACATGACTTCTCCCATCTCCGGAGACTGTCTCTATTGCAGTTAGACCTCACAAAACAGTGAGAAAGGCCAAAGCCGCCATTTTTCTCACGTTTTTACAATCTGGTGCGGCTCTACACGACTTCTCTCATCTCCGGACACTGTCTCTTAAAGATTGCAGCCGGAAACGCGTGGTCGAAAACATAGGCTAAAGGGTAAATTTTGAACAACAACTCACTTATGGGTCACGATAAGAGAATAGAAAATTTAATCCCTTTTATCAAAATCAACGAAATATAAAAAGCAAGAAAGCGTGGCACATTGTCAGAATGTTTGACAGGAGATAAAAAGGTCTTCAGTTCAATCCCCGCCTCGGTCGAATTTTGATTTTTTTTTTTCTTCTTCATAATACCAATATTTGGTTAATCTAAAATTACTAAATCATGGTAAAAAGTTAAATCATCAGGTGGTTATAGCTACTTCAGTAACAATTTTTGGTTCAAACTAACACGAAATTTTTAACAGTGTAGCGTAGGACTACTGCAACGTTAAACCCAACCAACTAACTGTAAAACTACATCCTGAAGAAAACTACTAAAAGTAATTACGTGTAGGGATTATACCCTATAGTTGGTAACGCTGCCTTAAATCGATATATCCTTATATCGGTATTTTTGATGAATGATATATCGGTTTAAGAAATTTCAACATCGCCCGGCACTAGTCACCACCATCCTTCAAACTGTCACACCAGTACCGCTGTCAGTCGCCATGCACCTATAACTAAATAATATTCGCATAAGGAATTGGAAGGATTACCACGATGAATCTCTCAGGGAGAAAAACCAACCACATGCAATTGTAAAGCGCCAAGCAATACAACAAGTAATGACCAACAAAAAGACAGAAAAGGAGCTGTAGCTCTCTGCGTTCGAAAGGCCTTCGAAAAGATCAATGTAGGGTATTGAACCTCCATTGGTATGAATCGCAGCTCTCACCCTTGGCCAAATGCAAGAGGAGATGGAAAACTTTTAAAAAAAGCTTATGCATAATGTTGGAGCCAAGTCTCCCTGAGTTCGACAGATCTCTTAAGAGATCTAAGAAGGTCCTAAAATCCAAGTAGGTGTGAGCCGTGATGCACGATCTAGGAAAACATGTAGAATAAGTGGCTCTGCTAGTTACTGCCCTGACAGGCTTTAAAAAACCCACACGACATGTAAATATCTTTTCTAAAATCGTCACAGAGCAAACATATCCGAGTCTGACGCAGAGTGGGGTGGTGTGCTATCACTCCACTGCCCTTTCCAAACGCATTGTTGTTCACTTCCCATTTCCCATATGATAATCAGTGAGGACGCGTAGCCACAGTTGAAGATACACTATGTCACATAAGACAGCTGTATGATACACACTCAGCCCACGGTCCTGGGTACATAGAGAAATGCTAGATAATTCAACTCGTATGGCATACCAGAAGATTTCCAGCATCTTCAATGCATATAACCATGCCCAGGATCTGTAGAGGACACGCCACCTAAGCTGAACAGAAAGCCACATCAGAATACCTCAATGTGTCCACTAAATCCAGACCTGTAATGTGTCTAGATTTAGTGGACTCCAGCACACTACTAGTCCTCACGTTTCGGGTAATATGATCTAAAGCAGGTAATATTATCTAATTACAAAACCATATATATTATTATTATTTTACTTTCTTCTATATACATAAGAGAAAAAAGTATTTGATTCGAAAAATTTTAGACTTCCAGTTTTCGATGTATTTAAATGTTTGGAGACGTACTGAACACCGTTAGACTATTTTTGGAAACTTAGATATAAATTTTTTGCTGACTAGATTTTTGGAGAAATCGCCCAGCATGTGGAGTAGTTGTACTAAATTTATATTTTTATGGGAAAGATATATATCGGCTGTATAAAGAAAAAAAAAACTATATCTCAAAAAATAAAAAGTAGTTGAAACATGGTTGTTTCAAACGTAAATCATGCGTCGACAGCACATCGGCGGTCTAGAATTCCCTCCTAGGGTAATCCGGAATCATGCCATTACAATTTAAAACCTCCATGGAGGAACTCCAGTACACCCAGAAGTATTATATTTATGAAACAGGGAGGACACGACAGATTTTACATGCACCAGATACCATTAATGTACATGATAGTCTTTGGATAGCTCGAGTCGAGTATCAATCCCTCAGTCGTTCTGTTACGAGATCGACGCCTTATTAACCAAGTAACCATGAGCCCAGTTTTTGGGGATTTTTCTCCGTTTGTCAGTGGTTTATAACGTCATGAATTAAGGAAGTCTCTACCAAAGAATTGCGAATTTTACAGGACTAGTCCCATCATTATTAGGCCCAAGGCGCTTTTTATTATAATAATAATTATTGTTGTTGTTGTTTAATCTTTCGCCGTTTCCGATTTTAGTAACTTTAACATCGTTGTTTAATGCCAGGTGGCGGTGCAACCGATCTTATTTATACTGCATAACCATTTTACTATGCCTAGATACGAAGTTTAAGGCAGTAACTGATATTTGTTCTAAAGTTAAGATAATTGGGAAGGGGGACTTTAGTACACACGCATGGACGTACACTATGGACCGCCGACGCTGTGTTATCAGAATGGCCCCATTTTGGTCGCTTTTAGAAGATGGCGCTCGCATCGACTGCCTTTCCACTTCAGACTTGAAAGAGCGTTTTAACGCGAGAATTAAATGTAATAATGTTAAATATCTCGAACAAAAAAACATATATCCGTAAAATTTTTGCTTTAAACTATAACTAATACAAATGTCTAAAAATCGATTTCTGGAATTTTTGAAATTCGGTCCCCAAGGGGGGGGGGGAGGAGGGGGCGAAACGTGATTTCACATGCGTTAAACGTGATTTCACATAATCCTGTATATCTCAAACAAAAAAACAGATATACGTGAAATTTTTGCTTTAAAATATAGCTAATACAAATGTCTAAAAATCAGTTTCTGGAATTTTTGAAATTCGGTCCCCAAGGGGGGCAGGGGGGGGGGCAAAACGTGATTTCACATGCGTAAAACGTGATTTCGCATAATCCTTTATATCTCAAACAAACAAAATAGATATACGTGAAATTTTTGCTCTAAAATATAGCTAATGCAACTATCTAAAAACTAATTTCTGGAATTTTAGAAATTCAGCCTCCAGGTGGGGCAGCAAGGGGGGGGGCTACGGAGCAAAAACAAATAGAAATACAGTTAGGCCGTTAAAAATTGGTACAGATAGGTTTTAAACGCCTGCAAGACGAATGGGGATATTTTTGATTGTGCAAAGTTATTGGGAGGGGCAAGAAGGGGGGGAGGGGAGGGGGGGGCAAAAAAATAAAAAATAGTGTCAGATCGTTCAAAATTGGTACATAGAGGTTTTCGATACTTACAAATCGATTGCGGATATTTTTAAATTTGTAAAATTATTAGGAGGGGCGGTAAGGGGGGGGGCTATGGGGCAAAAACAAATAGAAATACAGTTAGGCCGTTCAAAATTGGTACAGATAGGTTTAAGAGGCCTGCAAGTCGAATGGGGATATTTTCGAAAGTGTAAATTTATTAGGAGGGGCGAGAAGGGGGGGAGGGGAGGGGGGGGCAAAAAAATAAAAATAGTGCCAGATCGTTCAAAATTGCTACATAGAGGTTTTCGATACTAAAAAATCGATTGCGGATATTTTTAAATTTGTAAAATTATTAGGAGGGGCGGTAAGGGGGGCTATGGGGCAAAAACAAATAGAAATACAGTTAAGTCGTTCAAAATTGGTACAGATAGGTTTAAGAGGCCTGCAAGTCGAATGGGGATATTTTCGAAAGTGTAAAGTTATTAGTAGGGACGAGAAGGGGGGGGTGGGGAGAGGGGGGGCAAAAAATAAATGTAGAGTTAGATCGTTCAAAATTGGTATAAATAGGTTTTCGATACTTACAAATCGATTGGGGATATTTTCGAATTTGTAAAATTATTAGGAGGTAAGGGGGGGGCTATGGGCAAAAACAAATAGAAATACAGTTAGGCCGTTCAAAATTGGTACAGACAGGTTTTAAAGGCCTGCAAGTCGAATGCGGATATTTTCTAAAGTGTAAAGTTATTAGGAGGGGCGAGAAGGGGGAGGGGAGAGGGGGGGGGGCAAAAAATAAAAATAGAGTTAGATCGTTCAAAATTGGTATACAGAGGTTTTCGATACTTACAAATCGATTGGGGATATTTTCGAATTTGTAAAATTATTAGGAGGGGCGGTAAGGGGGGGCTATGGGCAAAAACAAATAGAAATACAGTTAGGCCGTTCAAAATTGGTACAGACAGGTTTTAAAGGCCTGCAACTCGAATGGGGATATTTTCGAAAGTGTAAAGTTATTAGAAGGGCCTAAGGGGGGCGGAGGGGCAAAAAAAAAAAAAAAATAGAGTTAGATCATTCAAAATTGGTACATAGAGGTTTTCGATACCTACAAATCGATTGCGGATATTTTTGAATTTTTTAAATTATTAGGATAGAGGGAGGGGGGCGAAGGGGGAAAATAATAGAAATAAGAGTTAGAGCATTTTGGGAATTTTTTCCGAAGACATTGAGAACCCGGTGCGACATTTTTCCTAATCAGATTTTTTTTTTTTTTTTTTTTTTTTTTTCACGTGATAAAAATTAATGCAATTCTGAGAAATCAGTAATTATAGTGATTCATTTAAAAATAGGGACCAGCGAAGCGGGCGTCGCCTGCTAGTATGTAAACATATCTATAAATATAGACAATTCGCTCCCCCACCCCACCCCCCACCCCCAAAAAAGACGAAATAGTATAATGAAAACATATGATATTTAAAAAATAAATATGAAAATATGAATTTTCATAATTTAAAACAATGAATGTATTTCAAAAATCACAATTTATGCCAGCATTTCAAAAAAAAAAAAAAAAAAAAAAATACAAAGTATGTAAAAAAGAAAAATTTTAAAAATTTATTATGATTTTTTTACAAAGGCCGCCCTTTTCCCTCTTCCGAGACTCCAATGGTGGTCGAGCGGTTCTGCGCTCAAAGCTGAGTGACGGGAAGTGCCTGGGTTCGATTCCAGGTCGCGCTTGTCTACTTAGTCATTCAGAGTTTTCCGTGTTTTTCTCCGAAAATTGTGTGCATACGGACTAGAATCCTTTAGAAAGATCTCCCACGGAGAGCACTCCCCTTCAGACGTAGGACTTACAGTAGTCAATCGACGTTATTCCCAAATCCAATAAATCCATAAACGGAAATACTTTTTACCGAAAGCACTTTTTCATTTTTATCAATATTTTTCATTTTAAAATTTGCACTTTAAAGAGATTTTTAATCTGTATTATTTGCTACTCATTTAAAGCAAATAATTTATTCAAAAAATAAAATTAACTTATATATATATTTAAATATGCGCGATATAAAATTCAATGTAATGAAAAGCAGAGTCAATCATAATAATTTGAGCATTCCCTTTCAAAAAGCTAAAGGAGCATTTTTTTATTAATTTTTTTATTAATTTATTTTTGGAACCAAAGCCCATAATACTGTATGGGGAAATTTTTTAAATTCTGAATATTTTCTTCTAAAGGATTCGAAAAGTGCTTTTAGGTCATTCATCTGACTTTATAGCTTAAAATCAATGTTGGTGTTGGAGATTGAAGCCAGCTGACTGCATTAGGGTCCAAGGCCTGGGTCTGCCCACCGTGGCGGTCCTTCTAAAGAGCCTTTATCCACAATTACGCAAGTTTCAGGAAAAAGAAAAAACACGTGCAAAACTCCGAACAGCTAGACCGATAAGCGCGATTTGGGATCGAACCCGACACTTCACGTCCACCAGCATCAAGAAGTCAATTTTTGAAGAACTAGAACAGATTTAATGGTCGAGAAATTTCTGAATGTGCAAATGGAATTATGAAAAATATACTGGATAATGTAATTCTATGAACATCCATCTTTGCAACAAACAGTATGATACCACTGTTTCTTGCATGTAAAATAATACTCTGTTCCTTAACAACATTATAGCTGCCTGGTACTCATAATTTCTAAAGTATTCTCTCAGTTTTTTAATACAAGTTCCTATAGTAAGATTTTTAATTAAAAACTATTATATTGAAGCTTAGAGAACATTTTTCTCTTTCTAGAACGCATTTTTTTTTTTTTTTTTTTTTTTCTTCTTGTACAACAAGAATTGGGAAAAAAAAAAAGAAGAAAAAAAAAACCTGTTATAACAACATAATTAAAAAGTAATGTTTGGGTTTAAGGCCGATTGCCTACGCTAAGTTCCTAGGCCAATAGGTGGAATGCCCTCCGTGGGGATCTTTCTAAGGGGTTCTAGCCCGCATTTACGCGAGTTTCTGAGAAAACCACGGAAAACTCCTATAAAGTATTGGTCGATGAGCACGACCTATAATCGAACCTGACATTTCTGAAAGGTAATAAAAATTACTTTAAAAAAAATTGATTCAATTTATAAATTGTTTAGGAGATTTCTTTCTTCTTTCATTTCTTAATTTTTGAAATATAAGGTTTGCCACTATGTATTATACAATGTGACCCAAGGAGAATGATATATGCTTTAATCCTTAATTTTTATAGATAAATGGGCAATGTGACTCAAGTGTGTTAAAAATAAGATGTTATTAAAATTTATCAATATTAGCATAGATTGCTTAAGAAATAATGCATGTAATATTTATTAGAATTATTTCTAAGAAATAAAAAAGATGGCAATAAAAATAGCATGTTGATAAAAATGTGAAAAAAAGAAAAAATGTGAAACTTCAGTTTACAAATTCTGTGGAAATTAAAGCTAATTAAATTCTTAAAATATTTATCTGAATCTCAGTGGAATAAGAAGTAATATAATACAGTCGAACCTCGTTAATGTGAACACTGTTAACATGAATTACTTTTTGCCCAGCAGCGGCCGAGCGGTTCTGCGCTCAAAGCTGGTAGACGTGAGGTGCCGGGTTCAATCCCAGGTCATGCTCGTCGGCCTCGCCGTTCAGAGTTTGCCGTATTTTTCTCCGATACTTGCGTAAATACAGACTGGGACCCCTTAGAAAGACCCCATGGAGGGCACTCCCCTCAGGCCTTGGACCTACAGCAGTCAATCAGCTTTATTCCGAAATCCAATCCAATCCATGAATTACTTTTAACATGATCTGTTTCCACGATCCCCGTAAAAATGAAGATTACTTTAGTAATATGAATATTAGTTACTGATAGCATGAACTACTGATACCATGAACAAATTTTTTATCCTCCTTGAGATTCTCGTTAACAAAGTTCAATTGTATATATATATAACCATTTAAACATTATTATAGTTCTTTTCCATTTTGCATAGCGAAATAACCAGTGATTATACATAAATTTTGAGATATATATGTTATCTGTATCAGTTGAATTTTTTAAAAAAAGTGTGGAATATATATATATATATATATATATATATATAATTTTTTTTTTTTTTTTTTTTTTTTTTTGAAGTAAATGCAAACGATGATTTTCTTTTACTCTGTTATCAAAAGAAAAGACAAGGAATCATGTAAAAAACCCTTTATTATATAAGAAAATTAACTTAAAAAAGGAATGAAAAAAAAGTTACATAGAGTTTTATTCAATTAAAAAAACCTTGAATTTAATACTCTAATTTTTACATAAAATCTCTAATTTTCAGCTGGAAGAACACTAGCTTATAAATTATGAAATGTGAATGTGGCACTGGTGATGAATTTAATTAAATATAATTTTTCTTTAAAATCTCCAATTTTCAACTGAATTTAGGAGTTTTTTACTGTGAAATCATAATCATTATTTTTAATTTTTCACAAAACCAATTAAAAATTTCTTTTTTGTTAAAAACAATACATTTCTATAATATGGTAATAATAATGATAATAATATAACGTGATTTATCATCTAACATGAATTAGAAGTTAAAAGATTGGCAGTTTGTAAAATTAATTTAAAATGTCAATGCAAAGTGGAAATCACATTTTAAATTATTTTTAAAATATCTTAAAACTCAGTAATTTTGAAATGAATTGAAAAAAGTATGACTATGAACTCATATCATTTTTAACCAATTTTTAACTCTTGCCAAAATCGGTTTACAATTCAAGATTTTTACAAATACTTGTTTTTAAGCTCCAATTAAAAAAAAAAAAAAAATACGTGATTTATAATTAACATGATTTAAATTCGGAAGATTGCAAGCTCGCATGTCTTAGCCGAATAATATAAAAAAAGGAATACTGCTAGCACTCAAATTTTAAAATCTTAATGCAAAGTGACCTGAAAAATTACATTTTAATTAATTAAAAAAAAATCTATCAAACAGAATTTTACTAAGAACCATCCCAATTAAATCAGCCTTTTTCTTTTTTTTCTTTTTTTTTTTTTTTTTTGTATAGTAATAGAATATTTATAAGACAACAATTTTATCATTCAATGAAACATTAAAATCAACAGCTTACATTAGGTGGACGAAATAAACTTGGGTTCTTTTCACCTATTTCCTTGTTTTTTTTTTCGAACACTTCGATATCCAGAGGTGCAACCCGGTGCGTAACAGTGTGACATTATAAAAAAAATCTAATATTAAAAATAAATTGAAAATAAAACTGAAAATAAAACTAAAATTTCGTCTGCTCACAATGCTATTCTACGGCGTAAGTGGACAGTCAGAGAACACATACGACCCCTAGCGGCGAATGAATAATAGCGACCGTTTCGGGTCCATTTTTGAGGGATGGCCGCCGTTGGAGAAACGGGTCCTTTTTTTTTTTTTTTTTTTTTTTTTTTTTTTTTTTTAAATAAAAAAATAGTACGAAGGTTGGTTTTTTGATTAAAGGTGTAAATAGTATTAAGATAATAGCAGTATTAAGAGATCGCTACTAATTTAATTATTAAAACTACATTTTTTAAATAATTAAATTACTTCTTTTAACTAAACTGAAAAAAAAAAAAAAAAGCCTTTTTTTTTAATTTATAAATACTCAAAAAAAATAATAAATAAATAAATAAATAAATAAAAGTATTTTTAAATAAATTTTTCAGTTAAAAAAATCAGTTTTTCATTAAATCCATCGTTGAATGATATGTATACTCTGTTAATGTATTTCTCACCAGTGATCTGACTTGTAAATTTACAATTTCCCTCCACAGTTGCCAAAATTTCCCTCTTTTTCCCTTTTTCATCTGTAATTTTCCCTCACTTTTTCCCACTTACCTATTATGAAAATCATTCACCTAATGGGAGAACTCTGTACTTTCACAAAACTTCATGTTTTTCCTGTAATAGTTAATTATTTACAATAACTTCGTATATATTTTCAAAATTATGAAAGATAAAGGTAGTTTAAATGAATTTCAAAAGTTCAGGGGACGGCAATGGTTTCCTCTCCTATACTATATATGATAAAATATTTTAGACGTTGTAGCCAAGTGACATAATAACCGAATTTAATTTAACAGCAAGCGAAATCTTTTTATGTAATTGACATGATAATAAAGTAAAAACATATTTATTATAAAACATGAAAGAGCGTGATTACTGTATGAAATACTACTACTAAAATATACCATAGCTCTGAATATACTTACCTCAGATATTTTCCGTAGATGAACCATTTTCATGCTTAAATGTTTAAGATAATTCGAATCGATATTATAATTATTATTTAAATACTTCCAGTCTTTTTAACATCGTATGACTAAGATATTTCCATACACTGATTTAAAGCTTTGGGCTAAATTTCTACTTGAATAATATTTATAGGCATATCAAAAGATATATGCATTCCAGCGTTAGTGCATTGGATTTTCTTTCAAGTTCAAAGAACTGAATTACTGTTGTTGGCCAGTTTGAAATAAAATGACGGATCAAGTTGATTAACAAACTTGATTGTGATCTTGATATGGGCTATGTATATTCGAGAGTAGTTTGATAAGTCCGTGATTTAGAAAAAGGTGGTCCTCTGATCACACTTTTATTATTATGTTTTCAAGTTATTATTATCTGCGGCAACATTCGTGAAATTTGCAGACGATATTTTAAATACACTGTGTTCTATTGGATTCTAAAGCAAACAATTGGCGTGTTTGTTTTGATTATGGAGAAAATTTAATTCTGTGTGTTGATAAAACATTTTTTTTTCCGCAGAAAACCAATTACTGTAACTGAAGAAAAGTTGAAAAAATATTATGGGATTCTGCTCCATCACATGAAATGGTTTACAAGTGATTTTTGTAATTTCGTTGTGGCAGTACGAGCACAACAGATGCAGAGCGTTCTGGACGTCCAATTGAGATTATGTCTGAAGAAATGGTCAACAAAATCCATGATATCGTGTTCAAAGACTGCCGTGTAAAAATGCATGAGACAGCTAAGAAAGTAAACATTTCAAATGAATGTGTATTCAATATCTTGCACGAACATTTGGGATGAAAAAATTATCAGCAAGATGGGTGCCGTGATTGCTGACAGTGGATCAAATGCGGACGCGTGTAACCATCAGCGGTGAGATAAGTTCGAGTGCAATTCAAGCGAATTTTTGCGGCGTTATGTTACAGTTGATGAAACATGGGTACATTACTACATAAGAGTTAGGGATCCTAACTGTTATTTATGCAAATTTCGGAGAAAACCACAGAAAACTCTGAAAAACTAGGCGAGGAGTGCGACGTAGGATCGAACCTGGCCCCTAACATATATCAGCTTTGAAAGAAGAACCTCTGCCACTGGTGGAGAGGCGAAGGTCTGGAATTCATCCCTAAGGGTGGCCCAAAGATATGTCATCCCATATTTGAACTTTCAAGCAGGGGATGACTGTATTGCTTCGGTAACTCTCAAACGTATCATTTAGGATGGGAATATGGGGGACACTGCAACTGTAATGGATTTTGTGGGCACCAATCGCCATTAACGTACATGGCAATCTTCAACCAGCTCGAGTATCAAACATGTAACCTTCCAATTATTACCTTAGTGCTTTCCCGACCTGACTACTACGGCTTCTTTCAATAAAGAACATATTAACGTCACGTTTAAATTTTTATTAAATATAGAAATTATTTTGATTTACAAGCAGATAAGTTACTGTTCTGCAAAATAGTTTCTTGACAACTTTTCGTCTGATATTTTATATTTGAATCACTGCATACTTTAATTATTTAAAAAAATAATTTTACTCATTAAATGAAAACATCTTTCTCATGATAGGGAGAGTAGATCAGGCTTTGAAATTTATATCATTGATTTAAAACCTAATCAGTTTCAAATTTCAATTGTTTTCTGTGTTTAGATTTGTTTTCAAAATCAAATCACTTTTTAAATTCTAATAGGTTTAAAAAAAATGACCGCTCTCGACCAGGGCTTAAGCATAATCCGAAGCTGGATGCTTAATCACCTATGAAATTAGCAACATCCCATAGTTTTATATGGCTGCTCTCCGGTCTTTATGATTGCTCGTGCAATTATAACATGACAACTTAAAAATACGTAATGTGCTAAAGGAGATCTACAATGTATTTTTATAATCGACGAAAGATCCAATCAACTGTCGCTTTAAAAATTGGATTTTTTTTTTTCAAATTTTCGTCATTCTTAAAATTTTAATTGCCACCACCATTTAAATTTTAGTCACCTTTAAAGCTTAGGCATCCCGAGGCCCAGGTCTCATGAGTCTAAGCCTAAATTTGTTACTATTTGTACATGTGCACAAACTAGTATCGACATGCATACCATTTTAAATAGGAAATTTGCCATTGTATCTTTCAATAACATAGTATATCAATTTCAAGCATACCATTTTAAATAGGAAATTTGCCATTGATCTTTCAATAACATAGTATATCAATTTCAAGACATAAAAATATTTACGAAAATCAAAGAGCGAACAGACAGACAATCAAGTTGTTAAGTACCATTTTTTGTTTGTTTACATGTGCACATAAACACACGCTTGAAATCGGAGTAGGAAAATTCCGGACCAGACTAATTATGTAGCTTTTCGCACGATCAACCCCATGGGTAAGTTCCGGACCAAACGTTGGTCCGGAATTTACCTATGCCTTTCCACTCTACACTTGTAAACTGAGGGGTGTTTCACAAATAAAAATTAATTCGGTAACGATTGTCATAAGTGGTTTAACAATTTATACAGCTTAGTATTGTATTCATAATTATAGTTTCAAAAATTACTAATCCATATTAGTGAGATTATCCAATTACTGCTGTACATTAAAATTAAAACTAAGTGCTATAATCTTCCAAAAGATCTGAAAATACATTTTTAAAGAGTAAATCTCCAAACAAATATTGAAAATGTATACATATTTTAGTCTAATATTAGTCTTAACATATTTAAAATTTTAAATCGTTAAAAAAAAAAAAAAAATCAAATACAGTAGAACCTCGATTATCCGAAGTAATTGGGAGCGAACTTACTTCGGATAATCGAAATTTTCGGATAATCGAGAATTCATCAATAATCATCTAAAATATTTATCAGCACTCGTAGTTTGGAAAGGATGGCTTGCATACAAAAGGAATGTGGAAAAAAAAAAAAAAAAAAAAAACCTTTAAAAATACATGTTTGTTAAGAGAAAATTTTGGATGATAGTAGAAAGTGAAAAAAAAAAAAATTAAGAAGAAACCGACTTCGGTTAAAGGAGAGTTTCGGTTAATCGAGGTGAGTTTCGGTTAATCGAGGTGAGTTTCGGTTAATCGAGGTTCGGATAATCGAGGTTCTACTGTAATGGCAAACACTTTCATTAAAAGGCTAAGATAGATTAAATAAACACACATATATATATATATATATAAATAATAGATATCGTAATAAAATTTAATCTTAAAATTTAGCTATTAATAGAACTAAAACAGTAACAGCTCACTAAAATATAGAACTGAATTTAACATAGAGGAAAGAATTACACAAAAAGTTGCAATTTAGATTAAGAACCAATGAGTTATGATATTAACTTAAAATACTTACGCCGACTTGAATGATAATAAAAAAGGACCATTAAACTTATGAGAGGGAAAACAAATAATAAATCACAGAAATAATTGGATGAAAATGCTTAAACATAGAAGCATACTTATCAAGGGGTGCATACTTCATAAAGCTTTAAAAGCTGCAACGATTTCGTAAAACGATATTGCTAATCATAGCAATTTATATCATTTCACACCCCGATCGATGCAGTAAGAACCATAAAGAATTAGAAATAAAGTGAAATATTAAATTAAAACAAAGATTAAATAAAGATTAAACATAAACTTAATGGAAACGAAAGTGATAACATGAATGAAGCGGAGCAACCACATGTATAACATTTAACACCAACTGGAGAAAAGGATGTTGCCAAAACCTAAATTGAAGTAAAATAAAAGCTCGACAGATATCGATTAATCGAAGATACTTCAGAGCATTTTCATTAAAGATAAAATACACAGAGTAAATATTAAATGATAATGTTAAAATAGATTTTATAGATAATTAAATTTAAATCTAGTAGAGTTAAATTAAATCGTACCAAATACATTAATAATAAATCATTTAAGTTAAGGTCTGAAGAATGAAGGCATAAGGCATCAGAGTGCAAGCGCCATCTTTCGGTAAGCTACAAAAACATTAAGTCAGTTAAATTATTTCAGGAGAAGAAGTCAATGCAATAAGTAGTGTACAGTCGGCTGCAAAATTATTCGAGCACTAGCAATAATCCTTGCCAAAAAAAGTACACTTAATACAGCTTTGTTAAATAAATCCTTGTCGAGTCATGTTCTTAATCAGTCTTCGACAAGGATTTACTTAGCAAAACAGTCTTAAGTGTACTTTTTAAATATAGGAATTATTGGCTAGTGCTCGAATAATTTTGCAGCCGACTGTAATTAAGATGTATTGACTGAAAGATTAAGATAATTTAGAAGTATTGACTGCAAGATTAAGATAATTTTTAGCACCGATCAAGTAATAAGAATAATTTTTAGCACCAATTAAGTAATAAGAAGAATCGAAGATATGTGATTAACACAATACTAAATAATTTGGAAGTCAATGTATTAAATGTTAAGTGTTAAGCATACTCAATTACAAGCAATAATGCCAAAGAGTACACATATAAGGATAAGCATTATATTGCAGTATTCAATAATTAAAATTATAATTTAAAAGATTTTTTTTTTTTTTTAAATAATATAAGATCTTATTTTTGTTATGCAAATAGATGGATTGTTCAAACTTAACAAGGGGAGCCTCAAGTAGCCAGATGCACAAAATTAAATTTAAAGATAAAAAATTTCAAAATTCATAGTATCAACCAGAAAAATAAGAATGTAACTTACAGTAATCCCCCCGACCCTTTTTTTTTTTTTTTTTTTTAAATATAGTTAAAAAAAAAAAAAGCTTGAATTAAATTAAATATTAATACCTTCAACTATTCATATGACAGTAGATAAACTTTTGTTTTCGCGTCAAATTTTCGAAATGGAGTTTTAGCTATATTACACGTTTTGAGATACCATAATTCCGAAAATCAGGTTTTTGACGGTTGGTTTGTGTGTTTGTCTGTTTTTAAGATTAAGCAATGAAATAAATATACACATTAGTCTGAATATGTTTAAAATTTTAAATAGTTAAAAAAAAATTAAATAATGGCAAACACTTTCATTAAAAGTTTAAGACAGATTAAATAAATAAATATATAGTTAAAAAAAAAAAAAAAGGCTTGAATTAAACTATTCATTTATATTGGCAAGAGAAAGTAATAAATAAATAAATAAAATAAGTAATAAGTACTAAACTTTGAAACAACGCCATGCAATGCAAGAACTCTCAACAATTGTTTTGGTTGAAAGAAAATACGACTCTTCGTCAGGTGAACAAAGTAGTCACATTCTGCAAACATAGCGATAACGTTAAACTACACAAACACCTACTTTGTTCATTGCCTACTTTTTTCGCCTGACGAAGGGTCGTGTATTCTTTCGATCTGAAACAATTGTTATCAGGTCTTACATTATATGGTGTTGTTTCGAAGTTTTGTATTTATTACTTTTAAATTCAAGTTCTGTAGTGTTTTTTATAAATAAAATAAATCACTATTTCTATTCCGTTATCCGACTACCTTAGGTAATGGAAGTACTGTATTAGTTTCAAAAATTTGATATCGAGTTTTCACCGTATTTACATGTTTTAAGGTATACTGAGTCCAAAAAACTAGTTTTTGGCATACGGTCAGTGTGTGTGTGTGTGTATGTATGTAGGGAACCGTCTAGCTATCATATCTCCAAAATTATTAAAGAAAAAACTACGAAACTTCAGAACTGAGACAGGTCTAGTGTACAAATGAACCTTCCAAATTTTGTTGAAAATTGGATAACTTGAAGTGGAACATTGGAAACCGTAGGTAGGACCGTAAGTCTGTTTCTCAAAAACGGCTGTACGATTTTTTTTTTCAAACTCGCCATATTAACTCCCTTTTAAATGTCCTTTTGTATGTAATTATTGTTTTACGGTCAATAATTGTGTATGCCAAGTTTTGGTAAAAGTTGGTATCTCAAAAACGGCTCTAACGATTTTCTTGAAAATTATTACATAAGTCCATTTTAGATATCCTTTGTCATATATTATTTGGTTATTACAGGGAAATAAAAAGTTATTTCCATTGGGTAGATCAGTTTTAGATCTCGAAAATTGGTGCTTTACAAAATAACAACATTTTTCCCCCCTTATTTTTTAACTCTCTATGTAAACTCTATTTTATATGTCTTTATACGTGTGTATTAAGTTTCTCTTGCCAAAAAATTTTTAGGTGTCTACTTCGTTAGGTCATTTTTACGCCTTCTAAACATATTATCTCCAAAAAATGCATATAATACGTGTAATAATGAGTAATGGAAATCGTATTGTTATTTCACACCAGATTTTTTATTTTTATTTTATTTTTATTTTTATTTTTATTATTTTTATTTTTATTATTTTTATTTTTTTACCGTTTAAAAATAAAAAATAAAAAAGAATTATTGAAATCGTACAAACCACTTAAGGCCCTCCACTGCCATCGATAGCGAAAAATATATTTCGCCTTTATATCTTGTTCGGCTATTTCTATTTTAAAGTTGATTTTGGAATTAGAAGCATAAGAATACGGCAATGCTTAAATAAATTGTAATATAAGCATATTTCTCTAAATAATATTTTGCAGTGTATATTTTAAATTCTTGTTTTATAACTGTATTGTTATTTCATCGTAAAATGTTATTAAATCAATTGAAATTTATGTGTTTTAATTGTTGATCGTATACATATGTTTATAAGAAATAATATATCTTTAACGTATCATATACAAATAGTGTTACGCTTATATTTTATTGTATTTACAGTCGGTAACAAAAGTGTCCGAACACTAACAAAAATTCCTTCCTATATAAAAAAAAAAGTATGCTTAATACAGTTTTGCTAAATAAATCCTTGTCAAATCCTGTTCTTAGACTGACTAAGAACAGGATTCGGCAAGGACTGACTAAGAACAGGATTCGTGCGATAGTCAGGCTCTGAATCCGATCACAAAAGAAAAAGCTCTAAACAGAAATTTCATGTAAAGAAATATATATAAATTATTATATGTACATAATAGCATATTTTAATGAATTTTACTCATAAATACAGTGGTGGACATAATTATAAGACACCTATCTAATTTGACAAATATAGAAAAGAAAAGATTCAGAGCTTAAAAATGTTTTATCAAATACGTCAAAAACAGAAATTTATTCTGTTATCACACGTAATACGCGCTTGTAATGATCGATAGATGGCGCTTTTTCAGCTTTTGTTGTTAGTAAATATAATAGCCACGTGTATTTATTATTGTTCTACCTGTGTTACTACTTAATATTCGTGCTATAATTTCTCCGCCATTACATCATGGAAAATTGGTTGCTTTTGGGAAAAATATTTCAGTTTATTCAAAGTTCGATCGAAAGTAGATTTTTAACTGAGCTAACAAATATTAGTTTCAAATCATCTGATTAATTCTTTACTTCCATTAGCCCAAAGCAACTGAAATTTTAAATTTGTCATTTGGAAATAAATGGCAGCTTAATTCTGGATTTCTTGATCATTTGGAGTTACACTGCAGCACACAACAGCATGTGTTATATTTTTTACCGGATTTATTCATTTTTATTCAATAAATATATGTGAAACTAAACATCGGCAAGCAATGGCGTCTCGACGAAAGCCGAAAGCTATTCATGTTAATTGTAATTTCACCTTAGCCCATCAGAGGGCGAGCATTTCATTACAATCGCAGATTGTTTTACAGACATGATATTTTTATAGAGTTTAATACAAAAAATTAAAAATACCATGGACAAAATTATAAGACACCCTAACATTTTAATTGAAACATCTGCTTTTTTTTTTTCGAAAATAATGTGCAATATGCAAATTTTCTGCACGCGGTTATGACGTCAGCAGTTAACTAAAGCAGACGACAACCGACTTCACGCATTTACAAACATGCCACGAGGTACAGAATTAAAAGAAAGTGAAATTTGCGAAATTTGGAGATTAAATTGAAACTGGTACTTCAATTAATAATATTTCAAGAGTTATTAAACGCTCTTGATGTGCAATTAGGAACGTTTTGAAAAGAGGAATTAACGGATCGGTAATTAAAAAATATCTGCACATACTCCTTGCTTGTCCTCGAGAGACAGACGCCATATGCTTTCGCTTGCTACACAGAATAAGATGACCACTATAGGCATTAAAAATGCTTTGAAACTGAATTGTTCAAGGAGAACCATTCGCAGGGTGTTGCACAATGCTTTCTATGATAAATGTAAAAAATTGAAGAAAAAACCACCGCTTCTAAGCCGGCATAAAATGGAGCGTCTAAAATTCGCTAAACAAACTAGGGCCTGGACCTCCAAATGGTACTCTGTGTTATTTTGTGATGAAAAAAAGTTTAACCTGAATGGTCCTGACGGGTTTCAATATTATTGGCAAGATTTACGGAAGTCTCCTCATGTACTAATGAGCCGCCAAATGGGTGGGGGCTCAGTAATGATTTGGGCTGGTTTTTCGGCTCAAGGGAAAATGGATATTGTTTTTGTGAATTCAATAATGAATTCCGAAAAGTATAAGAATCTTCTTACAGATCAACTAGCCATATACGGTGAACTTCTTCGTGGCGAAAACTACACTTTCCAGCACGATAACGTGCCGATTCATGCATCACACGAAACAAAAAAGTGGCTTTCAGAGCAAAGTATCAATGTTCTGCCGTAGCCTTCTCGCTCCCCAGACTTAAGTCCCATCGAAAACTTGTGGGGGATCTTAGCTCTTGCGGTTTACCGAAATGGGAGGCAGTTTACATGTGTCGAAGACCTAAAGAATGCTATTAAATGTGCTTGGGAAGAACTGTCTTGCGATATTTTGTTAGAATTGATAGATTCGATGTCGAATCGCATTTTTCATGTTATAAAAAACAATGGCGGATCCACCAAATATTGAATAACCATGTTAGAGGATTTTCTTTTAGACCATTAGTGTCTGCTAATTATGTTGACCACTGTATTCAGAAAAAACGGTTGGTGTCTTATAATTTTGTCCATTATGTTTTTAAGTTTTTTCATTAAATTGTATGAAAATATCATTATTATAAAATAATTATATATGATAACAGAATAAATTTATGTTTTTGACGTATTTGATAAAACATTTTTAAGCTCTAAACCTTTTCTTTCACTATTTGTCAAATTAGATAGGTGTCTTATAATTATGTCCACCACTGTAGTATCAATTCTGTGAGAGCATTTATGTGAATTCTTCCTATATTCATCCTTATTTTGTAAAAAATCCTTACGTGACAGGATAAAAATACAAACGTTTCTGAATTCAGCGGTAAAAAAAAAAAAAAAAAAAAAAACATTAGAGACACCCAAAGCAGTGCAGAAAAAATTAAAATGTCTGATTTCGTAGACCCGTGTAAAAGTTGCCAATTATAAGTTATTCAACGTACAGGCCTTATAAAGATAGCTCTCACGACAGCACTACTATTTATCTGAGAAATGGCTTCAATGCTACTCTCATTAAAGTCTCAGATCTAAATTACATTGAAGTTAATCCTGTTGTTTTAGATTTTCCAGCAACTCCAAAATTACTGTGGCAGCAGCTTACTCTCCCTTTATAACGAAAGAAACTACCAGTTAAAACAGGCTTATCTAACCTCATTAATGTTTATTCCAGTTTTATTTTTGTGGGTGATTTTATAGCTCGTCATACTACTTGAAACTGTACTTCTAATAAAGCTAGAAGAAGCATCATCATCAGGTGATGAGTGGATCAAAATCACGAGCAAATTAGAGTGCCTCCTGAATAAGGATTAATAATATAACGGACTTCGCTATTACCTGGAATTTTCCTATTCCGTACATCATGCGAAAACTAAATGATTTAAATTCCTAAACACTGTTTTATGTTTTGAATGGCTTAGTCATAAATTTTACCTGGAGAACAATTTAAAAAATCCTGTTCAAAAATTTGCTTTTTAAATGATAAAACTGGCAGTTGCAAAAAGAAAAATAAATAAATAAATAATAGTAATAATAATAAAAAATAATAATAAAAAATATATATATCCAAGTGCCGCTCCTTTAAAAAAAAAAAAAAAAAATCCCTCAATGTATAGCTGATTGCAAAACGAAATACAAGTTCTTCCGGCTCATTCGGAAGGGTAAGTGGATTTCTTTTTTCTTATTAAATAGCCACAATTTTGAAACAAAATGGCAGCTACAAATTATTAATGGACTTGGTAGAAATATTGTTGTGCGCTATGTACAGTCACCCAAAAAAAAAACGCCACCCCCCCCACCTAATTTTGCCGTAAATTATCGTAGAAACATGCGACTAGTACCAATCAGTTTGTAATAACGTCTAGTTTATAATGCTATAGTTAGATTTTACTTAGGGGGTCGTCTACATATTAAAACTGACATCAACTTCATTTTTTTCAATGGTAACCCCCATTTTTTATAATTTATTTGAATTCTTTGGATCAAATCATCACGGAAAATGGTATAGTTTATATATTTCGCTCAATTTTTCATAGAGTTATAAGCTGTCAAAGTTTGGGGGTGCTAATGTTAAATGAATGTGACAAACATTAAATCATATCTTCCGAAATAATTATGATATTTAAATTCTGTTTTTTTTATTCGTTAGAATGAAGTAACCCAAACATATTCCATGCAAATTTTTGCTAAAAAAACATTTTTTGAATTATGAAAATTATTAATAAATTCATATTTGAAAAAATTATGAATTATGACCTATGTTAATTTTTGCACGAATAGAACGGGCATCATCAAAAACATGGGTTTCCAAATTTACAGCTCGTTCCTAACATTATTTTTTGAGTTACAGTGATATTTCACTTTTTATTCCTGTTAGGGGGCCGTCACTTGTTATAATCTGTAACCTCTATAAGTAAATGCTTGTATATAATTTGACGGAAAACTATTTTAATTTACCTTTATGTTATTTTTATTGTTTCCTAAGCAATATTTCGATGTTTATTATACAAATTGGCATATTTTTGTAAAGTTATCACAATGTAGGCGAGGGATTGTGAAAGAATTTCAAAAGAAAAGAAGCCCCGCCTCTGATTCGCTGAAACACTATTTAAAAAAAAAGACAAATTTGCATATTACTATTTGACTCTATATGTGACGCTGGTATGCATAAATCACAATGGTATTTACTACATCGATTATTGAAGACAAAACTTAAATGATTTAATTACAAATATGCAAAATTATTTTGCTTTATATTATAATGTTTTAGAAAATTTGTGAAAAGGCGTGGCTATTTACATTAAGCCTTGATATGGAAGCTATGTTGCTGTTTTTCGATGCTGCGAAATTTACAAAATATATTTGTGTTAATATACTTTACAGATAGAAGAATAATTATATAATATCAACAAATCTTCTTTAATCAATATGTTTATATACATTACTGTATGGAAATGTTTATATATGAATATTGTATTTATTTTTAATGAGAGATATAAACACAAAATACTAAAAAAAAAGAAGAAAATGTGTTATAAATTTTTATAAATCAAGCAAAATATATACGCATACTTGCCAACCTAACCCGTAACATTGTTAGTTCCCGCCCCTGTGTGTACACAATTTAATTTTTAGAGTAATTAACTTCAAATACATTTACGATTAACTCATTGAGCGCCACGCGAATTCTTATGGAAATCCCATTCAGGCCACACGTGCTGCTTAGAAGCGTGTTATGTTTATCGAGTTTCAATAAACCCCATTAGGCCTTAACGATATAATCCTATAAAAATCCTATTAAAAAAAAAAAAAAAAAACCATGAAGTAAATTTTAAATAAATTGTCAGTAATTACTTAAAACTATGTAAGTTCTGTAGTTTTATATCATATTTTACACTGCCGGCTGACTTAGCCTAAATGGAAAGATCAGTGTCAGCCACCGATGGCTGACACAGCTCTAAAAAGACTGATGTGAAGAAAATGTACGGAAAGGGGCGGGACCAGTAATCTTCCGGGATAGGTTGACAAGAATGTATATACATAGAGCAATGCCAGAAAATGTTCTTTATTTTTCATGAACCAGATGAATGGTATTTTTTTTCTGAATAGTCTATGTATTAAATATAATGCTGCTTTAAATACCCTTTAAATGAAAAGTTTTATTACATAAAGAAATTTTCTGGCACTCTACAGCTCCCAAATGACACACAATACAAAACCCCGCCTTTTTCCAGTGTTTAAAGGGTATTAACGTTTAATATGCTTTATATTCGTTTTGATCTTTCCTTCTCCTCCTTATCTTCTTCTTTTTTCCTTAAAAAAAAAAAAAAAAAAAAAAAAAAAGAGTTATGTAACATTTTGACCTTTTCAAGTGAAGATTTAGATTAAGGGTAGTCAGCCTTTCTACACCCACCGTCCACTTCGGTATCTCTGTTAAAGTGTAGAATTTTAGAACATCCCATTAAGTAGTAGGATTTATTATTTTACATATTAATTTGTTACACATTATAAAATATAAAAGCAAAAGAATATCGTGGAGATTTATGTAAAAGTTTTTAATAATATCATGAAAAAAAATAATAATAATAATTAATTAAAAAAAAAAAATAAATAAAAATAAAAAAAATCTGTTTTAATATTTAAAAAAGTCAATTAAAGAAAATGAAAGTACTGCAGTATCAGAACAAACTCCCATTGTCACTGTGAAACGGTCGTGGGAACCAGGTTGAGTGCCGCCGTTTCAGACAATTATACGGCAGCTTGAGTTAAAATAATTTTGAATTTTCAAACAAATTTAAAACCATTCATTTTTTTTTTTTTTTTGATAGATATTTTAATATCTATTCAAGCTATTTAATTTTCTTCGTATGAAGTGAACTATCTGATGTTTAATCAATAGAAACCAATAAAAATCTTTTAATTCATAAACTAACTCAGAAAGTTCTGTGTATTAGTCATTTTTTTTTGTTTTGTAATTAACATTTCTGAAATTTTTTTCCGGTGTAAAACTTAATAAATAATGTATACTGGGTGGTAGATCGTGATTTATATTTTCTAAATGTATAGACGGACCCCTAATACATTTTCACGTGTAACTCTATTTAAAATTGATTTAAGATATATAAATAGGTATGTTTTTCGAACCGCCTTGATCTCAGAAATCTGAATATGTAGTCAAAAATAGGGGTTGCCATTGAAGAAAATGAAGTTAATGCCAGTTTTAATATGTAGACGACCCCTTGGGCAAAATTTAACTATACCGTTATAAACTAGACGTTATTACAAATCGATCGGTACCAGTCAAATGTTTCTACGATAATTTACGGCGAAATTAGGTGGGGGGGTGGCGTTTTTTTTTTGGGTGACTGTACATGTGGAGTTTTATGGAAATCGGTTTATAACTATCTTTTATGTGAATTTGAAATTTTCAAGTTGCCGGCACTTGGAAACAAGATAGCGAATCAAGTTGGCAAATAAATATCAAATGCATGTGTGAGATAAGTCTACTCTACAAGTTTAGTTCGAATTAATTCAGAATTCAAAAGTTATCGTGTGGACAAATTAAGTGGCCGCCATTTAAATCAAAATGGCGGTGCAAGTTGCTCTGTGAACTAATCGAAGATATTTGTTAGATAAATCCATTGTCCAAATTTGGTTCGAATAAATTCAGTATTTCAAAAGTTATCATGATAACAAATTCCCAAGTAGTAGCGTTCAAGTAACCGCAACTTGGAAACGAAATTGCTTAGAAATTTGCCCACCGAAATCATTGATATTTGAATGATAAATCCATTGTTCAACATTGGATCGAACTGATTGAGAATTTCAAAAGTTACCGTGATAATGAATTTTCAAGTGGCCGCCACTTGGAAATAATATGGCAAAGCAAGATGCCCCAAAAAAACTCATCCAAGATATTTATAGCATAAGTTCACTGTCCAACTTTGGTTCGAATCAGTACAGTGTTTCAAAAGTTATTGCTATGATAAATTTTCAAGTGGCAGTCTGATTTTAAGTGGCCGCAACTTGGAAACAAAATGGCGGAGCTACTTGCCCAGCGAAATCGTTCAAGATATTTGCATGACAAGTTCACTGTCCAAATTTGGCTCGAATTTCGAATTCATTCAATATTTCAAAAGTCATCGTGACAAGAAATTTTCAAGTGACAGCCTGATTTAGAGTGGCAGCAACTTGGAAACAAAATGGTAGAGAAACCTGCCCAGGAAAATCACCCAAGATATTTGTGTGATAAATTCACTGTCCAATTTTGATTCAAACTAATTTAGTATTTACAAAATTACCGTAATAGGAAATTTTCAAGTGGCACCGTGATTTCAAGTGGCCACCGCTTGAAACAAAAGAGCGGAGTGAGATGCCCAGAGAATTTATCGCACAGAGTTGAACGATAAATCCACTACTCAAATTTAATTCGATTTGATTTAGTATTACAAAAGTTATCATAATGACAAATTTTCAAGTGGCCGCCACTTGGAAATAAAATGGCGGTGCAAGTTGCCTAGCGAACTTATCCAAGATATTTGCACAAATTCACTATCCATCTTTGGTTTGAATCAGTTTAGTATTTCAAAAGTTGTCGTGATGACACATTTCACTGTATACATATAAACAAAGTGATTGCAATAAGTCAATTTCTAAAGAAATCAACCTAAAATTTACGGAGTGCGCTCTATAAGTTTTATACAAAATTAAATTATTTTTAAGAGAGAATTTTTATTATTACTCTTAATTTATTATTTATTTATTTATTGCCGAAACGTCAGTGGAGGCCCTCTGTTGAGGCTCAAAACGGTTTAGGGCTGTGTCTGTGTGTCTGTCTGTCGCGCGATAGCGGCCACAAAAATAGCGCTATTGACTTGAAATTTGGTACACATGTTCATGAGAGCCACGAAATTAGCTGTATAGTTTTTGGTATGTATTCCATTTGTAGTTCGTATACAGGGATACGCCAAAGTTTTTCATATCATTACGGCCTATGGGTGGGATTTGTATGTATCGCGATAGCGGCCACAAAAAGCACGCTATTGACTTGCAATTTGGTACGCGTGTTCATGTGCCCAACGAAATTAGCTGTATAGCTTTGGGTGTGTATTCCATTTGCAATTCGTGTACAGGGACACGCCAAAGTTTTTCTTATCATTACGACCTATGGGAGGAATTTGTATGTACCGCGATAGCAGCCACAAAAATCACGCTATTGACTTGCAATTTGGTACACATGTTCATGAGCCCAACGGAATCAGCTGATATAGTTTTAGGTGTGTATTCCATTTGTAGTTCGTGTACAGGGACACGCAAAAGATTTTCTATCATTACGGCCTATGGGAAGAATCTGTATGTACCGCGATAGTCACCGTAAAAATCAAGCTATTGACTTCCAATTTTTGCCGAAACGTTAGTGGAGGCCCTCTGTTGAGACTCAAAAGGATTTTGGGTTCCGTCTGTCCGTCTGTCTGTCTTTCTGTCGTGCGATAGCGGCCGCAAAAATCACGCTATTGACTTGAAATTTTGTACACATGTTCATGATCCCCAGGAAATTAGCTGTATAGTTTTGGGTGTGCATTCCATTTCTTGTTCGTGTACAGGGACACGCCATTTTTTTTTTATCATTACGGCCTATGGGAAGAATCTGTATGTACCGCGATAGCCACCGCAAAAATCAAGCTATTGACTTCCAATTTTTGCCGAAACGTTAGTGGAGACCCTCTGTTGAAACTCAAAAGGATTTTGGGTTCCGTCTGTCCGTCTGTCTGTCTTTCTGTCGTGCGATAGCGGCCGTAAAAATCACGCTATTGACTTGAAATTTTGTACACATGTTCATGATCCCCACGAAATTAGCTGTGTAGTTTTGGGTGTGCATTCCATTTCTTGTTCGTGTACAGGGACACGCCATTTTTTTTTATCATTATGGCCTATGGGAAGAATTTGTATGTACCGCGATAGCGGCCGCAAAAATCACGCTATTGACTTGAAATTTTGTACACATGTTCATGATCCCCACGAAATTAGCTGTATAGTGTTAGGTGTGTATTCTATTTGTCGTTCGTGTACAGGGACACGCCAAAGTTTTTTTTTTATCTTTACGGCCTATGGGAAGAATTTGTATGTACCGCAATAGCGGCCGCAAAATTCCTTCGATTGAATTGCAAATTGGCGCACACGTTCCAGCTTTGCATATAAGTAGCTGTATAATTTTTATTGCCATATTTTTTTTAAACTGTGTACAGGGACACGCCAAAATTCTTAACATTACGGCGTATGGGGTGAATTTCGTTTAAACGCATTTTAATATCATTACTTTGCAATGAAGAAAATGAAACTAGCGTACGTGAGTAAGATGCTTAAGCTTATGTTGTTTGAAAAAAAGTATGTGGTCTTAATCTTTCTATTTAATGTACAGGGCCTTACAAAAGTGCTCTGACAATGTCACATAGTAATCCAAACGATGTTAATTTTGGAACAATTATTAATTTTAAACGCAAAATAAGCTGAATAGTTTTACTGGTGTATACAATATTTATGGTTCGTTTACAAAGACACACTAAAGAATTTCGTAACATTAGAGCCTATGGGCAAATTTTTAATTTAAGCGCGCACTTTAATGCGTTTATACTGAATTGAACTTAATAAAGTTAACATACATTATAAAGGTGCTTAAAGTGATGTTTACTCTTAAAAAAGGTTATGTATAGACTAAATAATTTATGGGACCATACAAAATCATTCCAAGTATGTACTGTAATCATCTAAATGATGTCAAATTAATTAAAAAAATTAATGAGTTATAATAAATTAGATTTAATCTTATTATTGGCGTTTATAATGGCTGTGGCTACTTTTCAGGGATACATAAAAGAATTTCGTACTATTATGGTCTATAATCGGTATTTCTTAAAAGTTTCTTTTAACATGGTTACACCCCATCAAATATAATGAAATTTTATTAGAATTTTAAAAGCATGTTTTCGTGTTGAAAATTGTGGGCATAGAATTGATAATTAGTTTAAAGGTTACGCAAAATATTTCCGATATGGTACGTTTTTTTTTTTTTTTTTTTTTTTTTTGTATGAAATTTGGTAGTTAATACATATTGTTGCGTACTTGGGGGGTTCGTAAGTTGTCCGAGAATGAAAGACGAAACTTGCGAAATTAAGTGATTTATTCACAGAAAATTCCAGAAAAATACAGGTCTATAAACCAAGTATCAGCTTCAATTCAACCATTAAACACAGCTTAAGCAACAACCGCTAACAGCAAAAACAGTACAAACTGTTTAGCAATAACACATAAAGCAAGTCTCATCCAAAGAGGCTGAAAGCAAAGAAAGCATTTGACGAAACTGACACAGATCTGAGACTGACCGCCTTGGCGATAAAAATGCTCCTTTCATACTTTCCTATCGAACACAGACTGTTCTGGAAAATTCTCGTATCTCATCAGCCAATGAGTTTAGAGCTTCCATATTTGGTATATTCCTAATAAGGATTTTCTCGCCAAGATCGCCAAAAAAAATCACCAAGGAGGAAAACTGTCGCCAAATCCATTTCTTCCCTTATTGGAGCTTTTTAATGCGTTTTTAAGGGAAAATTAGGCTATTTTAACGCTAAAACGACTAAAAATGCACAAAATTAGCATTTTATTGACTTACTAAGTCTCTATGAAAGAATTTATACAAAAATAAATGCAATTATTTACAATTCCGTAACACTTTATATGATACACAAATAGGTATACAAAGAGAGATACAGCAGGGGGTTAAGGGGGGCTGCCGCCCCCTCAGGAATGTTTCTGATTATTGTAATAAGTTGATCGAATCAATATAACTATTATATAATAAGGAATAAATAAAAATGACCTATTGAATAATGTCTGATGCAAATAGGACGTTGAGGCTCCTGATCTGCAGATCCACTAGTTTATTGCCGAAACGTCAGTGGAGGCCATCTGTGGAGACTCAAAACGGTTTTGGGCTGTGTCTGTGTGTCTGTCTGTCGCGCGATAGCGGCCGCAAAAATAGCGCTATTGACTTGAAATTTGGTACACCTGTTCATGAGCCCCACGAAATCAGCTGTATAGTTTTTGGTATGTATTCCATTTGTAGTTCGTATACAGGGACACGCCAAAGTTTTTCTTATCATTACGGCGTATGGGAGGAATTTGTATGTATCGCGATAGCGGCCACAAAAGTCACGCTATTGACTTGCAGTTTGGTACACGTGTTTATGTGCCCCACGAAATCAGCTGTATAGTTTTGGGGGTGTATTCCATTTGTAATTCGTGTACAGGGACACGCCAAAATTTTTCTTATCATTACGGCCTATGGGAGGAATTTGTATGTACCGCGATAGCGGCCACAAAAATCACGCTATTGACTTGCAACTTGGTACACATGTTCATGAGCCCAACGGAATCAGCTGTATAGTTTTAGGTGTGTATTCCATTTGTAGTTCGTGTACAGGGACACGCCAAAGATTTTGTATCATTACGGCCTATGGGAAGAATCTGTATGTACCACGATAACCACCGCAAAAATCAAGCTATTGACTTCCAATTTTTGCCGAAACGTCAGTGGAAGCCCTCTGTTGAGACTCAAATCGGTTTTGGGGTCTGTCTGTGTGTCTTTCTGTCTGTCTGTCTGTCTGTCGCGCGATAGCGGCCCCAAAAATAGTGCTATTGACTTGAAATTTGGTACACATGTTCATGAGCCCCACAAAATCAGCTGTAAAGTTTTTGGTATGTATTCCATTTGTAGTTCGTATACAGGGACACGCCAAAGTTTTTCTTATCATTACGGCCTATGGGAGGAGTTTGTATGTACCGCGATAGCGGCCACAAAAATCACGCTATTGACTTGCAATTTGGTACACATGTTCATGAGCCCAACGAATTCAGCTGTATAGTTTTAGGGGTGTATTCCATTTGTAGTTCGTGTACAGGGACACGCGAAAGATTTTCTACGGCCTATGGGAAGAATCTGTATGTACCGCGATAGCCACCGCAAAAATCAACCTATTGACTTCAATTGTTGCCGAAACGTCAGTGGAGGCCCTCTGTTGAGACTCAAAAGGAGTTTGGGTTCCGTCTGTCCGTCAGTCTGTCTGTCTGTCGTGTGATAGCGGCCGCAAAAATCACGCTATTGACTTGAAATTTTGTACACATGTTCATGATCCCCATGAAATTAGCTGTATAGTTTTGGGTGTGCATTCCATTTGTTGTTCGTGTACAGGGACACGCCAAAGTTTTTTATCATTACGGCCTATGGGAAGAATTTGTATGTACCACGATAGCGGCCCCCAAAATAACGCTATTTACTTGCAATTTGGTACACATATTCATGAGCCCAACGGAATTAGCTGTATAGTGTTTGGTATGTATTCCATTTGTCATTCGTGAACAGGGACACGCCAAAGTTTTCTTACCTTTACGGTCTATGGGAAAAATTTGTATGTACCGCAATAGCGGCAGCAAAAATCCTTCGATTGACTTGCAAATTGGCGCACACGTTCCAGCTTTGGATATAAGTAGCTGTATAATTTTTATTGCTATATTTTTTATAAACTGTGTACAGGGACACGTCAAAATTCTTAACATTACGGTGTATGGGGTGAATTTCGTTTAAACACATTTTAATATCATTACTTTGCAATGAAGAAAATGAAACTAGCGTACGTGAGTAAGATGCTTAAACTTATATTGTTTGAAAAAGTATGTGCTCTTAAGCTTTCTAATTAATGTACAGGACCTTACAAAAGTGTTCTGACAATGTCGCTTAGTCATCCAAACGCGATTAAATTTGGAACAATTATTAATTTTAAACGCAAAATAAGCTGAATAGTTTTTACTAATGTATACAATGTTTATGGTTCGTTTACAAAGACACACGAAAGAATTTCGTAACATTAGAGCCTATGGACAAATTTTTAATTTAAGTGCGCACTTTAATACGTTTATGCTGAATTGAACTTAATAAAGTTAAAATACATTATAAAGATGCTTAAAATCATGTTTACTCTTAAAAAAGTTATGTATAGACTAAATAATTTATGGGACCACACAAAATAATTCCGAGTATGTACTGTAATCATCCAAATGATGTCAAATTAGTTTGAAAAATTAATGAGTTATAATTAATTAGGTTTAATCTTATTATTGGCTTTTATAATGACTGTGGCTACTTTTCCGGGATACATAAAAGAATTTCGTACTATTACGGTCTATAGTCGGTATTTCTTAAAAGTGTATTTTAACATGGTTACACCCCATCAAATATAATGAAATTTTATTAGAATTTTAAAAGCATGTTTTCGTGTTGAAAATTGTGGGCATAGAATTGATAATTAGTTTAAAGGTTACGCAAAATATTTCCGATATGCTATGTAATTTTTTTTTGTATGAAATTTGATATTTATGAATTTCAGGGAAATAATACAAGACCGTCGTTTATTAAGAATACATATTGTTGCGTACTTGGGGGTTCGTAAACTGTCCGAGAATGAAAGGCGAAACTTGCAAAAATTCAGTGAATACAGGTCTATAAACCAAGTATCAGCTTCAATTCAACCAGTAAACATAGCTTAAACAACAAGCGTTAACAGCAAGACAACAGTACAAACTGTTTATCAATAACACATAAAGCAAGTCTCCTTCAAAGAGGCTCAAAGCAAAGCAAGCATTTGACGAAACCGACACAGATCTGAGATTGGCCGCCTTGGCTAAAAAAATGCTCCTTTTATACTATTCTATCGAACACAGACTGTTCTAGAAAATTATCGTATCTCATCAGCCAATGAGATTAGAACTTCCATATTTAGTATATCCCTAATAATGATTTTCTCGCTAAGGTCGCAAAGAAAATCGCCAAGGAGGGAAACAGTCGCCAAATTTGTCGCCAAATCCATTTCTTCCCTTATTTGGACTTTTTAATGCGTTTTTAAAGAAAAATTTGGCTATTTTAGCGCTAAAACGACTAGAAATGCACAAAATTAGCATTTTATCGACTTATGCCTCTTTGAAAGAATTTATACAAAAATAAATGCAATTATTTACAATTCCGTAACACTTTATATGATATACAAATAAGTATACAAAGACAGATACAGCAGGGTGTTGAGGGGGGCGGCAGCCCCCTTCAGGAATGTATCTGATTATGGTAATAAGTCGATCGAATCAATATATACTATTATATAATAAGGAATAAATAAAAATGACCTATTGAATAATGTCTGATGCAAATAGGACGTTGAGGCTCCTGATCTGCAGATCCACTAGTTATATTTTGTTTTAAAAAACAATCTGGTGTGTCACTCACGTGACTTTCTCTTGCACTACATTTCAATACTGTAAAGATAGATTGCAGATTAAAACGTAAGTTTAATGAAGTAGGATAATAATCTACTTTAAAAATAATAAGTACAAAACTTTGAAGAAACTTCATAAAATGTTATAAGTCGCAGCAATAGTTTTGAGTCAAAAGAGGATACGACCCTCCGTCAGGCGAAATAAGTAGGCACGAGTGCTGCAATCAAAGCGTGAGTTCTAGCATTTTATGGTGTTTAATCAAGGTTTTGCACTTATTGCTTTTAAATGCCAGTTCTGTGGGTTTTTTTTTTTTTAATAATACTTTAAAAATAATACAATATAGGTTTAGGAACAGTTTTATTTGACATTTAATTCTCCTCAACAACCCAGTTCAATTATAGTTAATAAACTAAAAAAAAAAAAAAAAATTCAGTATTAATTTGCCTTCATATTTCCAATCTGCATCAAACTTTTCAAGTGGCTACCTCATGCGAACTTCAAAATACCAAATCTGAATTTATTTAAGTGATATACATACAGATCAACCGCTATTAATTTGACTTTCGTATTCGGGAATTCGGGGGACCTCAAAATGCGTTGTTATACAAAAAACCAAAGTAGAAAATTGAACTTCAAAAAATACTTTGTTTACAGTATGGGTGTGAGAAACTAATTTTCTTTCCTGAGCAGTGTTCGTTGACTTAGTAAAATGTAGCAAAGTACTTCCATTAATTACATTCAATAGATAAGAACGTTTAGCCTAGTACACCCTCGATAAATTATGTATACATATCTCATTGTGTACCTAAATTTAGTCTTTAAAAAAACTAACACAAAATGAATTACACTTCCAGCAATTTCCAAGTATAATCACCATATATCTAAATGCTTACGGTAGTCCTGTAAACGTATGATGAGTGTCAAAAAAAAAAAAAAAAAAAAAAAAAAAAAAAAAATCCATTTTCTTTAGGGCTGCTTGTAGGTGTTACACTGTCACTGTTACCAGGAATTTCCTCCATAGACGTAATGTATCTGAATTCTCTTCAATGTCCCTGTACATGAACCACTTACTTGATCTACTATTTTTTCTTCTACAGATATGGTGATAACAAACACACACACAGACCAACCGCTAAAGATATGATTTGCGGATTCAGGAGACCCGAAAACATGTAATTATTACAAAAACTCAATTTCGAAAATTCGACCGAATAACAACACTTTCTCTACTATGTGTATTATATTGATAATAAACAAGAAAATAATTTTTCACATCATGATACAACAATATATTCAGAAAAAAAAAGTATAAATTAATAAATGGATAGAATACATCACGTCACAGTCGCAAAAAATAAATAAACTGTTATCCATGATTATAGAGAGAGAAAGAGAGAGAGAATTAAAAGGAGGAGGAGAGAAAACTGGAAACCAAATGGTTCGCGAGTGTCATTTGGATATTATTATTATTATTTTTTTTTTTTTCGGGGTATATTTTAAAAATTCTAGATAAAAAAAAAAAAAACAGTTACTATAAAAGGAAGATAATAATAATAATAATAATAATAATAATAATAATAATAATAATAATAATAATAATAATAAAACGTTGTCACCAGTTCATGGTAGACCACCTTGAACCTGCAGGAGCTCGGACAACACCTAGTTAATATATATAGGTGTCTTGTCCAAAACTAAATTATGTTTAGGACAGAATTTCAATTTACGAATTACGCGAGAGAAGAAAATTTTATATGGTTTGGTCCTCATGTTATCCTAAAGACTCTTTAAAAAGACACCATTGAGGGTACCAAGCCCAGACTTAGGGCATTCGTGTAACCAATTGGCCTAACACCTACACCATCACACCATATTAACCTCTCTTTGGATCTTGTGCGTATGAATCATTAAAATGCTCTAAGTAGCGGGACGAAAAAATAATTTATATTGTCATTTTATTATTTCATTTCAATTAAAATAAATCTAAAAATAAACTAATAAAACTTTATTTATTTATTTATTTTTTTTAACTGGAACAAAACTGACAGTTTAATTATTTTCGGAGAACTAGACTCGAATATAGACAGTTATTTTGTTTAGTTGTTATCGAGATCTCAGGAATAATGATACTAATAAAGTATCTTCAGGTTCATTATAATGTCCAAGTCAACGAAGGAGACATAAATAATTTAAATTTGAAATATTTCAACATTGTCTAGATCTTGAAATGATTTTCGTGTGTCATCGTTACTGTTAAGTTTCACTCCATATTACTCCTATAAACATTTAACTCGTCAATCATTCAACAGTATAATCATAATATTTAAGAGGAGAATTTGTGTTAGTAAACAAAAGGTTGGCAACATGTAGGTAAAAGGTCAATGAACGCGGGTACATTCATGCCCATAATGTATTTCTATTTGCCTGTAGTATGCTTATTTAAATAATACATATGCACATAACATGCAAAAACACAATATGCATAGTTACGCAGGCTACAGAAATAATTGTTAAAAAAAAAAAAAAAAAAAAAAATGTAAATAGCAGGGGGGGGGGGGATGCACTGAAGAATTGGTGTTGAAAAGTAATACATAAAAACTTTGTATAAGTACTATAAATTGCAAAAAAATCGCAACAGTTGTTTCAGTCCAAAATAACATTCCGACTTTTCGTCAGGCGAATAAAGTAGGAATGAATGCAGCAATCAAAGCCGTAACGAACAAAACCGAGATAAGGGACGCTACAGGAGGAGCAAACATTAAGACTGTGTTTCCTCCAAAAATAAAAATAAAAACGAGTTAGTGATTTTTCTTTAAACTTAACATAAAAATAGAATGTCTGCATATTTTCCTAGCATCTACTAATGCATCTAAACAAATGATGACTAGGTTTTAAGTTTAGTTATTTTTTTAATTTATTAGGTACTTACCTGAAAAATTGTATCCTAGGGAGGAAAAACTAAACACACGATAAACTAAAAACACTGGTGTGATTAAAAAAAAAAAAAAAAAAAAAAAAAAGAAAGAAAGAAAGAAACAGAAGGATAAGGAGAAAGAAGAAATATCATAAATAAACAAATAGAAATGGTTATAGGATAAAAAGTAAAAAAAAAAAAAAAAAAAAAGAAGAAGAAGAAGAAAGAAATCAAAAGCTATGAGCAGGACAAAGTTAAGCGAGTAATTTCTAAGCATTATCAGAATAAAAGGTGTTGAAGAAGTATCATTAACAAAATTCTTCGAATTTTCGAAGACCAAACAAGCTTTATGGAAATCCAAATGTGAAGAAGAGATAGGAGAAGAAATAATATTAGTTTTAGAGAAGTAAAAACAGTGATCATAAACTAGCGGTTACGTGGTACTTCCGAGCGTGTGATTTGCGAACCGTGCTATTTGCGAACTGATCTTACACCTGGCAGCTTATTCTTTCCCCATTTCAAGATAAGGGGTATCGTGCCAGAGAGCACTGTCATAATTCCCTAATCGATCAAGGGGATTAGCTACTTTTGTTAAAAGCTGCCAGTAAAAAAAGAATGATTAAGTGGGACTGTGAAAGTTCATCATTCTCATTTTTATTTGAGTATGCTCCCTCTTTCGTTCAAGATAAATTAGTAGCGAAAGCGAACGAACAGCTTTTAGGAAATTTTTTTTTTAATTTCTGCTAAGATACATGATTATGTTGTGTGGATAAATGTATATGGATGCTTTTAATTTGTATGAAAATACATTGTATGCGTGTATATATGTATTGTGAGTGCATGTGAATTTTTTTACACCGTAATAGTGAAATTAGATATTTCAATTATAAAACTATTGTTAAAAAAAAAAAATTCTATGTCTGACATACACTGATTCATAAGGGGGGAAGGCATATGTTTTCTTAATCCCTTTACAATTGACTACATACACGCAAGAAAAAAAATTGTGTCATATTTATTGCTTTTATAAATTATCTCTCGGAAGAAAATAGTGTTGTTTGCATATGCATATTGTATAACAGGTCCTCATATATAACATGCTTTTTTTTTTATACATGTGTGTATTTGCACGTTAATTTTTATTTATTTATACATTATTTTTATTTATTTACATCAAGTACTGACTTACCATTACAATAATCATACATTATCAAGGAAGACTTCAATTAATAAATATTTGCATTTAGAAATAAAGCCTTTTACAAGGCAAAATATAATGAAAAATTTATTATGAGTTGTATATTGTTGTTGTTTATATACAATAAACGTAAACAAAATATGACAGGAAACAATCACTAGAAGAAGAATGAGCAAAGGCCACAACGGCTTTTAAAAAAAATAAGCAAGCGAGAAATAAAATTTAATGGGAAATCTTTGAAAGATTTGATTAATTAACATGTTAATTAAATGATCATAATGCAAATGAGATTTTAGACCATCTGCAAGTTCAGAAATATTAAGGATATTAAAAATTGTGTTATGCAACATGTCATATTGTACTTTTAAAGACATTAGTTAAAATGAATTTCAATTTGTTTCAATAATTTAACTATTATCTTAAACATCTTAATTAATAACCTTACTTTTTAAACAATATAATTATTGGGATGTAATTTTAAACTTATGTTATATATGAATTATAATTATAATCTTTATATTAAAATTAAAATAGTTATTTAAATCCATAGATGTCGCATAATAATGTTAATAATTTATTATTATTGTTATTATTTTATGCTGTTATACTTGTTTCATATTTGTTATCAGGGTTGGCAGGTTTTTGATGCATGACAATTTTTGATGGTTTAAACCATGGTTAAAACCGTCATGTGAAAAACCTCCTTGTCAAAATTGTCTAAAACCTATATTTATAATTTAATTGTCATATAAAAACTTAGTTTAATAAAATATAGTTTATAAGGATTTTTTGAAAAGTAAATACATTGATGTTCTTTGAAAAACACATTGTTACAACATTTTGATTAATGTAAAAAACAAAACTTTAGGCTTTTGAAATTTAATTATGAATTAATTTTATGTTCATTCCAAATATGCGGTGATACTTTTATATATTACTACGATATTTATTTGTAACTATGCTTAATATTATATATGTTAAACATATTAATGTTTTTGGAGAAACATTATTATAACATTTTGATTAATATAAAAATAAAACTTTAGGCTTCTAAAAATTCATGATTTATAAATCATTGATAGATCATTTTGATTGATAAATCATTTTATTTGCAATACAACATTGCGTATTTCAATTTCTTTAGTATTATATATTTAACCAGTAAAATAAATCATAGCCTAATATTTTGCATTTAAATATTTTATAGAAAAATATAACTCTTTTTTTTTTTTTTTTTTTTTTTTTTAATGACTGTTGATATAGCAAGATTTTAAGAAAAAGCAATAATTCTGAATGTTAAACAAGCTTGAATTGTGTCTGAAATTCTTATAATTACCGTGAAACAAGAGAAATACGAACGCTCTCTGGACATGCGTAAATTGTAATAAATTTAATATTTACTCATACAGATTTTTTAAAAATTTATTATTCTACGCTGTAGGGTCCACCAGCGGCCAAGTGGTTCTACACGGTTCGATCACAGAGCGTGTTCGTTGGCCTATCCATTAAGAGTTTTTCGTGGTTTTCTCCGAAACCTTCATAAATACGGGCTGGGACCCACTAGAAAGTCCCAAACAGAGGTTACTTTGTTTGGCCTGTGTATGTTTCTGTTGTGATTTATTTGGCTGGCTGTTCTTCGTTCTCATTCTTTTCTTTTACTATCAAATGGATTATAATATATATATATTAAACTTGGAGATAATTTTGGCCATTGTTCACATATTTCTCTTGCATTCTACAATTATGTTACATTACATACAGACATATATTTTTTGAGGCGGTGGCGCGTAAAAGTATTATTATTATTATTTCTTTATTGATTTTTATTTTATTTGTTTATTTTACAGATGCACTAGGAAAGTAATTTTATCCGGGTTTTTACTTGCAGTAATTTCTCATTTTTTTATGAACTTTATGCCATTGTTTTCTAGGGCCATGTGGATTTCTGATAAACATTTCGGTAGAGGAGAAAATTTTATTTCTTTTCGATCCACTCTATTCTAATTTTCCTTACATATTCCCAATCTTGCAGATTAATTTTTTCAGAATGTTTTGAAGTACTAATTTCCCCTCAAATAATTCTCGAATGAAGAATCCTCTTTTGCTTTCCTTTATGCCGAATTAGAAATTATTTGTTGTGCAAAATTCACTTCTGGATTATTGCAACTTAAATCAGATTTTAAGATTACCGTTAAATTTTCATTCGCATACAATTTTGCAATGCACCTTTTATTTGCAAATCTCCCTTAAATGCCTTCATTTGCTACGAAATCTTAATAAAATTAGAAATCAAAATGAGTGGTTTACTACATTTGCTGTAAATTAATTCCATAATAACATAATTTGAAATCTAACAGAATGAACACAGCACAATATAAACGCTAAGAAGAATAAAACTTTAATCTAAACAAGATTTAAAAACTGTCATACTACGTTAATTCCATTCAAATTTCTCTACGAAGTGTCAAGTACTTTCTAAACAGCTTTAATCTTTTGATAAGTATATTGATATTTCTAGTTATCTTGAAAAAGTTGTAGAATAGGAAAAGATAGGGGAAGATGCAAACTTAAAATGCGACTGAAATATATATATATATATATATATATAAAGCTACCAAATTTTTAAGACATTTATAATAATTTATAGTGAGGGGAAAAAAAAAATGCATTGAAAATATTTTGAAATAGCCTTTTTAAATAAAAGCAAAGAAAATTGTATTTAATAATCCCAGCAAATTTAATGACTAAAATTAATATTTTTAATAATTAAATTAGTTTTTTAAAATTAAATGATTTTAATTACCTCCTCAGTTTATGATCAATGATAGGAAAAAGCCTCTATGTTTAAGAGCATTTTAAAATAAAATTTTCAGTTAAAAGCCAAAACAACAGTATTAATCAATCTCAACCAATTTAATTATTAAAAATTTTATTTTTAATAATTGAAAGCCGACTATACATTATTAAAAAATCTTTTCTAGATTTTTTTTAGTTAATTCTTTAAACAAATTTTTATTTTTTTATTTGCTAATTTTAATCATTCATAGAATATATATATATATATAAAGTACTTAAAAATGAATTTTTCCAATTAGAAGATCAAACAAACTAATTTAAGTATCAAAAATTTTAATTTTCAATAAATAAAATAGTTTTTAATTAGATTTATATATATATATATTTAATTTTTTTTCTATAATCTTTTATTAATAAAACTATTTTTAAAGTATTTTGATATATATTAAAAGCAACGACATATATTCATCTGTACATAAAATGAGCAGAAGCATATTTAAATCTTATCAAAAATTTAAATGATCTTCCAAAAATTGGAGGCTGCCTAAAAGCTGTTAATTTTCTTCCGGTATTAGTTTACCTTGAATGAGGGAGACGTATGCAAAAAATAAAAATCAGGCTGACGGTGGTTATGTATAAAAGCAATAAATGTGTCACTTTTTTTTTTTCTTTCTTTCTTTCTTTTTTTTTTTTTTGTATGTTCTATTTAGTCATCTGTAACGGGGGAAGGAAACATCTCACACCGTCTCTCAGTGCATGTCAATCATAGAAAATAGTACTGGAGGGGGGGGGGGGCAATTCACAGATATATTTATTAGTAATAACTTTATAAATATCTAATTTTGCAAATATGATATAAAAATTATTTTTCATGTACACAATATATATATATATATGTGTGTGTGTGTGTGTGTGTGTGTGTGTGTTTGTGTATCCGAGCAGCACTCGGATACTTAAATAAACTCCAAACAACAGTATTAAGCAAATGTACCTAATTTAATTGTTAAAAATTATATATATATATTAGAATATTTTATTAAATACCTTTTTAACTATTTTTTCTAATTACAATAATACTTATATCTATCTACCTATAAATAAATAAATATATATATATATATATATAAACTTTTAATATTAAAATTATTTTAAAATAGATTCTTTTTCTCCCCCATTGAAAACATTACCATTAAGTAATCTCAACCAATTCATTAGAAATATATATATATATTTTATTAGTTAAATTGTTTATCTAAAACTATTTTTATTAATTTAATTTCATTTTTAATCATTCATAGAATTTTTCTTTTTAATCAAAAATATTTAAAAATTGGTTTTTCAATTAAAAGCTCAAATAGTTCTGTTAAACAAATTAAGTATTAAAAATTTTCACATTTGATAAATAAAGTAGTTTTTAATATTTTTTTTTTTAAATACTTAGAATATATATATATACACACACACGAAGTATTTTGAATACAGATTAAAAGCATCCATACACATTTATCAGCGCATATAACGATCAATAAACATGTTTAAAACACAGGCAAAATTTAAACGATCTTATCAGCTTATCTATGACCAGAGAGGGGAATACCCAAATAAAAATGAGAAGGGTTGACTTTCAAAGTCCGAATATATAATTTTTCTTCCAGACGACTTCTAACAAAAACAGTTAATCCCTTCATAGATTAGGAGAGGGGAAAGGGGCTCTATGGGAGGGGAAAGAAGCGGAGGGCAAGCTAACAGGTGTTCCATTCGGAAAACGCACGATAATCCCCTCTTTCGGAAATCGCACGGTCGCAAGTAGCACGACACCAAACTAGCAGTGGGTAACCAATTGATGACGTAGAAATCTCTTCATTACCAACATTTCGACGCTGCCCATTGTGTTTTTATTGAGAAAACTACATTACTAACTTACATAATTAGTAAAATATACTTTTCTAAATTGTCATTGAATCTATATTAAAATAAAATTTACAATTTATCAAAAAAATACTCGATAATATTAGAACAGATGACTTAAAAAAAAAAAAAAAAAAAAAAAACTTAAAATTGCAACGTATTGGAGGTTTTCCGTTTTACAATTAAAATTATTAAAATTCTACTGGAATAGAATACACCGTGAAAAACTGAAATCGAACTTTAACTGTAAATTTTACGTCTGAACAGTATCTTTTATACCATTTTTGCCATTAATTTACCGTTTATTTGCTGTAGGTGCGGCTAAAGTTAAGCAGAGAGGTTTCACAATTTTTACAGCATAGGATGTCTCTCAATACCTACAATAGTATTTTCTCTTTCACTCTCTTTCTTAATTGCTAAAGCCCATTTTTTTCCAGCTGCTACAGTACAAAACTGTCGTTATTAATTTTAAAGACCATATGCAATAAGTTTGGTTGGTTGGTTGGTTGTGGGGTTTAAGGCTGATTGAGTACGCTAGGGTCCTAGGCCTATAGGTGGGATGTCCTCCATGGGAGTCTTTCTAAGGGGTCCCAGTCCGTATTTACGCGAGTTTTGGAGAAAATCACGAAAAACTCACAAAAGGCTAGATCGATGAGCACGACCTGGGACGAACCCGGCACCTCCCATCTGTCAGCTTTGAGCGCAGAACCGCTCGACCGCTAGTGCACCTGCAACAAGTTTACATGCCGTAGAACACGAGCTTTTTTTAATATTTACTTAGCCCTTAGAAAAGTAATAAAGAAAAGATTTTGAGTATAAGTCGTTAAAAGAACACTCTAAAACACCATGTTATTTTATGGTAAGTTTGTTTTTTTTAATGAAAATTATTTATTACATGATAGATATATAATTCAAAATTCACAAGCGTTAAATTAGTTCTTGTTTTTCTAATATATATACATATATTTAATTCTTATATTTATTTTAAACTGCAAAATTCGAAAATTACAATTTAGTTCATTCCCCCTCCCCCCCTTATTTTTTTTTTTTTTTTTTTTTTTTTTTTTTTTAGTGCTAGAAAACATTGCACAAGACGAAACCAAGTACCACATGAAAAACTAGAAAGAACATAAATAAAAATTTCTGGAAAAAAAATCCATTAGACATTCTTTTAATTAAGGCATGCGACATCAATACTTTTTCAAGGGCTGAGATTAACCGTTGCATGCAAAATAGGCAGGTGTTATTTCTGTCATACTGTATGCACTTTGCTAATAATTTACATTATGAAGAGCCCGATAACACCTAAAATAATTTCAAACTTAAGAAGGAAAAGGAAAAATGAAATCAGTCATACTTTTAAAAACTACAATCATTAATGTTATCTAAAAAATTAAAATTATTTCTAAGAAGAAGAATAAAACTAAAACTGTTACTTACTTTGCAATTGCAATAATCATATATTTCGCCTCAGACTTTCAGTTTAGCTACGAGGCTAAATAGAGTTAATTTTGCTGTTAGATGTTAGTCAATAAGTAAGTTACATTACAAATTCCCCATAGAATAACACAGGGTTTGGCTGCTGGTATCGGGAGAATTGTGAAAGATAGGGAGAGGCTAAGTTTAAAATCTGTCAAAGACAGATTTGTTTTAAATTATAATTATTGTTCTTTTTATTAGAATAATGCTCCTTGATGTGTTAAAAATGACCGTAGAGCAACTTCCTCAAACCAAACCTGGTCTGTATGTGTGTGTCCGTGCCTGTTGTCAAAAAATGATATTAGCAAAAAGTTTTAAATTTGACGTTCGAAATCTATAGTATGTGGTGTTGCTGTTTGAAACATTTTACTGATATTAGAAAAATGGGGGCGTATACAGAACATACAAGAATAAATAAATAAATATTAAAAAGAAAGGAGGGGGGGGGGGGAGAATCAAATATATTGCTGTTTATGGGTGAAATTTGCCGATTGTACATTTTATTTCTTTTACACTGCATTAGTCACAATTAAATTAACGTATATTTTTAATATGTCCAAAAGCATGCTTCATACAATATGAAAAGCATTCAACATGCGTTTACAGGGCCTCTCAAAAGAATTCGGATGTATTAGGACTATCAGTGAAAAATGCCTTAAAATGCATTTCAAGTTGTAGTATGCGTTCTTTTTGTATGATAAATGTAAGCACATTATGTGGTGCCTAAAAAAATTTGTAGGGAATATACAGGGCTGCCCAAAAGTTATTCGAATAAGTTTCAAAGAATTTAATGTAATAAAACATAACTACATCTTATTGTTGAATAAAATTAAACCAGCACTTACAGAAGGTGTTTAATTACAGCAAAAGACATAAAATCGTAATGAAAATAATAATAATAATAATGATATGACAAATGTTTCGGCTGTAAATCAGACCTCATCAGTATCTAAACGCCACAAGCACAATAGTTACATTTTAGTAATAAAGACATAAGAGAACCGAAGCTTTAAAGAGTAGTTCAGGCGAAAATTTTCTGAGTGATATGAAATAAAATGTTAAATTTAATAAAATTCTTAAGTGTTTTAGATAATTAATTAAACTGGGAATAAGGGAGGGGGGGGGGGGGTACCACTCTCCTCACATAGTAATTTGTGGGGGGAAATATATCTTTCTAAAATAATTTTAAACTATTTTATAGTACTTCGTAAATGTTGTACACCTTTCTTTTTGTACACTTTAAATTGTAATAAATACCTTTGATAGAAGTGTAGGGTAAGATAAAGTAGTGCGAATGTCACAGCAGATTATTATTATTATTACTTTAGGATGTTAAAGAAATTCGATTACAGCTGCAGTTCTAACTCAGCGTATGATACAACTTTTTGCATACTTTTCTACTTGATCTTGTGCAAACAGCTATTTTATTTTTCAAAAAATACTGATTAGCTGTAGTTAAAAAATATTTGAAAAATTACGCAAATAAAAAAGAAATAGAAATAGAAAAAGTATTAATTGTAACATTTCGGCACTTTCATATACAAAAGTTGTATATTATTTAATTAGCATCGATTAAAGACATCATTAAAATATTTGAATAGGTATGAGATTATGTGTTTGGGGGGGGGGGGGGGTAGGAGGAGGAGAATTAAGGACATTTATCTACCCTTATGATCTAAGCCTATGCGGATCTTTCTCTTTCATGGAGGTCTTTCTAAGGGAAGGTGTTTTCTTTTCCGGAAAAAAAACACACACACACACACACACACAGAAAAGTGGATTGACCAGGTTAACGAGAGTGATCTGGGTTTGAATCCGGCATTTCTTGTCTACGAGTTTTGAGAGCAGAAACTCACGGCAACTGGTTGGACCATAAAAAGAGAGAAAGCGAAAGGAAAAAGAAACAGAAAGAATTTCAAATTATTTGAAGTTAATACGAGAAAAAGATCATGTGATATCTTAATACAGAAAAAATATTTTCCGTTGTGGAAACTGTCAAATTTTACAAAAGAAAACATTAAATCTATAAAAGTTTAACAATATTAATACAGAAAAAATATTTTCTGTAGTGAAAACTGTCAAAGTTTACAAAAGAAAACATTAAATCTATAAAATCCATAAAAATTTAACAATATTAATATATATATATATAAAAGAAGAAGAAGAAAAATAAGAGAGAGAGAGAGAGTTGGAGTTTCAATCTGGAATAATTTACAGGTAGCCAGAAGAAAAAAAAAAGCAATTTGATAAAATTTAAGTATGTATAAATTAAAAATAAAAAATAAATAAAAAATGAAGTAAGATATTTTAATACATACTATACTTAATAATACATTTGTGTACGTAATATAAGCAGAGTCAATGACGATTGAAAAGATAAAACTTTTCGTCGAAACAACTTTTTGGCGAATTTTACTTGATTGTGGCAACCCTCTACTAGATTCTATTCTCATTGCTGTATGTATTCATTTACTTCAAAAAGCAGTCAAAAGTGGGGAGAGCGTCTGATCCCGACAAATTCTTCTGACGGTTGCGTTGCTCTTCGTCTGATAGCGAGATATACAGGTAAGACAAACAAACATTCATTAGCATTGAATACCATGTATATTAATTTTATTAATATCTCATCTTAATAAATGTCTCATGAAAAAACATTAATGAGTATGTATTTTGAAAAATATTAAATCATGTTCGGCTGTTGTCGGGAAAACTGGTTATGAAAACCTCAGGTTAAAAAAGTAAGAAAAAGAAATATTATGCGTTATCACGGCGGATCTTTTGCCAAGTATGGTTATCATACCTTCTAGCTCTGAAAGGTATAGACATAGGTGTGGTTTTTAAACTTCCTGTATTTTTTTCTTTTTTTTCTTTTTTAAATTTTTAGAAAAATTTGGTTTTCTGAACTCTTTATTGGTTTATTTTCCCGACTAACAAAATTTGCCAGTGTTATATATGTAAAATTGAATTTTTATGTTTGTTTTACAGTCGATATAAATTTTTTATTTCAAGATTTCTAGAGTTATTTGGAGAAAAAAAACTTTTAGGAAAATAAATTTCAATTTTATATATTACTAATACAGCAAATTTTTCTCACAATTTTAAGATTTCAGAAACTTTTGGCATACATTTTAAGACTTTTAAATAAGTTCAAATATTCAAAAATTACGTCAAAAAGTTTGACATTATAAAATTGAATTATACAATTTTGAAAACACAACAATTTCAAATATATTTTTTAATAATATATTTGCATTTGTATTTTTTTTTAATACAATTATTTTTAAAATAAATTAGTAAATTGTAAAAATATCCGAATAAATTTATTAGAGCATCTCTAAAACTGTTTCTAATTAACAAGGACTTCAGATTTTGTTAACGTTTTTAAATAAAAATATTTAGCTTATTTTCGTTGAAATTGTATGTCGTTTTACATAATTTCTGTAGCATTTTTGAAACTTTTAAAATTTTGCTTAAAATACAATGCATAATTTAATATTTTAAAAGAAAAATATATTGTTTATATGTAAATATTTAGATTCTAATTTATGTTTAGAGAAAAACAAAGAAAACAGCAACAACAATAATACTAATTAAAAAACAAAAGAGAAAAAAGAAAGAAAAAGAAAATAATTTGACTTATTTGCAACAAAAATCTACAAATAATTTAGAGGACAGAATTTTTTTTTATTGAAAATTTACGAACGTATTTGTATTTTTTTAATTACGAAACAAAAACAAAGCTAAATTTAGAAATTCTGATTATGTACTTTACAGTAAGCAGTGTTTAAAAGAATTAATGTTTGTAAGTAATAATTTGACTTAAAGGGGAAACTTATATATCTTTTAACACTGTAAAAAATAAAAAGGAAAATTTGCGGCAAAATCTAACAATTTAGAGAGTAGGATTTTTTAATGCAAAATTCACAACCATGTTGTAAATTGCAGCGTAATTATTGCTGATTTTTCCGTTAATAAATAAAGCAAAAGCAGATTAGAGATATGTTTTGCTAATCATTAATGCTGATATCCTAACTGCTACTAGACATTGCTGTAAAGTTTTTTTTGTTTTCTTTTAATATGTGTAAAAGTAATATTTTGATGTTTCTCTTATTCTAAGTTTGTTACGATAGTATTTTAAATGTATCTGTAGTTACGTTACTGAATTAGTTGCTCAAAGCAATTAAATTACATATTTATTTTGTCGAAACAAAGTGGAATAGTAGAAAAAAAATGAAAAAATAAAATAAATAAATAAAATTATAATTAAATAAAACATTATTAAAATGGCAAGAATTAATAAAATTATACTTTTACTTCATAAAAAGGTAATATCATCAAATATAAAAAGTTAGATATCATAAAAAATTAAATGAGTTTTAACTGGAAAGGGAAGAGTTCAGTAAATAATATACACGAATAAAATGGTAATTTTATTTAATAAAAAATTTAGATCAAAGTAAAAATGTAATTTAATCGTGATTAAGTAAAACGACGTCTGTTTTTTAAATTACAATTTGATTAAAGAATATCTATCTATCTATCTATCTATATATATATTTTAATACATAATTTTCCGAAATAAAAATCTCGGAAAATTTTGTTGATTATATATATATGTATGATTTATTCCTTGGTAAACTATAAATAGTTATGTTTAGTTATTATGTTTTATTGATTGGTTATCATCAATTTAATACATACGTAAAACTTTTGAAGAAGAACAATAAGTTTATGTTGATAACAAATGATGAAATATACTTTCATAAAAAGAAACAAAAAATATTTAATTTTAATTATTAACAAATATTAATTTTTGCTTGTTTGTTATAAAACTTTAATATTGAGAAATCAGAACCATTATTATATCTGTTTAAATTAATATATATAATTAAAACTGAATTAATTAAATATAGATCAAATTTAACTTACAGTAAATCCGATCTATTTAAATCTATTAATGAACTCCAACATAACTATGTAATTACTTATGTTGATAAATATCCGAATAATTATGCCATAATATATAAGAAATATTATCTATCTCTTCTTGGTAAAACCATATCTTCGAGTGCTAACTTTCATCCCACCTGTAATAACATGAAAATTAATAATAGAAAAATTCATAGCTTTTATAAATTATTAAAGATTCCATTTAATAATTTCAACTATCCATATATTTTTCTTATTCCCAAATTTCATAAAAATCCTATTAAATTTAGAACTGTCACTACTGGTTGTAATACATACAACAATAATGCTAACAAAATCCTCCTAGACATTCTTAAACAAATTTATAACTTAATTAGTAAATCCAACAATTTCTACTGTCTTAAAAATAGCTATCAACTCAAAGATAAAGTCCAAACTCTGAACAATGTTACTGATATTATTACATTTTGCTGACTTGTTTAATAATATTAACCCCTTCCGCTCCAGGCTAGCTGTAGTGTAAATATGTGAAATACCAGATTATAATTTTGAAATAATGCAATACATAACGAAGTAACAATGTGCATTTTGTTGTGAAGTTCCTTTTCAATTCAGGCAGTTGCTCAGGACGTGCATCGGCAAAAGGTTCCGACATAAATTTCCAGTCACCTGCTGTAGGTGGTTCATCATCACTGTCATCGCTTTCGCCGTCTTCACTTGTAGTAAAGTCATCATTGGAATCTTCAAATTCGTCATAATCGGGGATATAATCACTATCCGAATCACTAGAATCACACATTATTCACAGTTTAAAACACCGGCAAAATACACAAAATCGAGCAGCGAAAATTACACACAACCGCAGCCGCGAGAAATCACGAAACAACTGTAGCCAAAACTAATAGGTCACCGAGACTACTAACGCCATTTAGTTATCAGTAATGAAAATACAATTTCAAAATACCATATGACAAATAAAATAACTCTCTCTGATATCACTACAACGTTGGGCTTATTGTATTGTATTCTTTCTTTGGACGTATGCACGTACGTCCATGGTATTAATGGCCATTAGCACTAGGACGTACGCACGTACGTCCCTGGAGTGGAAGGGGTTAATCTTACTGATCTTCATCAAATCATTTACAACCTTTATGTGCGTTTTCAAAGTGAACTTTATCTTCCTAAATACTTTTGTGCAGCTTCATTTAAGACCCTCTTAAATTTTATCATTTATAATAATTACATTCTACATAATAACACTATTTATATCCAAAAAGTCGGTATTCCACAAGATGGAAGTAGCCCGAGTTTGTTAGCTGACTTATATCTTTACCATTATGAACAAAGTTTGTGTAATGATAATGTCTTTTTCTACAGATACATTGATGACATTATAATTTTTTATGTTAATAATTATACTCCATCTTCATTAAAATTTAAATATCCCTCTCAACTTCCTTTAACTTATAATTTTATTAACAATAATTGTATTAGTTTTTTAGATTTAAAAATTAAACTCAAAGGTGGTAAAATCTCTACTGATCTCTATAATAAACGAAAAGATTTTTGTTTTAAAGTAAATTTATTTACACATTTTAATTCTTGTCTTCATTTATCTGTGTATAGAAATATTATTCTTAATCACCTATTTCGCATACATAGACATTGTTCATCTAAGTACAAAAACAAAAATATTAACCATTTAATTAAAACTGCTACTGGTGTGGGTTCTCCCAAGCGATTTATTTATTCTATTATCTACCAATAAATGTCACTGTCTACAAAAAAAAAAAAAAAAAAAAAAAAAAAGTAAAATGTTTATTAAATATATATATATATATTAAAAATAAAATTAAAAATTTGGAGGTTGGGAGGGAAGAAGTTTGATTAGGGAGGAAGGGTGGTATTGGATGGTTGGGAGGGATGATGAATTTAATTTATAAAAAAATAAAAAATAAAAAGGAAGCATAGTATTATTGCAATTGCAGGTTACATATTCTTTTTCTGGTTGATATTATGAAAGATTCAATTTTTCCTACTTAAAATTTGTTTAATTATTCACACTTAAGATTTCATTAAATGAATAATAAAATTTGTTTAATTATTCACATTTAAGATTTCATTAAATGAATAATCAAATTTGCTGGTTTCTTTAAAAAATTTACAATCTAAAAATTAAAAAAAAAAATAAAAATAAATAAATAAAGATTAATTCACCAATAATCATAATGTCTTAATCATGACATGTTGGCCTTTGGATGAGATTGCTTAAGACTAAAAAATCAACTCAACTAAGTAAAAATTCTAAGTTAAACCGTACATTTTAAGTATTTACCTAAAAGTAAATCTCTTTTTCTCGTGAGATGGCACTCGCTTACGCTACGTTGAAAGTTAAAAATAAACTGAACTTTAAAAAGGTTAACGTTAAAATTAAAAATCACCTTTTTTAAATTGTTAAAAGCTTTTAGTGATTAATAACTAACAAATAATGCAACCAATTAAAGCATTTCAGTAGCACCTAAATCGATTAATTCGTTCTATACTTTTATAGGTCTTCGTGGTGATTAACACATTGATGAGTCGTTCATTGCGAAAATAAACTCTTTAATAATTAACAATCATAAATGAAACAAGCACGCATTACTTAGCGCGCGGCGTACTACTCACTGACATTGACATACTACGGGACCATGAAGCTAGAATAAATAGGAGATCGAACGCCGTATTACGAGGGTTGCTATTTATATTTCTGGCCTAATAATGAAAAAACAAATATGTAGGATCGAAATTGGTTTTATTGTTTTTCAAAATATTCTCCATGATGATCAATACACTTTTGCATGCGTTTGAACCAATTTTCAAAGCACTTTTTCCAGTCCGATTGAGGTAACTCCAAAACATGCGTTTTGAATGCATCAACCGCTTCTTCGGGGGTCGAAAATCGTTGTCCACGTAATTTATTTTTGATGTGTGGGAATAAGAAGAAGTCATTGGGTGCCAAATCAGGGCTGTACGGCGGATGACCCATCAGTTCGATCTTTCACTCAGTCAGAAATGCATTTGTTTGAGTCGATGTGTGAGAGCTCGCATTGTCATGTTGAAGAATGATTCGCCTGTTCTTCTGCTTTTTTCGAATTTCTCCGATGACTTCTGGCAAACAAATGGTCGTGTACCATTCAGAATTGACCGTCCTGCGTTGCTCTAACGCCACTGTTGCCACATGACCATTAATGCCGAAGAAACAGGCAATCATTTGTTTCGATGTGTTTCTTCCTCAAACAACTTTTGTTGGTTTTGCCTCGCCTTGGAAGACCCATACAGTTGATTGCTGTTTTGTTTCCGGCTCATATGCATAGATCCATGATTCGTCACCTGTGTAGATGTTATACACAGCCTTTGATGTACCTTGAACGTATTTTTCCAACATTTCCTTGCACCAATCGACACGAGCCTTTTTTTGAGCGTTTGTCAGATTATGCGGGATCCAACGCGAACAAATTTTTTTTACGCTCAAGTGTTCATGCAATATTTTATTGATGCTAGTCATACTAATGTCCAAAGACGCCTCAATCTCACGGTATGTCACATGACGATCTTGCTTTATCAGTTCACGCACAGCATCGATCTTTTCTGGCACAACAACGGATTTTGGACGACCTGCACGGGATTCGTCCTGGATCGAACATCGACCACGATTAAATTCGTTATACCAATTTTTTACAGTGCTGTAGGATGGCGCTTTATCGCTGTATAAAGAATTAAGTTCATCGAAGCACTCTTGTCTTGACAATCCACGTCGAAAGTTATGAAAAATAATCGCACGAAAATTTTCACGATTCAATTCCATTTTTTGAAAGAGAAGAACTTTTTAATTTACTGTCAACAACACAAATAAAGCTATAATGGTAAATCGTCTGCTGAATTTACGTTTAAAAATATCAAACTTTCGATTAAAATCGTCTGCGGTCGCCTAGCAACACTTACTGTTGCCAAGGCCAGAAATATAAATAGCAACCCTCGTACGAAAATGGTCCCGATTTTGACTGAGGCTGCTATCACGGCTGACCCTCACGCCATCTATTGACGACTCTCGATAGCAACATTAATTTTTTAAACGAAGTTGGGAATAACAAAATTTAAATATATATGAATTATATTAGATTTCATGGGTTCTCATAAAACTCACGTAGGAATATATATATATATATAAATATTTTCCAACATACTTACACTTTATTATCTTACTTTTCCTAATTTTATTTAACATAGTTTTCGATGTTATGGATAAATTTCAGCTATTTCTTATATAAATTTTCCTGTTCATAAATACTTTCATATTTTATTTTAAAGAATTTTATTCCTTGGTGTAAAAACTTTAATGAATGCTCTAGAAATATGCAAAATCTATAGAAAACGCAATAAACTATGAAAGAAAATAATTCATTAGAAAATAATTAAGGTAGTTTTAATATATACATTATATGAGATATTTATACCCCACCCCCTGCTAATTATGTTTTATTTGGAGGTAGTTATGTAGAAGTTAAAGCTAATTGACTGTAATTAAGCCTAGGTGCATTGCCTCCGTAGTAGTCTTTTTAAGGAAACGTGAGGTGCCGGGTTCGAACCCAGGTCGCGCTCGTCAATCTAGCCGTTCGGAGTTTTCCGTAGCTTTCTCCGAAACTTGCGTAAATACGGGCTACGATTCCTTAGAAAGACCTCCATGGAAGGCACTCCTCCTCAGGCCTAGAACGCAAGTGTAGTCAATCGGCCTTAATCCCAAACATCAACACCAACACCTTCTTAACGAAACCAAGTCCATATTTACGAGAGTTAAAAAAAATAAAAACCGGAAAACTCGGAACTGTTAAATTGCCGATCGTGATCTGGGATCGAACCCAGCATTTACCATTAATCAGTTTATTTTGAAGAAAGAAATGTAACTGATATATATGCCTTGTATGCAATGTAAAAGAGCCTTAAAAAGTTTTATTTGAAACAATTTTCATTTATTCCTATGTTAAAATTATTTTAGTTATCCCAACTTCAACTCAGAAATTTATACTATTGTTAAAAAAAAAAAAAAAATAATAATAATTAATCAAAAGGTGAAAAGCGAATTTGTAAACCTCTGTTCTAAGGTAAAAAAAAAAAAAAAAAAAAAAAAATCATAATAAATAAATAATATATACGGAATTAGCTTTTTGAATGAAAAATAAATAACATTTATAAATAATGGTTATGCTTAAAAAAAAAAAAAAAAAAAGTCAGTTTGCAAAAAATTTAAATCCATGAACTGAATACCTGAGAAATTTATAAAATAAAATAATTTAATTATAAATTTATTTAAATAATTATCAAAATTAAAATTAATTAGATTGTAAGAAAATCTGTTACATGAAAATCTGAGAAATTTATAAGATATATTAAAAGTACAATAAACTCAGTAGGGTAAAAAAAAAAAAAAAAAATTACACAAAACAATTAACATTTATCCCCCCCCCCCACCCTAATTCTAATTATGTTTTTTTAATTTAAGGCCTATTGACTTCACTTTGGTTCTAAACCTAGGTAGATTACCTGTGTCATCCATCTAGGTATGAGACTCAGATATATGCAAGTTTTGAAGAAAACCACAGGAAATTTAAAACGGCTACGTTGACAAGCCTGGAATTGAACTAGACATTTTCCATCTGCTTATGTGAAAATGATTTCGAAATTTTAGCAAAATAGTTTTCGATAAAAATTTTAAGTCATTTCTACATGACATGTAAAACATATATTTCATCAGTTAATTGTTTTTCTTCCAAATAAAGCATGTTTCACCAAAGCTTCAACCCTTCTCCCCTCTAAAATGTTTTATCTGCACTTGGTAGACCTAGATAGATTGCCTCCATATTGGTTTTTAAAAGAGACCTAGCCTGTATTTGCTCGAGTTTTGAAGAAAACCACGGAAAACTTCGAACGATGAAGTTAACGAGTGCAACCTAGAATCAAACCCGGCACTTCACGTCAACCAGTTTATTTTAAAGTAAGAAATTTATTTAACTGAAAAATGTATGCCTTGTATGCAGTGTAACAGTTACTTCACAGTTTTATCTAAAACAATTTGCATTATTTCTCTGCAAAATTATATTTTTTAATCATTCAAAAATTAATTCAAAAATTTGTACCATTAATTTTTTAAAAAATGATAACGATTTTAATGAAAAGGAAAAATGTGGTTATTTAAATCGCTTTTCTAAATTTATTTTTTATTCTTACAATAATAATAATAATAATAAAAGTTTTAGCTTTTCAAATGCTAAGATCCACTAACGGCCAAGAGGTCCTGTCATTGAAACTGTAGACATGAGGTGCTGGGTTTGATCACTGGCCGCGCTCGTCGGCCTAGCCGTTCGAAGTGTTCGGTGGTTTTCTCCGAAACTAAGTTAAATGCGGATCCCTTAGAAAGACCCCCATGGAAGGCACTCTCACATAGGCCTAGGATCCTAGTGCAATCAATCGGCCTCAATTTTAAAACCATCAACAACTTTTTAAATGTTTAAAAAAAAAAAAAAGTCAGCTTGTAAAATAATTAAATTTATGAACTGATAACCTGAAAAATTAATAAAATATATTAAATGCAATAAACTTACTGTGCAAAAATCTCTTGCAAAATAATCAAAACATTCACTTCACTCCCCCCCCCCCCCCTCCATGATATTTTTTTCCTAATTTAGGTCTTAGACCTAGGTGGATTGCTTCATATTGGTCTTTCTAAAGGGACCTAGCCTGTATTTCAGGGTTGGCAAGGTTTCGGACACTATGGTAAAAACCACGGTATAAACCATGGTTTTTACCGTCCTGTCCAAAACCCTAGTGTCCTAAACTGTCCAAAACTATGGTTTTTAATAAATTATATTTTATTAAAAATGATGCAAATAGTCAGAAAATTTATAAAATAATTATTATAAATATGTGTGCATATACGTATGTAATTACTAATAGTTATTTTGTAACTTTTTCATGTATTTGCCATTGTTTTAATTTTGATAATATATAATACAACGAGAGAAAAATCATAGAATAAAACAGTAATAAAAAAAAAAGAAAAAAAAATTACTGAAGCTTTAAGGGAAAAGAAAAAAAAATAAAAGATAATTGTGTCTCAGATATTGACATTTGTAATATTTATACACACATAAGCAATATGAATAAATATTGCATTTGCATTAAAATATTTTTAATTATTATAATTTTTTTAAAATAATGTCTACTTAAAATAATGTCCCTTCTATCTTCATGTACGGGACCTTTCTCCCGGCAAGGCTGAAAACAGAATGTTCTGTGAGTTGAAGTTGAAGTACATATTTGTAAGTGAAAGTAGAAGTACATATTCTGAAAGTGAAAGTAGCAGTTGTACATAAATTATAGATGTCGCTACGATCACTACAGGAGTATCTCCCCAGTGAACAAGGAGAACGATAAAAATTTACAAAATACTAATACAAATACAATTACAAATGCAATTATGTATATAAAATAATAATAATACAATGCTGATACAATAGAATATTGATGCTAATACACTTAAAATATATATGTACACATATGAAATAACAGAATGAAATATATGAAAAAATATTGCTGAGAACAGAATTGTTTAAAATATATATACATACATACACGTGTGCACATGAAAAGTTATATTACAGTAAATAAACAAGGAATAAGTGCAATATATAAAAGAATAAATGATAATATAAACAAATACAAGATTTGCAGTGATATTAAAAATAATCTGTTACTAAATGCTTTGGAAAATGAACTTTTCTACCAGATCTAGTTGTAATTATTTTCTGCTGTTGTGAATTTTCTTGTGCAGCAGAAATATTAGATCTAAGTTCATTTAAGTCGAAATTGGTGTTGTTATGACAATCAGGTGGTGAAGGTGAAGATAAGTTGGCGTTATCTGACAACAGAAATGCAGGCTTTAACCTGTCTATGGATACTACTGTAGGTTTACCATTAACTTTAATAACAAAATTTTTATTATTTCTTTTAATTGCAATATGAGGTCCTGTGTAAGGAGGAGTTAATGGTGGTTGAATACTATCTATGCGCAAAAATACATGAGTACATGTCTGCAAGGATGGATTTATGTAAACATTAGAAGTACCATGACTAAGGGGATTAATGGGAGAAAGTTTTCTCATGGATTCACAGAGTTGTGAGACATATGTTAAGTCAGGTGATGTTTTGTAGTTATCTATTGTGAAAAAATCAGATGGAAGTCGAAGTGTAGTACCATAGACTAGTTCAGCACTACTCGCCATAATGTCATTTTTAATAGCAGTTCGAAGACCTAATAAGACAATTGGCAGTGCTTCAGTCCATTTCATATTGTCATGAGTTTTTAATGCAGTTTTGAGCCAGCGATGGAATCTTTCACAAATTCCGTTTGATATTGGATGGTACGCTGTTGTGCGTGTACGCGTGGTTCCAAGAATATTTGTTAATTGACGGATAAGTGTGGATTCGAAGTTTCGACCTTGGTCTGTTGTGATGGTAACCGGACATCCGAAACGCGAAATCCAACCATTTACAAGTGATTTAGCTGTTGTTAGAGCTGTCATGTCAGATGTTGGGATTACTTCGGGCCATCGAGTGAAACGATCGACAATAGTCATGCAATATTGATAACCGTCAGATGGAGGAAGTGGACCAATGAAATCGATATGTATGTGTGAAAATCTTGCATCTGGAAGGGCAAAAGTTCCAAGTGGAGCTTTCGTATGCCGATATATTTTGCAACGTTGACATTTATCACAAGACTGGACGGAATTTTTAATGAATTTTTTCATGTTTGGCCAATAATATCGCTTAGTTATTAATTTAGTTGTGGCAGAAATTCCGGGATGAGAAAGATTATGAATATGATTAAATATGTTAGATCGAAAAGATTCTGGGATGAAAGGACGTGGTATGTTTGTTGACATGTCACAGTATAATGTTACATCCTCCAAAGAAAAATAATGCTTTTGAATATTACATGTATTGTCAGTAGAATTTAAAATGTTTTTTAATTCAGGATCCTCGAGTTGTGCAAGCGATATTTGTTTGAAATCTAAAATTTCTGTTGAAATTGAATCAATTTCAATTCTAGATAAGGCATCAGCAATGTAGTTTTCTGTACCATCAATATGACGTATATCTGTCGAAAATTGAGAAATAAAGTCGAGATGGCGCAATTGACGAGGAGAACATTTATCTGGCTTTTGCTTAAAGGCATAAATTAGGGGTTTTTGGTCAGTGTAGATGGAAAAATCTCTACCTTCAAGCATGTGCCGAAAACGTTTAATTGAAGTATATATAGCTAAAAGTTCGCGGTTGTAAGTGGACCAAGTGCGCTGACTTTTAGTAAGTTTTACTGATAAAAATGCTATTGGTTCCCATGAAGAATTATTATATTGCATGAGCGTACTGCCGACAGCAAAATCTGAGGCGTCACACCATAAACGTAAACGAGCACCAGGAATGGGATGTTTTAACAAGGTGGCATCCGCAAGTGCCGTTTTAGCGGTGGAAAAGGCAGTTTCTGCTTCGACAGACCAGTCAAGAGGTGCTTCAGATGTTTTTGAACGTGAAGATTTTTTTTTATTTTTATGGCCTTCCAAAAGTTTTACTAGGGGTGCTAAAATGTGGGCAGCTTTCGGTATAAATCTTCGATAAAAATTGTACATGCCAAGAAAGCGCCGCAATTGGGTAATAGTTGTAGGTCGGGGAAATTTGTTTATTGCTTCAACTCTGTCAGGGAGGGGTAAAAGTCCTTCGGCAGAGATATTATATCCGAGAAATTTTATATTAAGTACACCTAGAGTACACTTAGAGGGTTTAATAGTAAGACCATAGTGACTTAATCGTTCAAAAAGGGCTCTGAGATGTTTAAAATGCTCTTGTTTATCTTTAGATGCAATAAGAATATCATCAACAAATGCTTAAACACCATCTAAACCTCGAGTCACTTCATCAATGAATCTTTGAAAAGTACTAGACGCATTGCACAGACCAAATTGCATCCGAGTGCTCTCGAAGAGTCCGAAAGGTGTACAAATTGCAGTTTTATGGATGTCTTCGGGAGCAATCGGAATTTGATGATAAGCTTTAACTAAATCAATGTGAGAAAATATTGTTGTCCCATGAAGCTCGCTAGTAAAATCAACGATATTAGGGATTGGATACTTGTCCTTTTTGGTTTGAGCATTAAGAGCTCGATAGTCACCAACAGGACGCCAATCATCGCTTCCTTTTTTAGGGACCATATGCAAAGGGGAAGCATAATTACTTTTGGATGGGCGAATATGGCCTAAATCCAGCATGTGCTGAAATTCTAATTTTGCAATTTTTAAACGATCGGGAGCAAGCCGACGTGGTTTAGCAAAAACGGGAAAGCCAAATGTTTCAATATGATGCTTAACAGAATGTTTAATAATTTGGTCTGCACATGGAGGTTTAGTAATACTAGGAAATTCATTTAACAATTGAGAGAAATTATTATCATTAAATACAGATTTTATAGAATAAATATGAGCAATCTTAATCGTACCATTAGACTTTAATTTTGTATTGGCGTCGATTAATCGACGATTTCTAAGATCTGGCTGTAAGTTAAAATAGTGTAAAAAATCTGCACCAATTATAGCTGTAGACACATTGCATACATAAAAAGGATAATTAAAAGTTTTTCTTAAACCTAAATTGAGTGATAAAAGTTTCTGTTTATATACATTAATAGAAGTGCCGTTAGCAGCTTTAAAAGTTTGTATTGGAGTGCTTACCTTTTCAACTGTGGCAGCTGGTATAATAGAACAATCACTACCAGTATCGATGAGAAAATTAACATTAGATCGACGATCTCGCACAAAAAGGCGACGAGAACTATTAGTATACCAGGCGTATGTCGCCGCTACTCCTGGGGTGAGTTGTTTTCCTGGAAGGTGCACGGTGATGAACATTTATTGGCTTTAGAGCCAAATTTTTTATGATACCAGCATATGGCATCGTTCTTTAGAGACGGGCTCCTTGGTCGAAAAAACCGACGACTACGAGAAATACTTCTCGAACGTCTTAGCGATGCTACTTCTTTACGCAGAAGTTTAATCTCTTTCAGCAGTTCTGAGTCATTGTTGCAGGAAGCGTTCGAAATGGAACTAGTCTCTATTGCACTCACCTGTGCTGGTGTGATGTCCAGAATTTTGTCAGCTATTTCAGCAGCTTTTTGGGAAGTGAGAGGAGTTATAGACGCCAAAATTGATTGCACGTTGGAAGGCAGTTGTTGCAGGAAAAGCTCAAGTAGCAGGGCATCTGTGACGTTATGATTCTCTGCACACCGTTGCATAAGACGAAGCAGGTCAGAGGGCTTCCGATCTCCCAGTTGTTCTCCTGTAAGCAACCGTCTAATTTCTTGAGATTTACTCTCTCCACACCGAGATATCACTTCATCTTTTAGTTTTCCGTAGGGGTCATTACTGTCAGGGGATATAATTATGTCCCGGACAGTCATTGCAACAGCAGGCGGAAGATTTGCTACACAATAATTATATTTGGTTTTGGATTCCGTTATGGCCTTTGGAGTAGCTAATTCAAACGTAGATTCGATCATGGTGAACCACAACGAGGGGTCTGCTGGAATAAAGTTAGGAATTTTGACCGCAGAAACATCACTCATAGTGAATCTGTAGCAGAAGAGATTCAAAACAGAAGTAATAAAAAGTTAAGATTGGTTTCGATTTGAAACCGAAACTTTAGCTGCTCGTAAACATTACACAGAAGGATGAAAGTTTTCTAAGTCCAAAGTCACCATTTATAGGTCTTCGTGGTGATTAACACATTGATGAGTCGTTCATTGCGAAAATAAACTCTTTAATAATTAACAATCATAAATGAAACAAGCACGCATTACTTAGCGCGCGGCGTACTACTCACTGACATTGACATACTACGGGACCTTTCTCCCGGCAAGGCTGAAAACAGAATGTTCTGTGAGTTGAAGTTGAAGTACATATTTGTAAGTGAAAGTAGAAGTACATATTCTGAAAGTGAAAGTAGCAGTTGTACATAAATTATAGATGTCGCTACGATCACTACACTTTTAATCTTTTCTTTTTACTAATGTTCGTTTGGCAACCTGTTTATTTCTACTATCTCCGTAAGTAACGTTTAACATGTGGATTGCTTAAATTACTTATTCCTTGTTTAAATTTTGGTTTGTGTTATTGATTAATTTAATTTCCTTTTTTATTTAATTCAATTTTCTTTTTTAACTTTTGTTTTGTTGCAAGATAGAGACTGGAGCTGTATATTGTTGGAATTAGCTATACAGTCTTACGAAATCTTGCATATGCTGATAGAAATACAAGTTTCCTTGAGAGTACGTTTCTATTTTTCTGCATTCAAACTTCCAATTTTCAATTCATGAATTCCATTTTTTTTTCTTTTTAACGGAACTCTTTGGTGATTTTATCCTTTCTCTTTTCTCTCAAATGTTGACTGTTACTAATAATTCATAGTTTTTGTAAATTCTCTCATCGTTAGGCTTATGTGTTATGTTAGTGTCATTTCTCTTCTGCGTAAGTACTTTAACTTGTTTTTACTAATCATTGGTACTCAAATTAATTTAATACCGTGACTAATTTTAATCGAATTAAATTTTTTTTAAATTTATCATATCATTTGAAATTAATAATGATAATAAGTAACACAAGAGGAAAATGTGAGAATCTGAAAATCTGAGAATTCAGATATTTTGAAATTTTTTTTCTACTTCGATGAAAATAAAATTAGAAACAGTCTTTATTAATTTTTAAAAAGAAAAAAAAAAAATCTTGATATTAATCAGGATGTGTATATGTCTGATATATCTGATAGCCAAGAAAGAATCAACCTTAACTAATACTCTTGAAGAATAAGCAAACAATGATGTCTTTGTAAGTGAATTAGATTGGTTTTCACTTCGACAAATTCACTGCATTGTTCAGAATTGAAGTCATTTTGAACTTAGTGGACAATTCTCTATTTCATAACTCGACAATGTCTTCCATTTCTCTAGTACACTATCGATACATTATCGATTAAATTTATTTATAACATTATCAAATCATTAATTATATTAAGAAACACACACACAACTGAAAGATATACCACTTTTATCTAGAACGAATAATTAGTTGTTTTCTAAATTCCTAAACCAGAAATACAGATTTTCGAGTTATCCGTATAAGGTAAACAAATGGACAAAATGGTCAAGAATTTCTAGTTTAAACTTTTATAGTTGGTGAAACGAAACATTATATTATGAATCCTTTGTGTTGTGATATATTTTCTCTGTATTTATAGACTTGATTCATAAAGTAGTATTATAGTTATTAAAATTCTTCTCTTGTGTTTGCATTTTGCCGAACTCCATTTTGACTTATAGGAAAAATATTTCTTATTATTATTCAGTAACTTTTTGCTGGTCCAATTTTTGTTCACTCCTCTGGTCAGTGTTGCTAAATTTTGGGATTTTTTTTATTCAATATCCACCACTAAATTTTAACTGTAACCGTTGCCTAATCACTTCGTTCACTCCTCAAAATTATTGGTGGTAATTGTGTGGAGAGTGAGCTATCTTGAATCATGATAATGAGTGTGAGTTGGATCCAATAAATTCTCCAATTTCAAACTGAAACTATTATTATTATTCTTTTTTTCTTGTGAGGGAAATGAGCACTAAAATATGGTAATAACTTCTAGAATTTACTCACTAACTAACAACACTACTTACCAATTTAGAGTATATTAAAAATATCTCACCCCCTTGAAAACTTCGTGACTATCAAAACTAATTATTTCTTGTCGTAGAAATCTCTAGTAAGCACGATTCCAGGAAACTATTCTCAAAAGCACACTTCAAGGATAATACAAAAGCACACGCTTTCTTAATTCGGAAGTCAATTTAAAGTAAATAGTTAGTGAAACGATTCATTTCCTTTTCCATCAAATACTCATCCTAAAGTTACTTACATCCAACTGAACCTTCAGTTTCGAAACTTCCCTTAAACCTGGTCTCAACTTGACAAACTAATTCCAAATAGCTAGTAACATTTTACACCAATCTTATTTTAACTCAACTCGACACTTCTATGTTCAACCTGATATTTCAACCAAAACATCGCCACCTAATCCTGGAGTGGTTATGTCACCACACTGCTAATAGCTTTCGAGCGTAGGAGAGAGGGTTCGATTCCCGCGCTGGGCCTGGGTGTTTTTCCATTTCTTCGTATTGTAATTCTGTCATGTGCTATCTGTAATTATCTGACGAAGATTTACAAGGGAACTGCGAGTCAGGCATACAAATCTGATGTATATGTTATCAATAAACCTAATCCTAGTGACCTTCACTTTCCCAACTCAATACTTCTAACTCAACTCAACATTATCACCGAAACTACCACCAATACTAGATCCGATTGGTCACCTTTACTTTTCCAACTCAATACCTCTAACTCAGCTCGACACTATCATCAAACCTACCAATTCTTAGCGCCGGATCCGACTGCTGACCTTCATTCTCCCAACTCGATACATTTCATACCTTACAATTGGTTAAAGAAGTCCCAGAACTTGGCAACGCTTTTTAGAGCGTTAGGGCCGGAAAAGGGTTAAATAATGCATTCTTTCAAATTCCGTTTTCACATTCAAATAATTTGCAACTGTTAAAATCTGTCCGGCTTTTCAAAAATTGATTTCTTAACCTTTTATGTTTTATTTTGAGGTTGTAAAATACTCAATGAAATTTTGCATTTTACAACTTCAAAATAAATTTTAAAAACTGAAAAGGAAATATATATATATATATAAACGAGATTACTTTAACAATTATGAATTTTCTGAATATGAAACGGAATTTCAAAATATGCATTGTATGAATAACAATAGGGAATATTTTCTCCATAGGTTAATATGGAATTCGGTAGACCTTGAGGCATAGATCAGAGCTTTAGTGCGAAAGAATTGGGTATTTGAAACACATATGAGGAGCAAACATTCAAACCGTGTTTTCTCCTTCGGATACAATTTTACGGAAAACACAAAATTAATAACTAAATTTAAACCCTAATTATCGTTTGTTTAGATGTATTACTAGATACTGAGGAGGTATGTAAACATAACTAGGAAGATATGTAGCCATTCTATTTTATATTATGTTTAAAGAAAAATTACTAACTCAGTAGTTTTATTTTTATTTTTTTTATTTTTTTAAGGAGAAAACACGGTTTGATAGTTTTCTCATATTCATTTGCAATTATCTCGAAGTAATACTGATTGCATTTATAATTTAGCTAAATGAAATATAAGTTAAATGCTAGATAGACAGAATAAATAATTACAAGATAAAAAGAAATTTTTATATACCATGTTTTTTTGATTTTTTGTTAAATCATATAAACTTGACAATTCTATATATTAATAAATACTTAAAAAAAAAAAAAAAAAATGATGAATTATCCCATCAACTTGAAAGAAAATTATCAAATGTGTGATAAAGAGATCAGTTATAAGAAATTTTCAAACATTTATTAATTGAATAAAGGTATAAAAAGAATGCATTTCCATTATGTTCTGAGATATTCTAAAAGTTTCAATTGTCTACCTCGTCTGGAAGTTAGTTAAAAATCGATCGCAAGATTTGTACTGAACAAACAAACAAGAAAGCGAGTTAATAAAATTAAATTACTAAATCGGAAAATGAAGAAACTTAATTTTCACTCATTCCATACAAAATAATAAAAAGAGAATTCCTAAAAAATTTTGTTTTTACGGAATAAAAATCTTCACCAGAAATTATGCCTATAATCCAACAATTAATTCACACTAGACAATGTCATGACTAATTAAATAGTCATGACATTGTCTTGTGTGAATTAATTACATCATCAACTAATTGTTATTTACAACTCACAAAATATAGAAAAATGAATGAATGTCTTTCCCTCTTTCTGTAAACAAATATAAAAGAAAAATTCGCAAACAATTTTGTTGCCAAAGAATAAAAGTCACCACTAGAAATTATGCCTATAATTCAATAATTAGTTCAAATAAGACAATGTAATCACTAAAAATCTTTGAAATTCAATCTTAGTGATATTTCTGCTTAGTATTCTTGACTACTTAAAACATTATAGGGAGTAAATTAAAAATATATATATTGCTAGAAAAAGCTGTTGAAAGCTGGCATAAAATCGATACTGTAAATGGGACCATGTGCTTTTAATATACGCCATTACAAAACATTACATATATGTTTGGCAAGAAAATTATTTAAAGAATAATTAAAATGCTGAATATCATCAACTTACTGCTATTTTTAACTCACACTAAATTGGAAAATGTATGAATGTTTTTCACATTTTCTATAAACAAATAGCATAAAAGAAAAATTCGCAAACAATTTTGTTGCTAAAGGATAAAAGTCACCGCTAGAAATTATGCCTATAATTCAACAGTTAATTCAAATAAGGCAATGTGATCACTAAAAATCTTTGAAATTCAATTTTAGTGATATTTCTGCTTAGTATTACTGAATACTTAAAACATTACGCGAAGTAAATTAAAAAATAATATTGCTAGAAAAAGCTGTTGAAAGCTGGCATAAAACCGATATTGTAAATGGGATCATATACTTTTAATATACGCCATTACAAAATATTACATACATGTTTGACACGAAATTTATTCTAACAAAAATTAAAATATTGAATATCATCAACTAACTGCTATTTTCAGTTCACACTAAATTAGAAAATGTATGAATGTTTTTCACCTTTTCTATAAATAAATATAAAAGAAAAATTTGCAAACAATTTTGTTGCTGAATAATAAAAGTCACCGCTAGAAATTATGCCTATAATTCAACAGTTCATTCAAATAAGACAATGTGATCACTAAAAATCTTTGAAATTTAATCTTAGTGATATTTCTGCTTAGTATTCTTGAATACTTAAATCATCACACGAAGTAAATTTAAAAATAATATAGCTAGAAAAAAATATTGAAAGCTGGCATAAAACCGATACTGTAAATGGGATCATGCACTTTTAATGTACGCCATTAAAAAACATTACATATATGTTTGACAAGAAAATTATTTAAAGAATAATTAAAATACTGAATATCATCAATTAACTGCTATTTTTAACTCACACTAAATTGGAAAATGAATGAATGTTTTTCACCTTTTCTATATAAACAAATTTAAAATAAAAATTCGCAAACAATTTTGCTGCTAAAGAATAAAAGTCACCGCTAGAAATTATGCCTATAATTCAACAGTTCATTCAAATAAGACAATGTGAACACTAAAAATCTTTGAAATTTAATCTTAGTGATATTTCTGCTTAGTATTCTTGAATACTTAAATCATCACACGAAGTAAATTTAAAAATAATATAGCTAGAAAAAAATATTGAAAGCTGGCATAAAACCGATACTGTAAATGGGATCATGCACTTTTAATGTACGCCATTAAAAAACATTACATATATGTTTGACAAGAAAATTATTTAAAGAATAATTAAAATACTGAATATCATCAATTAACTGCTATTTTTAACTCACACTAAATTGGAAAATGAATGAATATTTTTCACCTTTTCTATATAAACAAATTTAAAATAAAAATTCGCAAACAATTTTGCTGCTAAAGAATAAAAGTCACCGCTAGAAATTATGCCTATAATTCAACAGTTCATTCAAATAAGACAATGTGAACACTAAAAATCTTTGAAATTTAATCTTAGTGATATTTCTGCTTAGTATTCTTGAATACTTAAATCATCACACGAAGTAAATTTAAAAATAATATAGCTAGAAAAAAATATTGAAAGCTGGCATAAAACCGATACTGTAAATTGGATCATGCACTTTTAATGTACGCCATTAAAAAACATTACATATATGTTTGACAAGAAAACTATTTAAAGAATAATTAAAATACTGAATATCATCAATTAACTGCTATTTTTAACTCACACTAAATTGGAAAAGGAATGAATGTTTTTCACCTTTTCTATATAAACAAATTTAAAATAAAAATTCGCAAACAATTTTGCTGCTAAAGAATAAAAGTCACCGCTAGAAATTATGCCTGTAATTCAACAGTTAATTCAAATAAGACAATGTGAAGACTAAAAACCTTTGAAATTTAATCTTAGTGATATTTCTGCTTAGTATTCTTGAATACTTAAAACATTACACAAAGTAAATTAAAAATGAATATTTTCGGAAAGCCATTGAAAGCAGGTTTGAAACAGATACTGCAGATGGGAGGTTGTAAAGTAATGCCATAGACTCTAATGCCATATAGCTAACATGCATTATTTAAAAAAAAAAAAAAAACGACTTGGTACCCAGAAATGTGATACCGGTCCGGAAGTCATAAATGTGTGTGGAATAACTGAGAATGAAGTTGAAATAAGTTTATTTTTACCATATTCGTATTCAAGAACATCAAAGTAAAGAGCTCACATTGCTTCAGTTTGGCAAGAAATTTAATTCTAAAGGAATTTACTTGTTTTTTCATTTTGCTTTTTATGGTGAAAATAACTTGTTTTTACTTTACCACACAAGTTGAAAAATGCCCCCCTCTCATTGTCTGGAATATTTTAAATAACGGGATTGTCTGAACGCATCTCTTTTTCCATTAAAATACTACGCATTTGGCATTATAAAGCAAAGGAAATTATAATCAGACACAAAAAATGATTATAAAAAAACTCATTTCATTAAAAAAAAAAAGTTCTAAGATGGTGATTCTCTTTGGTATTATTTCTATAGAAAAAAAACTTGTTTTTACTCTACCACACACGTTGAAGAATGCACCCCGTTCATTGTCTGGGAGATTTTAAATAACGGGGTTGATTCAACGCTTCCCCCCCCCCCCCCCCCTACTAATATACTATTTAAAAGGCAATTTCAAACATACGAAATTTTTATCGAACACAATAGATAATTATTATTCACAAGCAGACGACCTGGGGCTTAACTATGGCTATGTGTGCCAAAGTAAAAAATACTCGCAAAATTTTTGAAAGAAAAAAAAGAAAACCTCATTTTATAATAATAATAATAATAATTCTACGATGGTGGTTCCATGCCATTATGTCTATGTTAGAAATTACTTGTTTTTACTTTACCACATACGTTGAAGAATGCACTCCTTCTTCCTCGTTGTCTAGAAGAATTTAAATAATGAAGTTGTCTGAAAATGCATATTTTCTTCCACTGGAACCCAATTTTTAATCTGACACGATAAATCATTATTATTGATCAGCAGACATATAGCATATGACCTGAAGCTTAAAAAAAAAAAAAAAAATCTCCCAAATTCATTTGTTTAAGAAAGCAAAACTTATAGTCATTTCATTAAACTAGATTAAAATAAAATAAAACTGATTAGCGCTTGAAATTGCTGCGAGAGTTAGTTGATGTATAATTTGTGAATTTTTAATTCGCAAACTCATTTTTTGTTTTAATTTTTTCTTGTTCCTTCTTTTACATTGAACAAAGATGGTCAAAACCGCCTATATATTCGATAAAATTACTACCGAAACATAAACTATATTTTTGTAAAATAACATTTGTTGTTGTTTTTCTAAAACAAAAAATAAATAAATAAAAATGTGCTTTGGGAAAAAAAAAAAAAAAAAAAATTTTTTTTCAAGGAAAGAGCAAAGTGTTGTGTTTTTCTGATTAACAGTATTCGTGAATGAATAAGATATTTTTGCTGGACGTTTTTGCATTCAGCATTTTTTTTTTTTTTTCTTTTTCTTTTATCCATGCAGTTTTACTTTCCGAACATACATACAGTAAGGAAAGTATTGTAATCAGGTCAAAAATCCGACTTTGAGATTTTGGTGTTTCTATACGTCCCGAGGTCCCCTGAGTTCATTTTTGCTATTTTTATGATGATGTATGTATCTCTCTCTCTCTGTGTGTGTAGGTGTGTGAGTGAACACGATAGCGCCAAAATGCTTTGTTCAAATAAGCTTATATTTGATACGTATGTTGTATGTCACCAAAGCACTAACCCTATTGATTTTGGTGAATCTAACACTTAAGTTTTTTTACAGGGACAAAAAGAAAAAAAAATATTATCATGGCCTATGGGGACAATTTTTTAAAAGTGCGATAGCGTCTAAGCGCCTTATTTGTCTGAGCTAAAAATTTACTCACATGTTATAAATCACCGTCGCACAAAGTGTATAGATTTTGGTGAATCTAACATTTATAGTTCTTTTTACAGTGACACAAAGAAAAATTCTTTTTCATTATGGTCTATGGGCTCGAATATTTTAAAGTGCGATAGCATCTAAACACTTTATTCGTCTGAGCTAAAATTTCATACACATGTTATAAATCACCGTCTCACAAAGTGTATAGATTTTGGGGAATCTAGCATTTATAGTTCTTTTTACAGTGACACAAAGAAAAATTCTTTTTCATTATGGTCTATGGGCTCAAATATTTTAAAGTGCGGTAGCGTCTAAACACTTTATTGGTCTGAGCTAAAATTTCATACATATGTTATAAATCACCGTCTCACAAAGTGTATAGGTTTTGGAGAATATAGCCCTTATAGATTTTTACAGAAGCACAACGAAAAATTCTATATCATTATGATCTATGGGTTAAAGCTAGATGAAGTGCAATAGCGTGAAATTAAACAATGAGGGAAAATACTCGAACCCCCTATTATATTTTTCACTTTTACTTATTTAACTACTTCTCTTACTTTAATTTATTTACACAACCGTTCATTACTTAATGTTCGGAAAGCAAGTGGTATCCTCCAGATTTTTTCTTCTATATGTTTTAGCAGACGATTTCGGAAACAAGAGGTTCGCAAGCTTTTATAGATGTATAAATGTTTTTTTTAGAAAGATTGTAAAAGTTTCTAAAACAATTATTCGCTGCTTAAACCATAGATATAGTAATTTATATAGATCTATCATCCCCATGTTAATGAGCAAAGATTTTTGATGCCGAAAAAGTTTTTTGGCATCAACCATTAGAGAGTTAAAACTTGAAAATAATAATAGAATGGTAATGAATTTAGAAAATGCCGAAATATTGCGTGGCTTTTATGTGTTCTAATAAATATACGAAAAGAAATGGGATAAGTTTTCATAAATAAGTTATATTCAAGTAATTTATGTAAAATATAATTTTTATAATCAGTTGCTTTATTATTATTATGAAATAATTACTGTCTTCATATTTAATGGAATACTTTTTTAAAATTTCAATATATTTTAAAATTTTATATTAGTAAATAATATGGAATGCTCAAAATTCTTTTAAATATAGTTAGTAGTCGCGGAAGTTTTAATATATAACGAGTATGTTGTGACCACCACAAGACTTTCTTCCATATATAATCCTATACAAATTTACGCCATACAAATAATTTATTAAATTATAATTTATTAAAATTATTTTTCATGATGAATGCAGACTATTTTTATCTAAAAGAAGTATAATAATAATAAATGCCGAAAGAAAGACAGTTTTGTGCAGAATGGGTATACTAGAGTATAGTAAAAAAAAAAAAAAAAAAAAAATAGGAAAGGAAAGGAAAGTTAAAAGAAAGAAAAAAAAGGGGTATCTGGAGTTTTTCATTCTCTTTTAGTTCATAAATTTTATTTGCTAAATTACCTGTGTGTATTACCGTGTATATTCACTCGGGAAAATATATCCATAAGAGAGTAAAATGGCGGTCTTTTCCCGAGTAAAATGGTATCACTTTTTCCCGTCCAGTGATCAATCTATGTCTTATTACTATATCTATGGCTTAAACATCACTTAATGGTATTTTTAGCAAATAATTACAAAGACAATTGAAAAAATATATTTATATATACTGCGCCATGAAAATTCGTACCATGAAAATTTGCAGAATCATGTAATCACAAACTCTATAGTTCTAGTGTTCATTTCAGTCATAAAGTCAGTTGGGAGAGCATAAATTCTTTATTAGAAATTAAACACACAATAAAAAACTATTTGCAGTATACTTTGAAGAATTCACAATTATAACTTAATTCAGTAATATTTCAGAATAACATTGTTTCTCCATAAAGGAGCCAAGATCATAATATTTAAATCATAACTTTCATGTTCAAGAGAAAAAATTATACTTCCTGTTTAAGACAGGCCGCGAAACTAAACTAGAAAAAAAGTAACATTCTCATGGAGAAAAAAGCACCTCTCATTTGGCAAAGAGCCAACTACTCGTCGGGGGGCTGGCGAAACGAAACCAAAAGCTACGTTCAAACATGCTCCGCCCCCATGAACGAAGGTTCATAAAAATATTCTACAAGTACAATAACAACATTCGTGTTATTACAGGTTTTCATTTTCTTGGTCTTCAACTGCAAATAGATAAGAAAAAAAAGAGATTAATATACATATGAAACATTGTAACTAGATGATTAACATAAATGGATTAAAAACAGGAACATAAAAAAAAAAAATAAATAAAAATAAAAATAAAATAAAATAAAATAAAAATAAAATAAAAATTTCAAAGTTCAAAATGGTAGAGGTGATAGTTTGGCGATCGGACGCTTCAACTCTCCATAAATAGTTTTCAGTAGAACAACACGAATCTTGCCATCTGCTCCAGGAAATAATTTGATTATGCGTCCTAGTTTCCACTTCAAAGGGGGCTGATTATCATCTTTTATTAAAACCAAATCGTCTTTCTTGAAATTTGGTTTATTTATTAACCATTTTGATCGCCTTTGCAAGTCTGATAGGTAATCTGAAGACCATCTGTTCCAGAAACTTTGAAAAATTTTTTGTAGAAGTTTCCATCTTTCTAGCGGGGTTAGGTTAACTGAAGAATAGTCAGGTTCTGGTATTGAAGTCAAGGCAGTGCCTATGATAAAATGTCCTGGAGTTAGAGCATTTAAGTCACTTGGATCATTTGAGAGCGCAACAAGAGGTCTGGAGTTCAAGCACGATTCAATTTGAGTAATTAAAGTAAGGAACTGTTCATAAGTTAATATTTGTTCGCCAATAGTTCTTTTTAAATGACCCTTCATCTGTTTTATTCCAGCCTCCCAAAGTCCTCCAAAATGGGGGGCCGATGGGGGATTGAAATTCCATTTGATTGTTTCTTCGGACAAATATCTGTGGATCTTTTCGTCAGAAGAGATCAAGGACATCATTTTTTTCATTTCGTTGTCGGCACCTACAAAGTTCGTTCCTCTGTCTGAAAACAATTCTTCAGGTTTTCCTCGTCGAGCAACAAACCTCTTCAAGGATGCGAGGAATGTTTCAGAGGTGAGATCACTGAGTATTTCCAAATGAATTGCTTTTGTGGAAAAACAGATATATAAACAAATATAACTTTTATAAGATCTAACACCTCGGCCCTTACGAGGTTTGATGAGAAAGGGGCCTGCAAGATCAACCCCGACTTTCGAAAACACTCGCGATGGCACTACACGAGCAGCTGGAAGATCACCCATCAGTTGAGAGGCTAAGTTCGATGTGGTTCTAAAACACTTCATACAGTTCCGCAGATTCCTTTTCACGGCGTCTCTTGCATTAATTATCCAATATTGTTGTCGCAGGACTGAAATTGTTAACTGAGTTCCACTGTGAAGATGTTTTTCATGAAAATACTTTATAATTAAATCTGTAATGTGATGCGTTTTAGGAAGTATCGTTTGGTGTTTTTGACTCTCAGGTAGGTTTGCGTGTCTTAATCTTCCACCAACACGAAGAATTTCATTTTTGTCTAGAAAAGGGTTTAAAGAAAGGAGTTTGTTACTAGCACTCAGGTTTCTTCCAGATTTTAAAGTCTTTATTTCCTCTCCAAATTCATGTCTTTGAACCAACTTCACAATAATTTTAGTTGCCTCATCAAGTTCTTGTATAGTTAAAAAGCCAGTATTTCGCGCAGATCGACATTTAGTATTTTTTATAAATCTAAGACACCAGGCTGTAACACGTCTTAATTTAGACCAAGATGAAAACTTATATAATAATTCAAATTCATTATTGCCATGAGTTAAAGAGCAAACAGTAGTTTTCCGTTGTTCTCTCAAAATCTCTTCTTCAGGTATTTTGACTTCATTTTCCGGTAGTGGTGTCGGTAAGTGCTCTTCTTTCAACCAAATTGGTCCCTTTAACCATTCTTCATTCTTCAACAATTCAGTTGCTGTGCAACCACGAGATAGCACATCAGCGGGATTTTTAACCCCTGGACAAAATCTCCACTGAGACGGGGCTACTAATCGTTGAATTTCACGCACTCTGTTCTCTACAAAGGGCTTCCAGTTACTAGCACTTCCTTTGACCCAATAAAGGGTAATTTGGGAATCACAGAAGCATAGTATGTTTTTGACGGGAACTGAAAATAGCTGCCCAAGATAATGAGCTAATCGAGCAGCTGTTAAGGCTCCCATCAATTCAAGTCGAGGCAAAGTAAGTTTTTTGAGAGGAGCTACTCTTGTCTTTGACATAATAAATGAAGTTTCACGGGAACAAGGATCACGAAAATAAGCTACTGTACCATATCCCTTCAAACTGGCATCGCAGAAAACACAAATTTGTATAGTTTCAGGAGTTAATTTTTCAAAATTCGTAAAATATTTTCTAGGCACTTCAAAATTTTCTAAATCCTGTATTTCACGATGCCATTTCTTAAATTTTTGTGTTAAAGCATCAGGTAAAGCAGAATCCCAATCAACACCCTGCTCCCATAGTTCTTGCATTAGAAATTTAACTCTTATTATAAAAGGGGAAATAAACCCTACAGGGTCATACACCTTTGCTACAGTTTGTAAAACAATTCTCTTAGTGATAATTTCATTATCAAACCCTTCTAACAGAGACTGAAAGTCTATTCTTAACGTGTCATTATTAGTTGACCACATTATTCCCAATACTTTAGAGATATTTCCCTCATTTATTTCTTCATCAACGTTTATTCCATATTTTCCCCACAATTTGCTTAATTCGTAAGAGTTACTTTTAAATTTCCTTAATGTCATATTGGCATCTTTAAGTATTTTCACAGCACCAGACGATAAAATAAATGCTTCATTTACAGAATTAGCGCCATGAAAGAGATCATCAACATATAAGGAAGTATCGAGCATATCAACTACTTTCTCAAACAAGCTTTTATAGCCCTTTATGTGATGTTTAATGGTAGCTGAGAGCAAAAAGGGTGATGTTGTAACACCAAAAGTTACACGAGTCATGCGGAAAACCTTTAATAGAGGATTTTTACTATTTATATCCTCAAACCATAGAAATCTCAAAAAGTTTCTATCATTTTCTGCAACCTGTATTTGCAGAAAAGCTTTTTCAATGTCACAAACAAAGGCAATTTTATGAAGGCGGAATTTTAAAATAATATCCAAAATATTAGGATTTAAATTGGGGCCTGCAAATAAACATTCATTTAAAGATTTTGCTTCCTTTTCTTTGGAAGAAGCATCAAACACTATTCTGACCTTTGTAGTGGACTTATCTGTTCTTATCACCGGTCTGTGGGGCATATAATATACACCAGTTTCATTTTTGTTTATTTTACACTCCTCTATTATACCCATTTTCTTTTGTTCCTCAAGAATTTTTTCATATTCATTTTTAAGCCATTCATTTTTAGACAGTTTTGTTCTCAAACCCCAAAGTCTATTTTTGGCTATTTCTATATTCGATTTTAATTCATTTTTATTTTCCTTCCACAAAAATTGAATTTCATATCTTCCCTTAACAAAATTTAAATTTTCATTAAAAGAATTAATAATTTCTATATCTCTCTGTGACATAGAATCATTCTTACTGTCACATATTCCAAGTGATTCTAAATCCCAAAAACGCTGCAAATCAAAACTGTCAAATTTATTTACAGATACAAAATGCGAATTAATTACTTCTGTACTATTATTATTCAATTTCCCCACTACAGTATATCCGAAAATAGTATTAGCAACATATAAATTATCACCGATTTCTTCAATGATACCTCTCTGTATTTTCCAAAAATAATCAGCTCCTAGCAAAATATTAATTTTGGAATCACTTAATGAATTGTCTGCCAATTTCCAGTTTTTATTTTTAATATAACTTTCAATTTCTGGTTCGCCCCTTGGGCTTTTCAAGGGAGTCGCGGTTATTAAGTCTGTAGCTAATACTTCAACATGGATGAGCCGACGAGGATTTATTTTGCTACGCAGTTCAATATTAAAAACCTCGAATTCCTCTTCTTTACCTTTATTTATACCAAAGGCAAAAACAGTTAGCTTTTCTGTTCTTACACGGGTTAATTTTAATTCGTGGGCCAATTCTATAGTAATAAAACTTTTTTCACTTCCGGAATCCAATAAGAGTCTGACAGTTTTTGATCTAGAATTAGATTGGGCTATGACGCAACATGTTTGCAATAACGCTGCCTGATTACTGTTTTTTAAATGTGAATTCGATACTATAGTGTTCTCTACTACTTCTGGTTTCAAGTTTTTTGAAAAACAAAATAATTTGTTATGATCTGTTGCTTTACATTTTTCGCAAGGCTGCGATTTCACCCTGCACTGTGATGACAGATGAGATTTTAGAAAACATTTATAACACCTGCCATCCTTCTTTAATTTTAACCTTTTCTCAACATCAGTTAAATTAGTACATTCAAGAGAATGATGATCATAATTCTTGCAAAATATGCATATATTTTTTACACCTACATTCAATGAATTCATTTTATTTGGAAATTTTCTGTCATTAATTTCGGCTTTATTTTTATTTACAATTACCGAAGCATTTTTATAATTAATCATACTAAGTGATTTTTCACGCGATTCAAGTTCTACTTTAAGAAAATTAATTAAGTCTGTCACATCAGACTCATCCTTCCTTTTATCACTTTGCCTGTAATATTCAACTACTAGATCGTTTGGCAATAATTTTAATAAAATTGGATTCAGTAAATGACCATATTGGCCTTTTGTCACCCCTAAATTAGATAAACTGCGAATATTTACTTCACAAGCGTCATAAAACTTTCTCAAAGCAGTTATATTTGATGAACTTTTTACGCCTTCTAAGTTTATCAATTTATTCATGTGAGCATTAATGATAATATCCTTTTGCCCAAAACGTGTTTTCAATATTTCTATGCAATTATCATAATTTTGTTCCGTAAGTGAAAACCCTTCAATAACATTGTACGCTTTGTCAGTTAAAAGCGTTTTCAAGTAAGTGAATTTTTCAATCTTTGTAAGATTTTCATTTAAATGGATTGAATTTTCGAAACAATCGAAAAATTCGTTCCATTTTTCTATTTGTCCACCAAATTTTGGTAAGGAAATTTTCGGCAATCTCACTGCCGAACCAGTTTTTGTTTGGGTTTCACTGACAGAACAGTTTGAACTACTTTCATCTTTATTATTACATAATCTTTTTAATCTTAGTTTCATTTTGCATTTGGCAGAAATTATTTGCTCGCCGTATTTATCGCTGGTCGCGATATCTTTTTCATACTCTTTAATATCTACTATTAAATTTTCAATTTCATTATTTAAATTTTTTAATGCAATTTCTCTTTCACCTATCATTTCCTGGATTTCGATGATTTCGTCTGATTTTGTATTTTCTAGATCGTCCAATAATAAATTCTCTAATTTATTTATTAATTTAGTTACATTTGAGCGTTCCGTAGAACGCTTAGCTTTTAACTTTTCAATATTCATAGCGAGCAAATAATCAAACAAAATAATTCAAATAATTAAAATTTCTAATTTCATTTAATCAATGTTATAAATAGTAGTTAAATTTTGCTTACCTGGTTCCATATCCAGGCAGCTATCCAATAACGAATCCGGAATTCCAGTCATTATTATTTTTCAGTTTCGTTTTCACAATAAATTATCCAAGCTTTCAAATCCAAATCCAGATAAATTAATATCTAAGGGTAATTTCACTTTTAAGGGATTTCACATATCCCGAGTTTCGTTCACCATGGAAAAATATATTTATATATACTGCGCCATGAAAATTCGTACCATGAAAATTTGCAGAATCATGTAATCACAAACTCTATAGTTCTAGTGTTCATTTCAGTCATAAAGTCAGTTGGGAGAGCATAAATTCTTTATTAGAAATTAAACACACAATAAAAAACTATTTGCAGTATACTTTGAAGAATTCACAATTATAACTTAATTCAGTAATATTTCAGAATAACATTGTTTCTCCATAAAGGAGCCAAGATCATAATATTTAAATCATAACTTTCATGTTCAAGAGAAAAAATTATACTTCCTGTTTAAGACAGGCCGCGAAACTAAACTAGAAAAAAAGTAACATTCTCATGGAGAAAAAAGCACCTCTCATTTGGCAAAGAGCCAACTACTCGTCGGGGGGCTGGCGAAACGAAACCAAAAGCTACGTTCAAACAACAATATTAAATGATCGAAAAAATCGTATGTTCAAAAGTCTTTTTCAAATAATTTTATGACTGTGATGAAACTGAATTTCATCAGCATATAAGTAACAAGTGAATCAAACGTGATAAGAAAAATAATATAAAGGTACTAAATAAAATAAAGGTACAGTTCTACTTTGTTGGTAATATTGAATCTTTGAAATTAATAATCTTTCCGATGATTTTTATCTGTAGTTCACATTACTTAAGAAAAGAAAAAAATATTCTCCTTTATGATAATTAATATTCGTCTATTCAAAAAGCTTTTGAGAGGGCTGTGATGCTGCAAACATCAATATTAAAAATGTAGATCCCGCATTTTAATTGCGTTTGTATTAAGATTATATTTTAATGCAAAATAATGCAGTTCCTTGTATAAAAATGATATTTTCATGACGGCTTCTTGTTGCAATTAAAAAATCAAAAATTTTAATAGTAGCTTATGATACTTGCTGAGGCACATTTTTATATCTACAAGGTGGGCGGAAAGTAACTCCCTACTGGAAATAATTTTTTTTTTCTAAACGAATGTAGGTGTAAAGGCAATTTTTTTTTACACATTTAGTTTATTGTATGGCATGATAATTACAAAAGTTACAATTCAATGTGTGTCCCAGTATTTTCTATACACTGTCTTAAACGAACAGGTACGTATGCTACGGCTTTCCATAAGAATCCATCAGGAACACCACTTATGACCGCACGGATTTTGTTCTCAAGGTCACCAAAAGTTTGATGTTTGCTGCGGTACACTTTTTCCTTAGTCCACCCCCATAAAAAGTAATCGCATGGGGTGAGATCTGGACTACACGCAGGCCATTCTGTGGAGCCTCGATGACCTATCTAGCGTCCAGTGAATCATTCATCAAGCCTCTGCCATATATTAGACATAATAATGCCACATTACAGTCTACAAAACAAGGTAACTTTCATTGCAATCTACACATAACATCAATAGCTATTCCAAATTCAAAATAGGGGGTTACTTTCCGCCCACCCTGTTTACCTATTATGAAAATCTTTCAAACATTGCGCAGGCAGGGATGGAACACGGGCGCAGAATTCATACCGGTATTTGTTTGAGAAATTTCTGTACCGGCAATATCATTGATTTACGAAGTAGAAAATTTTGTTACACTTATAGTGGTATGAGTTCTGCGCCCGTACTCCATCCCTGCACAGGATGAAATGATAAATATATCACAGGAGGAAGTGTAATATATATATATATATTAATTATAAAATATAAATTATTATTATTATTATTTACGAAATGTAAATACCACTTCAACTTCTGCTTTCAAATGCTAAGTAGTTTAAACTTCTTATAATAACGTTAATCGAGAATAAATTTTTCTGTAAATTGTCTTATTTTGTTCTTTTCATGTAAATTAGTGAGTATTTTTATTTTTATTTTTTCCTTTATTTATTTTTTTAGTTTTACTTACATTTAATTTCTGTATTAAATTTTCATCTTTCTTTCGAGCTTCACTGGTATCGTTTGGTTTTGAGGAATTGGCCAGTAATAAATGTTCTGTTTTTTTTTTTTTTTTTGTTTTTGTTTTTTAAGGGGGGGAGGGGTTATAGGCTTATAGATATATAGAAATTCACCTATTATTTGCATATTTGCATGCATTATTCATTAAATGTCCCCGAAGAAGTATTGTTTTAATAAATATATTAAAAACACTTTAAACACATGTAAATTTAAATTTTATTTAAAAGATGTTAAAAAATTTATCCAAAGCTTTTCGCTTTAATAGTAATGCATCATCAGGGATTTTTATTATTCGTTTCCAATGAGCAGTTTTAAATATGTTTTCTTTTCACAGTCAACAGTTAAGTCTTTTAATAACGTGAATATCAGCAAAGGCAATTTGAAGTCCGGTAGAGGTTGGATCAAGGAGCTAAGAAAGATAAGAGATGCTGAAACTATTGAAATATCACACGAGGCTATTGTAGGAGAAATACCATCATGAATTAGCAAAAATAAACTATTAACTATTTTATAATATTGTGCCAAATTATTGGCAAAATTGCAGCATCTTTGGAATTGATTGCATTTTTGCATTTAATTATATTAATAGCTTCGGAAATGTAAAGTTCTTTGATAGTAGGTGGTGCTGTAATAATTTTGGCTTTATCCCATATAGGGTTAGCGTTGGCGTTGGCATAAATGAAGTCGACTAGAGTAGAACTATTTCCTTCTTTGATATTTCGTATATGTTCTTGTATTCTTTTATTTAAAGTCCTCTTAGTCTGTCCAATATAATAGAAAAGTTCTTTATTGCTTTCGATGGGAGTTTGATAGACTCCTCCAGTGGGTCCATTTAAGTCGCGGTCATGAAGGGTTAATTGTTTAATAGTTATAGGAGAACTGTTTTAATGTAAGCTTTCATTCTTGAATTTTGAATTTTTTTTTTTTTTTTTAACTAAATCTTCCATCCCTTCATGTGATATTCTCTCCTCCCCCCCCCCCCCCCATCCCCGTGAAATGTCTGAAAAAGTTATATATATCGAGAGAGAGAATTGGATTGGCTCCAGAAAAATTGTACATTGTTGGAAAAAAAAAATAAATAATAATAATTGTTACAGTCTTATATAATAATTACATTTTTCAACTGTTATATTTGAAGAATAAAATTTTGGAACTAAAAAATATTGTTATAAGCCAAATACAGTAGTTTTTAAATATCAAGCGCAAATACAGTCGAACCTTGTTAACACGAATTACTTTTAACATGAACTGCTTCCACAATCCCCGTCAAAATGAAGATTAGTTTAGTTATATGAAGATTAGTTACTGATAGCATGAACTATTGATAACATGAACAAACTTTTATCCCCCTTGAGATTTACGTTAACGAGGTTCGACTGTATTACAAATAACAAGTATATTTATTGAACTTTTCTAAAAAAGCAAAATTATCAAAATAAGACATCGGTTTTTCCCTCCAAAACAGAGGCCATAAAATAAATAGCAACAACCGCAGAAACAATAGATCCTTAAATGTATTCCTATTCTAACAATCGCCATATTTATATGTTATCATGAGTAAAACTTGTATGGATTCAACAGTGATGAGCGTGGTGAATTTGTAGAATCAGAATAATTGAATTCCTTTATCCCTATTTGAATACCATTATCTTTATAATTGTAGATCATCATGCTTTAAACTTAGGGAAATTTTGATATTACTTTTTTATTATTTCCACAATTGTTTGCATATTTTAGTTATTATATGTTTAGAATTCACCGATACCAGTCGTCCATGATATTGCATATAAACATAATCAAATATAAATGTAATATACCATCTTACTTTATCTTTTTTACTTGTATGTATAAAAAAAGATAAAATTATATAACAAATTATTGTTTCTCCTTTTCTTTTTTCTTTCTTTATTTTTTTTATTTATGCATTATATTATTATCCTTAGGGTATAAATCAGGGAACTGATCCTGCCAGGTTAGGAATTGGGCACAAGGCTGAAAACCATGTACTTAAAAAAGTGTTCTTATTTTGCACTTTTGTACATAGAAATGAAATGGACGAATCGTATGGATAAACGGATTGTTATTAGGGCGAAAGCAATTTATCAGAAAGTTTGAAAAAATGTTATAAGCCAAGATATTGCATGCTATAAAGCACTCTCTTAAAATGGAAGAATGAAAATAACTCATCTTGAGTGAATTCCCACTCATTTGCATAGAACAAAAGCACCCTCTCATCTTGAGTGAATTTCCACTCATTTGCCTAGAAGAAACACACCCTCTCATCTTGAGTTATTTTTATGAAATTGAATGAGTTAACATAATGCCCTCAAACTTGAATTATTTATTGTATTTGAGTAATTTATTTATTTTATTAATGGTTTTAATACAAATGAAATGATTTTAATAAACTGGATGCTACTGAAGAAATGTATTGCAGCGACAATGATGTTGTCGCTTACAAGTGGTTGAATGAGCAGAAATAACTCAACCATCGATAAATATCGATAACTCAAGTTCGCTTAAATAAGAAGTGCTAATTAGCTCAAAGAATTGCATTTTAAATTCAATTCGATTTTTTAAAAAATAACTCCTGCTTGACATGGAGAATTAACTTTTTTCCTCCCTTCCTTTAAGAGAGCAGTTATTGAAGTATTATTCATGGTAATGATTTGACATTGACTTCAGAAAAAAAAATCCAATCTTTTTTTTTTTTTTTTTTCTGGGTAAAAAATCTGTTCTTCGGGAAGATAAGAAGAGATTCAATCTCTTAATTAAAAACATTTTCAGTTTTATGTTCCTCCTTATCATAAAATGTTTTAGTCGTAAAGTTCCCTGCATCTCTCTAGTTCAAGAAAAGGGTCATGTTCACAATGTCGACCCTGCTTCCCTGTTCATTCACTTTTGGTTTGATGGGACTCTGTCTTGATCTGATTGTACTATTTTTGAAACACCTCGAAACTGAATAATCAAAAAATAGCAGAAAGTTTTTTATTTTTATATTCTGTACATAATAACACTTACAGTAACCATGTCTTCGCTTACATTCTAAATATCTTAAAATGCTTGTTGCTAATCTAAATAAATAAATAAAACTAAACAATTATTTGAAAAGAAAAATAATAATAGTTCTTAGTTCAGTAAAGTCATAGTTCATTAAGTTGTTAGCAGTTCACTCAAGCAAAATGTTAAAAAATAATAAATAAACGTAAAATCAATATTACAATGAAATCTGGTTTTCTGGTAACCTTTCCTATACGGTTTCAGGGAAAGTGAAAAAACAAATTGATATAAGGCTCAGTAAAAATGTAAATAAATGAATTAGTAAACACTTTATATGAAAACATAATACAATTTTTCAATAAATTTTAGGAATAATTCGGATAAAATAGGCAAATGTGTTTGAACATTTTACGAAATATAAATCAAATATAAATGATATAAAGTTGAACTAAATATTCAAGTAAAATTTAAATTCAATTTTTCGATGAAGTCTGCTCTAGTTTTCACAGTAAAAAATATTTGCATTTGATATTGTGTTCTCAATAAAAAAAGAAATTGAAAGAGATAAAGATATGCCTATAATTAAAAAAAGAAAAAGAAAGAAGAGAAAAAAAAATAATAATGAAAACATGATTTCCAGATATAATTTTTTAATACGATAGAAAAATAGAAGAAAACAAAAACAGTATTAAAGATACATTGCAAAAACCGTGTTAGGAAAAAGATTTTATAAAATAGTATAAAAAAAAACATTAGGATTTTCTATAATGTTGCACTTCTTCAACTACAAGCAATAATTTAATTTAATTAATTTATTTATTTTCAGCTAAAAGCAATTTTTTTTTTTAATCATCATCATAATACAAAATTAATTTCATTTATACAATGAAAACATAAAATGGCACCTATCAATTTATTGAAATAAGATAAAAATTTCAAAATCTGAGTCATTTATTTTTATATATTTATTTATAATTTATAGTTAAAAGTTAATCGTTTTATTAAAAGAAAAAAAAAAAAAAAAAAAAAAAAAAAAAGAAAGAAAGAAAGAAAGAAAGAAAAGAAAAAATCAGCTGTAAAAATTTTTTTGGTTAAGTTCCTTTTTTTTAAGCTGCTGAATCTAAAAATGACCTACATTTTGTTCATAACGTACGTTTATTTTTCTGCAAAATATTAGGAAATGTCACTAAAAAATCACGAGTTTTATTACTTTGAACTAAACATGTTCTTATTTAAACTTAAAAACTTCTTAACATACCATAAAAACGGTGTAAGCACTACCAGTTTCGAAAAGACATTGTCTTTCTTCTTCAGGTACCAAAAATCCCGTGCAATTGTTATAGATGCAGACCTGTCTAATTAATACTTTCTAAAACTAATATCCTCGATTTTAGAGAAATTACATGCAATATGCAATATTTTACGACATTTTTTTTTTAAGAAAAAGAAACGCTATGTAAATTCTCTTTTATATGTTTTCACGACTTATTTAATGCTTAATTTTTGTTATATTTTATTTTTTTCTGTTTTATTAAGAAATTATTTTTTTAGGAATGAAAAAAATGCTTAATAATAACTATTTTTCCTCTTCCATCCCCCCCCATCTCTCTCTCCCTCTCTCTCTCTCTCTCTCTATATATATATATATATATATATGTAGATATTATGATAAAAATAAGAATGAGAACGAAAAGTAAACAAACCAAATAAGTATATTTATATATAATTCTAGGTCACTTTAGACATTAATATTAGGTTAATAGTATTCCGTTCAAACTAATTAACTTGACCTTTTTCATATTCCATGTAACTTTTTTTTTCTACTAAGAGATTACTTTTCTAGTAACGAAAAAAAGAAAGAAAAATGCTTTAATAGTATAGCAAGTTTTAATTTTTCAGCAAAAATGATAAATTTAATTCTAGATCTCATCAGAAATTAGTTATTAAGTAAATTTTCTTTTAAATTAATTTACCTAATTTTTAGAAGATATTGTGCAAATTTTCATTTTTTTTTTTTTTTTTACTAACAGTTTTTATTAGATGCACTAGCGAGCTTTGCCCGCTATCGGGTCAGTATTTTTAAATGAATCACTATAATGAATGAACTCTCAAAATTGCATCTTATCACTCATTAACATTACTCTTAAGAAAAAAAAAATCAATTGTGATCAGGTAAAAACTCACACCGGGTCCCCACTGCCTTCGGCAGTGTAGACCCGTGCGCTGCGCGCGCTTATTCCTTTACCATCCTTATGATTTCTCAAAATTCCATTATTCATAAACTTTCATTCTTAAGAAAAGGAATTAAAAAGAAAAAAAAAAATCAATTGTGATCGGGTAAAAACTCACACCGGGTCCCCACTGCCTTCGGCAGCGTAGACCCGTGCGCTGCGCGCGCTTATTCCTTCACCATCCTTATGATTTCTCAAAATTCTATTATTCATAAACTTTCATTCTTAAGAAAAGGAATTAAAAAAAAAAAAAATCATTTAGCATCGGGTAAAAACTCACACCGGTTCCACACTGACTTCGGCAGCGCTGCGCGCGCACGTGTGAAGATATACGTGTGCTGCGCGCGCATATTTCTTCTCAAGTCAAACTTTTATTCTTAAGGAAAGAAAATTTAAAAAATCATTTCTCATTGGGTAAAAAGTCGGACCGGGTCCCCACTGCTTTCGGAAGCGCAGTCCCGTGCGCGCTGCGCGCGCCTATTCCTTCCCCACCCTTCCACCCCCTCCTAATTAACCTACATATACCAATTTTGAACGGAAGGTCAGCTTTAGATCTTGGAAATTGGTGTTTCAAAAAATAAATCTACATTTTTTTTTCTTCTTATTTTTACCTCGCTATATGTAAGCTTCGTTTTGCATGTCTTTAAATGTGAATACAGTTTGTCATACTGGAAGGAAAAATTTTAGGTTCCTACTACTTCTTTAAGTCACTTCTTTTATGTCTTTTGATCACATTATCTTCAAAAAAATGCATATAATACGTGTAATAGTGGGTAATGGAAGTCGTGTGGCTGTTTCACACCAGATTTTTTCAAGTGTACTCATTGTCATATATATTTTTTTGTTTTTTTTCATTTTTATTAACAACTTCACTGCCATGAAGACAGTTATAAAATTGTTTTTTATCCGGTATATTCTATGTGTGCTTGATTATAATTACAAATATTCCCTTTAGGCCTGTTTACATAGCAAATACGAACTCGTGTGAATTCCTCCTTCAATCCTCGAAAGTTCTGTGAGCCGTGGGTAGATTTTAACTTTCTATAGATCTATCACCCCCATATTATCGAGCAAAGATTTTTTTATGCCGAATTTTTTTTTTTTTTTTTTTTTTTTTTTTTGCATCAGCCATTAGTAGGTATGAAACTTGGTAACAGTAATAGAATAGAATGTTGATGAATTTTCGAAATGCCGAAATATTGCGTATTTTTTAATTGTTCTAATAAATAAATGAAACGGAATGGGATAAGTGTTCATCACATCAGTAAGTTATATTTGACTAATTTAGGAAAAATATTATTTTTATAATTAGTTGCTTTGTTATTATTATGAATTAAATATATATATTTTTAAAAAATAATTTTTAATATTTTATATTAGTAAGTAATATGAAATTTTGAAAATTCTTTTAAATATAGTTCGCAGCAGCGTAAGTAATGCCCGCTAGTTTTAATATAATATATAAAAAAAAGCTTAACCTAAATATTAGCTACGTTAATAGATATAGTAAAAAAAAGGAAAGAAAAATGAATTTATAAATGTATCTGGAGATTTTCCTTCACCTTTAGTACGTAAATTATTCACAATTTCATTTGCTAAATTATCCATGTGTATAAAAACGGCCATTAGGAGGTAAAATAGCCGTCTTTCCATAAGTGAAAAGGAACCACATTTTTTTCCCTCGATGATCTATATCAATCTATGTCGTATTACTATATCTATGGTTTATCAGTAAAATAAATAAGAGTAGAAATAAAAATGAGCAATGATGATAATAAATGAGTCTTTAAAAATGAGTTTTGCAAAAAACTGATAACGAATTCTGAATAAGCATTAAAATCTGTACAAAATGAGTTTAGTGTCGATTCCAAATACCACAAACACTTAAGAATTTTCCCTTGTAGGATATTATTTTTCTAGCAACGGAAAAGAAAAATAGGTTTAATTGCTACTATTATTATTCATACTTCATAAAAAATAAGAAAAAATATAATAATTTCATATCGCTTTAGATATTATTTATTTATTAAGTTAATATACTTTCAAATTAAGTTACTTCTTTTTTTTTTTTTAACATTCCGTACATTTTTATACCTTATTTTTTTCTACTAACTAAAAGACTATTTTTCTAGAAATTCTAAACAAAACAAAAAAAAAAAAAATAATAATAATAATAATAATAATAATAATAAAAATCTAAAAAATAAAAATAAATAAATAAATAAAATAAGAAATAAAAATAAATATTTAATAGCAACTATTATTCATTTTTTCATCAAAAACAAGAAAAATGATAATTTCATGTCACTTTAGTGATGCATTAGAAAATATTGTTTCAAAAATACTTTTTTGTTGGAAGCAATCCTATACCTGAATATAGGATTTCGTTTTATCCTTTGACTTGGGGAAAAAAAAAAGTTGAATTTTTTTTCTTTTTTTAAGTAAAGTTAAAAAAAAAGAACAAAACATATTCTATGCTTGAATATTTAGTAGATGGAAATCACAACTCACTTTCAGATATGAATAAAAATAGCCATTTTGAAAAAAAAAAGTATGTTAAGTAAATAAATAACATAAGTAAGAGATCGTTGTTTTAGTTATACATAAATATTTCAAATAAAATTATCAAGTGATGCATTTTTCATTAAATAAGATATTAAATTGCATTAATTATAATAAAAGGAACAAATTTCAGAAGTTTTTTGTTTCAAAGATGGTATTTTAAACTATGTTATACATATTTAATTCATTTTTCATGAACTGCAGATATTTTATTTTCACTTATATATATTCTCTTATATTTTGCAGTATAATAAACAAGCTTTTCTTTTGTTTTCCGTTTTAAATAGTTGAAAGAAGATTTATCTGTATAACACAAATTTATACATAGTTAAAAAAGAGTTATTTTTAATTTATTCATCACCAATTTTTAATTCCCTTCTTTTTGCACATATAGTTATTATTTATGTATTTTTTATTTTCTCTTTTTATTAAAACTTGTATGATGGATCACATACATTTAATTTATATGGTATTCAAAATGTTTTAAATACAACAGAAAACCAGCTCGTTCACGTCCCGTGAAAGATCTGACGACCGTGTACAAAACCGTGTACACTTACTGCACTGTAAAAGAAGTCTGTAAATTTACTGAAATGTTTATCCAGAGTCGCAGTAAATTTTTATTAAAACTTGTATGATGGATCATATATATTTAATTTATATGGTATTCAAAATGTTTTAAATACAACAAAAAACCAGCTCGTTCGCGTCCCGTGAAAGATCTGACGACCGCGTGTACAAACTCACACTTACTGCACTGTAAAAGAATTCTGTAAATTTACTGAAATGTTTATCCAGAGTCACGGTAAATTTTTATTAAAACTTGTATGATGGATCACAAATATTTAATTTATATGGTATTCAAAAATGTTTTAAATACAACAGAAAACCAGCTCGTTCACATCCCGTGAAAGATCTGACGACCGTGTACAAACTTACACTTACTGCACTGTAAAAGAATTCTGTAAATTTGCTGAAATGTTTATCCAGAGTCATAGTAAATTATTATTAAAACTTGTATGATGGATCACATATATTTAATTTATATGGTATTCAAAATGTTTTAAAAACAACTGAAAACCAGCTCGTTTGCGTCCCGTGAAAGATATGACGACCGTGTACAAACTCACACTTACTGCACTGCAAAAGAATTTTGTAAATTAACTAAAATGTTTATCCAGAGTTGCAGTAAATTTACAATAACTCTTAGTTAAAAGTACATAATGGTACATAATATGTACGACTGTTACGAGTTCTTGCATTTTATAATGTTTATTCAAAGCTTTGTACTTATTGCTTTTTTTGACGCCTGTTCTGTGGTGCTTTTTTATAATTACATAATTTGTAGAGATAAAATAACTATAATGATTTATTGATTTAACATCAAACGAAAATATTTAATTGAAATAAACTAACAGTCTTGATTTTTCAAACGCATATACTTTTTTGAAAGAAAATTTATAAATCATTAATAATGTACATTTAACCAAAATTTTTGTTAAAAAAGGGGTGGAATAAGTTTGAGAGCTAATTTATAACCAGAAAAATTTTAATTGTCCACAAGATTTTCAAAATTAAATATCTTGCTCATTATTAATTGCAATTTTTAGGTCACAGGATATCTCTCATCTTCAACGATATCAAACTCTCTCGCATGAAGACTTATCTAGGAAATTTTTGTTAAGAGCTAGAACTGCATATAACTTTAACATAAGATTTCCCTAGATATCTATAAGTATTCATTATATTCCTTGACTGACGTATCTCCAATCACTTTTATGCGTATCGAATAAAAGAGTCTGGAATCTAATTCCGATCTTATTATACAAATGATGAATTTGTAAAAGATAAAAGGTGGGGTAGATTCCTAACAGTTCGTGGATGACGCATTTCTTTAGAATGAAGCCTTAATAATTCTTCTTAGAATAGGGACATTCCAAACTTTTACTGTAAAAAAACACACTTTTTTTTTTTGAGGGGGTGGTTGATGAATAAAATAAAAGATATTTTATCTAGTAAATTTTTATTTAACCACTGTTTATTTTCATTAACATTATACCCAGTTTTATTATGAGCGATAAAAATGTTAGTATTTTATTACTAGGAAAAATTAAAGAATATTCCGATTATAGAGCATTTCTTATTTCAAATGTATTAAGCTGTTGCAAAATGTTTCTCGTTTTTTACAGTTTTATTACTGCCAAAGTTGGTAGACGGGAGATGCCGGGTTCAAAGCCAGGTCACGCTTAGCCATACAGAGGTGCTTAGCCGCAGTTTTTCTAGGAAACTCTCGTGATTACAGTTTAGGAACACTTAATAATGCCCCCGCGGAGAGCATCCTCTCCAGGCCTAGGACCCTCCAGTAATCAAATGACCTCAATTCTAAACACCAACATCCAATTTTGTTATGTTTTTGTTCAGTGTAGAAAAAACAGCATTACTGATTCAGTTCTATATAATATACATCTCAAAGAAAAATTAAATGCTTGCAACAATTGTCAAGTTTTTAGCCTTGCAAAATTTTTCAGAAATTATCAAATTTTTCAAGTAGATGTCGTACAAATGCGTTATATAGATGTACACCCCGCGACAAAAAGATAGATACAAAGGGTTTTTTCTTTGATTTTTCATAAAATAACATTATTTAAATTGTGCTTATCATTTATTATTATCATAAAATAACCCTATTCCAAGACTAATTTTTGTTTTAAGACTAAAATTTTTCAAAACTACACACCGCGACAAAAAGATAGGAACAAAGTTTTTTTATTATTATTATTATTATTATTATTATTATGAATATTTTGAATATGATTCAAATATTTAATATGTTTTTGATATGATAATATTTTGTTATAATAAATGATCAGCACAATTTAGATAACATTATTTTATGAAAAAAAAAAAAAAAAAAAAAAACCTTTGTTCCTACCTTTTTGTCGCGCAGTGTAGTCTTAAATTAGAAAAATTTTAGTCTTAAAACTTTTCTAAATCAGTCTTAAAACAAAAATTAGTCCGGGAATAGTGTTATTTTATGATAATAATAAATGATAAACACAATTTAGATAATGTTATTTTATGAAAAATCAAAGAAAAAACTCTTTGTACCTATCTTTTTGTCGCGGGGTGTATTCATTGTAAGTAATATGTGTTCCATATTGTACGTAATTTAAGACCATGCAGACATGGATTAAGTGTGTATGTTATTTATAAATCAATTATTTAATGAATAGATTGATTGATTACAATTTTTTTTAAAGAATCGAAATTAAAAAGCATTTAATCTTAGCCGTTCTGTATTGTAAGTAAAATCAGCTACTAAGGGGTTTTTGTTTACTTTTCATAGCTGTTATTATTACTACTAACAAAACCATTATTACTGTTATTATTACTACTAACAAAACCATTATTACTGTTACTTTCTAGTTTCTCTTACTTCTGTGGCATTTATTTTTATTGTTCATTCTGATCCACCTCATCATTATTACTATATAAGTTATAAATCTGCATAATATTTATTATCATTGTCATTTCCTTAAATTACTTTATCGCAACAAGTATGCACACTACGTTGTTCATCATGGTAATTTTGTCGACATAATTGGTTAACAGACATGATTATATTATGAAATTAAAAATTACAGATACAGTACAGTCGGTAACAAAAGTGTCCGAACACTAGCAAAAATTCCTATGTAAAAAAAGTACACTTCATACTGTTTTGTTAAATAAATCCTTGTCGAATCATGTTCTTACGCTGACTAAGATCAGCATTCGACAAGGATTTATTTAACAAAACTGTACTAAATGTACTTTTTTTACATAGGAATTTTCGCTAGTGTTCGGACACTTTTGTTACCGACCGTAGTTTCAGACATACCTTTGTAATACCTATACGCTGACTACGATTTCTCTCCTTAAATATAAAATTGTTTAATTATTATTATTGTTGTTGTTGTTATTATTTTCTATTTTTTAAATATATATGTTTTACAGGACGTCGAAATTTACAATGTAATTGTCATAAACGCGTGACAGACAGGACGCTTACGTTCATTTTTTCTTTCTTTTCCTCTTCTGTTTCCTTTTTCCTTTGCTTTTTTGCTAATACATAACATCAAATTTTATTTTATTTGTTTTTAATCTTTCCCACTTCGTATTCAATTCCGATCTTTCAACCTTATAACAATTTTCGTCACTTTCAACGACTTACATCCTGCCAATTACAAACTCTCGTAAAACGGCAATCGAAATAAACTCTTGAAGAAAAGTGTTAAGGGTCGAAACGTAGTAAACTTTTCAGTTAATCTGTTGTATTGTTCCTTTTAATTTTCACCTACCCCATCTCAAGATGAGTGAACTAAAGTGAGTAATCTTATTTTTTCGCTTTTCATACCGTGACAGTTTTTGGAAAAGAAAGAAAAGAAAGAAAGAAACAATAAAAGTCCATTTTTTGGCAAACCTAATATTTTATGATGTATTTAAAAGTTGTGAGATCTGATAAATTCATTTGTGTGAATGATTACTATTGCATCTAAACTCCTTACCGGATTGAGTTAAAAGTTGATATATATGTTACAGGTCACTGTCGCACGAACTGTCTTGATTTTTATGCATTTAGGAGTTATATTTCTTTTACAGGGATAACATACAAAAAAAAAAATCTTTATAATTAACCTATGGACTCAAATTATTTAAAATGCGATAGTGTGAAATATATATATATATATATATATAGATATGTGTGTATATATATAAAAATAGGTAACTATTGTAACGAATTTACGAGTTTAAAGATAAGCAAAAAAGGGGAATTGCAAACCAATGCGCAGAATTGCTGCAAAAGGAAAGGCAAAACTTAAATATAGGAATAGATTATCAATGAATAAAATATATTATCAATGAATAAAGTGACATACCCCCCCCCCCACCCCCGCCCCCTCAAAAAAAAAACTGAGGTCTTCATCAGGGAGGCCCCTCAGTGTAGGGGTGAAAGAGAAGTTTCTGAAAGGGCAGTAGCAATTAGCTAATAACTATCCTTAGCCCCCAACTTCTCACCAAACAGAAAACCACCATTAACTGAGAAGAAATCTGACATACATTTAATTTAAAAATTACAAAAACAATTATAAAATTACAAAAATTACAAAAGTAGTACAATTACAACAAATTAAAATATATGAAATATAAAAGAACACAAGAAATTATAAAATACAATAAAATGAAACCCCCTACCCCAGTAGCACATAACGTTGTTTCAACTAATTTTTCACTGTTCAGACTTATTTTCAACGCTATAACAACATTATGTGCTACCTGGGTACCTGATAAACTAACCCTCTTCGATCGACGGGGCTACTCGTCGGTACTTAAATATCGCCCTTGATTGAGGAACTAGAACAACTAAAAGAGGAAAAAACTGGAAATACTCGGTTAAAAATTGAGACGGGTAACAGTTAACTTGCAAAGTTTTTCGTAAATCTTCAAGAGCATATTTTAAATCATCATCATTATTACTAATAGTACGGATTCTTTTTAACTGTGCGAACATGATATTTTTCAAAACTTTTCTACTGATATTTGAAAACCAATTGGTGAGACTGTTTACTTTAAAATCAAAATCTTTCCTTTTATCGTATGAACCAATAAGCCATTTATCTTTATTTCGCTTTATGTTAAGATCCAGGAATGAAATTTTATCTGTATTTGTACGATTTAAAACTAATTATTTAGGCTATATTTTTTTAGCAATATTTACGAAATCATTACAGTTAAAAACAATCAAATCGTCAATATACCTGAAGAAAGTAATATTTATTAAAAAAAAATTTAAATAAATAAATAAAATAAAATAGCGAAAGCACTCAAGAAACTCGTTCCCATGAGATATGAATTTTTGCACATATTGCTTTAAAAATAAACTGCAGGGGTGAAACTTTTCAGGGCTATTCCTGAATTCAGAGTTTTTGAATATTTTGCTGTTTTTGAATTTAATGTTAAATTATTTTGTTTTTATAGAAATTTCTCATCTTGAATGTTTAATTTGCCGTACAATGTTTTAGGAACTCTCCAAATATCACTTGTCATAGGTAGCTGATATGATATATCATTAATAAGTCTCCCCTATCTGCATGCAAGTAGTAGGTTTCAGGGTTTTTCCATGTTAGGTAGTTTCACCCCTGAATCTATAAAAAAGAAATTTATGTTTTTCACCAGATTCACCACAAATGTATTTCATGTCTATGAAAATTTTTGAAAAATTTGGTATTATTAAAAAGTTTTCCAAAAGATTATTTATTTATTTATTTATTTATTTATTTTCAAAAAGCACCCCTGAATCTATAAAAAAGAAATTTATGTTTTCCACCAGATTCACCACAAATGTATTTCATGTCTATGAAATTTTTTGAAAATTTTGGTATTATTAAAAAGTTTATTTATTTATTTATTTATTTTATTTTTATTATTATTTTCAAAAAGAAAAAAAAAAATATTTTCACAAGGATATTTATATATATATGTATTATTCAAACAATTTTAGTTTTAATAAAAGATGGCTTGAAACTCAAATAGAAATTTTTATTATCTCACATTTTTATAAGAAAAAAAAGAAGAAAAGGAAAGAAAGAAATATTATGCTGATTTGACGTAAAAACGCTCTAAGAAGAAAATATATTATCAATTTTTTTCAAAGAACTGCACTCCTTAAATTCGAATTCTTTAAATGTACGAAATTACTCAACTTTGGGGCCAACACTTAATAAAATAAATAAATAAAAACCTCTTCATTGCAACTCTAATGTAAAAGGTTAACACAATAATGGTACTTTTTCTATCAACCTTTAAAAAGAAACGCCTTTTTCAGAAATAACTAAATAAATGTGCTCGCGCTGAGACATGGAAATAATCTGAACACAATCTAGAAATTTCTTAAACAGTTTCCTGCCATTATTTCAAGAAGCTCCAACCTATTAACTTAAACAGTTGAAGTACCCTTATCGGTATTAATTTTTATAAATGTTATTAGTAAGAACATCGTAAAAACTCAGATCATACTATTTTAGAGAGAGTGGCGTTTTTATTACGAAATCTTCATCTTAAATAATTACATTATGACGATTCATTTTGTGGCAGTTTTCTATCGGTTCTTAATGTCACTAGAGCAGTGGGTTCTCAAACTTTTTGAAGGCAAAGCGCATTTAACCCTTGATCTCTACCGCATTAGGAAACAGACAAAAATGTATTTGAAAAAAAAAAATTTTTTTTAGTTAATTAAAAATAATTTTTAAATATATATGCAATAAAAAATATGCATATCACCTTATCATAATAATTAATGAGGATTTTCTGAGGTATATTTCAGTGAAGGAAAACGGTTACATGTAGTGAGAGTGAGATTAAAGTATATACGTTATATTCATATAAATATTCTCGACATATCTTCCGCAAATTCGATTTTATGCCTAATACATTCAAGTATGATAATTAAAATAAATTTTATTATATTTTCGAGCAGTTATTGCATTTGCTTTAACTTTTGTTCACTTCTATGACAATATTGTTCAATGTAACACTTGTTTTTGCATTTTTTGAATTACCTTTGCATTCTATGCTAATCCATGCATTTTATTTGAGTATATTTTATTACATTTTCGAGTAGTTAGTGCATTTACTTTCTTACTAGCACTTAACCTTTGTTCACTTCCATGATAGAATTATTCAATATAACACTTGTTTCTGCATTTTATGAATTATATTTGCATTTCATACTAATCCATGCATTTTATTTGAGTATATTTTATTACAATTTTCAGTAATTAGTGCATTTGGTTTTTTACTAACACTTAATCATTGTTCTCTTCCATAATAAGATTGTTCAATGTAACATTTGTTTTTGCATTTTATGAATTATATTTACATTTCATGCTAATATATGCATTTTATTTGAGTATATTTATCTAAAAATAAGACTTATGCTCAAAGGATACACTTTCAAAACTATCCAAATAAGTAATAAATACAAGAATAAATAACTGCTTTAAAAAAAAAAAAAAAAAAAGCTGTTAATTAACATCACAATAATGTCTTAACAAAAAGAGATATAATATCCGCAAGGAATTGGCATATAATAGTGTAATTATATTTTTATATCTGGATACATATTTCTCTGGAATAACAGAGGGTACATCTGGAAATCCTCTAGCGCTCACCAGACTGAGAAAAAAAAATATACCGCCTTCATCTAGAATGAATAAATGGTCATTTTCTAAATCCTTAAACTAGAAATATAGATTTCCGAGCTATGCGCATAAGGCACGCCAATAAACTGAATAGACGAAATGGTCGAGAATTTCTAATCTACCTATTTCTAGATGGTTAAACAATATTCTGAATCTTTTGTATTACGAGAAATTCTCGCTTGATTTTCTAGTATTGGGTCATAAACCAAGGTTATAGCTGCTAAAACCTGCCTCTTCTATTCACATTTATTTGGAGATATTTTCAAATAGGTTTTTGTTCTCGATAGTATAGGCAAACGCTCAAGAATTCTAATAGAGGTCTCTAGAATTCGCTTTCGAAGGGGACTAGAAATTTTTTTACAAGAAATTTATAAGGAAGACATGGAACTATTTTTTCTAGAGCCACAATTTAGATTCTAGATGTCAGTTATAGAATATTTTCTCAGTGTATTCGCGTGCCTTATACTCATAGCCCGGAAATCTCTATTTCTAGTTTAGGGATTTGGAAAAGGACCACCTATTCGTTCTAGATAAAAGCGATATATTTTTTTTTCTCGGTGCAGTGTATCCTGGAACATACTTTGAGAAGTATTGCATTAGAGATATAAAAAATTTAGAATATTCCGAAAATTTTTTGACCTTGGATTTTTCCTTTTTTACACGTTTGAGGTTTGAGAAACGTGAAAATCACAAAATTGTCCGTCCGTAGGTTAGTTAGTTTTTTAGTTCGTTAGTGTGTTAGTTTGTTAGCCTGCGTACACATTATCTCAAGAACAAATGATCGTAAAGAAGTCGGACCAGCTTTAAAATATCGCTTATGATATTGGTAAGAACCATACTGATTTGCTGCATTCTAATTTGAAAACATCGTAAGTTATTCGAAATTTACGATTTTCTTAACATGGCAGAATAGGAGAAATTTTCGTTTAAACGTGCATTAAAAGGAATGTTTTTACAACTTACTCGCCAACCCAATAGAAATTTTCGTTTTTCTTTAGATGGAAGGATAGGTCTGAATTTCCTGTGAACTTCCATTGTGAGGAATATTTTCACTGTAAAGAAGTCAGACCACTTTTAAATTATTATTTATGTTATTGACAAGAAAATCATTGACAGCCAATAATATTATATTCTAATTAAAAAAATTCTAATTAAAAAACTTCCTAAGTTATTCGAAATGTAATGGCAGAATAAAGATATACTTCATCTAAACTTACATTATAAAAATCATTATATTCGAAATTATATGGAATTGCGTGTAAACTAAAATATGAAACTAACCCTAAAAGAATTAATCAGCAAATTAAAATAAGTTAAAAGTATCGAATTGGGTAAATAAAATGTTAGTCTATTAGGTGGGGCATTTCAGTCTTCAATTGCGTTGAGTGATTGGCCAAATTCATTTCACATATAGTATGTTCTGTACTAGAAATTTACATGAACAAATATATGATGAGAAACTGAGTAGAGTTCACCTATACCAACTAGTTTTTCATTGTCTTTACTACTCAAGAAACTTTTTTGCAAGTCTTATATATAAATTATGATAATTTGAATTATACAATAACTTAGATAATCACGAATAACACATTTAAGCCATTATAGATTAAAAATATATCTTTTTAAACGCTGGCTTAAACATTAAATTATTAATACTGTAAATGTGAATCATTTTGTATAATCATCAGAACAAGGAAGAAACGCATGTTTGACTGGCATACACATATGATAATTGAATCAATCCTTCTGTAACTACATGCTGTTAACTTCATTCTCACTTCTTGTTCTTCTCTCGTGCTGTTAGAATTTGTTTAACCAAATGAGAACGTCTCGTTTATTCTCAAATATTCACATGTGGAGGCATTCTAAGTAGAGAAATAATATGCGTTTATTTTATCACGTCAACTTCTACTTCCTGCTTTAGAAATAAAACAAATACTTTGGGTAAAACCATATGCTTTTTGTTATTTTTGAAATAAAAATAGCTTTTTGGCACGTTTCACTTCAGATATTCTCTTTTCACATTCTGCTAAAAGACCGACTTCAGTGTCAAATATTTGTTCAACTCATCTTGACGGTAGTTCAAGTAATTTAAGATCTCTTGCAAAAAAAAAAAAAAAAAAAAAAATGCGCCATAGGGTTTTTACCACGTGCCGAAGAAATACTGCCTATATACTGTAATATTGTAAAACCAATTTCAGAGGATGCTCTATATATCAGGGTTTATGTTCTATATACAGTATACAGTAACCGCCGCTTAATAAATTCACTGGTTAATAAAATCAGCCGCTTAATCTGATCAAATTGCCAGGACCGAAATCAAATCAATACAAACTACATTTGAAACCGCCGCTTAATAAAATCAACATCGTCGGTTAGTAAACTCAAAAAATCTCCTCAGCAGCAAATATATATATATATATATATATATATATATATATTTTTTTTTTTTTTTTTTTTTGAAAAAGAAATTAAAGCACAATAATCCCTCCGATATTTCTCGTTGTTGAAAATTTTACACTTGCAGCATTGTTACAAATTAAACATGCCCCATAAATTATTTCGCGTTTTTCAAAGTGGAGTAATAAGTTACAAATTTTATTTGATTTGCAAATGATATTTTTTAAAATTTTACTTATTAAAAGAATATTTCTATTTCTTATTTTGAAAAAACTATAAATCAAGAGGTTTAAACGGAAACATTTTAAATTTATAAGAAAAGCGTGACCTTTTGGTAATGTAATGATAATTTTCCTCAAAAGATGTGCATAGAAACTTGGAATGTGTTCAATTTACTTTATATCAAAGGAACAATTAATTAATTGTCTATCAAATATTAATTAGTATTATTTATTGATTCCAATATTCGTTACCTTTTGAAATTTCTTTCCGAATTCAAGGAAGTAATACCTTTTCCTTAAGTGCAGGACTGTTCGCCGGATATAAAAATCAGCCACTTAATAAAATCACTTTTGCTCAGAACGAATGTGATTTTAATAAGCGACGGGTACTGTATCCCCAAATTTTAAAAAGGCAGGGTGCTGCTGGTAAAAAAGGACACTTTAAGATTCTTAAAGGCACATTTAATGTTTAAAGTCCGGACATTCATTCAAAGATTCTGTTATAAGTAATGTGTGTAATTTAAACATTTTTTAACTTTCTTTACTTTTGCTTCTTTTATGTATAAATAAATATTAATAGATCGTACACAATAGTTTTATTTATGTATATCATTTAATTAATGTTCATTAAAATTAAGAATTTAATTAATTAAAAAAAAATTTTGTATCTCAAAAAAATTTCTTTTGTGCCATATGGTCTTTACCACTTAAATAAATTTTATAAATGAGTCTTATCTCTCATCCCATAAAAGTTGGAATTTATTTATTTATTTTAAGCATACAGATAAATATGATTAATGCATGTATTAAACGCTTATATTTTATCATATTTCATGAGCTTCACATGCATTTTTCGCTTATTATCAAACGAAATTATTTCATTCTGTAAATGGAGATTTATGCCAAATTTAAATTAACTGATGCACTGCAAAAAATAAACCTGTAAAAGTACAGGAAAAATCTGACAGCTGGGGTGCCAGTATTTCTTCGTCAAATATACAGTTTAAAACCGCAAAATTGTATCACTGACATATATTTTACGCAGAAATCCTGTAAATCAAACAGGTTTTTTGTTAAAAGTACAGTTTTGTTCTGTATATTTGACGGAGAAATACTGGCACCCCCAGCTGCCAGATTTTTCCTGTGGTTTTAACAGATATTTTTTACAGTGTGGATTTGTTTGATAATATATCATTGAATTCTTTCCTAGACAGATAGTGGAACCTGAAACACGAATAGAAGTATTGCTAAAGTAATGCAGAAATCACACGAATAAACGAAAATATTTCTATGAATCACTTTGCTGGCAGTTTTTACTGTTTTCTATTAAGATTTTTTTTTTTTCACAGGTCTCCAATAAAAAAAAAAAAAAACTTCATTGGATTTTTTTAATTGTTTCTTATAGAGTTTTACTCCCTGAAACCAAACAATAACAAAAAGTAAAAAAAATAAACTATGTCTTTTTTTTTTTTTTTTGAAAACTTATATTTTTATTTGAATTTTGCGTAAAACTATAGATTTTGTTATCTTGCTGTTAGTTTTAGAAACCTCATTCAATACTCATTTCTTATTTTAAGACACTATTTATAAGAGTGAATCTAAAAGATAATACAAAAGAGAAAATGAAAAGTTGGCAATAAGGGGGGTTATGCGGAATGGGTAAAAGTGAAAGCGTGTTCGGAGGGGCATCAAAAAGAAGAAAAGGTTTCGCGGGCAAAAAGAGTGAACTCAATGGGGCCGTGAATATTTTTGCGTGACTCTGTAAATTTAATGCTAATCATACTAAATTCTATAGAAAGCATTATTTCGTGCATTTGAATAACATATTTCTACCTTCCACATGCACACCTTCTTATTTCCGCTAAGGGCACGGCTTCTTCTATTACTCCTTCTTCCCTTTCACCCATTCCGCTAAGGGCACGTTCCGCTAAGGGCACGGTCGCTAAGGGCACGACACCAACCCAATATGTTAAATCTATCATGAAAGAATTGTTTGTTTATTTTCTTTTTAACATCCCCCTTTTTTTGGGGGGAGGTGGGGAGGGGGAGGGCGTACTCAATGAACAGAAATTGAAACCATTTTTTCTTTTTTAATTCTGAAAACATTACATTTTTAAAAAATAAATGAATAAATAAATAAATAATAATCTCGCAGCTATACTTTTATTATTATTATTATTATTTTTATTTTTATAACGCATTTTTACCGCATTTCTCATTTTATAAAATACTAGGGGGCTCTGCCCCCTGCTCGCTCCGCTCACCAACCCCCAAAAAAGGCATCGCCTTCTCCCCGACTCACTTTACTTATTGACACACGCAGAACTCTGCTCGCTTATCCACTGCTTTCTTTCACTGAAAAAGAATATTAATAGTGCACATTACAAGACAAAAGCAGAAAATTATCTTGAAAATCCTGATATTCAATGTCAAATTGAAATACATAATATTAATAGATATATATACATACATTAATAGAAAGAAAATCATAATATCTAGACCATTTTGCATTACAGCTTTAGTATATGACCCTTTTCATTTCTTTTTTACAACTTTAAATCCGGGCCACGGTACCCCAGTTGGTAGAACGCCGAGCTCGTAATTGGAAGATTGTGGGTGCGGTTCTCGAGCCGACCAAAGACCGTCGTGTACACTAATGGTAGCTGGTGCACGTAAAATATGCTGTGGCCACAATATCCTCCGTGTTCCTATCAAAATTATACCTCTGGTGGCCACCGAAGCTGGGGAGCTATCCTCTTCGTGTAGGACCAAAACTGTGGTGGCATATCTCCGGAACATCCGTAGGGGTGCGTCCCAGACCGTCGCCAATTACCCATAGCGCAGTAATGGTGCGGCGTCAATCATAACCTACCTAATTATCTACCTGCCTACAACAATGGATCATATTTTAATTTTCCCGTGTAAGAAGATTAATTTTCTAAAAGTAGAGAAAAATAAAAGTTAATATTAATTTTCTTTGTTTTTTCTATCCATGGTTTCGGGCCGCGGAACCCTAGTCGGCAAAGTGCTGAGCACGTAATTGGAAGATTGCCGATTCGATACATGAGCCGGCCAAAGACTGTCGTGTACACAAATGATGGCTGGTGCTCATAAAATCTGTCGTGGTCGCAAAGTCCTCCATGTTCCCATCCTCACTATTTCTCTGGGGATCATCAAAGCGGAGGGGGATCCCCTCCATGAAGATTCAAAATTGTGATAACATGTCTCCGGAACATCTCTATCGGTGCGTCCCAGACCCGTCGCCAATTACCCATAGTGCAGTATTGGTGCGACGTTAAATCCAACCATCCTACCTACCTACGTACAACCATGGATCATATTTTAATTTTCTCCTGTAAAATGGCTTCATGACGGAAGAGCAACGTCGCCGGGAGAAACTTTTTTCAAAATGGCAAATAGAGTACCTTCATAAACTTGTCGTTTTTTGTTAATAACTTCTTTAATTAAAATGATAGAAATTTATAAGCGGCTGAAATGTCTGCCTTGGAGTACTCGGAACACATTGATGACTCGGAACTCATGACGCAAAGGATCCTGCCCTCCGTTAGAAGATGCTGTCGCAGACAAAAAAATTTGACGCAAGTGACAGTAACTTTTTTTTAATATATAGAGAAAACACTTTAACAAAAATTATTATTTTTAAATATCTATTATTCGTGAAATTCTTTGTTGACATCTTTTATTTCATACAATTAATGATTTTCAATTTCAAATAGTTGAATTTGAGACTTTTATAATAAATTGATTTAACTTATTTAAGATTTTGAACAGTTGTCTATGAATTGATCAAGTTCAAATGAGGAGAGAAAAAAAAAGAGAGAGAGAAAAAGTAATTCTGTTTACTAATATATGCTCAGATTTATCTAAAAATGCTTGAAGATAACATGGCATTATCTAGTAAATGTTAGGTAAAATGTTTACCTTATAAAGGTGATTATTTATAACATAATTTGTAAATTTATTTCAAAAACAGTCCATTTTTGATACTGTATAGTTGCATTATTTAAATTACCGTTGTAGATCTAATTATTCTTTTTAATATCAACTAAATTTAAATACGTATAAACAGTGCACTTTATGAAAATTCTGGTACTTTAAAATCATCGGGGTTTCTTCTTTCAGCCTGAAAAGGCTTTCATATATGTTGTTATTGTTATTATTACTATTATTATTATTATCATCATCATTATCATTACACCTTAAACAACAAATTTATGTTTAGTTGTTATAACTGTCGTTTTTATGAGGCATATAATGCATTATTTCAAAAGAAATTTTCGGTTTAAAATAAAAATGGAACAAAAGTTGTTACTGTTATAAATATTTTATATTTTTAATGAATTCATTTGATAATATCCGCATCCATTGCAAAATAATAATAATAAAAACGGCACAATGAAACAAAAAATTAGTTAATAATATAAAATTGTCAAAGATAAAACTTCGCGTGTACGAAATGTCAATATATTGTTATGATAAATTCAGAAAAAATTGTGATTAAATCTGAAAGTAGATAAATATGGGTTTAAAGCATTATTGTAGTTTTATGAAGTACATATATGATAAATTTTGTATTTGTATGCTAAAACTGTAAGGGCATATTAAAATATTTTTATTACTTTCTCTTCTAAATTGTTTTTTCTTCTTACAACTATAAAGAAGAAACTAAGAACGGGGATATTTATCATTTTTTAGAATTTTTATCAAACATACCTGTGATAAGAGTTAAGAGTCAAACACTTGAAATCATTTCATTTCCTCCTTCGCTTTTTATTCCTTTTTTTTTTTTTTTATAAAGGACATTGACTGTTACAAAATATCACTGGCATATTTAATCTACCTTTTATCAAAGATAGTATATTTAATCTACCCTAAGCATATTTAATCTACCTTTTACACATCAAAGTTTTTGAATGAAGAAAATCTATATAATAGTTCTCTAATGTGGACCAGTTACGATTAAATTTTGTTGAAACGATACGATAGTGATGTAATTAATAAAATACGCGAGGACAAAAAATAATATTTATAATTGGACAATATTTAAGCTCACGGACTCAAGCTCAATTATCTAATGAGAAAAAATGATGAGATTTGTCTGATGACATTATTTTATGGAAAAATGTATTTTTAAAAATTGCTTCTTCAGAACCTTTGCTTTCGTTTTAAACCTAGCAATACTTTAAAGATTTCGTTGAATTGTTATCGAAAATTGGCTAAAAAATGCAATCATAAAAAAATGTAATCAAAATAGGAATTATTATTATTATTATTATTTTAAAGAAATATTATGCCAAAATAAATAAATAAAAAGTCATCGCCAACATAGCGACAAAAATTTAAAAGTAGTTATGGGGGTGTTCTATACTAAAACTATACTGCTTAGGCAGAAGTATGAAAAATGGGTCGTCAACCATGAATTTTATTTTGAAACTTTTCTTTGAATGATTTTAGTTTCACTATTGCACAATATTAATTTGGTTCTAATAATAATTTGCCTTCTGGTAAATTAAAATTTTAATTAGGTGATGAAATTGGTATAATATTTCTGAATTTAAAATTTTAAAAGTGAATAAGAGAAGAAATAAAGTGCTAAAATTTCGCACAGGTTTGCTAGTAATTTAATAATTTATTATAAAATAATAATAATAATAATAAAGGAAGAAAGAATTGAGTAAAAATATGAATACCTATTAACAAAATATTTTTATGAAAAGTAAGACAATATGTGGCGGCAAAACGTAGAGCTGCGAAAGAAAATTGAAGCTCACATTAAAATATACTAACTTAATTTCAGCGGGAATAATTGATGATAGATAGAGTTTACACTATAGAATTTTCATCAAACTTAAATGTGCTAAGATCTGGGTGTCAAAAACTTGAAGTGATTTTATTTATGATAATTATTTTACATTTATCCCGTTTCTTATAGGATAGTTACTGTTTGTTACATAACACCACTGACATATTTAATAAAAATATTTAATAAATGTTCTAGCTCTTATTACAGGACGTCGGGATTTTTGAATGAAGAAAATATTTAAATAATTTATCAGGGAAGGGGGAAAAAATAAAAGAAAGAAAGAAAGAAAAGAAAATATTCGGTAAAATAAGAATATCTAACAAAATATTTTCATTAAAAGTAACTCAACATGTGGCTGTTACGGAGGAAATTTCACATTAAAATATACTAATTTATGTTATTATTTCAATAATTGATAAAAAATAGAAATTCATTTACCCTGCAATTACATATAAAAGACATAAATTTATTTACAATGTTATCGCATATAAACTAACATAAAATTTTATTAAACGTAACTGAATTAAGAGTAGTTGTGAATTAAATGCTGGAAATAATTCTATTTATGATAGTTATTTGGATTTTATCACTTTTCATAAAAGCCACTGACCCTTAGAAAATATCACTGGCATAATTTAATAACTATTCCATTCCTTACCTTGGAGTTTTTGAATGAGTAAAATATTTAAATAATTCATCATAAAATGGAAAAGAAGGAATTGTGTAATAATATGAATAACCATTAACAAAAAATATAAATATATATATATATAATATTTTTAAGTAACACAGTATGTAAGGGCAAAAAACAGAGGTACGAAAAAAAGTTGAAGTTCACATTAAAATATAGCAACTTAATTGAAACAAGGTAATTGGTAAGAGAAAAAAGTTCATTTACATTGAGATGACATACAAATTAACACGGAATTGTATCAAACTTAGCTGTACTAAGAAATAGGCTAAGAAAATAGGCATGAAATACATGAAATCATTTTATTTCTGATTGTTTACTTTGCTTTTATCGTTTTTCTTAAAGGATATTTAGTGCTACAAAATATCACTAATTTACTTAATAATATTCTACCTTTTATTATATCACGTCAGAGTTTTTGAATAAAGATAATATTTAAATAATTTATTAGAAAACAAGTTGGGAAAAAAAATTATTAAAAATATGAATAACTAATAACAAAACTTTTTCGTTAAAATTAACTCTATATATGTCGACAATAGACAGAGTTCCGAAAGAAAACTGAAAACCACATTAAAATATACGAATTTACTTCAAGAAAAAACTATTCATAAGAAACAGAAATTCATTTAAATTGTGGTCACATGTAAATGAACACAGAATTGTTTCAAACTTGCAGTCGGCAGCAAAGTTATTGCACACACTTTTCATATATTTTTTTAGTTTGATCGCTAATTTTTATCATCAACTTACCTTTTTTATAAACTGCATAAGACCGAGATCATGACTCGACAAATATTTACTTAACAAAACAGTATTAGGTGCCCATCTTTTAAGAAGGAATTATTGCTTGTGCTTTAATAATTTTGCTTCCGACTGTATTATGGTAAGACGTGGGAGTCAAATGCTTGTAATAATTTTATGTGTGATAAGTTACCTTTGCTTTTAGCACATTTCTTAAGGGATTACATAGGTTTCAAAGGTTTAAAAAGTGTGTGTGTGTGTGTGGGGGGGGGGGGGGAAGCATGGAAAACAAAAGCATAACTCTTTTATTATTATTATTATTATTAAAAAATTTATGCATATAAAAGAGCAAGAATAAACAATATTATATAAAATTTTCATTAAAAAATTCGGAAAATTCAGCCGGTGGGACCTGATCTCGTACGAAAGATTTAAAAAGAAATAATTGCAAGATTAAAAAATAAAAATAAAAAAAAACTTTTTATATATCACGTTTTTAAATTTTCTGTTGAATCATATAAACTTGACAGTTCAGTGTATTAATAAATACTTAATTTTTTTTTTTTTTTTTTTGGATAAATTATCCCATCAACTTGAAAGAAAATGATCAAATGCGTAATAAAGAGAGCAATTTTAAGAACTTTTCAAGCATTTATTAATTGAATAAAAGTATTAAAATGATGCATTGTCATCGTGTTCTGAACTAATCTAAAAGTTTCTAGTCGGGAAGTTAGTCAAAAATGGATTCCAAGATTTGTACTGGGCAAACAAAAACAAACAAACAAGAAAGCGAGTTAATAAAAACATGGTAAAAAGGTAAGAAAAAAGGAAAAAGAAACTTGAATTTTGGCAAAGTTGTATGCAAAAACAATTCAATTTTTGGTACATTTCACCCTACGTACAGTCGGTAACAAAAGTCTCCGAACACTAGCAAAAATTCCTATGCAAAAAAGTACACTTAATACAGTTTTGTTAAATAAATCCTTGTCGAATCCTGTTCTTAGTCTAAAAACAGGATTCAACAAGGATTTATTTAACAAAACTGTATTAAGTGTACTTTTTTTTATATAGGAACTTTTGCTAGTGTTCGGAGACTTTTGTTACCGACTGTACATCTTTGTAAAATAGGTTGTAATCAATATAAAAGAAAAACCTCCGTTCAATCACTAGTCAATTCTATGTTGAAGACGTGTGCAAATTTCAATAAGATGCTTCAGTTTTTGAGAAATAGTGTCCACCGAATTCAAAAATAGTATTTTCAGAAAAAAAACAATTCAAGTTTTAAGTAGGAATAAAATGAATCTGGTGTGGAAAAATTTCCAAAGGATTTCACTCCTAAGACTTTTACTCCGATAGACTTGAAACTTTGGGAAAATATTCTAGACAAATTATAGTATTAGTATTAGATTTATTTCTTATTTTTTTATTTATTTTATTTTTTAATTTTAAAACATTTGTTATCATATAATCTTAAAGGTTATTGACTTAAAAAAAATACCACTGGCATATTTAACAATATTCTACCTCTTATCATAAACACGTCGTAGTTTTGAATGAAGAAAATATTAAAATAATTTATCAGGAAAGAATTCATTAAATATATGAATAGCTAATAACAAAATATTTTCATTAAAAGTAACTCAATATGTGGCGGCTACGTAGGAAAGTTCACATTAAAATATACTAATTTATTTCAAGCAAGAATAATTGATGGCAGATAGAAGTTCATTTGCATTGCGATCACATACATATAAATAAACAGCACTTGTAAAACAAAACTCCAGATTTGAATTACAGCGAATATCCGCATACCAAATGAAGGCCGAACAAACGTCGGTGAGTTTTGTCTGATGAAATAAAATTTTGAATGATTAGTTGCCTTTGGCTGAGTTTTATTCTTTTTAAAAATCTTTATTAAAGATAATTATGATATAACATGGTATCATAAAATTTACTTCTATATCATACTAATATAGTTATAAATTTTATATCACACAGGCGTTTTCTTATCATCTTGGATAATGTGTCAGTTTGGTGCATTTCGAACGAATGGAATTTGAGATATTGATTGGTTACAGTTGCAGGAAAACTGCAACACAGCGCAATGCATTTTAATAAGTAATAATTTATTGAGTTTGTACTAAGAGGCAGACTTTATGAAAATTTAAAGGAATTTTAATTATTATTCTTTAACAGAATTGTAATTATTATTATTATTATTATTACAGTGAAACTTGAATAATTCGAACTTGTTTAATTCGAAATTCTGGATAATTCGAGTTTTTTACTCGGTCCCTTGAATTTTGTATTAAAATAATGTTAAAAAATCGTGGATAATTCGAATTTTATTTTGGATAATTCGAATTTTTCATACGATTAACTTTAAAATCTTACAGTAAAAATTTTCCAACGATTTTTTCAGCTAAAATACATTATTTATTTTAATAGTCTTTCAAAATAAGGATAAGGAAATACAAGAAAAGCTCCTACGTAGTGCATCAGAAGATATAGTGCATATACATGAACCTCGAGGGTTTTTTGAATTGAAAGTCATGTCTGATGTAGAAGATTCTATTTTTATATCAACTGATAGGTTCAAATCATATGCTATGACACAAAGATTGTACTTGAAGAAGCAATAAAAAATATCTGACTATTTAAAAAAAAAAAAAAAAAAAAAAAAAATTGAATAATTAAGCTCGTAAAAAATATTGATTTAATGGGAGGGGGGGGGGAGGTGGATGTAGTAGTTTTCTTAGCTATAAAGTTTATATGTTAAATCTTTGATCGTAGAGTTTTAATTTTTTTAATTTATCTCTTCTTTTTGACAAAATAGCATGCTTGCCAACATCCTAATTAATATTCTGTAGTGTTGTTAGTCCCGCCCTTTTTTTCACACCAGTAAATTTTTAAAGTAATATTTTGCAAATGCAATTACAATTAAATAAGAAGAAAAATACTCTGAAAAGGTTACAGGTTTGAAAAAGAAGGCGGGGCTAACAATACTACGGAATTTTAATTAGTATGTTGACAAGTATGAAATAGTATATGTAATTCGAATTTTTGAATATTTCGAAATTTTCTCAGGTCCCTTCAACTTCGAATTATCCAAGTTCTACTGTATTATTATTATTATTATAATTGATTTCTTGAAAAATATATGTTACATAAATAATTTAGCTATTTAAGCGTGAAATGCATTTTCTATATAAATAAACGATTTAATAAATATGTTCATTTAAATTAATGCATTAAATTATATGTGTAGATGTTCATGGAAGTCACCACCAGAATTATAAAATAGTAAAATCAATAAACATACAAAATATCCATTGAATAAACTTGATATACCTAACTAAGCTAAAAATAATAATGACACTGTTACAAACTAAAAGGGTTTACTGCCCAAATCTAAAATTTAAATCTTTACACATTTTTTGTACATTAAATGTAACTTATATTACTAAAAAACATTTATTGTTAATGTATATTTATTGTTTTTTTTTTTTTTTTTTTTTTTGAGAAACTTATATTGCTGTTTTGAGTGATATTTTAACTTCATGTGCGGTAAATATTGAAATATTATTACGCATGATTATTCTTCTAATAAACATTTTATTCATAAATTTTTTTAGGTACTGCAACATGCAGTTTTGGCGACTGTTGCTGCTATCCCTGGTGCTTGTCGCTGCAGTTGGCGCAAAAAAGGTAAAATTTAAAAAACTTATGCCCCAATTATTTTACTTATTTATTTATTTTTGATTTATTTACACAGACCTGGAATAACTGAATGATTACACAAGGTCATTCCTAACTCTGTGAATTAATTTGGAGGGGAGGTAGAACTCTTAATTAGGAATCATAATCACATAAGAAAGTATAGTCAGAAATGACTATTTACATGATCTGATAACACAATGTCGTCAGGTTATTTTTCCTATTTTAAATAATAAACCCCGCCATTTTGGTGTTCCTCTAAAATATCGAATTGTCGAATTTAAACCATTTCAGTTTTTTTTTTTTTTTTTTTTTTTTTTTTTAAAGCTCTCGATGAAAAAAAAAAAAAAATGCCATTGGCTAGTATATATTTGCAGACTTCAAGAGGTAAAGCTTAAAGTTCAAGGGATTTACCTATGTTATTAAGATTCTTAACTGTATTCACTACCTCTCCAAGTTTATGCATAGACTTGTGAATCGCCCTGTATAATGTTAAATTGCGGCAACGGGCTAAATTTATGAATTCGGCTGGATTAGTTCCCTACGACAGCATTTTCCTAAATATTTTTAATATTGCTTTGAAACTGATGTATGATATTTAAATTAATTATAGTGTGAGATTCCAAATGGCATAAACTACACAAATGGTTTGAGTATAGGGGCTCATAAAATAATTCGGATACAGTATAGTCCATGAGATTTATTTCTTTAAAATCTCTTTTAAAATCTTTATATTATTAGCGAAATTAATTCACATGTAAAAAACTATGTTGTCTGTAAAATATGTTGTAAGTACATTACTGATTAGCTCTTAGAGTTATTAAATATTGCTCAGATACATTATGGAATATGAGTTGAAATTGCTCGAAGTACATTTTCTGTTGTGCTACGAAGTTTTTTTTTTTTTTTTTTTTTTAATTATCATTGAACATTCTTTAGTGCTATTACTAGTTCAGCATTATTATTTACATTTAAAACTGGATATTTATTTTTAAACGTTGAATAATAATAATAATAATCGTTGTTTTAAAACACAATTTCATTACTCTTTATTTGAATATGTATTGGCAATATCAAAGACTAAAAGAAAAGCTATGTTATATTTTTGACTCGAGAGTTCAAGTTTTATATTCGTGGAGGGGAAAAAATTAATATTTATATATATATTTTTTTCACTTATGATAGAATGTAAATTTTAATTATGTAGCATCGTTAATAGTATTTAAAAATGCTTATGAAAGAAAAAAAAAATATTTAGTCATGTCGTTTTTTTAGGACGGAAGCGAAATGTGACGTCACTGACCGTCTTTGGGGCCAAACAAATCCACATTGGACAAAAAAATCCAATGGACGATTAATATGGGAAATCTTTTGTTTGGCCCCAAAGACAGTCAGTGACTTCATCACTTTGCTTGCGTATTAGTTTCAATTTGGAGTTTTTGTAGACCAGTTTTGTGTAACACCAAAATAAATTAGAAATATCAGTCCTGTCGTTACAAATTCTGTGCCCAAACGAAAGAAGCAATTTTTCTGAATCCTGGAGTGCAAAGAGCTTTTCGACACAACAATTAGATTTTTTAAAATTAACTAAAGTATGAAATTTAGGTGGAAACACTTCATTTTAATTCATTTTAGTCAACGAGATATATAAAGTAGAGTGATAAATGGTAACCCTTGAGAAGGTCCAAGATGAATCATGTGACATGCTCTCTTTGCACCTGAGTATTCGGTGGTTCCCTTGGTAACAGCTTATTTTCAGTAAATTTCTATGGCAACGGTTTGGAGATTGTTCTTCGCATAGTCATAACCGCCAATTTTTTTGTTTACTTACGTAGTTTAATATTCTTTTGTTCTAAATCATTTTGATTTTGATTTTACTTCGTTTTTATTTCGAAAAAATGCTTAAAAATAGTTGAAAAATTATTATTTGTTGTTAAATTTAGCTCTTTAAAAGTTTGAATTTTCTTTTATAAACACTTTTAAACTTTGTTGGGAAACGATGAAACAAAAGGTATTTTATTATTTATTAAAATGTGAAATATGTGTAAAATTATTTTAAAAACAATTTATTTCGGTCATAGGACTGTCATGTTACCTAATAATAATGATAATTTGTCGAACTGATATTTTAAATGCCAAAGTAGCGATAAAGGGCCAAACACAGCAACCTATTGGAGCATGTCACGTGATTCATTTTGAGCCACGGAAAGCTAATCCTTCAACCATTGAATCAGCACTCTAATTTATATATCTCGTTGATTTTAGTCATTTTAAAAAGTACGTGGCCAGTTTTACGGTCAAAAAGTGAGATAAAAAATAAATTTAAATTAAAAATAAAAATTTTACAGATTGAAATTAATACCTCCGTACTAAACTAAATTCTGTCTTTGACAGATTTTTTTTTTTTTTTTTCCCTAAAAAGTTATTTTCTAATACTCTTGTTACTTCCATCTGTGTAATTTTTTTAAATTTAATAATTCTTTTTTTTCCTATATGGTACATATTTTATGTTGGTTTGATAATATTATTGGGTACTGATGGGGAATTTTTGCAAAATGCCTTCACAATAATCACCATAGAAACAATGTTTATTTATTTTTTTTTTCCCCTAATTATGGTAAAATAATACCAAAGTTATTTTTTGAATGAAATTAAAAGAGATTTTGTTGTATATTTTCCATATTCAGCAACTAAATTATATTCAATAGACTGAAAATTAAATTATTAGTATAGTTATTATTTTAATTTGTTTCAAAATCAATTATTTTTAAATCCCCATCATATTATAGGTATAGGGTACTTAAGTATTTGTAAAAAAAAAAAAAATTATCTCGGTTTTTTGGCTTTTTTATAAATTTTGAGGTGTGAAGAATTCGAAAATCATAAAATCGGTATGGTGCCCGTCTATAGGATGTCAGTTAGTGAGATCTATGTTATTTTGTTAGTTTGTGTACACGATATTTCAAGAACAAATGGTCGTAACGATGTCACTGGAAAGAACTCTATTAATTTGCAACTTTCTAATTCGCAAAAAGGTATCGCAAAATTATCGTAAAAGGGGAGAATAGGGCAAAATTTCGTTTAAACGTACATTGAAAAAAATGTTTTAATTGTAAAGATGTCAGATCGGGTTTTGAATATTAGTTATGATGATGACATAAACATCCTTAACACGTTGAGCGCCACTCGAATTCTTAAGGAAATACCCATCAGGCCACGCGCATTACGTAGAAGCGTGTTATGTTTACCGTGTTTCAATAAAATCCATTAAAATGCCTTAATGATATAATCCTGTAATAATAATAATAATAATAATAAAATTAAGTAAATTTTAAATAAAATTTCAGTAATTACTTAAAATATTTTTTCTAGTTTTATATCATACTTTTCTCTGTCAGCTACCGTTGGCCTAAACGGGAAGTTCAGTGTCAGCCACCGATGGCTGCTGACATGGCACTCAACGTGTTAACTATAAACATACTATTTTGAAAATTGCGTAAGTTATCCGAAATTTACAAATATTCTTAACATGGAAAAAAATATAAAAAATTCGCGTAAACATGTATTAAGAAATATTTTTATCGTCAAGATGTCAGACCAGCTTTTAAATATCAGTTATGTTGATAGCATGAACATTATTAACTATGAACATTCTACTTTGAAATTCAAGAAAGCTATTCGAAATATACAAACTTCTTTAACATGGCAGAAAAGGGCAAAATTTCGCATAAATATCCATTTTGAGGAACATTTTCATCGTAAAAATATCCGATCGCTTTAAAATATCATATATGACATTAGGAAGTACCATTAATTTTTTTTTATGAATATCATTGACTGTAAATTATATAATTTAAAAAATTCGTAAGTTATTCGAAATTTACAATTTTCTTAACATGGCAGAATAGAGGGCAAAATTTCGTCTAACGTCCATTTTGAGGGATATTGTCATCGTAACCATTACAGTGAAAATATTGTGGTGGCTATTGAATAAAAAAAAAAAAAAAATCCCTAAATGTAGCAATACTGATCAGAGGAAGGAAATTAAATAGCACCGGCAAAAGGTTAAGAAACGGTAGAAGAATGTAAAAGAAAATTAATTAATTTCAACGTTCCTTGTCCCCTTAACCATCCTAAACTTTTAACTTTTTGTATTTGTTATCTTATAAATCTTCTTTCTAATTTAGGTTCATAAGCGAAAACACGAAAAGAAGCATTTCATCAAGGAATCGATATCCGACAAAGAAATATTAGATTTCCTGAATGATGCTGAAACAGAAGAGAGCAAAAAGAAACACACGCTGGAAAATGAATTGCTGCTAGAAGAATTAGATCATGGAAAAGGAGGCTACGTCGAAGGTATAATTTATGGATTGATAAAATTTACAGTTATATTTTTGTAGGGTTTTTTTTTAAACTACCGTAATAATTATAAGTATTTGAATAAAGTATTTATACCTATTACTTAATAGTAATTAAGTCATTCTACGTTAACATTTATCACTGATATTCTTTATATCAAGAAATTGTTTTTGTTAGCATGCCAGAAGTTAAACACAAAAGAGCAAATATATATCTTTGACTTCTATGACCTAGATTTGTACCAAATCTACCAAATCTTCTAACCCTGACACATAATACAATTTGCATAAAGTTGTGCTAAGATTTATATTTTCATTTGGATCATTCACCAGGAGGCGCTGCTAGAGAGTGTTTTTCTATGATTTTCTTTATATTTCTTTCTTTTATCTATTTGTTGTTTTCTCTTGCCTATATATGATTTAAAGAAAGTTATTTTTTGGGGTGAAATTTCTGAAATTGAGAATTTATTATATTTACGCTTTTGAAATTGCTTCATGAAAATAAATCCAATGTTTTAGCGGTTTGTATGTTCGTGTGCGTGTTTGTGTAACTTTTATCTGCATAATACAACAACGACAAATATTATAAAGAAGTGCAAACTCAGTATTCTAAATATGTATCGTAAAAGGGCAATATTTTAAATTTTTCGTCTAAAATGGACGATTGGTTCGTATACAAGGACATACAAAAGTATTCAAAAACATTACGTCAATGGGCGAAATTGCAAGTGGGTACAATTTAAAATGTTTAGATTGCACTAAACAAGATAAAATTGATATATATTTTTATATACAGGTACACATGTTTCATATAGAGTATGGTATGATAAGTGTTTATCCTTCGTTTACGGGGACGCACAGAGGATTTCTGAAATATTAATGCTATCTTTAGAAAAAGTTCGAAGTGTATTTAAAAATGTAATTTTTTTTTTCTATGCTAAATTTAAGTACATTGTTTGATGCGCGTATAGTTTACACATAATTTACAGAGGTGCTCAAAATTAGTCGAATGAGTTTGAAAGAATATTTCTACTTTCAATCGAATGATGCCCCTCCACCCCCATCATTCCTATTTATTTATTTTATTTTATTTTATTTTTACTTTTTTATTTTCTTTTACCCATATGTAGGACAGAAAAATTGTTGTTTTCGGGTCGAAATTCAATTTTTGTTATATTTACGCGTTTTGAGTTGCCCTTAATCCGAAAATAAGGTTTTTAGCGGTTGGTCTGTGTGCGTCATTTCTCATCATATCTCAAGAACAGATAGTACCAGGAAGTCTAAACTCGGTATTCTGAATCTGTATTAAGGATGATACACAAAACTTTTCGTTGAGATCATGCTGACGGTTCGTGTACAGGGACATCCAAGAGAATTCAAATATGTTACGTCTATGAGTGAAACTTTTGGTAGGTACACTTTAGCATCTAACAGGCTGCACTGAACAAAATGAAATATACAAATACATGTATTTTTTATATGAAGAAAAGTATGTTTCGTGTAGAATATGGTATAAAAATTTTTCACAATTTGTTTACAAGGCTATCCAAAAGAACTAGATTATAATGCGACAGTACTTGAAAATTAATGGATGCGTATTTCAGGATGTGCCGTGTGTTATTAATGTAAGACTATACTTAAGTACACAGTGTGGTGGGTACATAATATATAAAAGATATACAAGGCTACCAAAATGTTTAAGCGAAAACATCTTTTTTCATTTAATGTAATTGGCGTATATTTTACCGTGTCCAGGAAAACGTCTTACGAATAATAATTAGTTTCGCATATCCATACGGTAGATAAAGATTTTTTTTTTTTTTTTTTTTTTTTTTTTTAAGTTTTTAGCGCTTGCTTTTGTATAATTACTCGTTTAGAGGTTCCTTAAAAAGTTTGATCAAGACTGATAAATTTTAAGGAGTGGTGTGAGTGAAAGTTACCTAAATAATTTTTATTAAACTTTTCAATTTAAAAACAGCCTTGAATTCTGTATAAATGCAGGTACTATAGTCAAATGGGGAGTTAAAAGGGGCGACATACCCCTCTCCCCTCACACGCATAATAATTTATCAGATAAAACTGTACCTAATTCTAGTCTGAATTTTTTTCAACGTAGATTTATATACAGCACTTGTTATCTTACCCCTTAATTTTCAATTTTTCTTTACCTTATTGAAATGCAGGAAAGACAGTGGCGTGAATGCTACACCAGGCAATTCAGAATTATTTTAATAAATATTCTTTTAAATTATTAAATGATCATTGAAATGCTTTTTACAATCAATAATATGATATTATATTTCACGATTTTACACAACAGTCGGACTGAAAATATATGTTTGCAAGTTTGCATTCCAATACATAGTTAATTTTTTAACATTCACTGTCAAAAAAATGTCCTGTTTGCTGCCAGAAATTTTCTGTAATTTAAAAAAATACGTTCTATCAACGGAAAAATTACGTTGATAGAACGTATTTTTCTGAATTACAGAAAATTTCTGGCAGCAAACTGCAGAAAACAGGACTTTTTTACTTTCCGAACATTATAGTGAGGAAAGTATTGTAATCAAAACATTTGTACACATATTATAGGTCACAGTTGCGCGAACTGTATAGATTTTGGTGAATTTAGCACTTACAGTTTTTTAAAGGGGCACAAAGAAAAATTCTTTATCATTATGGCCTATGGGGCTAAATTTTTAAAAGTGTGATAGCGTCTAAACGCCTTATTAATCTGAGAAAAAAAAATTGTACACATGTTAAAGGTCACACCTTTCACCAACTGTATAGATTTAGGTGAATTTAGCACTTACAGTTTTTTTGCAGGGACACAAAGAAATATTCTTTATCATTATGGCCTATGGAACCCAATTTTTAAAAGTGCGATAGCATCTAAACGCCTTATTCAATTGAGTTGAAAATTTATATGATGAATATTATAAATCACTGTTGCACTAAGTATAAGCATTTTCGTGAATCTAGCATTTATAGGTTTTTACAGGGACACAAAGAAAAATTCTTCATCATTATGATCTGTGGGCTCAAAGTTCAGTAGCGTTCAATAAAACGTCGTGTAATATACGGAGAAAAATACTCAAACACTCTATTATGGTTTTCTCTCTTTTGTTTGTTTAACAACTCCTCGTTTACTTTATCTACAAGACTGTTAATTACTCAATGTTCGGAAAGTCAAGTGGAGTCACTCTAGATTTTTTTTTTTGACAGTGTTGAGGTGATATAATTCTCGTTTTAGTACATTTTAAAATACCGCAGAGAAAACAACATTACACAAATTTGTCTTTTTCTGAGGCGGTCATGTGATTTTAAATTGTTTCTTCAATTCTGTTGGGCAAAAGAAAAATCTCATTTATATCTAATATACGCCATATTGATACTACTAGTTAAAAAATAAATAAATAAATAAATGTGACTGATGAAGGATAGTTGAATTTTAATATTAATAAATAAAAATTATACTCTAGAATATCTTAATCTTATATGTATATGTAATTTTTTAATAGATTTTTTACATAAATTTTGATAGTTTAAAAGAAGATTAGATATTCACGAATACCTGATATAAATGATAAAAATATTTATTTCATACTTTTGTTTCATTGCGTCTGTAGATCCCTGTCGGCACCACAAATGTGGACCAGGCAGAGAATGCGAAGTTAACGAGGACGGCAAAGCTGACTGCGTCTGTGTCAAAAAATGTCCTGAAGAAGTAGATTCCAGGCGAAAGGTAAGATGTTACAAGATTGAACCTGTGTAGTTAATCGTATTTCAGTTTTTTTTTTTTTTTTTTTTTTTTTTTTTTTTAATACACCGAAATGGTGCTGTTGTTGAATGACAATAAATATACATTGTATCATAAATTGCAAAAACACGCAACAAATTTATTTTTTTTAATTCGATATTATTAAGGGGCGTGGCCAATTATTTCTTGGAAGATCTTATTGCATTTTAATTGCAAAACCAAGTTTATGAAATGTTGCTGCTTTTATGTAACACTCGTGCCTACAGTGCTTGATGAAAAGTCATGCTTAATTATTTCGAATCAAAATAATTATTGTGTGTTATCAGCAGTTTATGATGTTTGTTTGCAAAGTTACCACTTTTTAATGAATCACTTTAAACAATACGCCAAAAAGCGTTATAAGCACCAAAATAATTTTGATAGAATTATAGACATATTTCAATAGCATTACACTGAGAGAGAGAAAAAAAAAAAATATATATATATATATATATACCGCCTTCCTCTAGAATGAATAAGGAGCCATTTTCTAAATCCTTTAACTTAGAAATATAGATTTCCGAACTATGCGCATAAGGCACGCCAATAAACTGAATGGATGATCGAGAATTTCTAGTTTACACGTTTCTAGATGGTGAAGCAATATTCTGAATATTCCGAATATTCTGAATCTTTTGTATTGCGGGAAATTCTCGCTTGATTTTCTAGAATTGGGTCATAAATCAAGATTATAGTTGCTGAAACCCGCCTCTTGTAGTCTTATTTATTTGCAGAGATTTTTAAATAACTGTGCCCTCGATAATACAGGCAAACGCTCTAGAATTCTAATAGGGGCTTCTAGAACTCCCTTTCCAAGGGAACTAGAATTTATAAGGATGACATGGAACTATTTTCTAGAGCCACAATTTAGATTCTAGATGTCAGTTACTGAATATTTTCTCAGTGTAGACAAGCAACCATTAGTGGGAAAAAAAAAAAAAAAAATGAAATGAATTTTTGTCTACAAATGTAAAGTAAAAACGAGTTGGAAGCATGATTGTACCGTCGATCAGTGAAATTGCCAGAGGTCATATTCTCGACCGTTTTTTCACGACACTCTCAGGAATGATAATTCATTGGTACCACTATCTTTATACAATAATCTGTACCCTGTATAATCAGGGCACGTTACTTTAAATATATCCAGAAATTTTCTGCATGAAATTAGTGGTGGCAAAAAAAGGCAGAAATTTATTATCTTTGAGAGTGTTCTGAAAAAAGGTCGGAGAGTATGACTCCTGAATTGCCTATTGTCGAATGCCTCCTAATTAGCACCTAATTCCCTACTTTTTAGATTTTGTTTAATGTGTTTTCCAAAACAGAGTGCTAAAAATGTACGAATATTTAAGTTAAAGGAAACAAGACAAATCAAGTTAAAGCTTAGAAATAAATGTTTTGTTATGACAATTTCAAAATTAGAATAAAAATGTCTTTGAAAGCAGTCCTTTCCTTAAATAATAAATTTCTATTAAATATAGCCATAAAGTTAGGAATATCATCATTCTGAGACTACCTGAATAGGAATTACGATTATCATTCAGATAGATTTTTTTCTTTTTCCTATTTTTACCAATATTTTAACCAATAAAAGTAGAATGCAGTCAGTTTTCCCGCGCTTAATATTGAAGATGATTCTAAAAGCTTGAAGAAGTGTCAAATTAACCGACAAGTTGGGATGTAGTAAACATCCAGTCATTCAGCGTTCCCTTGTCGCTTATTTCCTCTCAACCACAAGGATTACCACCCCTATTTGAACACTGACTCGTCGAGTCAGCACTTGCGCAGAGTCTTTCATGCACAGAGAAAAAATATATACCGCCTTCCACTAGAGTGAATAAATGGCCATTTTCTAAATCCTTTAACTAGAAATATAGATTTCCGAGCTATGTGCATAAGGCACGTCAATAAACTGAATGAATGATCGAGAATTTCTAGCTTACACTTTTCTAGATGGTGAAACAATATTCGGAATATTCTGAATCTTTTGTATTGCGGGAAATTCTCGCTTGATTTTCTAGAACTGGGTAATAAACCAAGATTGTAGTTGCTGAAACCAGCCTTTTGTAGTCTCATTTATTTGCAGAGATTTTTAAATAACTTTGCCCTCGAGAATATAGGCAAACTCTCTAGAATTCTAGAACTCGCTTTCCAAGGAAACTAGAATTTATAAGGATGACATGGAACTATTTTTTCTAGAGCCACAATTTAGATTCTAGATGTCAGTTACAGAATTTTTTCTCAGTGTGGTTGCAAGTAACGTGGTTGAAGAATAGTCTTGTAATCAAGCCAATAATTTTATTTTTACTAAAATAAAAATATGAATAGGAAAAAATGAAGGAAGGTATGCTCTTCCTGACTTGAGATGATCTTGAATAAGGCACGGTAAAAAAAATAAGTTTACCTGAATTAATTGTCATTTTATGCAGGGTGAGTTAACGAAAGTATAGCGTTTTCATCAGAAAAATAATGAATTTTATTTTTGATAGGTTTGCAGCAACCATAATGAGACCTGGGATAGTGACTGTGCTCTCTATCAAATGAGATGCTTATGTACAGAAGATATGGACGGCTGTGAATTAGACAAATACAAACATGTTCATATTGATTATTATGGACCATGCAAAGGTATATTTTTGTTCATTTATTTCAGTTTTATATTCTTGTTTAACTTTATAATATTTCGTTTTCCTTAATATACCAGTATCAGTATGCATATTTATGCCGCATATGATTGCAGTTTGCAATTATGCACAAAATACAGTTGAAAAATAAAAATTTTGTAAGGAAATACCATAAATTGCAAAATCACAGAATAATTGTTGCGTGTTGGGGTAATTAAGCACGATCTTTCATTAGACAACTAATGGAAGCAAGAAGTAAACCATTCAATACCAGTTTTCGGTGCATTCTACTAAAAATGCAGTCGTTAAGTCCTGTAAGCATTTCTGTAACAAGCATTAGCTGTGAAGCTGGATAGTTACCAATATAGAAAACCGCCTCACAAAGACATCATCATGTTATCCTGAATTATTTATTTCTATCCAATAGGATAAAATTTTTCTGCTAATATTATTTTGAGATAAAGATAAATATTTAACCCCCCCCCCCCCCCAAAAAAAAAATAATAATAATAAAAATAAAAATAAATAAATAAATAAAATAAAATAAATAAATAAATAAATAAAAAGGCAGCCATTTTTCAGCTCTTTAAAATCTATCCATTTACAATAATAAATGTTATTAAAACTTTAGTAACTATATAGATCTGAAAGCAACCACATCTATATGAGGAGACCAACCAATTAATAATTGTTAAATATATAGCTACACTCTGTAAAAGAAGAATATCCAAAAAATCACTTCATATAGAGTTATGAAAAATATGGTTAATTAAGAAAAATGTGTTTAATAATACTGTTTAATTCTGTTTTTATCACCCTCTTAAATCTGAAATTTCGTTATAGAAACCTTCTATAACACTTTTTATTAAAATCACACAATCAACTGTGGAAGAAAATCATATTTATTGAAATTTTTATTTTTCCGACTGAGTGAAAATAATGCCTGGACCGGGAGTCTAACTCCGGATCTTTGACTTACAAGGTCAAGGCTCTACCAATTGAGCTATCCAGGCCGACAACCGATCCACATTACTCACTCAGACAACCTTTTAGGCAGAAACAATCTGGTCTATCATTTAGATAGCTCAACAGAAATAAGCCGCATGTAATTTATAGCCGCTTATTTCTGTTGAGCTATCTAAATGATAGACCAGATTGTTTCTGCCTAAAAGGTTGTCTGAGTGAGTAATGTGGATCGGTTGTTGGCCTGGATAGCTCAATTGGTAGAGCCTTGACCTTGTAAGTCAAAGATCCGGAGTTCGACTCCCGGTCCAGGCATTATTTTCACTCAGTCGGAAAAATAAAAACTTCTATAACACTATTTTCCCAAAGAAAAAAAAAATGCATTACATAAAGCAGTAGAAATTTAAAAATTATTTTGTTTCAATAAAACGATTAGTCCTTGGCTTGGCTAGCTAATCTATCTTTTCTAGGAAGATTAAAAACCATGAAGAAGGATCGATAGACTCTCTTACCTTAAAGGTAATATATAGTGAAAACTGCGAACTACGTTTTCCCCCAAAAAAGTTTTTAATTTATTTTCTCTATCTTTCATTCTAAACATAAATTTTTATATATATATTTATTACCTTCGTCTGTAAATGTGATAACTTTATACAATATCTGCATTTTATAACCTTATTTCCCCCCAAAGAATTACATGACATTAAAGCATGGAAGAGTGGAAAATGATTTCAATTAAACAATTAAACCATGGCTAATCATTCTCTTCCAGAGAGATTAAAACAATGAAAGATCAGTGAACACTCTTAAAGACAATACGTAATGAACACTGTGAACTACAATTGTTAAAAATTTTGTACTAGGGTAAACCAAAACATATGGTACACGCTAGTTGCAATTCAGCAAGTTCAGCAAATCATATTAGAAGATTTCACCTTCTTAGAATTACAGTAATTACATCATCATGTTTTGGTTCAACCTAACATATTGCAACTACTATAGTACCATTAATAAAAAAAAAGCACCACAGAACTAACGTTTAAAAGTAATAATACAAAACTTTGAATAAACTTTTCCATTAACGAGTAAATATACAAAAACTTCAAAGAACTCAGAGAAGCATGGAGAGATGCATATTAGGATTAACCCGAAGATACAGAAAGCGAAACACTCAGATTAGGGAACAAACCGAAGTTACTGATGTTATTTCCAGAGTTAAGAAGTTAAAATGGAACTGGATCAGGCTTCTTGCGAAAAGAAATGATGACAGATGGACCACCAAAGCCTAATTTTGAATACCAAGAGATAAGAAAAGACCACTGTGTCGTTGGAGAGATGAAATTGTGAAGTTTGGAAGAGCAGAATGGAGAAGTATTGCAGAAAACTGGGCAGATTGAAATCACAAAGGAAATGCCTTTATCCTGCAGTAAAGGCTGAAATTGATGATGATGATGATGATATATATATAATAATTATTATGAACTACGTTATTCCGAACAAGTTTTAAAACATTTTTTTTCCTTTAACTTTTTTTCATAGTTCTTATTTCGATTATTTCCCCTATCTGTATTCAAATAAAATTAAGTCTTCGATTCATATTTAAAAATATATATAATCTTTTCATTTTCACAACAGAAATGGGTGAATGTACTAAGCAAGAGTTGGAAGACTTCCCTCGTCGCATGAGAGACTGGCTTTTCAACGTTATGCAAGAGCTGGCCCGACGCGAAGAGCTCCACGGAAGAGTCCTAGAACTCGAAAAGGAAGCTGAAAGCTCCAGAGACAGGAAATGGGTTAATGCCGTTATATGGAAATTCTGTGATCTTGATGTTCATCCTCACGACAGGTAATTTTATAAAGTGTAATTTTTATTTAGAAATATTATTTGATTAAGGTAAAGAGTAGTTAAATATGCAAATATCAACGAGATGCAAACAGATAATCAATAATATGTCAGGTTTTGTATATAGTTTTTGTATAATTTAGATGTGTCAGTAATCATACATTTTCAAGTACAGGAATTTAGACTGTACTTGAAAATAGGTAAGTACTGACACAGATAAATTATACAAAAACTATGTAAAGGAATACAAAATTGTTTTATTAAAAATTCAGAATTGCTAAAAAATATACTAAAAACTACGAAGAGAATTACATGTTTTGATCTTTCTTGGCCTGTTATCAAAATTCCCATTAGCCCACAGTGACCGAGCGGTTGTGCGCTCAAAGTTGGTTGATGGGAAGTGCCGGGTTCGATCCCAGGCCGCGCTCGACCTAGCCGTCCAGAGTTTTCCGTGGTTTTCTCCAAAACTCTTGTAAATACGGGCTAGGACCCCTTAGAAACTCCCCCACGGAGGGCATTTCCTCTATAGGTTTAGGGCCCTTGCATAGTCAATCGGCCTTAAATCCTACAACTAACCAACCAAAATTCACAATAAAGATTTCCCTGTTTGCGTATTTGTAAATTCTTAGATTCTGTAATGGAGCAAAATTTTTCATTATGCAAAATTGAAAATGGTAAACCGCAAATGTTAACGACGCTTTTTTTCTTGTCTAAAAAAAAAAAAAAAAAATAGCATCCTGGTCCTTAAAAAGAAGAAATAAAAATAATTTTATTTATTTATTAATTATTTTTTAGTGAATATGTTCATATTCAAGTAAAGCTGATTATTATATTTTACATTTCAGGCATGTTTCAAGACACGAACTGTTTCCCTTAAGAGCTCCACTCATGGCTATGGAACATTGCATTGCTCCATTCTTAGACGGATGTGATGCCAATGATGATCATAAAATTACATTGAAAGAATGGGGACATTGCTTAGGACTTGAAGACGGTAAGGATTCATTTATTTGTGTGGGGAAAAATAAATTTAGTAAATTAATAAATTGATTAAAGAGCATTTTCCTCAGATCAGAGGGAAAGGAATACTTATTAAAAACATTAAGGCTCTTAAGGCTAAGCCCTTTAAAGCGTTATTGCCTTCAAATCCCATGTTAAACTGTTGGAAATCAGTCCCCATTATTACTTGTTACATAATCCATACTTTTAAATTCCGTTTTCACATTAGGAAAATCCGCAACTGTTAAATTAGTCCTTGTTTTCCAGCCCTATCTAATTTTATGATATCTTCGTTGCTTTGAATTATAAGGCTATGTTATTTAAAATTCAAGTTTTTCGAATTATGCTTTTTGAATAATTCCATTTACTGAACACGTCGTCTTTTACCTCAGTGAGCAATTAAAAATAAATGAATAGTTTATTTCGTTAAATAAACTTAGGCTTCTAATTTTCAATCTCTGAAAAAAATATTTAAATTTATTTTTAAAAAATTGCTCACTAAGATAAAAGGTGACATGTTAAGAGTAAAAAAAAAAAAAAAAAAAAGAATTAGAAAAACTCTATTTTTTAATGAGAAATCCCTAAAATAAAATTGCACAAAAATTGCATAGGATTGCACCAGTAAGTAGGAAGAAAGAATGAATATGACTTATGTGCAGTATTTAAGATCTTTATTTATATGTATTAAGGCTCTTTTCTACTTCTTATGATTTCTTCACCTCCGGTAGCCAAAGCCCATGTTATTCTGTGGAGAAATTTTTTAACAGAATACTCATTGCCTAATTTATTGTTTTTGATTCTGTTTTTATTTTCAGAAAGTTCACAACTACTACTAAATATGTTTTTAACAAGTACAAAACTTTGAATAAACCCATAAAATGCAATAAACTCGCAATAATTGTTTCGGGTCGAAAAAACACACGACCCTTCGTCAGGCGACCAAAGTAGGCGCGAGTGCTGTGCTGCAATCATAGCGGCAACTTGTTGCGAGTTTATTTCATTTCATGGTGTTTATTCAAAGTTTTGTACGTATTACTTTAAAACGCCAGTTCTGTGCCCTGTGGTGCTTTCTTATTAAATACGTTTTTGTTTCTTTTTGGAGCTATAAAGGGCGAAAAATGGACTTAGTTCATGTTTCGCATTTATTTATTTATTATTATTATTATTATTGTTGTTGTCTTCAAAATAAAAAATATTAAGAAATTTTAAAAATCTATTTTTGTATAAAAAAAACAAATGTAGTAATTGTGAATTTTTTGAATGCGAAAATGGAATTAAAAATAAAATAAAATAAAATAGGCAATAAGTAATTTCTAAAATTACAGTTTTTCTGACAATTGCATTTTGTTTTTAACACTGGACTCAATGCTAAAGTGTGTGTGGAGGACAACATAATAAAATCTGGTCGAAAATTTGCTTTTTAAACGATAAAATTTGCGGTTGTAGAAGGTGAAAAGGAAAATATCCAATTACGGCTTTTTTATTTATTTTTTTTTTCGTCGCTTAGTGTATATACTTATTTTTATACGTATTAGTACGGAGGACTATTAGTCTCAATCTACGGATAAAACGTTGTCGCCACTTTTACGATGGTTGGACATTTATCGAAAATATAATTGAATAATTTGAAAGCGATGTTATAATTTAAAATAATAATAATAGTACTCCGTACTAAACTAAATTCTGCTTTTGCTAGAATTTCATCATTTTTTTTTTTTTTTAAGAAAAAGAAAAGAAAATTAATAATAATCAATATTATTTTAGGTTTATTTTACCTTTTTTGGTCAAAAATACATAATTTATTTTAATTTTTAATTGTTGCCAAAAACGTTTACGAGTTGATTCAAAATTTTTTTTGAAATGAAAAGAAATTCACGCGTAAATATTAAAATTGATATAAAACTTTGTGAAAAAGTAAACTTGCAGAGTAAAATTGACGTCATTATAACTGTAAAGTTTTTTTTTTTTTTTAAATACTTATACTGTACTTATTTTTCTTTATTTTTTTCTTTTTCAGATGAGATTGAAGATAAATGCAGCACATTACATCATAGAGGATAAATTATACATTTGAATAGAGTCATTCAGACGAGTTGTACATAACTGCCATTATTCTTACGGATATATATCAACACAATTTGTAGGAATGAAGTGACAATGTATTTTTTTACTGTTTAGTCTACGTTTCTTAGGTTATTATTTTACTGCTGTCTTTCTATGAACTGTGCAGCTATTAATACTGCTTTTTATGATTTACACATCAAATGAATAACTTAATCTATTTTTGTTACAAATGGCCAAAAAGGCGTAGCCTTGATCATCCTTTGCCATTCTATTTGTGTAAGAACTTTTTTGAATAAACATTTTAATTTAATATAGAATGTACTTTCATTTAGAAACGTTGTTACACCATTCAACAGTTTAGAATTTATAAACTTGTTAATAATAAACTCGGGAAGCAGCAAGCACTGTCGAGGATTTCAAAGCTCCGAGCCCACTGGTATAATGGTGGAATTATTTTTGAACTTTTCACTGCATTTTTAAATTTATCTTCCGATTTTTTCCCCTATGCAAACATGAAGTAGTCGATCATCGACAAAACACAACTAGTATGTTGTGGCCACCACATGACTTTCTTCTATATTTTCCTATACAAATTCACTCAGTAAAAATAATTTATTAAAATTATTATTTTAAAAAATTATCTTCCATGATAATGCAGACGATTTCCATATTAGAGAAGTAGTATAACACTAAATAAAAAAAAGTCAATTGTACTGTCAATATTACATTTAAAAAAAATAAAAATTATACAGACACGACATTATTTCATTATTTAAAACATGAGAATCTGACATTGACAGATTTTAATTTAGTGCCAGAGACCTACTGCTAAACTTGTTAATATCGACAAATTCTTCTTTAGTTAATTCGTGACGATCTAAATTCCATGATAAAGTTTTCATTAAATCAAACCAATGTGTTTCAGCTGCAGATACTGTAACAAATAACGTTGGAAGTCCAAACTGTCTTATAGCCGCAAAACAACGTTTTTTCTCTTTTTCCCAATGAGGGGGAGGTGTGCCTTGGGGGGGACTCATGTCAAAGGTGTGCCTTGGGGGGGACTCATGTCAAAGTTGTACCTTGGGGGGACTCATGTCAAAGTTGGGCTTTGGGGGGGACTCATGTCAAAGTTGGGCCTTGGGGGGGACTCATGTCAAAGTTGGGCCTGGGGGGGACACATGTCAAAGTTGGGCCTTGGGGGGGACTCATGTCAAAGTTGGGCCTTGGGGGGACTTCATTCAATAAATCCCCATTCAATAAACCGACTGAAATAGGCCCTTAGCACTATTAAGAGTGACGTATAAAAATTCGACAACGCTGTACCGACTGAAATAGGGTACCTTGGGGGGGACTCATGTCAAAGTTGTGCCTGGGGGGGACTTCATTCAATAAATCCCCATTCAATAAACCGACTGAAATAGGCCCTTAGCACTATTAAGAGTGACGTATAAAAATTCGACAACGCTGTACCGACTGAAATAGGGGTACCTTGGGGGGGACTCATGTCAAAGTTGGGCCTGGGGGGGGACTCATGTCAAAGTTGGGCCTGGGGGGGGACTCATGTCAAAGTTGTGCCTTGGGGGGACTTCATTCAATAAATCCCCATTCAATAAACCGACTGAAATAGGCCCTTAGCACTATTAAGAGTGACGTATAAAAATTCGACAACGCTGTACCGACTGAAATAGGGGTACCTTGGGGGGGACTCATGTCAAAGTTGGGCCTGGGGGGGACTCATGTCAAAGTTGTGCCTTGGGGGGACTTCATTCAATAAATCCCCATTCAATAAACCGACTGAAATAGGCCCTTAGCACTATTAAGAGTGACGTATAAAAATTCGACAACTGTACCGACTGAAATAGGCCTGTAGCACTAAAAAAAAAAAAAAAAAAACAAAAAAAAACGATAACTTTATTTTAAATTATCGCAGATCAATGGTTTAACCATTCGTTTTAAAGGTATTGACGAGCTCTTTTGAAAGATACCCATCATGAAAATTTACTCCCCTCGAGGGGGGACTTCCCCCCCTCCAGGGGAGGGGGTGGCGAGGCTCTTACACATACAAAAAATGTTTCCCAGTTGACTATCTCTAGTATAAATAATTCTTGTAAATTTCATAATGATTACTAAAAAATAATTCTCTTTATGCACATTTATACAAAATTTTGTCCTATATCGCCACGTTAAAAATTTATAAAAAGCGGGATGGCAACGCAACGTGTAAGACAATTTTTACCAAAAGTTGATAGGCACTAATTTATGTCAAGGTGCAACTACATACCAATTTGTATGAAATTCTGTGCAGTAGTTCCTGAGATACAGTTGCCACAAAATTTTGTCACACACACAGACAGATAGACAGACATTTTCTAAAAATGGTCAAATCGTGTTCTACAGCTCACAAAACGTGTAAATATATCAAAAAACCGAGGTCGAAAATTTTTACGAATCCAATAATTTCTTCTATTGAATATAGAAGAAAGTAACAATTGATTGTGATTAGAGTTGTAGTATACAACGCAACATTTTCAATATATTGTTATTATTATTTTACTTCTAATCACATTAAAAACTGCATGTTAAAAGCTGCATGTTGAAGCTTCTGTTTTATAATGTTCAGAAATCATAAAACATACCTATTAAACTGAGAGTGGATTTCTGATTGTTTTTGCCAAAAAATAAAGGTTTATAACTAACATAACACTGAAATTGAAAAAAAGTGTTACAGCAATCTCAAATGTTTATTTAGAAACAATAATTAGAAATTCATTTACAATTTAATATTTAAGGTACGTCTTGTGATTTCTAAGCATTATGAGAAAGTAATTTTAATATGCAGTTTTTAATATGATTATAAATAAAATGATTGCCTTCACTTTTTGAAGCATAGCGGGGTGGTACATATTATATATACCACTTATTTTTTTTTATAAGATTCTCTTTGATTCCCCCCCCCCCCCACCTACAAAATTTTGCTTTTAAAATTAAGCTGTAAAAGATCATTTATTTCTTTTGTTCTAACCTTGATTGTAATTTCTGGTGGCAAACTGATTTTTTTTTAATGGGTAATATAAATTTAGTGTTGTGAAGTAAATGTGATATGAAAAATCTCACACATTAATTTTACTAATTGCATTAGCAAATTAAATAGGAAAATCATTATTAGTAATTTACAAATCTTTTAAAATAAAGAAAAAGAAAAGAAAATGTGTATTGCTACTTAAAAGGAAAACATAAAGTATTAGCTCATTTATATTATTCAGAGCTATTAAATAATAAATCAAAATCGTTCATCTTCTTTGACTTATAAAGAATAATTTTTAAACACTATTTGGTTACGTATCTATCTTCTAGGTCATTTAAATCCCGATTCATAATATAATAAATAATAATACCTAATCTGCTTTCTTTTGTAAAAATAATCTTGAATAATGATAATTACACATCTCTCTTCAAAGTAATTCAAATCAAATAAAAAGATATCCGTTGGTAAATGTTTCCTTTAGAGAGTCATGAATATTCATTGATTTATTTTAAACACCTTTAATACATTTTGACTGACATTGATTGAAAAAGTTGTAATGTATATTATCAAAGGTGCAGAGTGAAATATATAAGATTATAACGGAAATCTATAAATTATAACGGCTTCTCATCAGAATTAGTTGGCAGCTTTGGTCCCCAACTCAGTTTTTAAAAAGAAGCATTAAATTCTCCCCAAGGACGAAAGCGGAATAGGTATGGCGAGTTTTTTAATTATTGTTCAGCGATTTTTGTATTTTTATATTAGTATTTCGGCCAAACCAGTGATGCCAGATTGGAGATTTTGTCCCCATTTTGGGGATTTTTTGGGCCTCTGAGGACTTTTGGGGGGACTGTATATATTGGGGGAATTGTGTGGGGATTTCTGAAATTTTTGGGGAGAAACCTGGGGAAATTTTCAACTTTTTTGTCTCAAATTGGTCTACCTGATTAGTTTACGTTCACTTTTGTGAACTGTAGGGATTTGTCCTTACGTGTGCGGATTTTTAGCAGTTTTCTTTAGCATGTAGGGACTTTTTTGAGGTGCCATTCCTCTTTAGGACATCCTCAGAATATCCTGAGGATGAAAAGACATCCTACGAACATTCTCAGTGCACTTTGTTACACACATACGGAATTTAGTATAAATACAATTGATTAGAGGGCCTAATAATACATCTTCACGAACACCCTAGGGAGAGCTGATGAAACTAAACTCAGTACTTCACGCAGATAAAAAATTTTTTCGATAATTAATATGTACAAAAAGTTAAATAATTAGTGTAAAATTGATTAATTAAAAGTTAATTATCAATTGTAAAATTAATTAAAAGTTAATTAACTAGCCTCTATTCATACTAGTGATACATTAGTTATTAATAAAATTAATAACTAATGTGTATGAAAGTTATTCTTGTATTTGGGGATTTTTTTCAAAAATGAGCTTCATTTGGGGGAAAATTTGGGCTTAAATTTGCTAACTATTTCGATTTTTTTATTTTTTATTTACTTTTTTGGTAGAAATTGAGTTGGGGATTTTTTTTAGAAAACCCCCTGATTTGGGGAAATTTGAAAGCCTGTTTGGGGAAATTGACTGTCAACCATTTGGCAACACTGGGCCAAACATTTAAGGCCACTTTTCGGTTCGCTGCGATGCTAATAAGACCTCGGTGGTAGGTCGCTCTATTTTTACATTGCAGTGATGAACTCCCCGTGCTCTCTGTACTTTATATTGGAACTTAAGAAATTGCTATGTGTAAGATTAATTAGTTTGCTTTATGAAAATTACATCTTTAGGCATTCTTACTAATAAAACGTCAATTCAATGAATCCTCATAGTTCTCTGTTTTCTTGAGTTATGTGTATTTTACTGCAAGAGATAATTTTGAAGAACTTATGTATTACGGCCAAATACTCTACGCAATATCTACACAATATCGATGCAAATGAACAATGCAATATTTATAATTAAATTTTAATATATTTGAAATATTTTTATTACCATCGCAATTATTTATAAATAATGTGCTATGGCTTATTAACATTATTTTACTGGACATCTTTAATGTAGTTAAATAAAAATACATCACTTGAATTAGTTAATAAAATTTAAATATTAAAAAAAGTTCAATTTTATTTGCAGTAGCAAGACTTAAATTTAGTAATCCTATCTAACAGAATAACATTAAAAATATTAAATTTTTTAACTGTACTGCTGACAAATAATAATAATAATAATAATAATAAATAAATAAATAAATAAAACTATAAATGATATATGATGATTGTTTTTGGAATGTAATGGAATATTTTCTTCTAATGTATATTTAAATTTCGGGGTAACTGGAATAAATGTGGGCGGAAAGTAACTCCCTACTGAAAATATTTTTTTCCCCTCTAAACGAATGTAGGTATGAAGGCAATTTTGTGTACACATTAGTTTATTGTGTGGCATGACAATTACAAAAGTTACAATTCAATGTGTGCCCCAGTATTTTCTATACACTGTCTTAAACGGACAGGTACGTTTGCTACGGCCTTCCGCAAGAACTCATCAGGAACACCACTTATGACCTCGCAAATTTTGTTCTCAAGGTCACCGAGAGTTTGAGGTTTGCTGCGGTACACTTCTTCCTTAGCCCATCCCCATAAAAATTAATCGTATGAGGTGAGGTCTGGACTACGCGCAGGCCATTCTGTGGAGCCTCGGCGGCCTATGCAACGTCCAGTGAATCACTCATCAAGCCACTGCCATATATTAGACATATGAAAAAGAAAAAAATATTACAAAGAATACCACACTACAGTCTGCAAAACAAGGTAACTTTCATCGCAATCTACACATAACATCAATAGCTATTCGAAATTCAAAATAGGGAGTTACTTTCCGCCCACCCTGTATATGTAGATATAAGATTGAACGTGTGGTGGGAGAGCAGGCAAAAAATCCATTTGATCGCTGAAAATTTTAAAGGAAACTAATCGGAAAGCAGATTCTTTGGGGTGGGGGGGGGACTACATACTGGTATTTTGACAGTAATTTTTGTTAACTTACACAAATTTAAGTTAATCTCGTTAAATTAAAAATTTACTTTCCAATAATTTAATATTCGTTGTATAAAACTAAGTAGATATTTCTTATTTCATTTCATTTCATCTTTAATAATAATTAAATATAAATATTAGTTCTTGGCATCTTTATTAACCTATTATTCTCCCCCACTCTCCTATCATTTTTTATTCTTTGCGAACATAATACCTCAATCGTCCTTAATTATAAGTTTTTTCTGCAATACACATGAAATTTTTATTCAAAGCGAGTTAAATTATATTATCAATTTGAAAATGATAAAGCATACTAGATTTCTTTCTTTTGATACTGAATATATATTACTTGTTAATTTAATTCATAGCAGAGCAATTGCAATCGGGATTAAAAAAAAAAAAAAAAGTGAAATATTTACCAGATAAATCATAAATGTGAAATGTGGGCTTTTTCTTTTTATTATTATTTATTTATAGCAAGACTTTTTTCAATAGGACTTTTATTATCCCTTTAGCACTTATATTATTCGCACTTGTTTTTGTTTTTATATAAAATTTTTGAAGTTCTTTAGCGCGGCTGCATTGAATAGACAAAATACTTACAAGGGAAGGTCACCAACTGTTCAAAAGGTATTTATACATGCTTTATATCTTTTTAAGGTCTAACTGAGCTCGTGAGATTTTCTCAATTAAATTTTGTAAATTACAGACTCTGAAATTGCAAAGTTTTTATCATCAATCGTCAATTTTGAAATGGATTCTCGTGTTAAATACGACATATTGTGAGAGATTGGGGAAAAACAAGATACATTTTAAAATTTAAACAATAAAAGATACTGATTTTACAACAGGAAAGCCACTTTGTGCGATGCATACAAAAAGAAATCATTAACGCAATCAGCTTGAAACTGATTTAAAACCAAAGTATGAGTTTTGATTATTGTTTTGTGTGAGGGAATATTATTTAAAAAAAAAAAATTAATACGTTATCATAGCAATAGGGAGGAAAAAGTGGAAAAATAAATTTCTCATTCTTTAAATTAATGATTATATTACTACCTACAATATCATATTTATAATGAAAATAAATGCAAAGTAATAGCTTTATTTGTTGCTATGAAAATTACAAGTGCTTTGTTTTATTTTTATTGCCTTTTTCTTTTTGATATAGATTTCTATTTATCTACAAAATAATTATTAAACAGTAAAATACTTTACTATTAATGTATATAGTGGTATTTAGAATGAGAATCGAATACAAAACTGATTATAAAGGCAGAAACTCTTCAAAGTACATAACTGAAGGGTCTGTAATTTACGCACTTTGAGAAAAACTCACGCTTGGAAGCGCATTTGCCAATAAGATACATATTTTCGTTATCAGCTCAGTTAGATCTTTAACACTAAACCTACCACCACGGGTCAAATGACCCATTTTAAACTTTTCGTCAGAATTTCTTGCAAATAACATTATCACATCGTTCATGTTTCATGTACCAAATTGTGCTAAATAATATATTTTTGCTATACATAGTAATATATATAACATTTTAAAGACGGGTCACTTGACCCGCTGTGGTAGGAATAGGTATACATGAAGTATTGGTAGGTTTAGTGTTAAGATGGTATATTTAACCTGTATAAATACCTTTTGAACAGTTGGTAACCGTCCCTTGTTAGTCTGTTCATTCGCAATATTGCCCCAGTTCATTTTACTAAGTGATCACTCTGCTTCTGCTATAGTCAGAAGAGTAAAAAATAGCCAAAGAGCAGTTCAAACGTTCAGAAATAAATTGAGTAACTTCAGATGTTTTAATTTATTCAAGAACTGTGGTAGATTTAATCATTGCTTACTCAAACTGGGATTGTGGATTGACTGCAAATATTTTAGTTCGTCAATTATTGATATATTTATATTCTCGGGATATGTTTTAAGCAAATTTACACATGTTTCAGTGATGGATGGAATCATTTTTCCTTTCAGCATATATTCCCATAAAGACTGAAATATTCTATTTAGGTTATGCATACTCTCAATCGTTAGGAAAGTTTTAAAACTGAACAATCTATGATAATTTAAAAACAATTTACTTTAAAATCTTGCTCTGGTTGAGACGCTGTCAAAACGTTTAAAAATCTGAATATTCTTTTCCTATTTTCATTATACTCTTTTTATTTTTCTAAGTCTCTTCTTAGAAAATTCTAAATCGATAGAAGTATCAGATGCCATAACATCGGCTATATTTTCAACTTTAGTCAAAGAAATATCCAACTGATTTTTTATCTTTTTTTTTTTTTTTTAAATATTTGATTAAACTCTTGATGCTTTTGATATTCACAACAAGTGATGAATTTTTATATTGCAAAATTTTGTTTTCAACATCCTTTTGTTTTTAGACCATTTAACCAAATAATAGCCATGTGGATACGGATAAATCTTGAAAGATAATGATTTCTACCCATCAGTTCGAATTTACTTTCTGTTATTTAAATCTTTGCAATCCTTATAATGTGTATGAAGAACTTTGTGGAGTCCTGTAATTCAAAAAATTACTCTAATAATTATCCTTTATTCTACGAGATAATATATATATGTATTTGAATAATGTATATAAATTTTATTATGTTGTATGCAGTATAAAGTCATCAAAGTGTGCGTAAAACAAAAACATCTTATAGACCATGCTTCATTGGAAATCTTTTGTAAGTTCCTGTATACAAATTAGTTGCATATATCATTTTCAACCGAGAACATTCAATAGTTAACTTAAATAACATATCTTAGTTTCGAGACATTTTTAAAATATTAATGAAAACTGGAGTGTGAACACACTGACGGAAATCATAATTACTCTTAAACATTGTTAGACAGAAATGCAATTCCTACAATTTCCAATAATATCCCCTAAAAATCTTAATATTTTCTGGGGACCTGTAAATTTTAATGCTGATAATACCATTTTCTGCAGAAAACATGTTTTTGTGCATAGGAATCAATAATACATTTCAATTTCATTATGTATTGTGTAATACAAAGATAATAAAATACAGTTTATAGAAATAACTCTCACAGAATGCAATGAATTGGCATTCTTTTTGGTATCCTTTTACAGAAACCACTGGAGGAACTTACACTATTTTCAATTGGGAACATACATAGCGAACTTGAATAACATATATTAGTTTGAAGAAATCAGATATATGAATATTTACGAAAGTTAAAACGCGGTCAGACAGATAGACAAACCGATGTCATAAATACTTTTCAACTTTCTTCGAAAGTATAAAAAATTGCGTGGATGTTGTCTGTCTGCCTGTATCACAGTGTGTGTGTATATCCAAAAATTTGCAGACCTATATCTCACGAACCAATTGACGAAATTTAACCAAACTTGATATTTAGTTGGACCTTCACTTAAATTGGTGTTGATTACATTTAAGGAAGAAATGCTGAACAGGTGGCGCTGTCGTCCCACTTTTTCATAATTTATATTATGTTTAGCATAGGACAAAATTTCGTATAAATGTACATGATGAGAAATATTTTTTTAACTTTTCAGTGGAAAATAAATGAATTAATAAATATGATAATAATAATCAGAAAAAAATGTATCTGTAAGGGCATCACTCCCCCCCGCAACCCTTGGAAGATTCAAATTCTTTTATATGGGTATATTTCAAAAGAACTCAACAATACCTTTAAAACAAATGGTTGAATTTTACATCAGTGATAATTTAAAACAAATCTATCGACATTTTTCATTATACTACAAAATATGTATATATTCAGATGGCGGCACGAAATTGATTTCATTTGGAAATTTAGTGTTATACCCTTTCTGAGTTTAAAATCGTCTGCATTCATCATGAAAAATAATTTTAATAAATAATTTGTACTGCGTGTTGTAAAGGATGATGGGAAAAAGAGTCAATTTGACTGAAACGCAGCCTTAAGACTTAAATGCAACCTGTCATCAAGAGAAAAACATGCATTGCAATATGTTGCTGCTTTCGTGTTCAAATTGTGATATCTCCTTTTCGTCCGATAAAAGGTGGTGTATAATTATTTCGACCGAAACAATTACTGTGTGCTTTTGCAATTTATGATCGTCTACATTTTAGTCTTCATCATTCAATACCAGTTTTTCAATGCATGTTACTACAGAAAAACTTTTCAGTGTGTCTTCCTCTTTCTGATAAAAAATTACGATAAATAAATAGAGTGAATTTAATTAAACATATCCTATAAACAACACTTTGCAGTTAAAATAGGCGGGAGGAATGCCACCATATTTGGAAGGTGGACAGTATTTGAGATGCACTCAAGAAAATAAAAAAATAAAAATAAAGTTCAAAAATTGTCCACTAGAGAGCGTTTTGTATGAAAAAGATGACAAATTAAACAAATAGAATTGCCCACACAGGATAAAAAACTAATTAATAACTGTTCATATTGTCTGCGCGGTCCGCATGAATCATTTCCTTTGTTATATTCTTAATTTTTCCATATGCAGCACCTAATGCATATCCTTGAACTCGTGAATCGTTCGCAAACCAAATTTGATGGTGATCCACTCCCTCGCTTTTATTTAAGGATAATAATTATAACAGAAGCTTGATTACAATTACTATGTATTATATTATGTATTATTATATTACTATGCTTTTTTAGATGTTGTTGGTGTAATTCATCTTAAATTACAAATTTCTAGTAAAGTGCTTATATTTCTACTTAGAAATAAAACATTTAATTGATATAAAGTCCAAGCCATACAAGTGGTCGAGTGGTTCTATTCTTGAATCTGATAGACGGGAAATGCTCGGTTCGATTCCAGGTTGAGCTCGTTAACCATGCCGTTCGGAGTTTTTCGTAGTTTTCTCCGAAAGTTACATAAATACGAGCTAGCACCCTCTAGAATGACACACCCGAAGGGCATACCACACAAGCCTAAGTTCCATTTGTAATATAGCAGCATCATCACTACAATACCGTGGCAGTCCAATACAGAACACAATTTTTTTTTCAACCTATAAAACTATACAAATCTGTTACTCCAAACCAGTCCGTCGAGCTATTTCAGATAAATTTAAAGATTTTGTAACGTTGCTTTTATAAAATCGTAGTATAGTTTTTTTTTTTTTTTTAAATCTGTTACCTGTAGATTGTACGCTTTAAATTCCTGTCTGGGGCCTGGGCAGCTGTACATTGCATCATCAATCGTCTTTTGAAAGACAGATCTGATAAAAAAGACAAATAAAAACACAAAGTGCTTTAATGATAATGTACGGGTAAAAGAAAAATTACTAAGCATATGAATTAACTTAATTATAAATGTGAATAAAATGTATAAGAGAGAGTTATAAAATACAGAATGATTAATAATTCCTATCTGAGTTTCACAATTAAAGCCTTCTAAAATCCGGAGGGAACTACAAATCACCCTGTATTATAAAAACAATGTGTATATCTCACTTAAGTATGTAAGTTCAAAAACTGAATTCATAAAAGAGTAAAAAATTATTTAAAATATAGAATATGGTGGTAATGTAATACCTAATTAGGCTGACTTTTCGAATAAACTGAACTGATAACAATAAAGGCTTTAACTTATATAATGTTTTGTAAATAATATAATCTTAAATCTCACTTAAATATGCATGTGGTATTGAAGACAGGCGGAATTTTTTAATAACATGTAATGCTAGTGTATATTTTAGATACTTACGTAAAAATAAATATTTCTGTGTGTATTTTTATTTTTCAATTATAGAAGCTATTAACATATCATTTAAACAGTTTTGACAAATTATGCTTAAAATTTTATTTATCAAATTTAATCTTTAAGGTTTTATTCATTTACCCCGCCATTTAACTATAAATATTCTTCAGCACCATCGTCATATCATCACATTTCAAAGCTCTCCAAAAGGTGTGAATGATTTGCGTTGAAACGTGAATAGTGTTTCTTTCAAAAGTTCAAAAATCCAAAGCCCAAAATTCAAGTTTTCCTGGCTATTCTCGACCCTCCAGCAGCCGAGCGGTTCTGTGCTCAAAGCTGGCAGACGTGAGGTGCCGGGCTCGATCCTAGGTCGCGCTCGTTCGACCTAGCCGTTTGAAATTTTCTGTGGTTTTCTCCGAAACTTGCTTAGGACCCTTTGGAAAGACCCTCACGGACGGCAATTCCCTCCAGGCCTAGGGCCCCAGATAGGTCAATCAGTCTAGTCCCCCCCCCCCCATCGGAAGACCAAAAATGGCCGAAAAATGAATTGCAAAATTCTGTTATATACATTAATAGTTGCATCATTATCATATCAAGTTAATAAAAGCGTTTTAAAAATTAAACAAAAGTCAAAACGTTTTGGATCACCCTGTAAAAGTAATGCTTGAAATCCGCTGCAATCCGAATGCAAAAGTGTTCAATATCTACGAAATATGAGCAAAATTACTAAATAATTTTTAACTACGCATGCGCTGATTTAAAAAAAAAAAAAAAAAAAAAAAAAAAAATCATTTGCATAATTTGATAGCCAAAAGTTTTTAGCTACTTATATGAAAACCCAAATATATATCGCGTAAATTCAAAAAGTTATGAGAAATAGAATGAACAGATTTTCAGTTCTCTCAAAATAAAAGGTAAACTATAAGAAGTTTTACTCATAATTTTATTTTGATTCAATCAAAGCCCAATGGTAATACAGTGTTCACTATCGCTGTTTGTAAATAAATATTGATAAAAACCCCCATCATCTTAAATTATTCAAATGAATTTTCTTAAAAGCTAGCGCATGCGTAGTTAAAAAACATTTAGTAAAAATGCTCATATTTCACAAGATATTTAACATTTTTGCATTCTGATTGCAGTATGCTGTGCCTACTGAAGTATGCCAAGTTTCCTAAAACTGGCTTTGCACTGTGTTTAATACCCTACGTGTTATAATTAAAAAAGTCAATTTCTTTTTTTTTTTCTTTCTTAAAAAAAAAAAAAAGGGTATCTCCATGAATATATGTAGTAGCCTCATAAAAATTTATATAGATAACTAGCAGGCTACGCCCGCTTCGCTGGTCACTATTTTTAAATGAATCATTACAATTAATGAATTCTCAAAATTGCATTAATTTTTATCATGGGGGAAAAAAAAAAAGAAAAAAAACTCTGGTCGGGAAAAATGTCGCACCGGGTCCCCACTGCCTTCGGCAGCGTTGACCTGTGCGCGATGCGCACGCGCGAATGCATATATATGAGCACCCTAATTATTTTACAAATTCGAAAACATCCGCAATCGATTTGTAAGAATCAAAAACCTCTAAGCAACAGTTTTGAACGATCTATCTCTATTTTTATTCTTGTGCCCCTCCGCTCCTTCCCCCCTTCCCGCCTCTCCCAATAATTTTAAAAATTCAAAAACATCCGCAATCGATTTGTAGGTATCGAAAACCTCAAAGTACCAATTTTGAACGATCTAACTCTATTCTATTTTTTTTGCCCCTCCGTCCCCCCTTCCCGGACCTTCTAATAACTTTACACTTTCGAAAATATCCCCATTCGACTTGCAGGCCTCTAAAACCTATCTGTACCAATTTTGAACGGCCTAACTGTATTTCTATTTGCTTTTGCCTATAGCCTTCCCTTACCGCCGCACCCCCATCCCGCCCCTCCTAATAATTTTACAAATCCGAAAATATCCCCAATCGATTTGTAAGTATGGAAAACCTCTATATACCAATTTTGAACGATCTAACTCTATTTTTATTTTTTTTGCCCCCCCTCTCCCCTCCCCCTTCTCGCCCTCCTAATAACTTTACACTTTCGAAAATATCCCCATTCGACTTGCATGCCTTTAAAACCTGTCTGTACCAATTGTGAACGGCCTAACTGTATTTCTATTTGTTTTTGCCCATAGTCCCTCTTACCTCCCCACCCCCTTCCCGCCCCTCCCAATAATTTTAAAAATTCATAAATATCCGCAATCGATTTGTAGGTATCGAAAACCTCGATGTACCAATTTTGAACGATCTAACTCTATTTTATATTTTTTGCCCCTCCGCCCCCCCCTTCCCGGCCCTTCTAATAACTTTACACTTTCGAAAATATCCCCATTCGACTTGCAGGCCTCTAAAACCTATCTGTACCAATTTTGAACGGCCTAACTGTATTTCTATTTGCTTTTGCCCATAGCCCCCCTTACCGCCTGTGTGAGTGTTCTCACACATATGTCCTTTAAAAGCTTATTTATTTATCCAAATTTAATATATAACAAAAAGGAGGGATTAATATAGATTATATAAAATAAATCTTTTTAAATTTATCTAATTCAAGTAATTAATTATAAAGAATTTCCTGTTTTATTTTTAAATCAAAATTTTCATTTCTTTGTTCTTCTATTGTTACAAACACATTGATCTACGAATAAAATAAGCAATTTTTATATCAGGGTTTGTAAAAATAGTTTGTGTATACATTTTCCCCGGATGGATTAAATCTATTTAGCCATAATTATTTATTTTCAGAGGGTAATTTAAAAAGCCGTTATCAACATATTTATACTATATACAGCTATTAATAAAATAAAACAAGCATTTGATTTCATATTTATTACCCTTGAATGTTTATGTTAAAAAAACCATTATTATTTCAAGAGGGTCATTATAATTCTAAAAATAGATTTATAATGATGTTCGATAGTCTGGGCGTCGCCTTCTTTGTTCATTGAGAGTTGAAGGTCATTTGGCATGGCTTCTCAACGTCAAATCGATTTAATATTTGTAACGACTTTTTTATATTCAAAATTTAGTATGAATATCTTAGAAGAACAAAGAAACAGTTTGGCATTCTTTTGGCTGCATTTCAACAATGCCAATCTCCGGGGTTGCGATTTTAAGCTATCTGTGGCTAGCAGATTTAGTGTATCTTTTCGCTGTTGTTCAAGTCCTAAGAAGACGTAAATTTTTTGAGGTCCTCCTCCCTCTCTGTCTAGTTGATGGGGATAGAATATTTGTATATGCTTACGAATATAGGAGTGAAATGTAAAGTTATCAGTGACTGCAAACTGAATATTATATTGCTGCATTAATAAATTACAGTACTAAAAATGATGTATCCTGATTACTTCGAAGTAAAGACTTCTACTTTATATTTTTAACTTTTCTACGATCCGGCTTTTGTGTGAAACGAACCTGAATGTACTAGGCAATAGTACATATTAATTGGTGCGTGTCCAGCTTCCCCGATCTTCAAAAATGGAGGGGGAGGAGGAACCCGACGGCAGCATAATGGATTTTCTATAAATGAAATTCTGGTTTTTCTTTCGAGTGGAAGGAAAGGAATGCATCGAACATTTTATTAAGATTTGCATGCCCAAAAGGACCGTTTTAAGAGTCATGGACAGGGAAAATAGTGACTCTATAAAATTTTGTGGACGAATCTTCTTCTTTTTCTGTGCAGTGAACTTACTTGAGCTTACAAAAAATTTGCTTGAGTGGGTGGCCATGAGCGAGGACTGTAAATCTTCTCTAGAATAAAGACTTTCTTCAGATATTCTTGTGTGATCATAGAACTCCTCTGATGAAGATAAGCGGCCGTGAGGGGGGCCTGAAGATATCGCCAGTCATCTTTGCTGAGCAGATGAAGATAAGCGGCCGTGAGGGGGGCCTGAAGATATCGCCAGTCATCTTTGCTGAACAGATGAAGATAAGCGGCCGTGAGGGGGGCCTGAAGATAGAAATAGTCAAGGTGTTTTTGTTAGTTTGTGTTGCCAACGAGGCATGAGAATGATCTGAACAAGGAATCAAGAAAGCCTTTTTACCGTGGGACACATCCGTCGGTGTCTAATCGGCAACTTCGCGTGCTCGAATTTTTGAATTTCTTTTCTACTATTGCAGGAATGCATAAGGATCGGAAGAGAGAGGAAAGAAAATAGGGAAAAAATATACCATTTTTAGAACAAAGTAATAAAATTAATTGAAAGATATTAATAAAGTAAACGATAATTTTTTTTTGTTTACAGAATATTTTTTTTTAACCAAGTTATGTCCAAGAATTGGTAAGTTAAGTTTATCTTATATTTTGAATATTTCATATAAATATGGTTATACAATATATAATTTTCAGTTGTTAGTGAAATTTTTTTTTTCTTTTTCTGCTTTCTTTCTCACCAAGGATTCTTGTTATTTGGTATAAGATTAAGATTTATTTTTAAGAAGAAATAATAATGATAATTATAAGGGAAGCAGGGAAGAGAATTTTTAATATGATATATAGATTTATATTTGGAACATAAGTGATTTAAGAATTCTATTTTGACATTTTATTGAAATTTTAAGCAAAAAGGAAAAAAAAAAAGAATCTTCCTTATGCTTTTGAAGTTTTTGAAATATATATATTTTTCCTGATTTTTAATAAAGTATTTCATGCGATATAAGTATATGTGTATACATTTTGTTGTTTTTCATGATAGTTGGTATTTTTCTATGCTTATAAAAGGCATAATATTTTGTGCTCATAGATCTTAACGCAATTTATTTTTTTTTTGCTAGGGCAATTTTGAAATTTTTTGGAATATATATTTTTAATGGGTCTCACAGTATTTTGTTGGGATTTTATTTTTCTTTCATGATGATTAATATTGTTATGAGCATATTATAATTTATTTTTTTAAGTGATTTATTACAATTACTGCTGCAAATTTCTACAATTCCTTATGATTTATTTTGTTTTTCGAATATTTTAAGATATATATGTATACTTTTTGACATTTTTAATGAGGTATTTTATCTGATGCAGTTGCCGTAAGCATAAAAAAAAAGCGTAATTTTTGTGCTCATTTAATTTAATATATTATATATTTTTTTTTTACTCGAGTATTTCTGAGATATATTAATATTTATTTGACCCAACATAAATAATCAAGATGGCCACTAAAAAGAACATTAATATTAACATTTTAAATTTTGACGGGGACTCATCCTTACTTGAATTTTTTTTCGATCAGATTGAGTCATATGCAAAATTAAATAGATTAAATTCAGAAGAGGCAGTGGCAATTTTGAAAGGTAAATTAACTGGCCCTGCATTAAAATTCATGACTCAATCTCCCTTATTATACAAATCGACAGATTTAAAATTTATCAAGGATGAATTCCAGAAATTTTTTGCTCCAATGAGCAGTACTCAGGCTCTTGTGGAATTTAACAATTTAATACTCTTACCACAAGAATCAATTAGAAATTTTTCCCACAGGCTAAATATTTTAGCCGATGTAGTATATTCGCAGATTAATGATGCTAATGCTTTAAATTCCATTAAATTTACTAAATTCATTTCAACCATTCCCTCAAACATTAGAGTTAAGATTCAAGAAGAGGGAATCTCTGAGTACCAACAGGCGGTCAACCGAGCACAGAAATTACAGGACATTAATGCTAATGAAACATTACTACAAGTGAGCTTAAATAACCCAGTTATTAATACACTATCTGAAAAGTTAGTCGAACTGACAGATAGGATGAATAATCTGTCATTTGTTAGTAAATCTCATGAGGTTAATCATTCACACGAATCCCCAGTGCAAGGTAGGCAAAGAAATAATGATAGACAAAGTGAATTAAGATATAATTATAAAAGTAGAAATCAAAATTTCAGGGGTAAACAAAATTTCAGGGGTAATCAAAATAAGAACAGATATCATTCTTCTCCTATTTGCCAGTTGTGCAGTAAAAGAGGACATGTTGCTACTAGGTGCTTTAGATGGCAAAGAAATCAGACTAGGGGTAAAAATTATGACAGAAATAATTATAGTAAAAATCCTAGTGATTTAAACGAGCGCAGAGATGTAGTTTAGCTGATGCAAGTACATCTCAGGAATTGAATAGAGCATCAGCACAAAATTTTTCTCTGGACATTGATAATAACGTTAATCTACCCAAATTATCTAGTGACAGATTGGTGAATTCTACTGCGTCTCAGACACAACAAATCTTGAAAATTTCTGATTCTAAATGTACTCAAACAAATAACGATAAAAGGGAGAACATTTTTAATGTCCATGTAAATTCTCCAAAGTTACCTCTTATTAAAATTTTGCTAGATAAACAAAAGGTAAACACACTTATTGACACTGGTAGTTCTGTTAGTCTGTTAGCTGAAAGTACATTTAATAAATTAAAACATAGTTTGAAATATAGACATTTATCTTCCCATGTGACAATCAAAACCGTGAACTCGAATGTACAGTTTTCATCTTGTATACAAACCACTTTCAAAATTCAAAATCAATTTTTTTCACAAAAATTCTTCATAGTGGACATACCTGAAGGTTCAGCATTTAGGGTTATTTTGGGTTACGATTTTATTCAACAATATCATGTAATATTAGATATGCAGAGGTCCTTGTTAAAAATAAAAGACATAAGTATTCCCATAACAAACACATATAGCGACCATGAAGAAAATCTTAATATGCATACTCAATGTAAGAAACTTTCAGTAAAAACGGGACAAAAACTTATTTTACAACCCAAAGAAGAATCTTCTATTACGGTTTATTGTCCCAAAGTTTCTTCGGGTGATTATTTATTTCAGAGTAAAAAGAGTTCTTCCAAATTAATTTTTTTGGATTCAATAGTTAATATTGAGCATTCTCAGAAACAAAATTGTAATAGTAAATATGATAGAGTAAAATTTCAATTATATGTTAAGAATAACACTAATAGAAATATGCATGTAAACAAACATTCAAATATTGGTACAATTAAAGAAATCGAACAAATTATAGACTATGGTTCAAAACAAAATGATAATGTTGAAATTTCTGAGGATTCACAATTTATTAATTATATTCAACCTTCTAGTGATGTATTAAAAATGAGGAAACAAGATTTAACACCCACGGACTTTGATGTTAAACATCTCAATGAGACTCATGCAACAAAATTAAAACAAATTTTATTAAGTAATTTCGCAGCATTTTCTAAAAATATGAAAACCCTTGGACATACTGACAAGGTAGTACCAAATTTAAAATTTTTAAGTGACTATCCAATTAAGACTTTGCCCTTTCCCATTCCTCAGGCTTTACAACAGGAAGCTAGAGATCAAATTAACCAATTGGTAGAGGCTGGGATTATTGAGCGAAACTGCTCAGAATGGGCTTGCCCAATTTTATTAGTAAAGAAAAAACAAGATGGATCTGGTAAACAGAAATTTCGACTCGCGTTAGATTTAAGAATGTTAAATTCTATTATTCAAGGTTCTTCTTATCCGTTACCTAAAATTCAAAATATAATAGCTGATCTATCTGCGTATAAATTTTTCACTTGTCTTGATTTCCAACAGGCGTATCATCAAATTGATTTACCGGAACATTTACAAGATAAAATTACTTTCACATCAATGTTTGGCAGTTTCAAATTTAAAAGACTATGTTTTGGTCTTAAAAACGCGGCTTCTCAGTATCAAGCACTCATGGATTCTTTAATGGATGAAATTAATATAGAGGGAATTTATGCGTATCAGGATGATTTAATATTTGGTGCAAATAGTTTTGAAGAGACATGTGTCAAACTTGAAAGAATTCTTAGGATTTTAATTAAATATAATTTAACCTTAGCTCCTAGTAAATGTACATTTCATAAGAGTGCTGTAAATTATTTAGGATTTCACATAGAGAATAATTCAATTTCTCCAATTGAGTCAAATATCATTAAAATAAACTCTTTCCCTACACCTACAACAAAAAGACAATTAAAACGCTTTATAGGAGTTGTAACCTTTTATAAGTCTCTTATTCATAATTTTTCTAAATTAATTCAACCACTTATTGAATTGACTAAACCGAAAACAAAATTTGTTTGGAATAAACATCATCAGGATATTTTTAAGAAATTTCAAGATATATTTTTAAATTCACCTATGGTAAGATTACCGGATTGGAACAAGACTTTCTTTCTCAACACTGATGCATCAAATATTTCTATCGCAGGAGTTTTGATGCAGAAATATGACAATCAATTATTACCTGTCGCCTTTTTCTCTAAATCACTTAAACCGTCTGAAAAAAGATATCCGGCTATCAAACTTGAATTAATGGCCATTTATAAATCTGTAATGGCTTTCAAATATTACTTATACAATAGAAAGTTTATCATTTTGTCTGACAGTGCTCCTTTAAAAACATATAGAAAAACAAATAGTCCTGCTGATTTAACTACTAAATGGCTGTTAGAGTTGTCAGAATACTCATTTGAATTTGAACATATTCCTGGCACTACAAATGTTTTAGCGGATTATTTATCAAGATCAGACTTCTCAAATAATCAACAAAATTTAAAAACAAACCCAGAATTAATATTCAGTTCTCAACCTCTTCCTATCGTACAAGATGACACACATTCAATTAATCAAATTTCCACTTCTACTCAGTCAGTACTACAAAATCAATTCAACAATTTTCTAGTTTCTGGTAATATTCAAAATAAAGATCCCCTTTTGGAAATTTCAAATAATACATTTATATATGAGCAAAAGAATGATCCAAAATTGTCAATTATTTACAGGCAAATTTTGAGAAAAGGTTTTTCAAAAAATAATGATAATTTTTTTATTCATCCAGATTCTAAAGTTTTGATGTACAAGAAACAAAATTTGCATAATAATACTTTTTCATATCTCATTGTTGTACCACATTCTTTAAAATCTAAAGTTTTAACCATTTCACACCTTTCTCACTTTGGGTTAACAAAAACATACGAATTTTTATCAAATAGATATTATTGGAAAGGTATGTACACAGACACTTTAAATTTTGTTGCTTCGTGTACTTTATGTTTACAAAATAAACATCATAACACACCACCAGCTCCTCTACAACCCACCTATACTCCAACACATCCAGGGCATACTATTAGTGTCGACTTGGTTGGTCCTTTTATAGATGGACATTCAGTTTTGACTGTGATTGACCATTTTTCGCGACACATTGAATTATTTCAATTAAAAGACACTTCTTCATCAAAAATAGTTAAATGTTTATTTAATTACATTACAACATTTGGTAGACCATCAGTAATATTATCGGATTTAGGCAAACAGTTCACATCAACTATTTATAATATTTTTAATGATAAACTTGGCATAAAAATTTTACATTCATCTGTTGCTCATCCTCAAAGCAACTCTATTTCTGAGAGGCTAAATAAATCTATAAAGTACTCAATTAACACTTTAATTTCTGAGGGGCATTCTTTTGAAAATTCACTAGCTATACATAAATCACTTTACAATGGTTCAACACATTCATCCACATTGTTTTCACCTAACCTACTTCATTTTGGTAGGGAACTGTCTTTAATATTTGATACATTTGACCAATTTATAAATCAGCCATTTTTGGATAAAAATGTAGACATATATAAATTATTACACGACTTAGATAACATCTATAGCAAAGCATATTCTAACATTAAAGAAAATCAAGACAAAAGATATCAAAATTTTCAAAAGCGTGCAAAACTGAGGCCTGTTGCTGTTCATGATGTTGTATACTTGAAATCAATAGATAAATTTAAACCCAAGTATTCTGGGCCATTTATTGTTGTACAAAAACACTCACCAGTTTCCTTTTCCATTAAGAGATTACATGCACCTGATAATAAAGCTTTCAGAGTCCATATTGATAGACTCCTTATTGCTCCGCCTCGACGTAATTATTTGTTTACTGAACCCAACTCCAATGTAACACGTAATATTGGCAATAATTCTACACATCCTTATAACTTAAGAAATCGCAATTAATTTTTTTCACAAAAAAAGTTTGAATATAATTTGCTTCACAAATGCATTTTCGAATGGCCAAGGGAGTGTATTTGTTTGCTGTGCAGGAACTCGTCTTTATTTATTTTATTATTTTTATTTTTAGATGGCTTGTCCACTGTTTTTTTATATTTTTCTTTTGATGTAAAGACTATTTCTTGCATTGCAGTGTTGTTGAATATATATAATATTTATAAATAAGATGCATAAAAAAAAAAATGATTCTAATGATAACATAAATGCTTGTAGATCATATTTTGAATTTCTAAATTAGTAATCAAGGTGTTATTTTTTATTTAATGTGTACTATATCTATTTTTATTGGGTGAAGGTTAAACAAAAGTAAGATAATTGAAATATATTTAATAGAGATATTTCATTGGAATACAGATTAAGTTCATAGGAAATTAATTATTAATGATAATAGTGCTAACAATATACATACAGCTAAATTTTATAAGTTTCCAATTGATTTTTGGTGTACAACATGTGTTTGGTTTGTTCAATATCCAATCTAAATTTTTATTATTTTGGCACTCCCTCTCATCACTCAAAATTTTGTCAATTTGTTTTCTTTTACTTATTTATTACCCTATCCTAGATATATGTTGTCTCGTTCAAAATTTTCTCCCGGAAGAGCAACATTGGATATGTGATGAGAATCTATATTTTTGTTGACATTAATTTTTCAACATTTATGACACTGAATTAATCGGTTTCGTGAGGTGTCCCTACAGGGGTCTGTGGATTCTGCTGGGGGACGGAGGCCTGTGCCTAACAGTACAGGTCTTTCAACACGCCCTGTCCCGCTAGGATGTTAGCCTTAAGTTAACATCATTACACTTACATTTTTGTAAGGATTAAGGGAAGATTATTTTTTTTTGACTGCCAATGGCGTCCTTTTTAAAATCTTTCCTGTGTGGTATACACGAAAACTTTTCTGTTTCTTTACTTTTTTTTTTGTACATAATTTTGTTTAACGTTGACCAATATGTGTAACCAAGGTGTTAGACAAATAAATATTACAATAATATGCTGGAACTTTAGTATTACAACAATATATATGAATATATGTAATTTATATATATATATTTTCTTTTTCTCTATTTCACCATACATATTAGTGTGAAAATTTAGTATTTTGTGTGTAAAAATCTAACGTTAGTAACTGTTACTGTGGCATTATTTGCTAAGTTCATCAAAAAAGAGACTCTTTCATAAAAAAAAACATTTCAGCTGAAATTTTTGGTGGCATATAAAAAAAAATACTATAGACTATATTGAACTGCAGTTGAAATTATTTATAGAAGCCACATTTTTGCGCCTGTCATGACAAGGTGTTTCCTCTTAAAGTTTTTGGTTATACTGATATTTTTGAAATATGTGTATTTTGTATTTTTGAATTAGTGTTTATATTTCATATATATTTTGTTTGTTCAATATTAAGCATTCATATAATTTTTACTTATGATGTAATATCATTTTTTTTAAGTGTGCGTCTTTGGTAAGTGCTTTTGAATATTATTGTTTGTATATGCATTTCTATACAGGAGGCGAGGAGGAGTTAATTTTTTTTTTTTACTAGTCGAAGGGGAGATATATGTGTGAGTGTTCTCACACATATGTCCTTTAAAAGCTTATTTATTTATCCAAATTTAATATATAACAAAAAGGAGGGATTAATATAGATTATATAAAATAAATCTTTTTAAATTTATCTAATTCAAGTAATTAATTATAGAGAATTTCCTGTTTTATTTTTAAATCAAAATTTTCATTTCTTTGTTCTTCTATTGTTACAAACACATTGATCTACGAATAAAATAAGCAATTTTTATATCAGGGTTTGTAAAAATAGTTTGTGTATACATTTTCCCCGGATGGATTAAATCTATTTAGCCATAATTATTTATTTTCAGAGGGTAATTTAAAAAGCCGTTATCAACATATTTATACTATATACAGCTATTAATAAAATAAAACAAGCATTTGATTTCATATTTATTACCCTTGAATGTTTATGTTAAAAAAACCATTATTATTTCAAGAGGGTCATTATAATTCTAAAAATAGATTTATAATGATGTTCGATAGTCTGGGCGTCGCCTTCTTTGTTCATTGAGAGTTGAAGGTCATTTGGCATGGCTTCTCAACGTCAAATCGATTTAATATTTGTAACGACTTTTTTATATTCAAAATTTAGTATGAATATCTTAGAAGAACAAAGAAACAGTTTGGCATTCTTTTGGCTGCATTTCAACAATGCCAATCTCCGGGGTTGCGATTTTAAGCTATCTGTGGCTAGCAGATTTAGTGTATCTTTTCGCTGTTGTTCAAGTCCTAAGAAGACGTAAATTTTTTGAGGTCCTCCTCCCTCTCTGTCTAGTTGATGGGGATAGAATATTTGTATATGCTTACGAATATAGGAGTGAAATGTAAAGTTATCAGTGACTGCAAACTGAATATTATATTGCTGCATTAATAAATTACAGTACTAAAAATGATGTGTCCTGATTACTTCGAAGTAAAGACTTCTACTTTATATTTTTAACTTTTCTACGATCCGGCTTTTGTGTGAAACGAACCTGAATGTACTAGGCAATAGTACACCGCCCTACCCCCTTCCCGCCCCTCCTAATAATTTTACAAATTCGAAAATATATCCAATCGATTTGTAAGTATCGAAAACCTCTATATACCAATTTTGAACGATCTAACTCTATTTTTATTTGCCCCACCCCTCTCCCCTCCCCCTTCTCGCCCCTCCTAATAACTTTACCCTTTCGAAAATATCCCCATTCGACTTGCAGGCCTTTAAAACCTGTCTGTACCAATTTTGAACAGCCTAACTGTATTTCTATTTGTTTTTGCCCATAGCCCCCCTTACCTCCCCACCCACCTTACCGCCCTTCCTAACAATTTTACAAATTCGAAAATATCCGCAATTGATTTGTAAGTATCGAAAATCTCTATAAACCAATTTTGAACGATCTAACTCTATTTTTATTTTTTTTGCCCCCCCCCCCTCTCTCCTCTCCCCTTCTCGCCCCTCCTAATAACTTTACACTTTCGAAAATATCCCCATTCGACTTGCAGGCCTCTTAAACCTATCTGTACCAATTTTGAACGGCCTAACTGTATTTCTATTTGCTTTTGTCCCATAGCCCCCCCACCCCGTACCCGCCCTCCTAATAATTTTACAAATTCAAAAATATCCACAATCGATTTGTAAGTATCGAAAACCTCTATGTACCAATTTTGAACGATCTGACACTATTTTTATTTTTTTGCCCCTCCCCTCCTCTCCCCCCACTTCTTGCTCCTCCTAATAACTTTAAACAATCGAAAATATCCCCATTCGACTTGCAGGCCTTTAAAACATATCTGTACCAATTTTGAACGGCCTAACTGTATTTCTATTTGTTTTTGCTCCATAGCCCCCCCCCCCTTGCTGCCCCACCTGGGGGCTGAATTTCTAAAATTTTAGAAATTGGTTTTTAGAAATTTCTATTAGCTATATTTTAAAGCAAAAATTTTACAGATATATGTTTTTTTGTTTGAGATATGAAGGATTTTGTGAAATTACGTTTTGCTCCCCCCCTCCCCCCTTGGGGGGCGAATTTTGTAAAATCGCTTGCGGCGTTGTCTTTCTCGGGTCGTAAACATTAACCGTGCCAAATTTGGTCCTGCTCGGTGGAATGGCCTAGGATTCTATAGCGGACAGACACACACACACACACACAGACTCTGCTCTTTTATATATATAGATGAGAAAAATCCTCATAATCACATGCTATAGCCAAATAGTATTTAAAGCATTACTTTTTACAAGGTGATCCAAAACATTTTAATTTTTGTTTATTTTTTTATTGATCACTTTTTTTTTTTTTTTTTTTTCTCAGTACAGAACTTTTACTGAAATATATATTAAGCATAACATGTTTTTTACACTACCAAAGTTTTAAGATGATTCCTAAAGAATTTTTCTAGATATCTAACAAAACGTCTAAATTCAAAAGTGTCCAAATACTTATTGGTGGATAGTGTATAAACGTTTAAGACAAATCTGGGACGGATGATGTGATATTGAAAATCACATATTCTTTCTTAAAATTTAATTGCATTTAACTTCTTAAAATTATTTATTATTTTTCTTTTTTAAAAGGCTTCAAAACGAATTAGATTTATGTCATAAGTCATTTCTTTATACTCAGTACATAAAATGAAAACGTCGTTAAATAGAGGGAATGGGAGGAAATTCAAGACAAATTCTATTTAAGAGGGGACAATACCTAATCTCGCCGGCAGCCTTCGCCCATGTCATTCTATGGGAAAATTTGTTGCTACAATTACACATTACCTAATGAATATTTTTAAATTCGGTTTTCGCAGTCAGAAAATTCATAACCGTTAAATGAGTACTCATTTTTGAAAAATTCATTTTTTTTTTTAATTTTTACATTTTAATTTTGAGTTCAAAAATGCTATTTTTCACAAAATGCATTTTTCTCATTTTCTAATCGCAAAATGAAATACTAAAATTTTAAAAAATCAATTTTTGGAAAACAAGTACTAATTTAACGCTTATGAATTTTCTAAATGTGAAAACAGAATTGAAAAATATTCATTAGGTAATGAGTAAATATGTAAACAAATTTTCCCATAGAATAACATGGGCGAAGGCTGCCGGCGAGATTAGGTATTGTCCGCTCTTAAGGGAGAGAGAGAGGGGGAAAAAAAGATAATCTCAGTAATAATATCTGAAACTTTCATGCATTTCAGTTTAAAATAATTATACGATAAAAAAAAAAAAAAACTTTTTATACACTATATTTTTTAATTTTCTGTTTAATCATAGCTATAGAGCTATATTAGCACTTTATAAAATTTTTAAAGTGAAAATGACGTCAATTTTTGTGAGATGCACAATTTAACTTTTTATAAATTTTTAATGTGTACGTTTAATTAAATGTATTTATTTTTATGTCTAAAGAAAATGAACACGTAAATTTTTTTGGCAACAATTAAATTATAACTAATATTTAAATGGCTAATTTTAAAGCTATTATGAGGTTATTATTTTCATATTTTAATTAATTAAAAGAAAACTAATCAAAAATTCGAAAATCGGCTTTCGGTATTGCGTTGTCATCGTGTTCTGAGCTATTCTAAAAGTTTCAGATGCCTAGCTAGTCGGGAAGTTAGTTAATAATCGATTGCAAGATTTGTACTGGACAAACAAATAAACAAACAAGAAAGCTAGTTAATAAAAACATGGTAAAATGACTATGATTGTGTTAAAAATCTTCGCGCTGTTGGAATGGATATCATCGTCCTCATCATTATTTTGTTTTTGAAAATACTCTTAAAAATAAAATAAAAGCTGGTTACACATTGTTGAATTAATAAAAAAAAATTGGCTCCATAATTCATGTTATCTTCTTAGTAATAAAAATCTAGGTTTCTTAAAACTAATGCTCGAAACTGACATCATTGCTACAAAAATGTATTGAAAAAAAAAAGTACATTTTTATCTTCGGTTTGGAGGAATGCATAAAATAACGGAAGAAGGATGATTTAGCACAGGGGTGACCAACCCGCGGCCTGCAATGTAATTTTTTGTGGCCTGCGAGAAGACTAACGACATTTAACGTTTGACAACTTTGGTTAACACATTAAGACTTAATAAATACGTTCTGACTTTTTGAAGTGAAAATAAATATCTTTCAACGATTATGGTATCCAAAGAATCGCATTGTTGTTATGAAATATTATTAGATCCATTAATTCTTTTTTTTTTTTTTTTTTTTTTTTTTTAATATATATTTATTTATTTATATATCAGCAATTTTTTATGGTACTACTGTTATTTTATGACTTCAAGTAAATAATTTAAATTAATGTATTCTGTTCCAAATCTTCATCATGCCCTCCCCCGAAAACGCATATTCATGCATGATTAATACACTCACAAACACATGTACACATACACATATATATATAAGGTGCGGCCCGCCTGAATAAAATAGGTTCCCAGTGCGGCCCACCATGCATTTTTGCTTGAGTAGGCCTGATTTAGCAGAAAGAAAATAATGTCACAATTGCATATCCTTCAAAAGCGAAGGTTGGGAGTAGCGCATTATTTGGTGAAAACATATGGTGCGTTTCATATTAAACTCAAAATAAAATCTTACTCATTTGTATAAACGTCAAACTTACACACACACACATAAAAAAAAACTAACAATTTCTTTTTAATGATAAAATCTTACCAACTTACCGGAACTTGATTAAAAGGCAATCCTGCCTAAAAGTGAATATTGTTATCGCTCCGGAAAACCACTAGATAACTTTCAACTTAAAAAACCTGAACTGAAGGAAATACACTAATCTGCACGCATCAGTGTCATTCGACACTTTTTTAAAAACAAAATCCTTCTGTTTCTACGGGTTGGTTACTATAAAAAAAAGGTTTCTATAAATCGACAGAAGTAAGTGAATAAAATTTCCTTTTATGTTTTTCGTTATATAGTAATGTTTACTACTACAATATTAATGGTAAAAACATTTTTTTAAAGAACCATTTTACGTGAAAAATAATAAGCCTTTTTCTTTTTTCTTTCTGTGCGTGCAAATGTTATTTAGCAATAAATGAAATTTTCTTAACGTCAATTAAAATAGCCTCAATTTAGCACATAAATGCCACTACTGGTTTGTGTACAGGGACACCCGAAACTATTCCAAAGAGTTGCGTTTTATGAAAGGTATTTCTATGAACCATACTTCAATAAATTTACAGAAATGAAATTGAAATATGTTATTTATATGCACAAAAGAATGCTTTTTATAGTATATAGTACAATTACTATTAAGATTTACAGGGCCGCATAAAAATTATCAAATATATTAAAGGCTATATGAAGAAATAGCTGGAATTGAATTTTATTTTTATTAAGATTTTTAACACTTCCTAATAATATTTAAGAGTGAATATGATCTGAATTAGTCCATATATATATATATGATTGTCGGTCTGTCTATATGCTCGCGTACAACGTCCGTAAATACTTTAGAATTTCTTCAAAATGATCTATGTCATTCAAGTTCACTATGGAATATTCTGTATTTAAAATGGCATCAATAGGACCTGTACAACTGATTTGGTTGATCGTACAGGATTGTTTGCCAAATAAAGCTGTTTCGAAACCTAATTTGAATTGTTTTAGCATAAGTTTACATAACAGTACTCGTTATCTAACCCCTTAATCTCCAATCTGTATTTATAGTATTAAATTTCAGGGTAAGAGAAAGTCGTGTGAGTGACACACCAGACTATTTTTTAATTTGAATAGTAGTAATTGCTAATTAGTTCCTAACCCTAATTGGCATCTTAAGGTCCTCTCGTACAATTTCCCTGTCTCTGATAACTGAATCCCATGTAGCTCCATGGAATTTTTATTTATTTATTTATTCATTATTACTATTATTATTAATACTATCCGCGTTTGTAATGATCGATAGACGGCGCTTTGTGAACACTGCAGTTGTTAGTAAACATTACAGCCACGTGTGTTCCATTAGTATTCTGTTATTCTACTTAATATTCGTACTATAATTTCTCCGCCATTACATTATGGAAAATTGATTGCTTTTGGAAAAAATACTTCAGTTTATTCAAAGTTCGATCGGAAGTAGATTTTTAACTGAAGTTGAACAAATATTAATTTTAAATCATCTGATTAATTCTTTACTTCCATTAGCCGAAGCAACTGAAATTTTAAATTTGTCATTTGGAAATAAATGGAAGCTCAATTCTGGATTTCTTGATCCTTTGGAGTTACACTGTGGCACACAAAAGTATGTGTTATCTTTTTTACCGTATTTATTCATTTTTATTCAATAAATATATGTGAAACTAAATATCGGCAAGCAATGGCGGCTGTATGGAATTCGAATTAAACCATGTTTATTGTAATTTCACCTTAGCCCACCAGAGGGCGAGCATTTCATTACAATCGCGGATTGGTAGAATTACTCATCTGTATATATATATAAATTACGTGTCACGATGTTTGTACGGGGTAAACTCCTAAACTAAGGAACCGATTTTAATGAAATTTTGCACACTGTGTGCAGTTTGGTCCAACTTGAGAGATAGGATAGTTTTTATCTCAATTTATTGTCACAATATTGTTTTATTGCAATTATTTGTTAATTATAGACCTTTATTAAAGTTGCTCCAAAATATCTGTGAGTTCCATTAATTTAACTGTTGCCAAAAAAAAAAAAAAAAAAAAAAAAAAATACGAGTTCATTTTCTTTCGACATAAATACATTTAATCAAACGTGAACGTTAAAAAATTATAAAAAGTTAAATTATGCATCTCATGAAAATTGACGTCATAATCAATTTAAAGATTTTATACACATTGATAAAGTGCTAATGTAGTTCTATCATAGATATAGTAATATATATAGATCTCTCATCCCCATGTTATCGTACAAAGATTTTTGATGCCGAAAAAAAAAATAAATAAAAGCTTTAGAAACAGCCATTAAGTGGTATTGAAAAAAAAAAGAAAAGAAAAGAAAAGAAAGAAAGAAATATGAATTTGAAACTGTATCTGGAGTCTTCCATTCCCCTTTAGCAAATAAATTATTCATAAATTTTATTTGCTAAAATATTAGTATGTATTCCCGTGTGTATTCACTCGGGGAAAGACGGCCATATTTTGGTAAAAACGTCGTCTTTTCCCAAATGAAAAGGAATAACTTTTTTCTCCCCAATGATCACTCTAGTCTATATATGCTATACTATATCTATGAGTTCTATACGCAAGCGAAGTGTGACTCACTGACCGTCTGTGCAGCCAAGAAAAATATTTCCTATGTTAATTGCCCACTGGATTTTTTGTAAGAAATTATTAAAAATCGAGGAAATTTATTTCCCGATTTTAATCCTTATATTTGGGTATAGATATGTATTAGTTATCGCGGGTGTTAGATTGAATTATTTTGCTGTCAAATTGACAAAATTTTAATTTTAAATTTCAAAACTGTGTCGCCCTTGGCTTTTTTTTATATTATTATTATTATTATTTGGCGATCAAAAGCGTAACACGAAAATATACATGCCAGATGTATGCATTGTACGAAATGTAATATGTATTATTCATTGTACGTATGTAAGACATGTAATATGTATTGTACGCAGGGTTTAAACTGCCATTAGTTTTTTTAGCATTTTGCTAAAAGGTATCATATTTTGCTAAAACATGTTGGTCAGAATTTCGCTAAAAAGCTAAAACTGGATAACTATATAAAATATCTAATAACTCAGATTTTTTTTTTTTTTTTTTTTTTTTTTTGTAATATTTGCAGGCAAAAACTACGAAAGAACTGAAATTTTTGGGAATCATGATTTATAGAGTAATTTGGATTTATTTTTAATTTTTAATGATTGAATTTAAATGCAAAAATATTTAAAAGTATGTCAGAATTCAGAATTTGCTTCACAGAAGCATTCTTAGCACTAGTATTTCACAATTATCTACCACTACACTTTATTTAATTTTTAAATTGCTTTTTCATTTTACACGTACGATATGAGTACCCCTTTTTCTATTGTTAAAATCAAAACATAGTTTCCCTGATTCATATTTTTAAAGTCACAAATATGGATGCTTGGTTAAAATCATCAATGAACAAAAGGAATAGAAAACAAAACGGAGGATAACAAATCTAACAAGGAACATCGTTTCTGGCTGTGATTTTAATGACACTTTAATTTCTGATAGAGGGCATGTACCAAATATTTTTGATCACAGAAATTTTTACTATCATCCATGTTTTCTCTATTTATTGAATTTTTAAAATGTTAAAAACCACATCAGCCACATATCAACAGTAAGCTCCGCCTTTGGGTGTGACTTAAAAATACTAAATGATTTAGCAAAATGATTTTGCGCTTTCATGTTTAAGTTACAAATGAAAATTTATAGTAGTACTGAAAATTATTTCAACTGAATTATTCATTTGAGTATTCACTTGCTGTATAAATACAAATTTTTCGCATATTTTTGAGTAAAATTTGATAGCATATCAAATATGAAAGAAACGCCTCTCTCTCATTGAAATCCGAGCCGGACACTTGGGTGATGTTCCTTGTAAGTAAAAGAAATCAGTGGTATCCAAAGAATTAATTAACTTTCGAAAAAGCTAAAATAGTGCTTGCCTATTTTCGCTAAAATGCTAAAGTAATTTTTTTGCCAGGTTAAACCCTGATTGTACGAAATATTGTTTCATATTATTCATTACTCTTTTAATATAAGTTGTTAAAATAACCATGATTTTTGAAAGGAATTAAATATTTTCGCCAGATAATTTGGCGATATTCTTTTTTTTTCGCCAAGGATGACAGAAATGAAATCTATTCCGCTGCAAAATATTAGTATCTTACATCAGATATTTTATTTAGACATTTGAAAACAAATTTGACTTCAAACTATGATAGAATATTTATCATTTTCCTTTTTATTAGTATATTATTAGTATATTAAAATTTAAAAGCATGGTATATAAAAAGTTTTTTTTTTTTTTTTTTTTTTTTTTTATTATAATTATTCTTATCTTAATCCTCAATGTTTCCCATCTTTATTAACTTGAATTTACTATTAAAATTTTAACATACTCAAAAACTTCTCATCACTTCGTTAAAATACACTAAACTTTTCCAAAATCTTTTTCTATTTAAAATAATACATGTATTTACTTTAAATGTCCAATATTTCATAAGATTTCCAATTTTAAAGTTTTAAAATATTTATCAAATTTACTTATTTTTCTGGTTTAGCCTTATTGTTTTCCTTTTTATAACTACAGCTGTTGCCCTCTTTAAAATATTTAAAATGATGAGGTCATTTTATAGTAAAATTATCCATTATAGCATATATTATATTTCACTCCTCCATAAAAATTGATTTTAAAATCGTCTGTTTCTTTTATACTTTTATTTTAATAGAATTTTAATAGAATTTAATTTATATATTAGTCATTTTAGCAATTTTATCCAAAGTAGCATTAGAAATAATATATATCACTTCTCCATTAAAATTTATAGGACCCTACAATAAAATTAATTTGTGCTTAATATCAACACTACGAAAATTTTTATCAATCGCTTCCAAATTTTGACCTAAGTTTCAAATCTCAACCCTGTGGGGTTTTACATCGGCTACAACGTTTTCGTCTTTGTTCGTAAATAATAATTTGACTGTACTAAATAGTTTACAGCCGTATAATTCAACGTATAACTTAGTCACAGCAACGCGTGGCCGGGTCTGCTAGTTACCTAATATATTTTTCTTAACTCCATTTTCACATTCGGAAAATCCATAACCATTAAATTAGGACTCATTTTCTAAAAATTGACTTTTTAAAATTTTAATATTTCATTTTACAGCTAAAAAGTGAGAAAAATGCACTAAGTTAATTTTTCGCATTTTTAAGCTCAAAAAAGTGATATTTAAATAATAATAATAATGATAATTAAAATAATCTGGTGCGTCACTCACACTACTTTCTCTTACCCTGAAATTTAATACTGTATATACAGGTAGGAGATTAAGAGGTAAGATAACGAGTACTGTTATGTAAACTTATGTTAAACAATTCAAATTAGACTTAGAAAGAGTTTTATATGATAATTAGTTCTGTGTGAGGGGGGGCTACCGCCCCCCCCCCCCTCAACCCCCTGTTTCATTAATGTACAAAAAATAAGCGATGAATATTTAGCTTAAAACATACATTATTTACCATATCTCTATGAGGAATTTATTTCAATTCCCGAACAGCTTTCCTGGAAATGGTAAAATATTATTAGTAAAGCACATCCACTAACAACAAATAACTAGTGTGTTGTGGTCACCACACGACTGTATTCTATATTTTCCTATACAAATTCACTCAGTAAAAAACAATTTATAAAAATTATTATTAAAAAATATCATCTTCCATGAAAATGCACACGGTTTTTTTATTTCATTTTGCACGCGCGCTTTTTATTTCCTAATTCAAAATTATTGGAAAAAAAAAAAAACTTTTTCGTTAGTATTTGTTTCGATACTGATTATTATTAAATTTCTTTTCTTTTTCTTTCAAAAAAAAAAAAAAAAAGATTTTGATGAAATTCTGGCAAAAGCAGAATTTAGTTTAAGACGGAGAAAGATTAGTTTTTTTTTTTTTCCCCAAATTATAACATTGCTTTCAAATTATTCAATTATATTTTCGATAAATTTTAGATTTCGATAAATCTCCAACTATCGTAAGACTGGTATCGTAAAAATCCACAGATTGAGACTAATAGTCCTCAGTCCTAATAAATAAGTAATGAAGTAATTCTGTAAACAAATTACCCCATACTGCTACATGGGTTTTGTCATACTTTCTGATTACTTCATATTTATTGCAGTTAATAGTTATTAGGATTCCATTATTATTATTTTTTTTAATAACAAAATAAAAATTCCTGGTTAAAAATATGTTTAGTGAAATTTAAAAGAACAAGAGAATGACAAGTATATATAAATGTATTATTTAACGGTTTTAATTCAAACATAATTTTCTTTTCTAGATTTTATTATTATCATCATCATTATTATTATTATCTTTTATACCAATCTTAGATGACCATATTTACTTCTATGCAAATGAAAATTTCAACACTATTATTAGTTCAGTAACAAATTTGCTTTCTTAGTAAAAATAAACCTTACAATTTCGACATTATACATAAACTTTATTTTTCAAAATCTCTCTCTCTCTATTTTTTTATTATCATGAATATATAATAATGTATTACAGTTACTTAGACCATCAAGTTGTTAAGTTTGAGTAAAAAATTAAAACATATAACAGAAATTTTATTTTTCAGGTGTGCTTTAAAATGCAGTTATTTTGGAAAATCCTTCTTCTTTTTATGCTGGTGCACGTGAAGTTCGCTAGAGAGGTAAAACTTTAATGTTGTTTCAGCATACATTTCATATGGGGAAATACAGGGTGTTTATAAAGTCCCGGACCCATTTTGATGTTTAATAACTCATAAAATGATGAAGATATAAACAAACTTATGGCATTTATTGATGGAATAACTCATATATTTCCTTTTCAGGTTTGAATATCTTTACTTTTGTTAATATCGTCTGCGCGTGTGGTTAATTTCAGATAATTTCATTTTCCAGTCTAAATATCTCTACTTTTCTAAATATCGTCCGCTTATTAATTGCATTTTTCTCTCTTTTGACTTTTTTTTACCCTTTGACTCTTTTGAAAAACCCCATGAATACCGTGAGGCACAAAGGGATTCCCCAAAGGTTAATGTGTGGCGTGGACGAGTCATTGGGCCTTTCTTTTTTACAGAAAAGACGGTCTCATCAGTCGTATACTTAGACATGTTGGAAAACTTCGTATTTAAACAACTAGAAGAGCTTCAGCCACATGCCTTTTTGCAACAAGATGGTGCACCACCTCATTGGGGTACCATCGTTCGTAGTTCTTTGAATGACCATTTTCCAGGAAGATGGATTGGGCGAGGAGGTCCAATTCCTTGGCCACCCAGATCATCTGATATAACGCCGCTGGACTTTTTCCTTTGGGGATTTGTAAAGGACAATGTTTACAGGAGGAGAGTGTCGAACATTGATGACCTAAAAGTCAGAATTACTACCGCAATAGCCTCTGTGGATGCCGACATGCTTGCCGCTACCTGGCGTGAAATTGACTATCGACTTGATATTCTCCGTGCGACGAAGGGGGCACACATGGAAGTTCATTCACAAGTGTCGTGAAACTTTTTGAGTCTATCTAACCATTTATGTTATTAATTTTAATCTATCTTTATTATTTTATGAGTTATTAAACATCAAAATGGGTCCGGGACTTTATAAATACCCTGTATATTTAGGCAGTTAATATATAAGAAATGCGTTCAAGAAGCTAATAAAGCATGATTTTTTAGGTGTGTCATTGATAGCTTGTTTTAAGAATGATAAAGATGAAGGGAGAAACTGGGAATTATGGGACATGTTGCTGAGCAGTTTCTTTGGCATGGTCAATTGTTTTCCTTTAGTGGCCGTGATAGTCTGCAAAAACAAAAAGAATAAGTACGTTGTGACAAATGATACACCAGATTCCTCGAAAACTTGGATGTTTTTTATTGATAAACTATTACACAAAAATTTTAATTAGGATAAAGACATTGATCGACAATAATAATTCCCCGAACAATCATGAGCAATAAAATATATCGTCTAATCCAAATAATTTTGCAGAAGAATTCATAAGATCAAAATATATAGATATAGTCCTTTTGTGATTGCAATAATTAGAAGCGCACGGGGGAACACAATTTTTGAAGAATGAGAAAAAAAAAAAAAAATCTAATTAGACCGAGGAATAGATAAAAAGTGAGCTAGAAGTTTAGCAGAAACATTAACCTCAAAAAGAACTTTCGCCAAATTGCGCCACCTAAGCAACATCAGTTTTTTAAGTCCGTTAGGAACATTTTCATACATTATTTTCAAATATTATGCCTCAGATTTTTCTTCGCCGAAAGTACGTTACACTTCCTATGAGAACCAAGATTTGTTGAATTATGGTGATAAATTTCATTGTTTTATCACTTCATTTAATCCTGACATTACAGAAGATCAAGTCAAATTACTCGTTATAAATCACGCTTCCGCAAGTTGTAATTACACTCATTTCTTTGGTTCGCAATCATCTATTGGCAGATTGAGTATTATGAAAACAATATCGATTTTTTTTTTTTTCGATTAAAAAAAAAAAACTATTTCTCTCTATCACGGAGTAATATTAATAGGAGTTGAAGGTCCAATGGGAGAAAGCTACGAAACTGTGATCTAAATTTTTGGTAAATATTGAGGGCGCCACTTGTCATTCCTCCCTACTTCGGTGCGGATATACTGTTGTTTTCAATAGAATTTTGCTGAAGTACATTTAAAATTTTTTATTTTAAGCAATTTAATTTCTTTGTAAGTTCTTAAAACTGCATAATTCAGATGTTTCAAATAAATGCTTCGTTCCTAGTTGTAAAACAGGCTATGATAGTGATAAGAAAAACAAAAAAAAAGCCCTAGGAGAAAAATAAAGTCCGAGTTCGTGTTTTCTGCACCTAAAGTAAGTTTATTTTTTTCTTTACAAAATTTCATCCATTCTCCTTCCTCCCAATTGTCTGTTTTAGCTAGCTTCGGTTCATAAGAATCGTCATTTTTTAAAAGCTTTCTTTCAAAGTAAAATTAGTATAAAATGGCTCTTAAAAAAAACATGTTGGTTAGAATACTCTATTTAATGAAATTTGCTTTCAATCGAAATTTTTTCAGCTTGATATTATTTTTAAAAAAATAATTAAAACGAGACATTTCCCCATTGAATAACATTGCGGAAGCTGGAGAGAAGGAAGGATTGCACGCTGGCGCCATCTGTAAACATTAGAAAACAACATCACAAAATTTCAGCGTTACCTTCTTCTCCTGTCTTTTTACTCCGTGCTCTCTATATATAGATGGGATTACTGGACATATTTGGTATGCATTAATTATTCACGAGCAGCCACAAAATATAACGGTGTTTAAGACTTTATTTCTGTTCTTATATTTTTATTTTTTGTTGGAATGAAGCGATGATTCAAGGTTTTTTTTTTTTTTTTTTTTTTTTAATCTGCGATATCTGAAAGAAAGTAACGTTCGCTTTCGCAGAAAATAAATCTAATTATTTTCATTTAAAGAAGTCTTTTAAACAGGGAAAATGAATAATTTTAAGAAGTTAAATGCAATTAAATTTTAAGAAAGAATATATGACTTTCCATATCACACATGTTTTATTTTTCTAGTATGAAAAATGGAAGTTAAAAAATTCATAGATTTTTTTCAAACATACAATAGCTTTAAATACAGCAATGATGGATACAAAATCTTAGTGATAGCTTAATTATTAAGAGAAAAAATCCTGATTTATAGTATGAAATTTCGTCCCATTAGACTTCAGATCCAGTGATTGGGATATATTGATTAAACAATTTTTTATTGAATTTACTGTACATTTATTGTTACCATTATACAATTAAGATACAAAACAATATACTATACACAACACAATATAATATATTCTATACTAGCATTTCCCATGCAGAACATCTGCATGATAGTACCTGCATACCTAGTATAATTTTCAGAAAACTCTCAGAAATAAAATTACCCACTATAAAATTTCATTCCCAACCCCCAACCCTTTTTTTTTTTTTTTTTTTTTTTTTTACAATACGAAAAATTTAAATCTTTGACATTTGCATTATAATTTCAATTTTAGAAAATGATTTTTTACACTGCTAAGTTAAAAATTCTTAAATTAAATTATTGTTATATTAAAATTGTATCTAAATATGAGGATTTTGATTTCGATCAATAGGTGGCGCTATCACCGTCCTGCTGAATAGTCAAAGATTAAATATGAGGATTAACCGGCTTTAAATTCTTCCAAATATACTTCTAAATACGAGATTGTGAGTATATGTTTTAGCACAAAAAGTGAATATTTATAAATTTCTTGAAAAAAAAAAAAAAATGTGTTTCAAGTGAGTTAGATTAATTTTGTTTTTAGTTGAAAACCCTAGCAGCAGCCGAATTTATGATTTCAGGAATGTGATCTTGGCTGACCAATCAGATAACATGTTACGTCACTATCGTATCATTTCGACAAGATTTAATCGTAAGTGGTCCACATTAAAGAAATTTGATACAAATTGTAAGAAGCAATATTATCTTATTTTCAAATAGGGTTTCACTTTCTCTGATGAGCCAAGCAGAGATATACTATTGTCACAATCTTCTGTCTTACAGACTTTTTTCTTTTCTTTATGTAATTTTCGAACTGGTTTCTTCATTTTCTTTGACAAAAGTTCTTTTTTTTTAATAGGGTGAAGTTTGGTAGGTGTAACATCGATTTATAACTCAACTGATAAATAAACTTTCTACCTAATAGACTTCATATTTGAACCTTTCATTCTTATATTTAACCTTTGAAAATCAAATAATGAAACAGTTATAATCTTAGAAGTTTGAAAAATTGCATATATTTTCCTCTTCAACATAATGCCTTTCTCAAAGTTTAGAGCTTCGCAACTGTGAAGCAATTTCTCAATCTTTGGTGAAAAAACTATTCTGCGTGCACAAGGGGATGCTGAAAAGTTCTTGGCTTTGCCCAGAAAGAAAAGAATCAAAGTTATGAAATTATATATTTATTCAACCTAGTTTCCCTGGAGACTGATTTACAGCGTTGTTCTAACTTTTGTAGACCATTAAAATAAAAAAGCATTTGGTTGTTCTTGCAACCAGCTTTCAGCAGCACCATGTCCTCGAAACGTTTCACTTCCAAGTGTTTTTTTCAAATTAGGAAACAGAAAATAATCAGAAGGGGCTAGATCAAGTAAATAAAGAGGGTGGCGGAGCAATTGAAAACCCAGGGTGTTCAATTTAGCTCGAGGTATGCGCAGGTGCCTTGTTTTGTCAGGCAAAAACAGGCTTTTTTCCTTAGTGAACTTCCCCCGGCGTTTTTTTTAAAATTACTTTTTTCAGTTGGTCTCGAAGGTTAGCATAATACTCTTCAGTTATACTGCAGCCCTGAGGTAAGAAGTCTACTATCAAAATCTTATCTTTGCCCCAGAAAACAGACACCATGACCTTTTTTGCCCTATTTCTGGGTGCGAAACTTCTTCAGGCACCGGAACACCCCTGTGGCACCCGCACCATTCTTTTGTTTCAGAATGATAAATGTGGAACCACATTTCCTCTACTGTTACTAAACTAGGCAGAAAGTCCTGTAAAGTTTCATAATGGGCTAAAATGGCCAAGGACGTTTCAACTCTTTTCTTCTTACGATCATTGTTAAACATTTCGGCACAAATAAAAAAGTTATAAAAATCAGAATAACATGAGATTTGTACAGTTACATATCAAGACATCTAGCTTTCATTTGTCTCTAAATATATTCTTCTATTTAAACTTGAAGGGGGCAAAACCAGGCACTTTCCAGCCTCTCCTTGTAGATTTTGAATATAACATAAGATTTGTTCTCGTTCTTATTTTTTTCTCCCCATGGCTACACTTAGGTACCTAAAGAATTTTGTATGCCAGGAAAATGTAACGAAGATTTTTACACTTATCCCAAGCGATTCAGCAGTATCACTTATATTTTTTTGCTTTTATTTTCAGTTGAAACCTAATATCCTGAACATTAAAAAAAAAAACATTCTGCTGTAGACAGAAATATTTCTTTCAACGTATAGGGGAGATCCGTGTAATATGGACCCCCTAAGCAAGAATGCTCATAAAACTAAAATTATTAAAATAAAAAGATTTAATTTGTTGGCTGCTCATTACAATGGTATAATTGCATGGTTCAAGCTTGGTAAAGCACCCTGGGAACTATTAGTAATTGCAGGAAATAATAATTTTATTTATGTATCGATGGTCCATATTACACATATGTTCGTGTAAAATGGACCAAGTGGTCCATAGTGGTCCTTCCCGTTCCCCAACAGTTGACACACTTGGAATTGTGAAACGAACTGTCCAGCATGTTCCCTCACACACTTGTACATCTCTTGAGCATAGTAGAAATGGAAGGAAAAAAATCTGATGTGGGCACCACATGACTTCCTTATACACTTTTAGAAATATACATAATGTTAAAAAATATTGTCACTGGACCCGAAACAGTTGGCTAAAAATATTTAAAAAAAATGCATGCATACGTAAAAAAAAAAAAAAAAATAAATAAATAAAATTGTGCCTTGAGGGGACTCATTTTAAAATCCTTGGGGGGGGGGGACTCATGTCAAAGTTGTGCCTTGGGGGGACTCATGTCAAAGTTGGGCCTTGGGGGGCCTTATTTCAAAGTTGCACCTTGGGGGGGACTCATGTCAAAGTTATGCCTTGGGGGGGACTCATGTCAAAGTTGTACCTTGGGGGGGACTCATGTCAAAGTTGTGCCTACATATGTACGCCAAGCATTAACAAAATCTCTCTGTTTTTATTATGGACCACTGGTCCATATTACACAACACAGCATGGTTCCTGTTACACGCATAAAGAGGGCAACGTGGTTTCCAATGAAAAATCGCTATGCAAATTGATGCTCATGTTCATAAAATAAGTACATTTGCTATGTAAGTAAATAATAAGTAGTATATGATGAAAGAAATAAAGAGTGGAAGACATTTTTTTGCTTTCAAAATATTCAGTAAGAGATGATGAAAGCAAGACTTCAGAGCTTGTAGGGAGTAATAAACAATTTCAGAGGGAAAACTAAATAACATGTAAAACTCTGAAAACTGCATAATAAATATAATAAAACCTATCTTTACTTGGTGGCCGTTCTGAGATCTTTCAGCGCCGGGCACCCGGGCCTCTTCGGAGAACGTTAGCTCTGTGATGGAGATTTGGGTTTCTGGATGCTTCTTTGTTGACTTCCCAACAGGTGGCTCCATGCCTTAAAACTCTGAAAACTGCTACTAGTATTCAGAATGAATGATATACCATATGACTGTTATTTAAAGTATTTATTTAAACCTACAATAATTGATATTTCAAGAATTCTTAATATATTAAAAGTGAAAATTTCCTATAAAAACAAAATAATTTACATGAAAATAAATGAAAGAGAACAAAAATTTCAAAAACCCAGAATTCAGGTACAGGGATAGCACCTAAAATGTTTCAACCCTGCAATTTGTTTTAAAAAGTTAATTAATAAAAGCAATTTGGTGACTTTTGTAATTTCATTATAGGTGAACAACAGGTTTGGAGAACGAAGTTCTGATTCAAACGAATTATTATTTGATCTCTTCGAAGATGAAAATGAAATAAATGAAGATTCTTTAGAAACTGAAGAGGATGAGAAAACAGATGATGATTTTCTAGAAACTGAAGAGGATGAGGAAACAGATGATGATTTTCTAGAAACTGAAGAGGATGAGGAAACAGATGATGATTTTCTAGAAACTGAAGATGATGAAGCAACAGATGAAAAGTCTGATCAACCAGAAGCAGAATTACCATCTGATAATCCTGAAGAAAGAAAACCTGTTGGAGGTACATTAAATATAATTACAATTCAAATTTTTTATGAACTATTTTCTTATAAAATACTATCTTTTAATTTTCACTGTTTTAAAAAGATAGTAGGTCTCATGAACATAGGCACACCATAAAAATAGAATTTTTTAAAATAAGGAATACATTTTATCAGTTTCTCTTTCTATATTGCGTTTTAAATTAACTTATGTTGATCAGATTTCTACAGAATGAAATATTAAATGATAATAATAGTAAATTAAATGAAATAATCTAATGTGTCACTCACACGACTTTCTTTTACCCTGCATTTCAATATTATGAAGATAGATTACAGATTAAGTTGCAAGACCAATAAGGTAAGATAATAAAGTTCAACCTTCTTTAAAAATAATCTAAAATATCTATAGGTACATTTTTTTTTTTTTTTTTGACATATAATTCTGTGTGAGGGGAGGGGGGTAACGCCTCCATCAACACCTTGTTCTATTACAGTGCCTATATTTATTTTTAGATATATATATACACATATTTTACTGCACTTTACAATGTACAAAACGGGAGGAAAAGGCTAAAAATCCATAGAAAAATCGCTCTTTAGAAAGAAAAAAACAATTAAAAATAGTAAAAAATGCATAAAAAAAAAGCATGGGATGAAAACGAAAAAACTCAAAAAGAAAAAATGGATAACACCAGGAGAAATTTTGACTAGAAAAAGTCATCGAAGCTCGGGAAGGAATTAGGATTGGGGTCCTTAAGCTATCGTCAAGGTTTTGCTGCTATATATATATATATATATATATATATATATAACAGATTTATATATATATATATATATAAATCTGTTATTAATTTGCCTTCAAACATACCAATCTTAATCAAGTTTTTCAAGTGGCAAATTAATGCAAACTTCAAAATACCGAATTTGAATTTTCTGTAGTTATTCGTTTTAAGTTATGCTGATATCAGATATACATACAGATTAACTGCTAAAAATTGAATTTTTGCATGAAAGGAACCTCAAAATGAAATATTATACAAAAAACCAGAGTTGAAAATAGAGCTTCAAAAAGTACTTTGTTTATAAAATGGGTAAGAAAAATGAATTTTACTTCCCAAGCAGTGTTCGTCGACATAATAAAATGTAGCAATGCATCTCCATCAATTACATTCAATAAAAAAGAACGTTTAGCTTAATTTTGGGTAATCCTGTATGTTGTATATAAATTATATGCACATAACATTGTGTACTTAAATTTAGTCTGATATGAAAAACATCTAACACAAAATGAAATAAAATTCCAGCAATTTCCAAATATAGCCGCAATATATACAAATACTTTGTATAGCCCTGTAAACAAATGATGAATGATTTCCATACCACAATCTATACAAAAAATGCTTTTATGCATTAAAAAAAAAAAAAAAAAAAAAAAATGTACATTCCATTTTCTTAAGGCAACCTATAGAAATAGATGTTACACTGTAGTTACCAGAAATTTGAATTACCTTAGATGTCTCTGTACACAAACCATTTGCTTGATCTCAACGAAAAGTTTATTATAGCATAATTATATGATACACATTTAGAATACCATGTTTGAACTTGCTGCTACTATTTGTTCTTGCGATATACTAACAGACACACACAGAGACCAACTGCTAAAAACATGATTTTCGGATTCAGAGAACCTCAAAATGTGTAAATATAACAAAAACTCAATTTCGAAAATTTGACCCAAAAATAATACTTTCTGTACCATATATATGGGTAAGAGAAAGTAAAAAGAGGAAAGCTCTTTTAATATGAGTAATTATTAATAAATTTTATTTGATGCAATTAATATTGAACAATAGTACCCAAGACTTTATACACAGGTAAAAGCTCCATGTTCTTTGATGAAGAAAATCGTCAGAAAAGTAAACTATAAAACTGAGTACAAATCAATAGATGATTTGTACTTTACTTTTATAGCGACCTCATAGGGCTGCTATAAGAAAGAAGTATTGTAAGCACTTATACTACAGTACTAGTAGATATGATACTAGTACTATAATGATACAATAAATAGTACTAGAGGACTCATGTTGCCGCTATAAAAGAAAACTACCAGATGATTTATCTAATAATTAATTTTGTAAAGTGCATTTTTCATCGCAGATTTTTCCCGCAAAATTCGAAGCAAGCTTTTATGATAAGAATATTTTTATATATAAGGCATAAACCAATAAAATTTCATTATACATTGTTAATTTTACAACTTTATTTAAACTTATTTTAAAAATAAGTGGTAGATTCAAAGTTTTCAATTTCATTAAATGTATAGATACCAATAATACCGTAAAAGTAACTTTCATATCACATACAATTTTTATTTAATTGAATAGAATTAAACACTAATTAGATTTCTTGATACCAATGAGATTTTTTGATCAACCTACAATATATTTATTTTACTTTTATTTATTTTTTTTTTTTTTCAAGGTAGGTGTACAAAAGAACAATTGGCTTACTTTCCTCGTCGCCTAAGAGATTGGTTTTACATCATAAGGCAAGAATTATCTGAAAGGAAAGAAGATGATGACGAAATCTTACTGCCATTAAAAGAAAGTGAAGATTCTGACACAGACAGAACGTGGGTCAGAGCTGTTCTATGGAAATTCTGCGATCTCGATAACAAACCTCAAGACAGGTACTTTGTATTCATATATATATGTGTACATTCATTTTTAAAAATCACTTGGGTTATTCGCTAAGTAGTTGCTGGTGAATAGTATATATCTATATTCATTCTTCTTTTCTAACATTTTATGCACAATGTTTTTATTACTGCAGTCTACCTTTCCCCCCACTTCCAGAGAATATTACTTGCTAAACCAGTCAATTGCTCATATATACAGACTTGTAAAAAATATTAGAATAATTATAAATTTTCAAAATTTTTGATTCACTATATTTCTTTTAATTCATACAGTAATTCAATAAATGTAATTTTACGTATTAATTTATCTTTTATTTTAAACAATAGTCTGAAGGTTTTCTTTAACACTTTCTATCAAAGTTTAACAATAATTATAACTTTAGTTCGTATGTCTGTCTTCATTTCCATTTCAATAAACATTTTTTGAGCTTCTAAAAGTGATATATACTATTCAAGTTTTTCAGATTTATTGTAAAAAGCTTCCTATAAAAAATCTTACATAGAATAACATTGGTTTGCATACAAGGATTCACAAAATAATTCATACACATTACGGTGTAAGAGATATTTCTTTTAAGCATATTTTAACACCTTTACACTGCACTAAACATACGAAATCAACATACATTTTTCAGATGTAATAAAGAACATTCCCTATAGGAAAAATTGTGATTAACACTAATGATTCATATACACAGTCATGCAAAAGTATCCCAATTCATTACAGGAAATTTCAGATCATTTTCTGTTGTGTTATGTGTTTTTCATACTTTCTAATTATTTTGAAAAGTTTTTATGTATGACTTTGTATTTATGATGTGATGAGTAAATACAGTTAAAAAGTGTTTTGTGAAATTCTAAAAACTATTTTTAACAGAAATCAAAATGCAGACAGACTTACAGACAAACTGAAGTCATAAACACTTTAAGTGAAAAATATATCTTCCAAACTATTCTTAAAGAATAAAAAATAAATAATATTATCAAGTAAAATTATTTTTTTAGAATTATTGCATTGAAAAAACCAAAAAACAAAAAAAAAACAATTATTCTAATAACTTTTATACATCAGTATATGCAAGTATATGGATGTATGTGCATTTGAATATATAATCATTTATATATTTTAGGTATTTATCTAAAGAAGAACTTGTTCCTTTGAGAGATCCATTGGTATCGATGGAACCGTGTATTGATCCCTTTTTAGCTGACTGTGATTCTAATGACGATACACAAGTTACTTTACAAGAATGGGGACGCTGTCTTGGACTTAAATATGGTATGATTTATTTATTCGAAAGTTAATACATTTAGTTTAGATATGCAAAATATATTTTACAAAAGCCAGGTAAAACCTTTTTTTTTTTTTTTAATTAAATTACACAGGTCTTCAAAACAACCATTTTTTTTTTTTTCAGTTGCATGATTTTTTTTTTTTTTAACTTTATGCTCTTAAGGATGCTAATACAAAAATGACCTATATTTCTACAGAATGCATACTTTTTTTTTTTTTTTTCAAAATGATGGGGGTTTACAATAAACAAAACAATCATTAATTGTATCACATTGAACTAAACATATTCTTTCTTGTAATAATATAATAAAAACATCTTTTATGATATGTTAACATTTTGTATTTCTGTTCATTCTTTATGACTAGGAAACACTTTCTTTTTTTTCCAATGCCCCTCTGAGCATGTTTCCATTTTCATCCAATCCATTTCCCTCCCTAATCCTCTGATTTTCCATTTTATATTACTTTTTACTTGAACTCTTATAAATAATGTTTTAAGGTAAGAAATAATCATTGAATATGCTTTTTATAATTAATAATAAGATACTAATTTTTCTGTTTTCATGTAAAAAAAACTAAAAGAAACAGTGAAAAAATCCTTGTTTGTTTATTTATTTATTTATTTTGCAAACCTGTGTTTGTTTTAATTTGTACCTAATTACCTAACAATAATCCATTTCAGAGATGAATTAAAGAGGTGTGGAACATTCACTTATATTCACGTGCACATACATAATAAAATAAAACAAAGCATCAAACTTTTTCCCTTGGCACATTTCACAGGGTTTTTTCTTCCTTTTTTTTCTGGTAAAGGATCTTAAAATGGAAATACACTTGATATTTCATTGCAACATTCACTCTAACACATGATTCTTTCGTGGAGAAATATATCAGAATGGGTAGGCAGATGCAGGGTAACTTATGTTTTTTTTTTTTTTTTTTTTTTAATCAGATTAAAAATTAAAATATTTCCATTTCTATATTTTATATATTCAACCCCTGACTAGCGCCATGGCATGTGGGGGCAGTTGCCTTGCCCCTCCCCCCCCCCCCCCCCCACAGAGGCGTATGCAGAAACTCTGCAACCTAAAACCTGTTATGCCATTGTAAGCCCCCCCCCCCCCCCCAGAATAAGCTTGCCTCGGGGCTCGAGGTAGTCTAAGTCGAGCCCTGTATATATTATAATTTTCTCTCTAAATTCACTTAAAATGTCTTGTTACACTCTAATTTATTTATTTATTTTTATCAATGACACTCACTTCAAGGAATGAGAAATATGGGATAGTGCACAAAATTAATGAATTTTGACAAATTATGCTAAGCAGTAGGCTACAATACATATTTGTCACAACTGTTGTTGTTTTCCTCAAATATTTGATAGTTGAAAGCATTGTTAATGTTTCCTGACAAACTTCGAAAATATACCCAGTTATTGAAAAATCACAGTAGGTTTAGACTAAAGACAAAAACTTGTCTGAGTCAAATTTTGCAACGAACATAATTTTTTAACAATGCCTGCACACGAGCACATTGATCAATAACAATGGGAAAAAACAAACAAACAAACAAAAAAAGAATCGCACCTTATTAGCGAAACGCTCCAGGGATTCTCTTTGATTTCTAAGTGAAATTTAACTAATTTTCCAAATAAACTTACTGTCAATTGTCGATGAGAAAATAACTGAAATGAAGAAGAAGAAGAAAAAAGAAAAAAAAAAAAGACAACTCGAGGTTTGAAACTTGATTCTAAATACTTCTATGTTCTGCTTTACAAGGGAGGGAAAATGTATAATAAACAGAAATAGTGAATATTTCAAATGAACACAAAAAATTCTTGTAATTCAACAAAGAATACTAAAATGTATAAGATAAAAAAAAATAAGTAAACTTATTAATCTAAAATGAACATAAATAATTTAATTTTTGATAATTTAAGTAAATATATAATGGGAATGCAAGCTGTTTTTTTCTTTTTAAAGAGATTTATCAAAATTATATTTCAGTTAAAATCAAATTTAAAATGTATGTAACTATAAATAAATAGAAGTTACCAACAAATTGAATTATTTAATTGGCTTCTTTTAACTTTCATGTTTTACCTTAAATTAGTTATTAACAACATAGCAGAAATTGTTAATTAGTCTATTTTAACTTCTATGTTTGACCTGATTTGATAAAATTAGCTATTAAAGAATATTTCCAAATTGATACATATTATTTAACTTTTGTCTTAAAGCTGTATTAATTATTAATACATCTAATTACTTTTGATTTTACATTAATTTACATTTTTTTTCCAGATGAAATAAAAGATGATTGCAAGGTTTTATAAATCAGACTTTGAATGAAATATAAATCCAAAGTTTTCTATGTAGTAGATTTAAAACTTCAAATAAAACAAATATATTTTCTGATATGATTTTCCCTGAACTTTTTATTCTTTTAATACATTTTACATTATTACTATATACATGAATATATTTTCAACCACAGATAACAAATTATATTACATCTTTTATATGTCTGTAACACTATCAATGAATATCCCTCCTTCTCACTCATACACAAAATGGAAATAGAGATAAGTAACTTTTTATTTTTGTCTCAAACATATACACAAATTTTAGATCTATACAAAGCACATTAATGCATATATTTCTATAATGCTTCCCTAATTATTTATTGATACCTTGCTAATTCAAATCTTCCCATAGAGCATATATTTAACTAGAGAATGCATTCTTCATTGAAGAATGTAACAACATAAAAAATCATATGACATGTGCTTTTAAAGTTTTCACCCTTTTTATCCTCTTTTGGACAAGGGTGTCAAAACTTTTTTACTGCATCATCCAATTATGGACAGATCTGGCCGTTTCACTGATTATGTGAATGATGAAAATCATCCTCAATCTTCGTTATCCTTTGAACAGTGACTTTAGTATTGAATGCACTTTGTAGTCATATATATGCTCTAGGAGTCTACCTTCCTGATGTTTGATCATTATTATGATTAATTACACAGGCCTGCGGAATCATACCTTTGAATTTTTCTTTTTGCATTGCGTTGGGTGTTTTCAATGTATTTAGATGCACTGAATTCAGAAATAATTTTCATTTTTTCCTATTACGTAAAGAATTTTCACAAAGTAAGGATGAAGACAGAAAGAATTCCCTAGAGACTATAACAAATTCGAACTAATTTATGTATAAATACATTAAAATCGGATATTATTTATACTTTGCCTTTTAAATGTGTTTCTTTACATAGTAGTTCCTTTTAGAGCATTTTACCTTGCGCATAGCTTGAAGATCTTGTGGGGGGGGGGGGGGGGGGAATCTCTATGCAGCATCCAACAATAATCTGGTAACATGTTAACACCCCATTATCCCTGATTTCTTCTCTTCATTTTTTTGGTATCTTGATGAAACAGTTCTCCTCGTTCTTCACACACATCACCCAGATTTTCCTGGAACTAACTCAAATGTGATTTATAAAAGTGGAACTTTTGCTCATACAATCCCATTTTCTATCAAAACTATACATGATGGAAAATTCTGAATAGTTTTTCCTTAATCAGCCTCCAAAAAATATATCAGAAAAACATATCACCTTGAAGAAAAAAAATTCATTGACGACCTGTGTTATTATACATATATATTGATACGTAAAAGGCAAAATTAGCAAGCCACAAACCACTAAAGAAAACAAGTGGCATTTAAATATAGTCCTTTATAGTGTTGCCAACTCAAATTTTAATACATATTTACCAATGGCTCAAAATGGCTACGCAGATAATAAAAGTTCCTACTTTAGTGAAAAATCGTGAAAAGAAAAATGGAAAAACTAACAAAATTCATGCAAATGTTGTAAAAATTTTCTACAAAAGTACCTCAAAATGTCCCAATGAATTCAAAATCTGTTCCTACATTCTGAAGAAACCTGTTAAAAATCCCTATGCATAGGGACAAATTTCTATAGTAGACAACACTGATCTCTTAAAATCCACCTTTTTCATTCCCCAAAAAATATCTCAAAAGATATATCCCTCCACTCCATACAACCTCAACTTTCTCTGCTTTAAATATAACCACTTCAATCTTTTGCATCACTGATATATTCAATTTGACGATTTAATTTTTCATTAATAATATTAACAGAAATTTTATAAAGTTCATTGTTTTATTTAGTATTTTAAATAAAAGAAAAAAAAATTATAAAAGTTATTAACTTTTATAATTAAACTAAAAAATTATTAAAGTTGGCTACTAATGAACTTTTTTGCCCTTTGCTGATGCCAAACTCTTGTATAACAACCATAAAGAATATGCGATTCTTTAAAATCTGGTACAATTTAACATAGAAATGATTTCATAGATAATATTTTTTTCAAAAACTCTTTAACCCTTTCAATGTCCTCCAATATTATCTGCAATCTGTTGCCTGTTTTTATAACTAATCACTAGCTAAGGGTGTGGCCTAGTTGCCCCACAGCTGGTGACATCATGACATGAGTGAGAATTGAGCAAACACTGGAAACGAGTCATCACGTCAGTGGCGAGTTATAGCAAGCAGACAACTGACCAGATAACTTGTCAGTGGCAGGGAAAGAGTTAAATATTTCATATATTAAATCAGAAATAATTGTTTTTGTTAGGCAGAAGAAAAACACCATGTAATTAGAATTTTAAGAAATTAAAATAGCAATTACCATTTCAAGATATGCATTAAATAATTTAAAAAATATGTATATACAATCAAACCTTGTTAACGTGAATCTCAAGAGGAATAAAAAACTTGTTCATACTATCAGTAACTAATCTTCATATAACTAAGCTAACCTTTATTTTGGCGGGGATAGTGGAAAAAGTTTATGTTAAAAGTAATTCACGTTAATGAGGTTCGACTGTATATCATTTAATAAATCATAGATAATTTCATTTGCTTTTTATCTAGGCAATTATTAAAATCAGAAATAATAAACAGCACAATACTTTCCAAAGTATAGATTGCAACCCACAGTTAATGTCTGGTGGGTTCTGACAAATCTTTTATAGTTCAATTTTTACAATTTGTACAAATATAATTTTGGCAATCTTTAAACTTCTTTTGTAGCTTTAAAATCTTTAAGTAGCATATGGTAACATCAATATAAAAAAAAAAAATAGCACAAAATGTAAACAAGCAACTTGTTGTTGTTGTTGTTGTCGTATGCCACTCGGAAATTCCGAGCCCCCAGTAGTGGAACTAACCGGATTTATTTTAAGGCATGAGGGGTGCGTCTTCCATTAATTAGGAGCGCCTCATAGGGAGGAAGTACGACTTTAGCTCCAGAAGCTGGTGAAAGATGGCAGCACCAGCCAAACAACAGGAACTCGAATTTTGATCCAGATCAGAGTGAGTTAAACCCATGTTCCGGTACCCCCAGAGGTATAATTTTTGATGGGAACTTGGAGGACTTTGCAACCACAACGGAATTTAACGTGCACCAGTTGCCATTAGCGTACACGACAGTCTTCGGCCGGCTCGAGGACCGAACCCGCAAATCTTTCGATCAAGAACTCACTGCTCATACCGACCAGGCAACCGCTGCCCTACAAGCAACTTGTGTTTAAGGAAAAAAAAAAAAAAAGATTAACGAAACAAATATTTCTTCACTATACAGATAATGTATGTAAAAAGGTGGTTCTTGCACATGTATGTTGCATGTTGCCTATACAATACCTGAAACAACTTGCTCATTTATTTGAAATCAATTTTCTACTATGAGCATTCAATTCACGTTTACACAAATTTCAAAGCAAATTATGATTTGGTCAACTTACAGTGTTTAATTTCGTTGCTTTCCTGCATATGTATTACGGATAAATGGTTAATAAAGAAGACTGTAACTGTAAACAAAAGTAGTCTTCAAGCTTAAATTTAAGGAACTTAAATAAAGAAAAGTTGAAAAAAATACTGCTTTCAACTACTTAGCATTGCAATTTTCATAGAATGTATATGAAGGTAATCCCAAAATGAGATGCTATTTGCAGTGGAATACTTAGAAGCATAAACATGGATCTCAGTAAATTACATCAACATATTGAAACACATACGCTAATTTGAAAAATAAGCTCTCAAATTTCTTATTTTATTTATTTATTTTAAAGACTGAATGCCCTGAAAAAGTTAAAAACAAAGGTTTTATATTGTACCAATATCAATAAAATATATCTCCAAGAAATTTCAAAGTACTAAGGAAAAAAGTGGGTTCGTGGGAAATACAGTCAGTTTCTAACAAATGGGTCACATTATTTGAAACTTTAAAACCCTTTCCTCTCCCCTAAAAAACCCTATTAATTATAAATTTTATTATAATATTAGCAAATAATGTATCTATATATATTGAAAACCCTTTCACACACACGCATATATATATATACATATATAATAATGATGATCTATTAAGCATAGTAGAAGCCAAGCAACAGATACAAGATCACTGAAACCTTTTTAACAAAGTTTAAAAATGTTTATAACTTTGATTTGTCTGCCTATCTGGCTATCCATCTGTCTGCACTCTAAGTCCCATTGTAAATATTAATGGAATTCCTTGAAATTATGTTATTCAAGTTCACTTTCAGATGTTTCCTATTGAAAATGAAATAAATACTACCACTGGCTTGTGTACACAGACACCCAAAAGTATTCCAAAGCCTTGCTTTGTATGAGAGTTATTTCCATAAATCATAATTTAACACCATTATTTCGCACAAATCTTAATGAAACCAGTAGTGGCACCAGAAATTCCCCGAAGGGGGGACACCACCTCCCCAACAGGGGGGCACTACATAAAGAGAGTTTATTATATGAGTATTTATCAAAAACTTCAATACTGTTAAGAATATTACTGTTAATATTTGTACCATTCCATTTGTTAGTACTCCTCGTGGTTTTGGAGATCATCGTGTCACAGACAGACATTTTCTAAAAATATCGTGTTCTAGACCTCTCAAAACGTGTATATTCATGGAAAACTGGAAACTGAAAATTTTTACGAATCCAATACTTTCTTCTATTGAATATAGAATGGAAAAACAGGAATGCTCCAAATTTGTAAAAGGAAAGAAAAATGCTGAAAAAAGTAGAAAAACTGAAAATTTTGTATTTGTTCCCCCGACAGATTTTAGGAGTATTCCCCGATAGGGGGGTCACAGACTCCCCCCCCCCGGTCCCCTAGCTGGTGCCACCTCTGAATGAAACTGACATTTATTATTCATATGCACACAAAAAAAAAAAAAAAAAAAAAAAAAAAATCTATAGTATACAATATAATATAATTAACATTAAGATTTACAGGGCTGAAACAAAAATAATCAGATATATTGCGGACTATAATTATAAATTGTTGGAATTTCATTTACATTTTTACTAAGCATTTTTTAACACTTTCAAACAATGTTCAAGTATGATTATGATTTGAATTAATCTATCAGTCTGTATTACTGTCCTTATATCTGCCTTCTAATCTATAAATACTTTCAGAATTTCTTAATTGTGATACATGTTATTCAAGTTCCTCATGGAATGTTATCTATTTAAAATGGCATTAATAGGTCCTGTACAACTGGTTTGTGTACAGGGTCACCCAAAATAATACCAATGCATTATGTTTTATGAGAGGGATTTTGTAAATCATATTTCAATAACTTTCTGCTGGAAAAATCATAATGAAATTGACATATATTGTTAATATGCTGGTGCATTTAACATTCAAATTTACAGGACTACATTAAAATATTCAGATATAATAAAGGCTATAATTGGTAATTGCCTTATTGTTTGTGTTAATCATTTTTACCACTTTCCAACAATGTTTGTGAGCGATTATGAATTTAATTAGCCTGCCTACCTTTCTGTATGTCCATTATGTCATAATGTAGGAAAAGAACTTTGGTGATTAAACGATGTAACAAGTATGTGCAGTTGGAAAGTGTTAATAATCAAAGGAAATTGCATGATTTTTCATTCTTGGCTTTTTTTTTTTTTTTTTTTTTTTTTTTCAATAAGAATATGTAAAGATAAAATCAATAAACAATGTTTTAAAAGAGCATTGGGTATTTATTCATTATTATCCTTTCCAGTAAATAAGAGTGCTATATACAAATAAATATACATGCTTGTTTATAAATACAAATTAATAATGTTATACTTATAATGTTACAATTGTCAAAAATATAATATTAATCTACGTTACTGTACACAGAAAACCCTTAGCAATACAGATTTCACTAAATAATAAACAAACATAAATTCTTTCTTCAAATTAAAGGGAAATAGTGAATAAAATGAATACTTTAGCACAAATCATTCTACGTTCCATAAATTATGCATTCAACAAGAGTATAATATAAACTGAAAAACGATTACAATTTAATTTTATGACATTAAAAATTGATTTTAGTTAGTTTTTCCTATTAAGATAGATTTCCTTTATCAGACTAATATCACTAAAGAAATCCTTCTATTTCACAATAAAAATGAAACTTTTTTTTTTTAATTTTAATAATATATAATACTTTAATAATATGTAAATAAGGTTGACCTTTTCTTGCAATTAGGTTAGTAATACAAAAGATTCACCACACTCACTGTTATAGAAACTGGAGTTAGCTTAGAGCTGAAAATTACTAATAAACAATAATTAATAATTTGGTAGGGGTTGGGGGGGGGCGGTTGAACAAAATTATAGAGTTTAATAATAAATAATATAATTTTATCACATTACATTCAACAAAATAAAAAATCTCATCTTTATTTGTCTTTATTCTTTATTTCTTTCACTATCACTTTGTATAAAATTCACATTTACACACACAAACATAAATGGTGCACTGCAATAGTACTTACACAGCACTCATGTTTACCCTCTTTTTTTGCTTGATGAAGGGTAGTGTTTATGTTTAAATATTTAACACTTCTTGCATGTTTATGAAATTCAAGGTATTTGTACTAAATTTTCTTCAACATAAACACCAGTTTTTAAACACATTTTACTAGAAAGCATAAACACATATTATTTAATATTTAAATAGTAAGTTTATGATAAACAATGATATATATTTATACATATTATGATATATATTTATACATATATGCATCGATAAATTATAAATTACCACATTAAAATATATATATATATATATATATATAAGTTTAAATATCAATAGGAATATTATTTTTTATAAAATTCATGTAAATAAGGAAGATAATTTTATAGTTTACTAAATTTACTTTAAAAAGTATGAAAACTTTTTGTGTTGTACATAATAGTATTAAAACTTTTTGTGTTGTATGTAATAGTATTTATATCACAGATAATATACAATGTTATCCATGCAAATTAATCATATCCACTATTACTGGAAATAATGTTTTTGTTTTTTAAACATTATTGAATGTTTACAGCTTATTCAAAATAATAATAATTAAATACATATACTTTTTATTGAAGATATTTTAAAATCACTATATGACAAATTTTTCTATTCAATTACTAAACCAAATTATTTTCTTACAATTCTACATAATGATTTTTTTTTTTTTTTTTTTTTTTTTTTAAACAAAAACTTTTTTTTTTATTTGAATCAATTTCTTGTCACTTGATTTAGAGGATCCTAGGAACTTTTTTTTGAAGATTGAGAAAAATATTCAATAAATAATAAAAAATAAAAAAACATTCAATTAATTTTTCTCACACTATGATTGTTTATATTATATGCAAAGATATCGTTGATAGTTTCTTCTTTTCTTTTTTTAAATGACAGAAGGAAACGATAATGAATTAAGTAAATATTTAATTAGTAACAAATTTAATAATATTTATATATACATAATATAATAACAAGTTAAAAAAGCAAAACAAAATAATTATTTAAAAGAAAGACAAGGAAATGAATATAATAAAATAAACACAGAACTGTACCCTGAGCATTAAGCCTTTTAAGCAAGATGACAAGTTTCTAGCCAAAGTAGAAATCATAGCATCTCTGTTTTAACTTTGTCTATTCACTTTAACTTCAAAGTAATTAACCAATTAAATAAAATATTACAGTAATAGTAAATCACAGAATACAGTAAAAGATTCTTCACATTCAAAATGCAGATGTCAACATAAGCAACTTAAATACTAGTAGACCTAAAATATGTTACTTGGGTGGGAGGGAATTTGAAATTTACAGGCTCTGGTTCTTACATATGCAGTGTGGTATGGAACAGCTTTAATCAATTTATTAACATTCTGGATTAACTGAAGCAAGTGAGAAATAGACACAGAAAATAACTGTATTTATTTTATGAATTGATATTTGTAAGTATTATAAAAAGGCCTTATCAGTTTTTAGGTTTAAGGCTAAATCGTCTATTGTTTTCCCATCCCAGCTGATTTCTCATTCTCCCTTTCTCTGTGAATTTTTCATAGAATGCCAATATTTCCCTATTGAATTCCCACATTTCCCCAATGAATACAAACATAAATATGAGAATGCTACAGTTTTCCCTACAGTGGTCACATGATATGGGTTTCATGATGTCTCACATCAATAAAATATTTTTTTTTTTTTTTAAATCAACAAAATTTAATTCTACAAATACCATAAAAACTGAAATAGATAAGGTATCCCCCCCCCCCCCCCGATGTTGATTAATGTTGTATTACAGATGTGTAGTGAATTATCTGTGATGGTCTGGGAATTATTCCTAAGAGTGGTCTGAAGACAAGCTATCACACAATTTTGATTCTCAATGAAGGATATGGTTTTATCATTTTAGTAGCTAGGTGACAACCCCAGTAGCAGAATTTTCTGTATCTATCTGCAGCATAACAATACTTGTCTACAACTCAGTAATGTGAAACCAAGCAGTATAAAAAAATATATAGTATAAGTATAAAAAAATATTAGCAGTGAATAAATTATGTATAATTTGCATCAACACAGAAAATAAATTTAGAATATACAACAAGTGCAGTAATATAGATACATAAAGTAAATTACATTTGCATTAAGCCTGACATTTCTATTATGTTAAATTAATCTGCAGAGCTTGCTGCGGTGCCTCACTGATTCTGCTACTGGGGCAACAACATGCTGGGTTAAATACTTGATGGTATAATACAGATTAATAAGGTCTAGACACCATCACAACACCAGTCCTTTCTCACTAGGAAACTCTTTCAAGTGCTATTTTCTGATTGACTTGAAAATATTCACATATATTAGTTTACATTATACTTAATTCACTGGCAAATGTTTAGCTGCTGACTCACAACAGAAAAGCAGAAAATATTTGTTAAATTTTATGTTATGAATGCCAAATACAAAAATGTCATACCCAAATTACATGAACTGTCATTCATCAATGCTAAGAAACTTAAACATATCAAGCATTTTTAATTCTTTAAATGTGATATTACGTCTTTATACTATATCTAAAACTTTCATTTATTTTATGTAACTTTAATATTGCATAGCTTTAACATCCTACAAATCAAATTTCAGATTTACTTTCAACATTATATCATGTAAATTTATTCAGCACATACATTTACATTAGTTTGTAGACGATAAAAATAAAATGAAATCTCATTAAAATATTTGGTTAATTGAAATTAAAAAAGCAAAATACAATTGCTTAGCAACCATACATGAAAACTGCAATCATGGAAGTGCCAACTAAGATATTTATTTGAAAATATTGCAAACATGAACTCATTTTTAGTAATTCTTTTATGACTTTTCTACTGTGACTCAGTACGTCAATACCTAATAGTTCTAGAAAATATTATTTACCTGACTAAATCTTATGCTATTAATTTTTTTTAGCAAAATCAGGGATTAGCAGTTAAAAGACTTTCCTAGTCATATTAGCTGAGAAAGGCAAAATCCTCCCAGGTAAAAAAGCAGTCAGTTCTACTTGACTGCTACTGGGCAATGAGCTTAAGGGAACATCCTACCTATCATTGCAAACACTCAAACCCCATGTTATTCTATAGGGACATTTTTTATGTGAATTACTCTTCATGTTATTACATATGTTTTAGTTGTATTTTCACATTAAAAAAATTCACAATTGTTAAATTTGTTCTGTTTTCTAAAATTAATTTTCTTTCTTTCTTTTTTTTTTTTTTTTTTTTTTTCTCTTTTTAAATTTTTAGTATTTTGGAGCTAAAAAATGTGAAAAATTAACTAAGTCAATTTTGCACTTTATAGTTTCAAAAATCCATTTTTTGAATGTGAAAAAGGAATTTAAAAAATATATAAAGGAATGAGTAACTAACATAACAAATTTCACCATAAAATAATATGGAGTTTGGCTAACAGCAACAGGTAAATTATAAAAGATAGAGAAGAACCTTAGCTAACTACTCCACATTAGGACTGTAAATGGGATATACAAACATTAACATAAATTATATATCATCATCATTATTATCAATTTCAGCCTTTATCAATCCACTGCAGGATGAAGGCATCTCCTAGGTGATTCTACATTAGTTTGTTTTCTGCAATTCTTCTTCCTACTGCTCTTCCAAACTTCACAATTTCATATCCCCAACGACATAGTGGTCTCTTCTTATCTTTTGGTATCTAAAATAAGACTTTGGTGGTCCATCTAGCATCATTTCTTCTCATAAGGTGCCCAGCCCAGCTCCATTTTAACTTCTTAACTCTAGAATAACACCAGTAACTTTGGTTTGCTTCCTAATCTAAGTGTTTTGTTTTCTGTCTCTTGAAGTGAATCCTAACATCCTCCATGCTTCTCTGGGTTGTTTAAAGTTTTTGTAAGCTTTACATGTTAATGTACAAATTTCTGAAGCATAAGTTAAAACAGGCAAAATACACCGATCAAAAACTTTTCTTTTCAAACAAACTGAGAGGTCGCTTTTGAATATAGTGCTATTTCTTCCAATGCTCTCTATGCAAATTTAACTCAGCTCATAATTTCTTCCATGATGTTCCCGTTCATCATATGGACTTGTCCCAGATAAGTATAACTGCATACCATTTCTAATTCATCCATATCAACAATGATCTTCAGTGGAGAAACAAAGGAATTCAACACAACTTTTGTCTTGCTGAGGTTCATTTTCAATCCAACGAGCTTGGTTTTTTTTTGTTTAATTCTGAAGCATTTCTTGCAAATCCTCAAATGAGGAGGCAAGCAGTACAATATCATCAGCAAATCTCAAATAATTTATAAACTCTCCCTCAATTTTTATGCCTTTCTGTTCCCAATATAATGTTTTAAAAACTTCTTGAAGTACTGCATTGAAGAGTTTGGGTGAAATTGTGTCCTTTGCCTTACACAATCAAATTACTAGGGATGAAACGGATAGTGATTTTGCCGGATACCGGATATCGGATATCCGGAGCTCTTCTGCCTGCCGGATACGGATATCCAGACCGGATATCCATCGGATATCCAGCAATAGTTTTGTTTTTTGTTGTGTTGTATATTTCTTTTCTTTTTCTTTATTTTAAAACAATAAAATATAAACATATTTCATATACTATTCTTTTAAAAACATTTTAAATATAATTTATTTAAACATATTTATATAATATTCTATTTATTTGTGCAATATTGCCATGAAGAATAAAATTTTAAGCCTAACGTACTCATTCCTACACTTGCAATTTTTGGTGAAAAGCACTATCACAAAAAGATAGGTTTTGTTCAGAATTATGAAACTAAAACTTATTATTTACATATTTTTTACAATACTATTATTAAAAAAATGAAATAAAATATTTTACTAATATAATCACAGTTGAAGAGTTATTTTCACATGAAAACTAATATGTTATGGCCATCACAAAGCTTTCTTCTACATAATTCTATATAACAGCGCCACTTACGGTTTAAATCGTATAAAAGTTTAACCATAGCTTCTCACAATAAATATTTTACAAAAGGAGTTAATGCAATTTTAATCAACACATGCTGAGATATATGCTTGTGAAAAATCATAATAGAAGCTCCACCTGTCGGCTGATATACACATAAATAAGGTCAACATTTGCTTTCATAATGGTTGTCTTATATATCAAATTTCATGCACATATGTCATAGAAGTTGGGATTAACTTAGCCTATTCATCGGGTAAATTGTAGTGCAGTATTGCCACCTGTTGGCCGATATACACCTAAAATAAATCGCAATAGTGTTTCACAATGGCTGGTTCTCTCACATACCAAGTTCTATGCAATTATACACAATAGAATAAGAGATAGTCTTCCCCTTTTGGGGGGAAATTTCTGTATTGCAGAGCCACCTACTGGCCAACATGCACCCAAACTGAACCAGCATAATTTCACATAATGCCTTTCCAACATGAAGTTTTGTGTTGTTACATGAAATAGAACCTAAAATATAGCCTTCCCTAAATTGCAGAAAGCACTGTATAACAGCACCACCTGTAGAGCGATTGGCACCAAAATTTGATAGGCACTAATATATGCCAAGTTACATGTACATATATATTTATATGAAATTCTGTGCAGTAGTTTCTGAGATATAGCCTTCCTCTAAGTTGCAGAAATCGCAGTATGGCAGCACCACCTGTTGAGCCATTTGCACCAAAAGTTGGTAGGCACTGATTTATGTCATGGTGCAACTACACATAAATTTATATGTAATTGTAGTACGCAGTAGTTTCGGAGGTACAGTTGAACAGAATTTTGTCACACACACACACAGACATTTTTTTAAAATTGGTCAAACCAGGTTCTGGACTTCTTAAAATGTGTAAATCCATCAAAAACCAGAAGTTGAAAATTTTTATGAATCCAATACTTTCTTTTGAGACATTTATAAGAAAACATAAAAGAAAGAAGGGGGAAAAAATCTAAAAGCTTCAAACTAGTATGTTATGGCCATCACAAAACTTTCTTCTATATCTCTCTATATAACAACGCTACATGCTGTTTAACATGCAGAAGAAACATAATCATAGCTGCTTATAATAAAGATTTTAGATATTGAGTTTAGTGCAATTTTAATCAAGAAATTTTGAGATGTAGCCATGTGGAGAATCACAGAAGGTGAGGAACAGCTGTGCCACCTGTTGGTCGATATACACCATGGGTGAAAGTAAAAAAATTTTGCTGAACTGAAGTATAAATATATTTTTTGTAATATTGGGTAAAATATAATAAACTCATGCATAATGTATGTACATATTCCAAACATACATTTCCAAGGGTTATATTAATAAGCATAAGTATGAAAACTTAGGAAAATTATTTATTAATATAATTGAATTAACATTAATGGTGGCCGATTCAGAAAAAAATTGGGACCTTTATTTGCCCCTAACAAAGATTAATTCAATAAAATTGACCTATCTGTATTATAACACATAAAAAAAAGACTGAATTCAGTCAATAGACTGAAAACTTTCACCCATGATATACACCCAAATTAAGCCAACTTTTATTCTCATATTATTTTTATCTTGTTTATCTCTTAAATTTTATAGATGTTGAGATTTAGCCTTCCTATTCACAGAGTAAATTACAACATAATATAGCCACCTATCAACCAATATGCACCAAAATTGAATCAACATGATGTTTTATAAAAATGACCCCTTCCCACACTAAAATTTTAGCAATTATACACGAATGAATCTGAGATATAACTTCCCCATTCATGGGAAAATTGCAGCATAGCAGCATCACCTATTGGCCGTTATGCACAGAAATTGAATGAACATGTTTCATAATAATAGCCCTCCCTGTGACACAATCAGTTTATTTTTTTAATTATACACAGTATAAGCTGAGATATAGTCTTCCTTTAAATGGGAGAAATCACAGTATAGCAGTGCCATCTGTTGAGTGATTTGCACCAAAAGTTGATAGGCACTTTTTTTTTTGGTAAAATGCAACTATGCATAAATTTATATGAAATTCTGTGCATTAACTCTTGAACTGCACAAAATTTTTGTCAGATAGACATTTTCCAAAAATGGTCAAATTGTGTTTTGGTTCCCTTAAAATGCGTAAATCCACCGAAAACTGGATGTTGAAAATTTTCACGAATCCAATACTTCCTTCTATTTAATATAGAAGGAAGTAATAATTCAAAATGAATTTATACTTTTTACTTATTTTATATTATTATATTCTGTACAGATAAGAAAGAAAATTTTGCGTTAGTTGTTAAAATTCTTTAAGTAAGTGAAGTTTTTCTGCAGTACAAAATCAAAAACTTTAAATAACTGATTTTTTTTTTCTTATGAACAATATGAAAGTGAAAGTACAGACTTTCTGAAAATTTAAATATGTACTTTTATTTGAAGTAATTTTAATTTTTTGGGATATATCTATGCAACGCAACAGGGAATTCTAAATTCAGGTGCTTTAGTAAGATATTCCATTAAAAATGCAAATTTATATAAATTGGATGCAACTGCAGAGAATAAATATCATTTGTTCAGGAACAACAATGAACAGCTCTTTTTATTGTTATGGGGAAGATTAGGGGGAATGTTATAGATCACTCTGGGAAAAAAAACCCAGCTAACTCTGTACAAAATTAAAATAGGGCTTCTGTATTTCTTAGTCCTGAAGCTACTTTTGGCTAAATTTGTTTGCTAATGAGTCCAAAATCAATTTTCGCAGAAGCCAACTTAAAAAAAAAAAAAAAAAAAAAAAAAAAAAAAAAATCCTTTACAAGCTACAACTGATCTAAAAAAAATAAAATTGTTGCAAAATTTTCATCTGATGGGAGTTTAAGCTTGGATTTTCTCCTTCGGATATCCGTATCCGGTGTGCTGATATCCGGTACCCCGCCGGATATTTTAAACTCAGCCGGATAGGCCGGATACCGGATAGTTACCGGATATCCGTTTCATCCCTACAATTACATATATATATTCTTTATTACAATATTTTACTTTTCAGTATAGTATTATATTAATACTATACTGAAAATTATAGAGAGAAAATTTACCAATTAAAGATATTTTCACAAGATTATCAGAGTCAAGAAGTACTACATCTATATCCTATAAAAACCATTTTTTTTATCTGTTTTATTTTATATTTCTTTGAATTTGTTTTTTTCTTTATTTTCTTTTTCATAAATGGACTGTACATACTACACTATTTTTTCTTTAAGCCAACTGCCAAATTGTATTTTTTTTTTCTGCTGCTAATGGATAAGATATAATTTTCTCATTGCCAAAAAAAGCAATTTATCAAAATGCAGAATCATTTCCCCATTGATTGACAAAATGTATGACATTTAATTGAAGTCAACTGCTAAAATATAATATATATGTATGTTTCTACTGATCGCTAAAATAAGCAATTGTTTTATTGACAACTAATAGAAATTGTTCTTTTTTAAAAAACTAATTTTTTTATAGATGTAATAAAATTAACACACATCAACAATATTTTTTTTTCCTTTCATGTCTGACTGCCAAAACATGTAAGTTTCTCATGTTAATAAAATTCATGTTTACAAATTTCACATCTATGAATGTTTGGAGAAAAAAAAAAAAAAAAAAAAGACATGTCTAATTGTCACTATGGGCTGCAATCATTTTGGCTCTCTCTCAGCAAAATATGACAATGATTGGAAATAAATTATAATGATGAGAAGAAATAATAATAATAAATTGTTTAATTTGCTTAAGTTGTTACATGGCGAATAAAAATTTTCCTGTGTTTGTTTTAGAACAGGCTTTTTACTAGAGCAAAATAAATTGAAGTATTTTTATCACCTTACAATTTAAAAATGAAATATTAAAAATTTTAAAAATCAATTTTGGGGGGATTACATTTAAGCAGAGGCTTCTTCATTTTAGGTTTTTTTTTTTTTTTTTTTTACAAAATTTCCTCAAGTATGCATGCAGTGCTGTAAATAAAAATAAAATATGAAAGCTTTTTCAAAATATATTAGGGCAATAAAAATTGCCATCAATCAAATTCCCTCTTTCTTTCTTCTCACATTATCCAATGGGATTTTCATTGCTTCATTTTATAAGAATATCTCATTCAAAAATGAAGTTTTGTGAATATTACTCTCTGAATTTATGGCCGAAAAGGCAACATATTCAAAGTGTAATATTCAATAAACAGAATCTGAAAAACTTAAGCGCATATGTAAACAAACAGAAAACTTTATTAAAACAGCTGAATCATCATATTAGAATCATAATAAAATGTAAAAATCACTAAAAAAGTAACCAATAATAAATGTATATACACTCCTTGCAAAAATTATTTAAAAAAAAGTTACAAAATCACAAAGTTTTAAAAAAGTTTAAATCTCAAACTTCATGAAATTTGATGCATATTAAACCACACACAGAAAATAAATAAATAAAACACTTAAAAAGGCAATTTTAATTATAAAATTTCCCCCAAAAATATGAAAATTGTCAATATTAATACAGCAATCAGTTTATGCATGTTGCAGGCTTCATTCACAGAAAATCAATGAATAAAAATTAAATTAAAAATAATCACTGAATACCCCAATCCGATTATGCATGAATCACAAGAAAGCATGAAAATCAGGACAGTAATTAGTATATGCATGTTGTAAACAGGTTTGGATAAGATGTAAAACTTCCTGCAAATATAACATATATATTAAAAGACTTTTAGGGGAAAAAACAAAAAGGCATAACAAGTAAAAGATTTAATAACTGGTAAAACAGCAAAGATATAGATAAAGCATAACTACATATAAAAATAACTGAAAATAAGGATATATATGTCTTTATTTCTATGTTATATATTTTTTAATTAATAGTATACTGTCAGTTGAAAAAGTTTTTTTTTTTTTTTTTTTTTTTTTTTTTTTTAATAAGTAATGCTAAAAAATTTTCTGCAAAGAAGAAAACTTCCTGCAGATGGCATTAAGGTGTTCATGTATAATATTATGCATGTCTAGTTGTGAGCTATGTTCACAAAAAACTAAAAGAAGGACAAAAAAAATCACAGAAAACACTAGTCTCAATATGCATGAAAGTAAATAAATGACAATACAGCAATCTGTGTATGTTTGCACATTTACCTAACATCAAATTACTTTAAATGTAACAGCAATATATCAAACAATGATTCTGCTCAAGTATTTGATTACGATGTAACTTTACAAAATGCACCAAAAACTAACAAAATTACTTTCATTACATTTATGTAGTTTACTTAAACATAACTACAAACTCACTGCAAAAACTCGTTTGTAATTTGAAAGCAAAATAAAAAACAATGGCCAAAATATCACAAAATAGAATTCTAATCTTTTATTTATTTATGTTTTTTTTTTTTTTTTTTTAAGTATTAATTAAAGAATTCTCGTACCTGAAAATTTCATTTCCTTTTAATTACAGCAAACAAAACAAAATCCAACATTCCAAAAGTTATCTGATCACACTACAATTAGATTTCTGCATTTCAAAACGATGAATTACTGTATCTTCAGATGGAATTAATTCTAAATCAGTCAAGAATCCTTTTCTTTACTTTCAAACAAATGCATCCAATTATCCATGCAAAAATACAATTGTCGATAAAAGCAGTGCCTGCCTAAAGCTCTACAAATAAAAATAAATAATTGCTTTAAAATTACATACACAGATACACAACTAGATAATAACCAAAACTACCTTTGCTTGAAGTGTACTTTCTCCGCTACATAAACAGGCAACCCTAAGAGTTGCCTATTTATGTAGCAGGCAACTCTTATCATCATTAATTCTTATCACTTTTTATCTTCATTGTTAGCTAATGAAATCTGTTACATTTCAAATTTCATAAGTTAACATCTATGCATTTGGCATAATATATCATCAGCTTGGTGATAAACTTGCTATATCGGCAACTGCATCAGCTTAATCATTAATCTCTCACCTTATAAAATTCAAGAGAATTTTCTGAAGGTTAAAAAAAAATAATAAATAAAATAAATACATAGGAATGAGCAATTCTCATTACAAATTTTCCCATAAAATAATTTGGTATTTAGTTGTCAGGGACAACACATGAGGTATCTTCTTAAATGTCAATACATGTAAGGTGAAGAGAATCATTTTTTTCTATTATAGCCTAAGCTTAAACTGGTATAAAAAATGAGTATGTGATTTGCCAATATAAATAATGTCACCGCTACAACTGATGCCAGCAAAGACTGTTCTTTCCTTTTTTTTCTTTTGTTACTTTAATAATTCTCTGTTACTTTAATAGATATTTCATTTCTTATATATTTTTTATTGAATAAATTATTATTGTCATTAACATCTAAACACTTAAATAAAGGATGGAACAGTTGTATCTGTTAAAGCTGATTATCAGTAAGCATAAAAGTCATCCAATCTCATGTTAACGTATGAAGAAAGTAATATCTATCAATATTCATTAAATAATCGTTATAAATAATGCATAATTTCATTTCCAGATTTTGAAAATTCATGACTGTTAAAGTAGGACTCGTTTTTCAAATATTGATTTTTTTAAGTTTTAATATTTTGTTCTAAAGCTATAAAATGCAAAATTTTACAAAATGAAATTTTGCATTTTACAACTTTAAAATAAATTTGAAAAACTAAAGAAAAATCAATTTTTGGAAAATGAGGCCTACTTTAACAGTCATGAATGTTCTGAATGTAAAAACAAAATTTAAAAATACATATTATTTAATGAATTAATGATAGGGATTATTTTATCCATAAGATAACATGGGATTTTTATGGCCCTTGCTTGATATTCATTGATAGAAAGCCTTAAGTTAATCACAGAAAAAGGATTTCATATCTTTAACAAAGACAGACAACAACAACTTTTTTTTTGAATTGTGTGTGTGGGTGGGGGAGAGTTAATATTGAAGGGGTTAATCTTAATGCACTTTTTTTTTTTTTTTTTAATGATTAACAATGTTTTCATTTTTGCAGAAAACATACAAAAATAAAATTACCTTAATAACCTGTTTGTTTACTTAACTGGTATCAGTTTCTCTTGAATTTACTGCAAGTGATAATTAACCCTTTAAGGATGTACATCAGTCAGATTCGCACTTTTTCCCTTCCCATGTTATTCAATGAAATTTTTGTTGTTCCGTTTTATAAGGATATCTTACTTAAAAATGAAGTTTTTTGAATTCTGCTTTTTGAATATTACTCTTTGAATATGCTGCCGTTTAGCTTAGTGAATATTTTTTTTATAAAAATTAATTTAAATCTTTTATTTCATAAAGTAAATTTAGGACTCTAAGTTACGATCTCTAAATGAAATATTTAAATTTATTTTTTCAAAAAATTGCTCACTAAGCTAAAAGGTGGAATATTCAAAGAGTAATATTTAAAAAACAGAATTTGAAAAACTTCATTTTTGAATGAGATTTTCTTATAAAATGAAGCAACGAAAATCTCATTAGATAACACATAAGAAAGAAAGAGGGAATCTGGTTGATCTACAGTCTTACGCATGCAGCAGTTTCTTAGCATCTACTTTTTTTTTTTTTTGTAGTGCCCCCCCCCCCCCCATATGTAGTACTTTTGTTTGTTTTTTTAGTATTTTTATAGTGTACTTTACTATTGGTACATATGAGTACTTTTCTTTATAGCGGCAACATATGGGGTCACTAGGGGAGAATGTTGTACCTCGGGACACTTTTCACATTTTAATGTTTAACTTCTAAAATTGAAGTTTGATTTATATTCTAAAGATAATACTTAAATAAATACTCCAACATTCTCCTCTACAATATATATTTTTTTACTTTTAACAATTTGAAAATAAAAAATTGCCAGCCATTTTAAGTTAGGAAGCATAAACTGTCCCCAGGTACAACACTTAAACCAGTTTTATGCAAATAATAAAAAACATTAATTTTCAAGCATTAAATTAAAAAAATACATTTGCAGATGCATTACACAAATAATAATAAATTTGAAAGTTCAAATATTATTCTTAAATTAACCAAGTCCCTATTTTAACATTATATGACGTAAAGTCAACTGGGAGATTTCTCATTCAGACCTCAGTGGGAGTTTAACACTCAATATCTGATAAAATATCCTAATTTCTATAGCCATAAATAACTTTGTTGCTGTGTGCACTTCAAAAATATCATTGTTAATGACCGCCAGGACCTCAGATCAATGTAGTAAACAAGGGTTGTTTCTGGGGGTTCAAACATAGAAGTTAATATATTTATATTATTATTATTTCAGATACTTTTGCAAAAATAATAATAATAATTTTCCTGCAGGCATGAGAATTTTCCGCGGATCCGCGATTTTCCGCTTTTTGGCGATTTTCGTTAATTCCGCGGTTTTTTATTTTGTTAAAATCAAACTCCAATAACGATCAGTGTTCAAACGCTCCACGAGAAACTTTAGATTTTCAATCTTTTTCCATCGAAATATAAATGTCAATATTCATTTTAAACATGCTTTATCAGATTCTATAACATATAAAAGAACAGAATTATTCAATATTTATCACTCATGTAATTTTTTTTTTGTCCTCCCCCCCCCCCCTTTTTTTTTCATCTCTAACCATTGCTGATCAAACATTCTGCGGGAAGCCTTTTACTTTTGAATATTTATCCATCCACAATATAAATTTTAAACTAAGTTTATGATATTCTAAAACCCATAAAGAAGTAGAATTGCGTTTAATATTTCTCTCATGAACTACATTTCCCCCCCCCTTCTTTCCCATTTTCCACCACCAGCCATTGATTAAATGTTGATTGCTAGCTAACTTTTTTTTTTTTTTTTAACAGATGTTTTATTGTGTTTATGTGCATTATTCTTTTAGTTTAGTTTGTCACTTTTAAAATATTTCATATAATTTCTTCCTGTGAGCATTCTTTTTCATTTGAAATAAATTTTATAAACGTACATTTGTATACATTTCCCCGCGTGTGTTATTTTTCTTTTAAAATTAATTTTATGAACATGCGTGTTTCCTCTTTTTTTTATTTTCTGCACTCTCATGCCTGTTTCTGTATCTATTTTTCTGATGTGTCTGTGGTTTGATTATATCCAATATTATCATCATCTGTACTTGACAAAATAATTGACTTATCAATATCAGATTCTGAATTGCTAATTTGTTGTGTAGAGGATTCTTTCTCCCCATTCTGAATGCAGAATTTTTCTGCTCTGAAATTTCATTTTTACAGTAGAATCTGTTAAATGCAAGATTTTGTTTTCTTCTGTTGCATTTTTTTTTTTTTTTTTTTTTTTTTTTTTTTGAGCTGAAGCTTTGGGAAATGCCCAAATCATTATTGGTGATGTCACATCTTGAGGATCTGAAGATGAACATGCTACACATAACAGCTGTTAATTCATATGTCGCATTTACTGTTGTAGATTCAACAGTTCCACTTAACATTTGAGTTGAAACAATTAGTCAATCGGATAGTTGAAACAATTGGTCTTTAGTATATACAAAGTTATACTAAAAGATTATTAATTATTATATTAAATTATTATTATTAAAATGTTATATTAAAACATATTAAAAGTTATTTACACTAAAACAATACCTAAATTATTGAGAACTATGTGTATGACATAGCATGTTTTTCCTTGGGACATGTCCCAATGTACAATTTGGTTTACTGTCCTAAGCTACAATCGCCACACGGTTTAGATAAAATCAAAATGGTGGTTAATCAAATTGCAGTATCATTACTTTCTCATAACCAAAACATTTAGTCACACTTAGAAATAAAGTCACATTTAGAAATAAAAAAAATTTGATGTTTTAGAAATTGTCAATGTCCCATGGTACAACACTCTCCCTTTTATAAGAAAAGTATCCATATCTGTTTAATAATTTTTAAATAAATACCATGCAAATTAGAAGTATGAAAATTTGTTTATCATTTCAACTACTAAATGATGGAAAAATATGTGTGACACATAAAAAAAAAAAAAATTAGAAAAAGGTTTTATTACATGGGAAATAACAGGCATACCAATTTTATGTAGTCATGATTAAAAATGACTTCAAAAGTATGTCAGAAAATAGGAACTTAAGGTTTAAGAACAGCCTTAAATTAGTAGCTATTTATGATATACTTAAGGTTTATACTTTTCTTTAATTGAAAATATTAAAAATATGTCTCACAGGTAGATTTTATTTACACAATCATAGTACATTGACATTAAATTTTCAAAGTAATGTAATAATATATATTAGAAACATTTTCCTAATATGTAGATAGTTGATTTTTCAAAAACCGGTAAATATATATATATATATATATATATATATATATATATATATATTTTTTTGCATACTGTAGGTAAATATAATTAATAACAATAATAATGTCACAGTTACAGATTTTATTTGTCCATTTGATTTCTAAGATAGGAATTGGTATTATGTTTTATTTAATTATTTTTTCTTTTCCACTTTGACATTAAACATTAAAGTAAAATACTAGTATAATGAATATTTTATTATTCATATGCATAATCATGCACAAACACACACAAAATAGTAATAATAATAAAATTAATAAATAAAGTCACATTTCATCATACAATAGAAATTTATCATCAAGAGGGTAACAATCCAAGTTTTAGTTTATGGGTTCTGTTTTTATTTTTAGAAGTTCTCATTAAATTTCTATTTATTTTTGTCAAAAAAAAAAAAAAAAAGGGGTATATAATATATATATATATATATTATATATTTAAAACCTTCGACTATAGCAGCCACTATATTCCATGTTTAATAGAAAAATGTAATATTGTAATGTTTTATTGAATCAAGCATATTGATAGAATATACTGAATATGGAGTTTTATAAAGAAAGGTCCAATCATGGATGCAGGCAGGTATGGGCAAAAGGGGTGGGAGTAGCCCTTCCCTAAATATTCTTCATTTTTCACAATTAAAATAAATAAATAAATAATATATCTTAACGGTATTTTGGAGATAATCATTAAGCTCTAAAGTAAATACAGCAGAGAGTAAAAATCTGCACAGCTTGGGACCAGAGGTTGTGCGGATTTTAGGATTTTTCACTTTTAATAATAAAAGCAAAATATTATTGAAACTAAACACAATTTTACTTGAATATCAAATTATTAGGTAAATAAGAATAACACTGAACATATATATATATATATATATATATGATGAAAACAATAAATAAAAATGAAAAACTATCTGTCAAATTTAAATAAAATCTGTTCACATGTAAGTAGTTTGTTTTAAACTACACTTGAACATACATCTTTTTTACTTTCTTCTATATGTAATATAGAGAAAGTATTGGATTCGCGAAAATTTTCGACCTCCGTTTTTTGACGGATCTACACGTTTTGGGGTGTCCTGAACACGAATTGATAGTTTTTAGAGAATGTCTGTCTGTGTGTCTGTCTGTCTGTGGTTTAATGTTTTCACCGTATCTCACGAACCAATGAATGAAATTCAACCAAACTTGGTATATAGTTGGACCCTGGCGGGGCATTGTGCTGATTAGATTTTGGGATCAACAGCCCATCAGGTGGCGCTGTGATCGCATTTTATGTAAATTTTTAACATGGCAGTATAGGACAAAATTTCGTATTTTTCACCGTATCTCACGAACTAATGAATGAAATTCAACCAAACTTGGTATATAGTTGGAACCTGACGGGGCATGGTGTTGATTAGATTTGGGGATCAATCGTCCAGCAGGTGGCGCTGTGATCGCAAAATTTCGTATGTCACACCGTATCTCACGAACCGATGAATGAAATTGAACCAAACTTGGTGTATAGTTGGACCCTGACATGGAAAGGGTCTGATTAGATTTTGGGATCAATCGCCCGGCAGATGGCGCTGTGTTCGCATTTTATGTAAACTTTTAACATGGCAGCATAGGACAAAATTTCGTATAAATGTACATAATGAGCGTTATTTTAAACTTGTGATTGTAAAATTAATATGAATTATTGATAATAGTAGTAGTTAACTACGAAAAAAAATTTGTGCATGTGGGGCCGGGAAGTACCCCCCCGGGGGGGGGGGGGGGGGGGGTAAATTTTCAAGATGGGTATCTTTCGAAAGATCTCGTCAATACCTTTAAAACGAATGGTTGAACTATAAATCTGTGACAATTTGAAACAAAGTTATCGATTTTTTTACTTTTAACAGAAAAAAAAACTTAGAAAAAAAATCGTATTTTTTTTTTTTTTTTTTTTTAACGAAACTTAACCAAACTTGGTATTTAGTTGGTCCCCGACATAAACTGGTCCTGATTACATTTAGGGATCAATAGCTCAACAGGTGGCGCTGTGATCGCATTTTTTCTAAATTTTTAACATGGCAATATAGGACAAAATTTCGTATAAATGTACATAATGAGCGTTATTTTAAACTTGTGATTGTAAAATTAATATCAATTATTGATAATAGTAGTAGTTAACTACGAAAAAAATTTTGTGCATGTGGGGGCACCGGTTCCCTCCCTGGGGGGGAAGTACCCCCCCCCCCGGGGGGTAAATTTTCAAGATGGGTATCTTTCGAAAGATCTCGTCAATAGCTTTAAAACGAATGGTTGAACTATAAATCTGTGATAATTTAAAACAAAGTTATAAATTTTTTTTACTTTTAACAAAATCGTATTTTTTTTTTTTAAATATTGTTACTGGTTGAATATGTATTACTTTTAACAAAAAAAAAAAAATTAGAAAAAAATCGTAATTTTTTTTTTTTTTTTTTTTAAATATTGTTACTGATTGAATATGTATATAGGAAAATATAGAAGAAAGTCTTGTGGTGGCCACAACATACTAGTTATCTGTTGTAAATAATCATCAATTCTTGTTTTGTAGCACAAATTTATTGTTCTAAGAATTTAACTGAATTCTTACTTGCAATTATACGTTCATGAGATAGTATTTTTAAAAATTAATTTGCTATTGTTTACCTCATTGATTTCATCATCATAATCATATACATATATTTTTTTTTTTGATGAACTTTATATACTGTCAATAGTTTCATTATCAGCAACTTTGTTTTTGCAGTATTTCATATTACTTATTTATTTCGTTTTTGTAATCATAAAATACAAGCACAAAATTTGCATTCAAGATCTATATTTCAAAAATTCTGATTTGCAGTTTTGTAACTGCAAATACTAATAGTGAATTTCATTATTTATATCTACCTGACAAGCTGTGCAGGTTTCGGACTCCGGCAGATTTCTGATTCTCTACTGTACTGTGTACTCCCTCTTCCCACCCACCAATCGCAAAACAGTTTAGAGAACAATATAAGATATTTTGACCCTAGAAGTCCCTGATCTTTTTTTCTAGCTATTCTACGGGACCAATTTTATGTAATTTTTCCTTTAATCAACCCTAGAATACTCTAAAACAATTCAGCTAACATATGTTATTACATACTAGCAGGTCCACCTCAGTGCTGCTCAGGTTCATGTAGTGTTTATAAAATTTTTAAATTAAAGAAAACACAAAGCAAGAAAGTATATGGATTAAAACTAAAATGAAAATCTAACAACTTTAAGATACTGTGACTGAATGTTTTGAATAAATGGATTCCAAACCCAACCCAGGAGGTCTATAAAACATGTTGATGGATTTATAGAACTTCTGTGTTAAAAAATAAGCCTTCATATAACCCTCTCTTACCCAGGCCGTACGATTGTGCGGGTTAGACATCCACTTACATTTTTGCATCTGGAGCAGTCACATGTAATAAAATCAGGAAATAAACGATCGAGCTAATTAGCAGAAAGTGTAAACTGTAAAGTACAATTTTAAATCTACAAATATCGGTTATAGTCCATATTTTTCTTTCAGTTTGCAAAAACAGAAGAATGCAATGTTTTAAGGTAAAAATGCTTCGGGTCGGAAAGGGATGTGAAAGACACATTTTCAGAGGCATTAATTTTTTTATTTATACATAGATACTAAACATAGGAATAAACAGAAGTTATTTATTTATAATGAATGTTAAGTTTTAGTATCAAAATTATTTAAATGTTACAATTGAAAGAAAAATTTAATGAAATAAAAAGAAAGCAGTAAAGTAAAATGAATCATTACATATACTATCACAATAAAATTCTCATTATAACAATTTAAATTTATTGTGAGAACTTAAATGAATAAAACTAAATAAACAATTTAATTCAATTTAATTAATTATTTAATTCAATTATTTAATTAATTTTAAATATTGATTTTGATAGAGTTAAGAAACTAGCTAATTATAACAATTATAAATATGCCGCAATTTGCGAAATAGTAGAAATCTCGGCCAACGAGCAATCTTGCAACGATCGCCAAGCGAACAAAAAAATTGACGAAAGGTGGCACAGCATGTTAAAAGAAAAAAAAAAAAAAAAAAAGCAGAACACAAACAGTTTTTTCTGATGATGGTCGAGTACCTGACCGAATGGACCATGAGTGAAAATAAAGTAGGCTTATTTTAATTAATTTAAAATTAATCTAAATAATAATAAAAAAAAAGCTTGTATGTTTTTTTTTTTTTTTTTTTTTTTTTTCCTGGCATAAAAAGAAATATATTTATTTACATGTAAATAATAAAATTGAAAATACCTTATTTATTTTTTTCATGTGTAAAAGAAGTGTATTTATTTATTTATTTATTTATTTTTTATATCAATTTTTTTCTTTTAGATAATTTTGCTAAGCTTTACTATACTGCACCCATTAATGATTTGTGACATGATGATGAGATTAAGGGTATCAACACTTTTTACTAGTAATCTTCTCGTATTGAAAGCTCGTTTACATGTTTCGGAACTTTGTTTTTGTTTATAGCGTAGGCGGCTCATGTGTGTTTATTGTATCATATCAGTACTGAAGAGAGTGGTTTAGCTATCTAAAGAGAGACGAATTAGCAGTATCCATGATGTTTTTCCAGTTTTAATGCTTGTGAAGCAAACATAAATCAGGATATTGACCACTGCAGCGCAGATTTTCAAGCATTTTCCGATTCCTGCACCACAAATTACCTCTAATTTGTGGTGATGTTTTTACCAGTGATGTCTCTCCAGTGATGTTTTTACCCTTTGCTTTAATGCTTGTAAAGTGAGCATACATCAGAATACTGACTACTACAGTACAGATTTTCATGCATTTTCTGATTCATGCACCATGAATAAGGGATATATCCATTGATGTTTTAATGGTCGTGAAGCGAACATACTTTGGGATACTGACTGCTGCAGTACAGATTTCATGCATTTTTTGATTCATGCAAGGCTGTAATTTTGAAGAAAATCTTTGAGTTATACATCATTTATGATACTCAATTTTATGTACTAAAGGTTGAAATCCTCTGAATTTTTTTTCCTGGCTACAGCCTTTGATTTATATGTGACGAAGTAGCTCAAATTTCAATTACAGTTTTAAATGCTTGTTTTATTAATCTTAAAAATATGCTTAATTTATTTCAATGAATTTAAAAACAAAAGTGAAACAATTTATTTTCTTAAAGTGTATTTTTAATGTTTTGTAATGATTCAGAGTATCGATTTACGATGCAATTTGTAGTATCGACTCATCCTGTGAGTAGTACATCAGAAACAGCAATGGGTGCCTTATAGAAAGCTGTTCCGATAATTTTAAAGTTAAAATGGGGAGAGCGGAGTATTTAATAGTTTTTTAACCAAATTTTGATTAATAACTATACCAATTTTCATAGCCACTTGGTTGAATGTTGTAGCTTTGTATAGCAAACTAAAATTCCAGACAGATACAATGGTAAACTTTCAGCTTATATAAATATATTATACAATATATAACAATTATAAAAGATTTATCCTAAATATATAAAATAAAATCTTTTTAACCCTCTAAGGTAGAGATTCTCAACCATCATGCTGTGACACTTTAGTATGTTGCGAGATTCTTGAGGTGAGTCATCACTGCAAATACCCATAAATATAGTTAGCTTATCACTAGTGTGTTGCCAAATTTTTTAATTATAAAAGCATACCATGACAATAAAAAAAAGGTTGAGAATCCCAACTTTAAGGGAATTACCAAATAATTGTCCATCATGAAAATTTACTTGACTTTACAAAACATTAGATTAACTGCTGGAATTGAATTAACAGATCAGATATAAACTAAAAGAAATAAACCAGATCTTAACAAACTATGTTTTGTATTATCCCATTGACAATTTTTGCCAAACCAAAAACCGAAGCCAAATGCCATGATATACAGCCAATGATAAAAAAATGCTTATATAAAATCTGATTGTGTATTCTGCTAAGAGAATGAAATTCAAGTAATGAAATGCAATGTAAATGAAGTTTTGTACAAATTCTTTACCAAATGTCACTGATTATTTAATATTTAACAGTACTTTTGTTAAAACAAAGCAATTCAAATAATAGATAATTTAAATTTAGTTAATTATGTAAATAAATTTTGGCCCAAATCATTAAAATCTTTGTTAAACTTAACAATGTTTTTGGCAAAATAAAGCAATTAAAATAATGAAATGTAATTTTAAATTAAAGTTTAAATTTAGATGTTTATGCAAATAAATATTAGTATAATGTCTTCAAAATCTTCTTCAATTTATTGGTCAATGGGATAATACATTTGTAATTGTAACCCAACAAACCTTTATAATTGAGAACACATCAGAGGCATAATTTATTCTTCTTCAACCTTTGTCTTGATTTTATGTATGCGACGCTGATGCAATTTCACATGTTCAACGAGAAAAAACATTTTCTGGCATATATTACAGGGATATTGCCTAGTTCCAGTATGCCTTACAGAATGTGTACTCAGCTGCTTTTTCAATCTGAATTTTTTATTACATACATCACACACATATGGTTTATCACCTAAATGAACTTGTATGTGTTCTTTCAACTGACATCTTTGAACAAATGATTTCTCACACATTTCACATGCGTAAGGTTTCTTTTCTGAATGAGTAAGGAGATGTCTTTTTAGTCGCTTTTTCTCGAAAAATTCTTTAAAACAGATGTCACATTTGAATTCTTTTTTCCCAGTATGCATCTGTATATGAACATTTAACTGAATTTTCTGAGCAAAAGTCATTTGACACATATGACATATATATGGTTTTTCTCCCGTGTGTATACGAAGATGAACATTCAGATGACCTTTAGTAATGAAGCGTTTATTACATACGCTACATCCAAATGGTTTTTCTCCAGAATGAGAATAAAGGTGTCGTTTTAACTGTTGCTTTTCTATAAATTCCTTATCACACAAGTGACACGAAAATTCTTTCTCACCAGAATGAATACGAAAATGCTGATTTAAATGCATCTTTCTGGAAAAACCTTTTTGACATATTTCACACACATATGGTTTTTCACCTGTATGTACTCGAAGATGCATATTTAACTGATTTTTATTTCCAAATCTTCTGTGACAAATATCACATACAAAAGGTTTTTCTCCAGAATGCACACGAAGATGAGTTTTTAAGCTACTCTTCTGTGTAAAACTGTAATTACATAAATCACACACATAAGGTTTTTCACCTGTATGTATAAGCACATGACTCATCAGATGATCTTTTCGGGAAAATCCTTTTTTGCACACATCACATGCATATAACTTCTCTTCACTATGATTCTGTAGATGAGTTTTTAAATTATACACCTGAGTAAACTGCTTTTGACATAAATGACAAACAAATGGGTTGTCTTCAGAATGAGTCAGGAGATGTCTTTTTAAATGACATTTTGTGGTAAATCTTCTCTGACATAATTCACAAACAAATGCTTTTTCTTTGCAATCAAAATGACGGTGATTGTCTAGTTCATTCCTAGTATTAAATTCTTGACTACAATGGGTACATATGATTTTTTTAGGAGTAAGAGAAAGAGCACTTTCTTTTACATCAAGCGAAGTGCTTCCTTCAATATCAAATGATGTATTTTCTACATCGGATGAAACATTCTCAATAATATCAGATGAATCATTTTTCGTAATGGGAGATGAATCATTTTCTAGGACGTCAAATGGCAGGGCATTTTCTATAACATCAAGAGAAGAGTTCTCCCCAACATCAAATGAAACATTTTCCATAAGATAAGACGAAAAATCTTTCACGTCAGGTGGAATACTTTCTAAAACATCAGATGATATAGTAATAGTATCGGAGTTTGTATCCGACATTTTACACACTATAAAAACTTAAACTTTACGGATTCGCAAAATTCATCTTAAGAAAGCAAAAAAAAAAAAAAAAAAAGCTATGCAAGAAAACATTTTAAAAATCAAAATAATTAAGCAATAATTTCATTAACTTATCCAAAACATACTAATTAGGTCAAGTAATACATGAGAAGAGATGCTTACATACAACTATCAAAAGGGTGAATTTTATAGGCAAACAAAAGTGTTACAGCCAAGAAGAAAACTTTAGAATCATTTCATGGTTTTGAAAACTGATTGTAATTTTAGTTCTTATGAAAACGAAGAATTATTTTTAAGGAAATATGCGTAAACTTATACAATATCAATGTTTTTATTTTTTGTTGTTGGTCGCGATTCACAATTCAAATCAATTCACAATGAATCATTCATAATCATGACTGGGAAAAGGCTAAACTAGATCCAACGCAGCGAACCGCATCAGCGAACGAATGGAGCTTCACTTCTAGTTTAGCTTTGACTCTGATGAAGCCAAAGAGGTTTGGGATTGCGATTGCGGTACCACACTGACAGTCGTAAGCGTAAATTCTCTCTTAAGATGTAAAAAAAACGCAATCGGTTTCGATTGAATGATTAGACTTTGCGATCTTACGATTGATTTTAATCTTACATTCGATCGTAAAATAAGCCTGCTTACGAACGATCTCATCTTGATATTGTGGTGCTTCAAGTCCATAGAATAATAATAAAGGAAGAAGGAGCATAAGTATTTCTACATAAGCTGTTGTGTTGCCACAACAAACAACGATAAATGCGCTGAGGATGGGTGCCCTACTTCAAGGTTGAGAGGAGCAAAAGTAGCTTTCGCTGGCATTTCACTAGAAGGGGTTTGTAAGCATTAAGAGTATTGGCGTGCTCCTTCTTCCTTTATTATTATTCTATGTTCAAGTCTCAAGCATAAGTCCTAAGTCCCCTCCGTTTTTCGCTCTCTGGTTCTCAGAGGTCTAGGTTGCTCTTGTGCTCAGCTGCTCCTGCTAGAGATGCAAAAAACCCGGGAATTTAAAACCAAGGGAAAAAACCCGGGAGTTTTGGGGAAAAAACTAGGAATTTTGCGGGGAAAAACAAATAAAAAATATCTAAAGCAAATAATATGTTGTTTACTAAATATAAATGACAGTTTTAAGGACTATGATATTCTGATAAACTTATGACATTGTTTTAATTTATCATTTTATTTTCATTTTATCAGAACTGCAGCCAAATCATTAGCTTTTCATATACAAACAAGTCAAACTTTATATATCTGAAAAGATATTACAATATAAAACCCTTTTTTTACTAGATTTAATATGGCGATATTTATATAACTAAACACAATTACAAAATATATAAGCTTAAAAGATAATGATATGATTAAGAGAAAATGATTCTTTGAATCAAAACATGTTATTTTTCTTAGGCTTGTTGAATGGCAAAAATTAGACTTAGGATTGTTATAAGCATTTTTCTCCACAGACACCTCTTACATAGTTTTCAATTCCACAAGATAACATTTTTTCATAAACCTAAAATTCAATTAATTTCACTACATTATTCTAGATAAAAAAAAAACATGTTTATTAGCTACTTTTGCACTCAGTCAAAACAATTGTTATTTTTCTCTTAAGCTCTACAAATTTTAGTATTATAATTGTTATTAATATAAAGTTTTATTTTCCACTTGTGATTCAGTTGCTAAAAATGCTAAGTTCTTTGAGTACATTTATGTGTATTGGTTTGTTTTACATTTTCTGTACATTAAAAAAGCTATTAAGAAGGAAGTGGATATAATAAAGCTCTTTCGTAAATTATTCTCTCAAAATTAAGAAAATTGTCAACTAAAATTTAACAATATAAGGTATATTAAAATTTCTTCGAAATTATTTAAAATTGTTGGAGCAAGCTAATTTTATATTAAATCTTTGTTAAATCTTATAAAAATTATTGCAAAGACATAGACAAAAAAATGCCCAAGAATAGAAAGGATATATTAAGAACATAACAAAATAATATTAATGAACAATGACAGACACTTACCGTTAGTGTTAGCGACGAATTAATTATGATAAATTATTTTCTTCGTTTACGGAATGAACATAAACCTCGAAGATGCTAGAGTTAGCGGTAAAGGGAAATGAAATCTACGCAGAAGTTAAAGTTGAAATAAGGATCGGAGTCTGTTTATATACAAAAAATATTTAGCAAAAGTTATAAAAATATTCATAATTTCAAAATTCCCAGTTTTTGGGAATTTTCAAAATTTCCAATTTTGTCTTAAATTCCCAGGGGAAAAAACCGTTTTTTTTTTTTTTTTTGTTTTTTTTTCGGGAAAAAACCGGGTGTTTTGAAAGCCTTGCATCTCTAGCTCCAGCGGACTTTGCTGTAGCCGTGTTTCAATTCGGCTACGTAAGTGTAGTCTGTTTTATTTTACTTTTCCGCCTTTTTATCGTTCCCCCCGGTAGTTCTTAGGAGAGTGCTTCTCTAGTTATATATTATTTTACTGTTTTTTCTCTTTTTTGTATTTCAATTTTCTGTGGACACTTCTAGGTTAAATGTCCTTGGTTTGCCTCGCCTTGTTGGCAGAGGGTTTATTTTTCTTCCCCTCTCTTTTTTAAAATGCAGTCTCAAATTAAAGTCAGTTATGCGAGCTCCAACGACCCTAATATCTACATCAAAGAAATAATTTGCCCGGTCCTCCAGCTTCAATATGCTTTTTCTAATGGAGCTAGGAATGTATGTATTTTTATGGGCCCACTTTCCGGTGTTTTGCCACGCAACAAACCTCAAGTCTTAAAGTCTCAGATAAACAAAAAAAAAAAAAAAAAAAAAACTCTGGGTTAACGCCCCACTAGATATAAAATTTATCAGAACTGGCAGACTCCTGATAGAAACGTCCGACGAAAAATGCGCTCTTGCTGCTGCGGAAATAAACTCACTCATGAATATCCCTGTTCAGGCTAACGCACAGCAGGAATATATCACCTCTCGTTTTGCGGTCCACAACATTGACACTAGTATTCCCCTACAAGAGCTGGGTGAGGAAATACAAAATTCAAATAATTGAAAAGTTAAAGAAATGCGGCGTTTTACGAGGAAAGACCAGTCTAGGGTCTGGAGTTCAATTATCAGAACTGTGCTGGTCACTATTTTTGGTACCATTCTTCCAAGGGAAGTAAAAATGTTTTATATGCTTGAAAAAATTCGGCCTTTTTACGACAGGTCTCGGCAGTGTTTAAATTGCTGGCGCTTTGACCATGCCACGGTGAAATGTAAATATGATACTGTAAGCCGAAAATGCAGTTGTTCCCACTCCGCTAATGTTTGTACCAGTGACACTATCTCTTGCATTATCTGCGAGTCTGCCCACTTAGCTTCTGACCTCCAGGGCTCTGCCAGAGCTAAAGAAATGGAGTTTTTAAAACTCAAGGCACATAGCCATTTACCAATCACGGAAGCCCGAAGACGTTTCGCCAAACATTCCCGTGCAAAAAATTACGCTGCAGCTGTTTCTTCTGCTCCTGAACAACTTGATAAATTCATTAAAAAACAAGAACTTACTCAAACCTTAGACTTTTTTTTTCAACGGACTCAGGAGTTGATTGTGCAAGCCATGCACAGCAACAAGCAACCCTCTTTCTGCAAGCTATTCAGGGCTTAACCTCCTCTTTGACAGCTGTTTCCACTGGAAATATTCAAGGTAAAATAGACAAACCAACTGAAAACAAATCCCAACAGGCTCTACAGCTCATAAAAAATAAGCGGCGAAAGCCCTCGTGTCCAGTTAACGCACTCCTTCCTTCTGCCTTTGTAAACGACTCCGCTGACGCTGAATTTCCCCAGGATTCTGCTTTCAACCCTTCCGAGGAAGGTATGGAAGGGGATACTTAGTATTCCCTCTTCTGTTTCCTTATTTCATCCCTCTTTCGTTTTCCTTACACATTTCCCCTTTTTTTGTTTTTTCTGTTTTTATGGCTCAAGGTGTGTCAGCTTTTTCTACTCGTATTATCCAGTGGAACGCCAAGGGCATCCGTTAAAAATTTTTTTGGCTTAAGAGTTCTAGTTTCGCCAATTCTGATATTATGGTTATTCAGAAGACTTTTCTTTCCCCCTCGAAGGAGTTAATCCTCCCAGGGAAAACTATTTATCGCCTCGATCGTGCTGGCAGAGGTGTTGGTTTGCTGTTTGCTGTGAATAGCAAACTCTCTTCAGCTCGGATTCATACTGATTTTTCCGATCCGGACAGAGTTGAAGCTTTTGGTATTAGAGTTTGGCTATCTAATCGTTGGCTTTCCAACATAAACTTATATTCCGCTCATGGGAACTTCCGGGATTCCTGGCTTCAGAATATTGCACAAAATCTTCTCCCCCCCCCTTCCTAATTTTAGGTGATTTCAATCAAAAGAATGTTGCTTGGGGCAACTCCTGAAATTCTCCTGGTTCTGATGTGATAGCTAATTGGCTTTTCATCTGTAATGTTTGTCTTTTAAATTCTAGTAAGCCCACTCACATCAGTCGTAATGGGGCCATGTCGGTGATTGACTTATCAATTTCCAGTTCAGACTTGTTTCGTAGAACTTATCTGGAGGTGCAAATCGATCCTTTCGACTCGGATCATTTTCCGATTACTATTCACATTGATTTTTCCTCTAGTCCTGTCTACTGCAGGCGTTCTTGGATTAATTGGTCTGCCGTTGACACGATTATGAATGATTGGCTTAAAGACGAAGTCAACCATACTGTTGTAGATTTTGCACAGATCTTTCAGGCGTCTACAAAACAGAACTCTTTCTCTGTTAATATCAAACTGAATGATAATCCTCCCTGGTGGGATTCCCAGTGCGCTTGGCTGCTGGGACAAAAACGAAAGTTCCTCCCTCTCTCGAAAGTCTACCTGAGTAGAGACCATTGGCTTCAGTACAAAAGCTTTTCTGCTCATCTCAAACTTTATATGAGAAAACAAGCTCGAGCTTATTGGAGTAACGTTTGCGCTACCGCCAATTCCGGCAGCATTTATAAAATTATCAAAGCGATCTCTAGGAGGGCCTCGGATGCTGACTCGCAGTTCTCGATGAACCTTAATGGCGTCAATATTGTTGACCGCAGGAAGCAAGCTCAAGCCGTTACTGAAAATTTCGGAAATCGGGAAATTCATCCTGGGATTCCTTATGATCTTAGAAATTCATGCACCCTCTGGAATAAGCCCTTTTCTTTAGAGGAATTAAATAATGCAATTAGAGTTTCAAGAAACACAACTCCTGGCGAAGACGGGGTCACCGTCAGCAGACTGAAAGCTGTCAACCAGCAAAGTAGGATGAATTTCCTTAACATGATAAACTGCATGTTTGAAACAGGTTTTGTCCCTGAAGGATGGAGATCTGCTATTATCTTGCCCATTTGGAAAGTTGGTAGACCCAATCTCAATATTGGGTCCTATCGTCCAATCGCCTTGACTTCTGTGCTGTGCAAGGTTATGGAGAGAATGATCCTCAAACGTATTTTAGACTGGATCATGTCTAATCGGATCCTAAACGAGAGACATTTTGGCTTCCTTCCAAACAGCGACTGCTGTAAAGCTTTATGGGTTTTTGAGAGAGACATTCGTCAGGCTAGGTGTCAAAATAATTATGTGTGGCTGTGGACATCCAATCAGCATATGATCCTATGAGGAGAGATGCCCTCATTTACAAAATGGTCACGATTGGAATTGGTGGTAAGGTGGCCTGGTGGATCACTAACTGGATTAATAACAGGATCTTAAAAGTAAAGTGGCGTGGTGTAGTTTCCAACGTTGTTGAATCCAATCGTGGTGTCCCCCAAGGCAGAGTCATTTCCCCTATCCTTTTTCTGATCTACATGATAGATCTCTTTGAATGTATTGATTCTGGCGTTAAGACGGTCGTCTATGCAGATGACATAATACTTTACTACTTTGACACTTCAGTGGAAAACGTTGGCCGTAAGCTCAATGAAACCCTGCGCAGGATTAATACATGGTGTAACTATTGGCATTTAGAAGTTCGCCCAGACAAGTGCGCAGCTATTAATTTGTCACGAAAGAACGACATTTCAGACTTTTCCCTCTCTCTTAAAGGCGTTACCATTCCTTGGCAAGATTCCACCAAGATCTTAGGGGTTCTTTTTGAGAAGAATTTGACCTACAGGTTGCATATCCAGCAGGTGCAAAGGAAATGTCTTAAGCGCCTAAATTTTATTAAAGCTATTGCATCCCCTCGGTGGGGTGCGTCTTCCTGGCATTTGATTCATATTGTCAACGCCGTGATTCGTGGGATCATTGAGTATGCGTGTGCGATTTATCAAACAGCATCTAAATCTGTGCTTAAGACTCTGGACATTATATATAACGCTGCTCTAAGATTTGCCCTTGGTTTTCAAAAATGGACCCCCATTTACAAATTATATCGCGAAGCTAATCAAATTCCTTTGACATTTAGAAGAACATATTTAGCTGACTGTTTTTACATTCGCTGCTCTAAGGCTGCAAGTTATAATCTCCTTTCTCCTGTTTCCTATTCAGCTGACTTCTCCTGGTTTGTTAAAGGTTCGATTTATTCCCATTCCATGCTCATTCAAAAGTATTGGTCCAACGGACTAATCTCAGAGTATGTGGACATTATCGATAACAGTCTCCCTTTTTAAACCAAGGATCTCCCTCCCACCATTATCCAGCAATTATTTTATGCATATCTCGCAGAGAATTACCGGCACTACCCACTTATTGCAACAGATGCCTCTAAAGACATGAACAAAACCTCTATTGCCGCTATTAATATTGTTAGCCAATATAAAAAAAAGAAAAACAAGTCCTTCCGGCTTTTTCGGAAGGGTAGGTTGATTTCTTTTTCCTTATTAAGTAGCCGTCATTTTGTTTCAAAATGGCAGCTACAAATTATTAATGCAGTTGGTAGAAATATTGATGTAGGCTATGCACATATGGAGTTTTAAGGAAATCAGTTCATAAATACATTTTTATGTGAATTTAAAATTTTCAAGTGGCCGGCGCTTGGAAACAAAATTTTGGGTTAAGTTGACAAATATATGAAATGTATTTGTGCGATAAGTCTACTGTACATATATAGTTCGAATTAATTCAAAATCTCAAAAGACATCGTGTTGAAAAATTAAGTGGCTACCACTTCGGCCAAAATGGCAGACGAAGTTTCTCATGTAAGATATCGTTGCAAATTTGAAAATAATTTTTTTTTGTAGAAATTCTTTCAAAGAGGCTTAGTAAGCTGCTAAAATGTTAGCTTTCTGCATTTCTAGTTTGTTTTAGCATTAAAATAGCCTAATTTTTCCTTAAAAACGCATTAAAAAGATCCAGTAACGCAGATAATGGATTTGGCGCCAAATTTGGCGACTTTTCCCCTATGGCGACTTTTTTGGCGGCTTTTGGGGAGAAAATACTTTTTATCGATATACCAAAGTTGGACGCAATAACGTGATTGGTTCCCGAGTTACGTGAATTTTCTAAATTTTTGTTGTTTGAATGATAAATCCATTTTTCAACTTTGATTTGGATTGATTAAGTATTTCTAAAGTTGCCGTGATAACAAATCTTCAAGTGGCCGCCACTTGGAAACAATACAGTGGAACAAGTTGCCAAGCAAACACATCCAAGATATTTGAAGCATAGGTTCACTGTCCAACTGTGGTTTAAATCAGTGCCGTGTTTCAAAAGTTATCCTTATGGCAAATTTTCAAGTGGCAGTCTAAGTGGCTGCGACTTGGAAACAAAATAGCAAAACAACTTGCCCATCGAGATCATCCAGTATATTTGTACGATAAGTTCATTGTCCCGTTCTAGTTAAAATTAAATCAGTATTTCAAAAATTATCGTCATAAGAAATTTTCAGGCGGCACCACTTGTAAAAAAAAGTGGAGTGAGATGCCCAGCGAACTTATCTGAGATATTTGAATGATAAATCCACTACCCAAATTTGATGCGAATTGATTCTGTATTACTAAAGTTACCATAATAACAAATTTTCAAGTGGCCGCCATTTAGAAATAAAATTGCGGATCAAGTCACCAAGTGAAACTATCCTAGATATTTGAACCATAAGTTTACTCTCCAACTTTTATTTGAATCAGTATAGTATTTTAAAAGTTATAGTGATGGCATATTTTCAAGTGGCAGTGTGATTTCAAGTGTTTGGAACATAGAAACAAGATGTCGGGACAAGTTGCACAGTGAAAACATTCAAGATAATTATATGATAATATCACTGTCCAGATTTGGTTCAATTTGGAGTATTTTTTCAGAAATTATCGTGATTTTAAATTTTCAAGTGAGAGCCTGATTTCAAGTGGCCCCGCTTAACTTAAGATATCTGCCACTTTATTAAAAATGGCGGATATAGTTTATCAATAAACTTCACTAAGATCTTTATGTGGTCTGTATTTAAATCAAAATTCAAACAATTTAGAAATACGCTTTTTACAATTTAAATTTGAAATTTTCAAGTGGTCTGCACTTGAAAACAAAATGGCGGAGCAACTTGGTTAACAAACTCACCTAAGATATTTATAAGATAAGTTAAGACACTGTTCAAATTTGGTTCCATTTGGAGTATTATTTCAGAAGTTATCATGGTTATAATTTTCAAGTGGTGGCCTGATTTCAAGTGGTCCCGCTTAACTTAAGATATGCGCCACTTTATTAAAAATGGCGGATAAAGTTCATTAATAAAGTTATTTGAGACACTTGTGTAATCTATGTACACATAAAAAAAAAAAAAAAAAAAATCTGAATACGCTTTTTACAATTTGAATTTGAAATTTTCAAGTGGTCTCCACTTGAAGACAAAATGGCGGAGCAACTTGGTTAATAAATTCATCTGAGTTATTTATAAAATAAGTTAAGACACTGTCCAAATTTGGTTCGATTTGGAGTATTATTTCAGAAGGTATTGTGATTTTAAATTTTCAAGTGGTAGCGTGATTTCAAGTGGCCCGCTTAACTTAAGTTATCTACCACTTTATTGAAAATGACGGATAAATTTCATTAATAAACATCATTGAGACCCTTATGTGGTCTGTATTTACATCAAATTTCAAACAAATTCGGAATAAGCTTTTTACAATTTGAAATTTTCAAGTGGTCTCCACTTGAAGACAAAATGGCGGAGCAACTTGGTTAACAAATTCATCTAAGTTATTTATAAGATAAGTTAAGACACTGTCCAAATTTGCTTCGATTTGGAGTATTATTTCAGAAGTTATTGTGATTTTAAATTTTCAAGTGGTAGCGTGATTTCAAGTGGCCCCGCTTAACTTAAAATATCTGCCACTTTAACAAAAATGGCGGATAAACTTCATTAACAAACTTCATTGAGACCCTTATGTGGCCTGTATTTACATCAAAATTCAAGAAAATCTTGCTTTAAATATGCTTTTTACAATGTCGGTTTGAAATTTTCAAGTGGCTGCCACTTGAAAACAAAAAGTCGGAGCAACTTGGTTAACGAACTTATCCAAGATATTTATAAGATTAGTTCACTGTCCAAATTTGGTTCGATTTCGAGTATTATTTCGGGAGTTATCGTGATGACAAAAATTTCATTATATATATATATATAGATATAGATAGATAAACGAAGTGATTGCAATAGGTCGATTTCTAAAGAAATCAACCTAAAAAAAAAAGCCCATATAACCCAGCACTTAAATTCAGTCTTTACTGCTGAAGTTTTAGCCATCAATCTCGCAGTTCAAAGTTTTGTGAAAAATAATAACTACATCACAATCACCGACAGTAAGTCAGCTCTCGCATCTCTTAAATCATCCAATCAGAAATCTCTTGCCTGTATCCTCAATCTCTATCACACCTTGCAGCAAGCTACACAGAAAGCTAAAAAACTAATTTTAATGTGGGTTCCGGGACACGTTTGTATTCATGCTAATGAATGCGCCGCCAGCTGTCCAAATTCGGGCCGTTTGCTATCTCTACGTATAGTGTATTGCTCCAGAAGATCTTAAAAAACATCTCCACCGAACTCTCAAGGACAAATTCGAACAATGGTGGACTGATAGCAAATATGCAGAAACTTGCACTCACCTAGGAAAGATTGGCTATACTAATATTGACAATAGGAATGAATCCGTATTGTCAGCTCGATCTCGTACAGAAAGCCTGCCTACGGAATATAAACTTTTTAAGTGCAAGCTTAGGGACTCGCCCATGTGCTCATTTTGTGGGGCGGATTACGGAACTGAAAAGCCCTATATTTTTAACTGTCGCGCCTGGATCGACGAAAGACCTGCTTAAAGAAATGAATATCGACCTCTCAAATACTCCAGACTGGTCCGAGTTTTGGGACCTACTAAGCTCCAACGCAACGTTCTATAGGCTATTCATCAGGCTGTTTCTGCACAGTGGGTGGTTTTAAAATATCAACAGTAAGAAACTGAGTTGTTTGTCTCCTGCTTACTGTAATATGCATTTTCTTTGGTTTTCTTGTTTCAGTACAACGAGTTTTTTTTTTTTTTTTTTTTTTTTTTTTTTTAATGTTTGGTTTCATACCCTTTGCCTTCTCTCGTTTCCCCCCCCTCTTTTTCCCCTTTTTTGTTGGTGTTTTTCGCTGGCCAGATAGGATGCTGCGTCGGCTGCGGATCAATTGAGGTAATGCTGGCACAAGCTGTAGCCTACACCTCAAAGCAAAGCTAAGCAAAGTCCCCTCCCCCTGCGATTTCAATAAATTTCTAAGGTAATTATTTGAAAACTACAGTAATTAGCCCAAACTACAGTAATATAGTATTATAATTAGTCTTCTGTCGATATTTTCAAATGTTATATTCGGGTAACTCTCCCAAAACTTAACATATTCAAACAACTTAAAAAAAAAAAAAAATGCTTTAAAAAAAATCTAATATATATATATATATATATATATATATATATATATATATATATATATACTGACTTTTTATAGGACACTTAACAAAGGAAAAAAATAAAGGAACTCACTTTCACAATGCATAAAAAGTTACATACCTCAGTTTAAAACTTTAAAATTATGATGAGAGCACTCAGTGAATCAGATCTTCAAATCATGCAACGAATCTATCTCACAAAATGTTGGAAATAAGTAGTTTTGTTAAGCACAAAAGCTAAAAATTCCCTCTTTTTCCGTAAAATTATTGAAAGATTCCCTATGACAGGAGAGTGACATGGAAACACTGGGACTTGGAACAAAATTTAAAATTATATACCTTGATAAGTTAAATGATTAAAAGGATTCAAATAATATTATTTTACTCTTTTAAGTTCATATAGTTTATTAGTACTAATTTAATTTGTGAAATGTTGATGCAAAATTTTTAAATAAATAAATAAAGTTTGAGAAAAGGATTTAGACAGGTCAGGAGAGTGACTTTCCAGTCATTTTAAAATTTTTGTATGAAATAATAATTGAGTTAATCTTTCTGTATGTATGGGAATACAATAGAAAAACTGTGTCTAAAAAAAAAAAAAAAAAAAAAAAAAAAATCTATGTCAAACCAGTTCTGTGATATTTTTCGGACATAATATTATTAGTTTTTTAGAGAATCACCGATTTCTGAATTATTTGTGATAATAATTTTAACTTTTTTTTTTAGATTTTTCCACATTAATTTCGATTAATACTTTCACCATGGTCTACTCAAATAAAAAGGGATATGTAACACTTAGAAACACTTTCTAGAGAGAGTACACCCCTCAGGTCTAGGGCCCTCTTTTAGTCAACTGGCTTTAACCCTAACACTACACACCATTAAAATTTAAATTCAAATGTCTCAGAGTGTAATATTATTTAGCTTACGCTAATTATATCCCTAAATCTTTTAATTATAGAATTTTAAGTGTTATATTATTGTTTCTTATCTATTTGAGCTTAGAAAGTCATGATTAATGTAATGTGGATACATATTAAAAAAAAAACAAAAACAAAAAAAAAAAAAACATGTTTCTCACTTAATTTTAGATAATTTAAATTAACTTTCAATAAATAAAGAAATAAAACGGGCTACCATCTTAAAAAAAAAAAAAAAGAAAGAAAGAAAAAAAAAGAAAAGAAAATAAAGAAAAAAGAAACATATTGCGGATATTTCTGTTAAATCGCATTTAAAAGAAAAATCCTTTAATCTATATATATAAAAATGAATGTTTGTCTGTATGTTATTTATAAAATCGTAAACGACTTGACCGATTTCGATCATTCTTTTTTTTGTTTTTTTCCTTATAGGTCAGGGATGGTTTAGGAAAAAAAAATTGAAAAAATCTTTAAAATTAATTAAAATATGAAAATAATAAACTTATTGACTTATATTGACTTAATATAAGCCATTTAAATTTTTAATTGTTGCCAAAAAAAGTTTACGAGATATATTTATTTATTGTTTTCAGCATAAAATGAAATATGCTTTCATGCGAAAAATAAGAAATTACTAAATGTTAAATTGGTCGATGAGAAAATGACACATTATAATTTTAAAATAAAATAGTAATATTACAAATCTAACATATTTCTTCTGAATTTTATTTCACAGCATTTTTTTTTATATACCTCAACTTCAGATTTTTTTTTTAGTATGGCGGATGAAACACGCTTGGCATAAAAGTTAATTCAGCATTATGGTAAAGGTATTTTCTTATTGATAATTCTTGACAATTTTTTATAATTTTGATGCTGAAGTAGATCGGACATTTTTCGCCAAGGAAAATATAGAAAGAAATACGCAAGCGAAGTGATGACGTCACTGGCCGTTCGTGGATGCAAGAAAAATATTTCCTATGTTAAACGCCCATTGGATTTTTTGTAAAAAATTATTAAAAATCGAGGAAAAATATTTCCCGATTTTAATCCGCATATTTAGGTATAGATATGTATTAGTTATTATGTCAATGCATTAGATTAAGTTATTTTTGTTGTAAAATTGACAAAATTTGAATTTTTAATTTCAAAACTCTAGAAAAAAAAAAAAAAAAATGGCAAACTTCCATATTCAATTGAAAACACAAACATTTAATTTCAAAGGATGATATTAACACAATAAACATCCAACTAATATACTGATTAAAAGGGAAATGATAAATATTCTATCATAATTTGCAGTCAAATTTGTTTTCAAATGTCTAAATAAAGTATCTGATATAAGATACTAATATGTTGTAGCGGAGTAGATTTGATATCGGTCATCCTTGGTAGAAAAATAAAATATCGCCAAATTATTTGGCGAACATAATTTAATTCCTTTCAAAAATCATGGTTATTTTAACAACTTATTTTAAGACAGTAATGAATAATATGAAACAATATTTCGTACAATGCATATTACGAAAATATACATCTGGCATGTATATTTTCGTATTACGTTTTTGATCACCAAATACAATAAGCGCCAAGAACGACAGCGTTTTGAAATTTAAAATTAAAATTTTGTCAATTTGACAGCAAAATAACTCAATCTAACACATGCACATGATAACTAATACATATTATGTGTACCCAAATATGGGGATTAAAATCGGGAAATAATTTCTTCGATTTTTAATCATTTTTTACAAAAAATCCAATGGGCGATTGACATAGGAAATCATTTTCTTGCATCCACGGACGGTCAGTGACGTCACACTTCGCTTGCGTATATTAACAATAATCGCATAAATTATATTTTGGTCTAAAACGGCAACAAAAATTTAAAAGTCGCCAAGGGCATTAAGGCTGTACCATGATCAAGTTTACATACTAATTTATTTATTTTTCTATATACCAACTACTATTAACTAAGCATGAAGTATATATAACCACAAAATAATAATTGTCTCATGCGATAGAAGTTGCCGATCATAGCATATTGTAATATTATATGTGGCTTGAAATTGCTGTCATTCTATGGTTGAGTGATTAAATCAAATAAATATAGGAAATAACTTGAGAGCAAATACTATGCACATCACATATAATGTTGTTCATATGTAACTGGGATTCAGATATAAAAGAGCTACTTCAAAATTTTCGACACTGTCCGTATCGAAACTGTTATGTATGATAAGCAACCAAATGGAAGCCCACGGGTAAGCCATTGTCGCAGGCAATAGGGACAGGCACCGGAGATTGGCAAGGACGAACAAGGCGCTGCCTAAGGCAGCGGGAACCCAAAGCAAGCTTTTGACCGATTTCAGTTTTTTTTTTTTTTTTTTTTTTTTCATAAAGCATATAGAAAAGAGTTTGCCAGCGAAGCGGGCAAAGCCGTCCAAAATTGCTTAAGAACTAAAATATTATTCAACAATTCGCCGGGAAATGAAAAAAAAAAAAAAAAATCATTTATTTGTAAAAAAAAAAAAAAAAATAAAAATTTGAAACTCATAAATATTATATGAATTTCACCACATAGTTAAAATTTTAATTAACCAGTCACCAAATTATTATTAGAATCAGATTAATATTGTGCAATAGTGAACTAAAATCATACAAAGAAAGGTTTCGAAATAAAATTCATAATTGACGACCCAGTTTTTATACTTCCACAACGCAGTACTGTTTTAGTACAGAATCCCTATGGACGAATTTTAAATTTTTATCGCCATGTTGGCGATAACTTTTTATTTATTTATTTTGGCATTTTATTTTGGCTTTCAATGAGTTACAAATTTTTTTGAGTGTACTTTATTAGACTCTGTTTTGCACAGCACCACAATGATAAGGTTTCATTTCATTACATATTATGATCAAACCGTCAGTTCCCACACATACACATCAAAATTTCCACGTGAACGAAGTCGCGGGTAACAGCTAGTAATAATTATAAATCACAATTTTATGCAGCTATTTAATCCATTTATCCATGTAAATCCATTAATTACTTATCCAAAAATTTTACAATTTATTTACATAAAAGATTTAATACACTATTCTGAAAGAAAAAAAAAAATCGCATATTATTTCCCCCCCCCCCCCTCATTTAAATTCAACACACTTTAGTTAAAGAGGTCTTAAATTCTTATACAAGCTTTTATCTCAAAGGCTAGTCTAGAAAATGTTTTTGACTATTACCAGATTTCTTTTTTTAAACACTAAAATTTTAAACTGCCATATATAACTCTAAAAAATTCACCGAAAAATCAATGAGGAAAAAAAAAAAAAAAAAAAAAAAAAGAAAAACGTAATGCAGAAGTCGCCAAATATTACCCATGGTTAACAGACAGTTTTTTCCCCTATAGTTTTGTTCCAAAGGGCCAGGACTCCTGGCCCAACGACGAGAAAATTACAGCGTGCTTAAACTGATAAAGCAACTAGTCGCCAAATATGTCAACCGGATCTTCTTGTAGAATAAACTGTACAAATAAACACGCCAATTTCGGGCCGGCTGAAAACGGCCCTATTCTCTTAGATAAGGAAGGGGAGTCATTAGTGATCTGTGACAGCTGAAAAAATAAATTGACAAATAAATGATAATGAAAGAAGAGTAAGAAAATATTAGATAGAAGTAGTTATTTTGTATATATGTTTTTGAATAGTTATAAAAAACAAAATTATTATTATTTATTACTATTTTAATCGAGAAAAAATTTAGGTGGGGCCGTGCCCGCTGGCCCTTAATGTAGAACCGCCACTGTATATAAATCCTTTAAAGCTATAATGTCGTCGATTTTACCCTGCAAGTTTAATTTTTCACAAAGTTTTATATCAGTTTTAATATTTATGCGTGAATTTCTTTTCATTAAAAAAGAAAAAAAAAAAAAAAAAAAAAAAAATTAGAACCAACTCGTAAACTTTTTTGGCAACAATTAAAAGTTAAAATAAATTATGTATTTTTGTCTAAAAAAGGCAACTTTTTTGATACTGTCCGTTTCGATAATGATTAATATTAATTTTCTTAAAAAAAAAAAAAAAAAAAAAAAAAAAAAAGATTTTGATGAAATTCTGGCAAAAGCAGAATTTAGTTTAGTACGGAGGACTATTAGTTTTTTTTTTTTTTTTTTTCAAATTATAACATCGCTTTCAAATTGTTCAATTATATTTTCGATAAATTTTCGATTTCGTTAAATGTCCAACCATAGTAAAACTGGCGACAATGTTTTATCCGTAGATTGAGACTAACAGTCCTCCGTACTCTTAAAAAAAAAAAAAAAAGAAAAAAAAAAGTTTTTCATTTTTCTTTTTTTAGGAATTATTAATAAATAATAATAATAAAAATAATAATAAAAAAATGAAAAAAAAAATTTTTGTTATACTATACAAATTATACATAAATATAACTGCTATAAATACGTTTTTAAATTAAAAATTTAAGGTACTTAATTTTTTCTACTGCATTACCATTTTATTTTCAATAAATTAAAAAAAGAAAAAAAGATTTGCCTTCAAATGATATATTATATTAAATCTATAATAATAAAAGAAGATGTCTGTCTGTCTGAACATTTATACGTTCAGCCCCTACTGCACGTAGAAGTACAAAAATTGAGATACGGATGCTCAGGAGCCTTTCCGAGGGGATAGTGAAAAAAGAATTTAAAAACTTTAATTTGTTGCGGAAATATTAATTAAAATGTCAACCTATGTCAATTAATAAATGAGTCGACTCAGAGCTTAAGCAGCGTTAAATACCCAAATAAATTAAAAACATCAGTCCAATCTTTAAAAATTCGGTATCAAATGAAAGGGGCGCATTTTCCGAATCCAGTGATGTAAACAGCATTTCAACACGACAGTTAGATTTTTCAAAATTAACTAAAATATGAAATTTAGGTGACATCACTTCATTATTTCATTTATCAAGTCTTCAGTGCCAGACATATTGGCTGACTATTCTTCCGGTCAGGAATAATTGCTTTTTGACACGTGACAAGGAAATGGAAATAAAAAGAGCAGTTTTTGAATTTTTTGAATTTTAAATCGATTTAAGCAGAAATCGCCCGTCATTATGGCTCACCTGTCTGCAGTAAAAAAAATCTAAGGTATAGCTTAAAAAATAAAAAAAATAGAGCTATTATATTTATTTAAATTCATTTTTATTTCATCAGTTAATGTAAAGAGACAAAAGTGACTTTTAACAGAACAATAATGCTTTTTTTTTTTTTCTATTTTTCTTTTCTGAACTCGGGGTAGTAATCGTTAATCATTATGAAATTTACAAGAATTATTTATAATAGAGATAGTCAACTGGGAAAAATTTTTTGTATGTGTAAGAGCCTCGCCACCTCCTCCCCTGGGGGGAAGTTCCCCCCTCGAGGGGAATAAATTTTCATGATGGATATTTGTCAAAAGAGCTCGCCAATACGTTTAAAATGAATAGTTAAACCATCGATCTGCGATAATTTAAAATAAAGTTATAATTTTTTTTCTTCCATTTTTAAACCCCCCCCCCCCCAAAAAAAAAAAAAAAAAAAAAAAATTGCACTGAGTGAATTTGCATAGGAAAATATAGAAGAAAGTCATGTGGTGGCCACAACATTCTAGTTTTAATATGGGAAAATAGGGTAAATTTTTGCTTAAACGTATATTAAAAGGAATATTTATGCTGTAAAGGTTGCAAACCAGCTATAAAATGTCAGTTATGATGCTGGCATGAACATAATTGACTATGAAAACTCAGCTGTAAAAACTTCGTAAGTTATTTTAAATTTACGAATTTTTTAAAATGGTAGAATATAGGACAAAATCTGCATAAACGTCTATTTTGAGGGATATTTTCATCGTAAAGATATCAGACCACTTTTAAAATGATTTAGGATATTGGTATGAACATCACTGACTACGAATATGATAATTTAATAATTTCGTAAGTTATTCGAAATTTAAGATTTTCTTAACATAGCAAATAGCGGAATATTTCATATAAATTTGCATTATGGGGATCGGGTTGGGGACAAAATCTCGCGAGGACAAGATATCGCCTATATAAATGAATGGAAAGCAAAAATATTGTGATTGGTGTTTATATAAATAAAATCATACTTTTACAACATTTTATATGAATGAGTAGGTAATTATTAGTAATGTGATATAAAATTTCATGGCAAAACATTCATATTTACCATAATTTTTTTTTGTTATGAATTTTGCTTAATAGAGTTTAAAGACTATGTTTATTAACTTTTGTCAATATTAGTCATAATTAATTCAATAGTGCTTATTAATTTTATAACTTTTAATTCAGGCTTGGGAACAATGTTAAGCTTTGTCAGCAGTGATGTACAGTATTTTTAAAATGTATTTTGAATGATGAAAGGCAAATGATAAAATAACTTGAAATTAAATATAGATAAAATAATGAAATTCCACTCTATAATATATATATCTATATTTATAAGGTCCTATGGACCTCACAAGAGATCGCACATGAAATAGATTACATTATTTTAATTTAATCGGCGCGATATTATGTCCGGATCCCATGGGGATCATCGCATCAAAAATATTATGGAACTGAATGAAAATTAAATTATGAAACGACTCCAATAAATTATTTAACAAATCAGGATAAGGTAAATATATCGAACTGAACGGTGTGTAGTCCATTAGGTGGAGAATTTAATTCTGTCATCGTGTCGTGCGACCGGTCAGATTCACTTCTCTTAATATTAATATAGTATGCCTTGTAGTAGAGATTTATAGGAACAAATATATGATGGGGAATTGAAGTCCACTTATGCCAACTAGTTTCGTACTTTTCTAAATTCAAGTACACTATATGATGTGCATGTAATTTACAGACAATATACAACGCTAAACAGAATTAAGCGACTATATTCTTCTTTATTAATTGTAATCAGGGGAAGTGCTTTGCTAAAGTTTAACAAATTGAGAAAAACTGCTACAGAATGATAATTACTTTCTCACATCGTATGGTAAACAAAGTAATAGTTTGTAATCATAATTTCAACGCTGATTATTATTATTATTATTATTTTCTATAATTAGATCTGTGTATATATCTGTACATATAGGCTAATCTGTATATATATGCTAATCTGTATATATAGCATAACGTAGGAACAAAAAATTGCAGGAAATCCAAATTGGTTATTCTGAAGATAATAATAAGGGGTTGCCACCTAAAAATTTTTACCAGGCTTGGTGAGTTTCAAGGATTGGTGTGGGTAAAATTTTCCTGAATAATTTGAAATAAATTTTAAAATTTAATAACAGCTGTACATTTATATGAACATATGTACTATATGCTCAATCGGATAAAGTGTAAAAAAAAAAAAAAAAGAGATTAAATTATTTAAAAAAAAAAAAAAAAAAAAAAAAAAAAGGCCATATAATAAAAACTAAAGTTATACCATGGTTTATTAAATTGAAGTAATATTGAATTTAGAAAATAAAAAGCACGAGCACGTGCAGGATAAAAAAAAAAAAAAAATCTGGAGTGACTCCACTCGACTTTCCGAACATTGAGTAATTAACAGTTTTGTAGATAAAGTAAAGAAAGAGGAGTTGTTACACAAACAAAAGAGATAAAACCATAATAAAGTGTTTGAGTATTTTTCTCCATATATTACACGATGTTTTATTTAACGCTACTGAACTTTGAGCCCATAGATCATAATGATAAAGAATTTTCGTTGTGTCCCTGTAAAAAACCTATAAATTCTAGATTCACCAAAATGATTATAGTTAGAGCAACAGTGATTTATAATATTCATATAAATTTTCAGCTCAATTGAATAAGGCGTTTAGATGCTATCGCACTTTTAACTAGTATGTTGTGGCCACCACATGACTTTCTTCTATATTTTCTTATACAAATTCACTCAGTAAAAATAATTTATTAAAATTATTATTTAAAAAAATTATCTTCCATGATAATGCAGCTGATTTCCATGTTAGAGAAGTAGTATAACACTAAATATCCAAAAAAAAAAAAGTCAATTTTATTGTCAATATTACATTTAAAATATATATATATATATATATATTGTTAAAAATGAAAATAAAATCGATAACTTCATTTTAAATTATCGCAGATCTATAGTTCAACCATTCGTTTTAAAGGTACTGGCGAGCTCTTTCGAAAGATACCCATCATGAAAATTTACTCCCCTCGAGGGGGGAATTCCCCCCCCCAGGGATGGGGGAAAAGGCGTGGCTCCTACACATGCAAAAATTTTTTCCCAGTTGACTATCTCTATTATAAATAATTCTGGGAAATTTCATAATGATTATTAAAAAATAATTCTCTTTATGCACATTTATACAAAATTTTGTATACTATACCACCATGTTAAAAATTTAGAAAAAGCGGGATGGCAACGCAACCTGTAAGACAATTTTTACCAAAAGTTGATAGGCACTAATTTATATCAAGGTGCAACTACATACCAATTTGTATGAAATTCTGTGAAGTAGTTCCTGAGATACAGTTACCACAAAAGTTTGTCACACACACACACAGAGACTGACAGACAAACAGACAGACATTTTCTAAAAATGGTCAAATCGTGTTCTTAAGTTCTCAAAATGTGTAAATCCATCAAAAACCCGAGGTCGAAAATTTTTACAAATTCAATATTTTCTTCTATTGAATATAGAAGAAAGTAAAAATTTGGTCCCACAGGCCATAATGATAAAGAATTTTTCTTTGTGTCCCTGTAAAAAAACTGTAAGTGCTAAATTCACCAAAATTTATACAGTTCGTGCAACTGTGACCTATAACATGTGTACAAATTTTTTGTTGAGATTAAAAAACCGTTTAGACGCTATCGCACTTTAAAAAATTTAGCCCCATAGGCCATAATGGTAAAGAATTTTTCTTTGTGCCCCTGTAAAAAAACGGTAAGTGCCAGATTCTCCAAACTCTATACAGGTTGATTAACTGTGACCTATAATACGTGTATAAATTTTTTGCTCAATTGAATAAGGCGTTTAGATGCTATAGCACTTTTAAGATTTTGGTCCCATAGACCATAATGATAAAGAATTTTTCTTTGTGTCCCTGTAAAAAGCTATAAGTCCTAGATTCTCCAAAATCTATAGGGTTCGTACTATGGTGACTTACAATATACGCACCAACTTTCAGCTTATTCGAACAAAGCGTTTAGACGCTAGCGTGTTCACTCACAAACACACACACACACACAGATACATACACACACACATACATACATCATTGTAAAAATAGTGAAAACGGAATCAGGGGACTTCAAAACGTATAGAAACATCAAAATCTCGAATTCGGATTTTTGACATGATTACAATACTTTCCTCACTATAGTGTTCGGAAAGTAATAAGAAAAAAGGAGGATGCCATAGTAACTTTTTTTTTTTTTTTTTTTCATTAGTATGTTGGAAGAACAGAATAATAAGGAAAACGCTTAATATTTTTCCTGGATCTCTAAAAAAGAAAAATCTGAACTGATGTGGCTATTAGAAGAATAAATTAGAGATAGATAACTCAGCCTATGTTATTCTAAATTAAAGTGAAGTATGCAACATTTATTAAGTTATTTTCAATTAAAGTGAAGTATGCGACACATCCCTTATTATCTTACCCCTTAATCTGTAATATTTCTTTATGGTATTCTTATGGAGGGTAAGAGAAAGTCGCGTATCACACCAAATTATTTTCATTATAGAAAACATCCTTTATTGCATACTAAAAAACGGTATAACTAATTCCATGTAATCGATAAATATACATACCAAATTAGACATCATTTGGATAATTAAATAAAGTTATCAGAATTCATATATGTGATCCTGTGAGATTAATTATTAAGTCTATATATACATCTTTTCCTTCATAAATTATGCTCTTAAGCATCTTAATAAATGTAAGTTAATTTCAATATATTGAATACAGTGCAATCACATAAAAATGCGTTTAAATTAAATTCTGTCCGTAGACCGTAAGAAGAAATATTTTGACGTGTCTCTGTACACGAACCACAAACAATAAACACACGAAGAAGATGTACAACTAATTCTATATGGCTTATGATCCTGTGTACCAATTTGCAAATCAATTGGGTGATTTTTGCAGCTGCTATCAGGATACACACAAATTCCGTCCATCATCCGTAATGACTAGAAATACTCACCAACCACATATATAATACTCATAAAAAATATATGTAGCTAATCCTATGTGCCTCATGAATATGTGTACTAATTTACAAGTCAAGTGGGTGATTTTTGCGGCAGCAGTCGCTGCACACACAGAGATAAACACATGAAAAACTTTTATGGGTCTCAAACAAAGAAGTCTCCACTTGTGTTTCGGTAAATATCTGTCGTATACTGTAATGCCATTAGAAATATTTTGTCAACCCTTACATACAAACTAGCTGCGCTTTTTATACCATATTTAATAAAGAACAGAACATATCATAATAAACTAAATACACGTAAATAAGTTTAAAGACATTATGGAAATATTTACAAAAATTATTGGGCGGACAGACGGTCAGATAGATAATCAGGCTGATAGACTAATCAAATTCATAATCCTTTTGAAGTTTTGTTGGGAAGTGTTAAAAGCGCATAACACAGATAAAAAACACTTCTAACACGTTCCAATAATATCCCCAAATGCATCTGAATAATTTTGTGCGGTTCCATAAACCAATCATCCATGCTAATCCTATCATATTCTACAGACAACATTCTTATGTACGTGTGAATAATGTATTTTAATTTCATTCTGTCTTATGCAGTATAAAGCTTTATATAGTATTTTTATGGTTCGTATTTTGGTACATAGATCGCAGCACTGCAGCGATGAAACTTAGCCAGTAACTTCATGCCTAACTGACAATTTAGCCATTTTATTCGTGAAATTTAGTTTACGGTAGCCAAAAGTAAATATTTTGAGTTAAACATTTTTTCTTTTCATCATTCAAGAATTATGATCTGGAAGAGGCTGTTTAGCACAATAAAGAGCTAAGGTGATCTATTATTATCAGAAAAAAAGGTTTACAAGTCGAATAAAGAAATATTTATTAACAATAGACAAAAAATACAAAAGAGAATTAAGAGGCATGTGTACCTATCACTTTTCGGCATAATCACCAAGTCTATTTAGGCATTTATCAGAACGCAGAACCAACTGGTTTAACCCGTCTTGGTAGAAATCAGGTCCCTGTCCATTGAGCCAGGTCTCGGCGGATGTTTTTACAGCACTGTCTGATAAGAACTGTGTGCCGGATAAGTGCTCCTTCAACCTAGGAAACAGGAAATAGTCACTGGGTGCCAAATATGGGCTGTATGGGGGTGACTCCAGATTTCCAACCTGAACCGTCGCAACAATTCCTGTGTTGCTTGAGCAGTATGGGGCCTAGCATTGTCATGCAGGAGGATGACGCCTTCATTCAACATGCCCTGCCGTTTGCGTCAGATGCTTCGCGGACACATTCTTTGCCCATAAAAATCGAATCACGGCTCGCACTTCCAGACGAGACCACTTTTCTAAGCGTCTTGCCATTTCAATCGTCCTGAACCGTCTGGGAACTTTCACTACCTACCCGCACACCAGCTGTATGACAAGTAGCACCCTCTGTCTCCACTCTGGGGAAACAAAAGTTCTCCACAATATGTAGTTTTCAAATGCTGCAGCTTGTAACCTTTTTTTCTGATCACCCCTCGTATATTTAATCCCATTAAAATATTTTTAAAGGGATTTGTTACTTTTTTTTAAACATTTGCTGTCAGAGGTCCACACGGGGTACAATGGACCATTACCCCAGTTCTCTGTTATAATAAACTGATTTAAGAAATCTACATTTTTGAAGTATTAACTATAAATTATACTTAAAAATTTCATAGTTAACCTTAATTTGATCTATTATGTTTTCAAAGATGAATAAGAAAGCAATTTACTTTGAGGTTTCTTCTTATTTATTTTACAAACCATTCAGTTACTTTTGTATTCTTATATTTTTACAAATATCATACAGCTGTAACAAACTGAATTAAATGATGCAATTAAAAAATCATAACACAAATAAATTTAATGAAAAGGACGGTTTTACATTTTGTTGGTTTAATGACAGAAATAAAAGATAATGAATCTGTCTTTGTGAGATTCATGCAACGAAAACTTAATCAAGATCTCAACATTTTTCCTGAGAGTGTTGATATATTTCTTGTAAATTTTCAAGCTATTGTAATGATGAGTCTTCCAGACCCTACAACTTCACAAGAAAACAGCAGGCTTTCAGTGACACAAAAATCGTTTGGTGTATCGATTTCTAATTTTAATGTTCATTAATTTACATTATTTGTATGAATCGAAGACATAAATAAACAAATATAATATGTTCTACATTCTTTACTATCAAAAAACGCACTGCATCAGTATACTTTTTAAATTTGACCCGTGGTCCATAGTACCCTGTGTCATGAACCCGGGGTCGGGGTACAATGGTCCATTTTGTCAGATGCTATTCAAAAAATTATATAAAAAAAAAGAAAACATAATTATTCCTTTTGATTGAGTGCAACATAATACCCAATATATAGGTAATTTGCACACATATTTTCAATAGCAAGAAATCATTACTTTGTGAGTAAACACTTAAAATTTCTAAAATTAGTCCATTGTACCCCGGTCTTCCCTATTCGTGTTTGTTATACTTTAAAGAAAAAAAAATCTGAGTGACTCCACTCGACTTTTCGAACATTAAATAATTAATGGTTGTATTAAAAAAAAAAAAAAAAAAAAAAAAAAAAAAAGAGAGAAGTTGTTAAATAAACAAAAAAGAAAATTATAATAGGGTGTTTGAATATTTTTCTATATATAGTGTGCTGTTTATTTAACATCTTTCGAACAATTTCAGCCCAGAGATTATAATGATATAAAATTTCGTTGTGTCCCCGAATTTTGTCAAAAATAAAAAAAATATTTTCTCCTTCTTATTTCGTCAAATTGAGAAAATTACTTTCGTCACTTGTTTGAACATACGGATTTCGTCAAAAATAAAGATACATTTTTTCATCCTAGTTTCGTGATACAGAATAAAATACAAATTATAGAATTATAAAATTACTTGCAAGTTCGTTGCTTTAGGCATTAAATCCTAATTATATTTAATGAAAATATAAATGAAACAGAGCAAACAAATAAATTTGGACATTTATTTGACAGCTTTGAGACCTATAGTTACAATGATTTTTGTCTCAGTTGATCCATATTTTTACAGAAATTCACAGAAACAAGCGCACACAATATTTTGTAGACATAGGACATCACAAACATCCATGCCCGCATCGCGATTCGAACATAGGACGTGAGAATCCAGAAAGCAGTGGCCTACCGACCGAAACACCAGGCCGGCAAATGAATGTCACTGTAACGTAAAGTCGAAAGAACACAGGAAAAAAAACCAATATGGCGGTAATGAAAGCTAGCACATGTTATTGTGAGTAAACAGTTTCGTCAAATATTTGAGAGTTCACGTTTCCTCAAAAATCACGTGATCGCTTGACGAAATGGTTGTCAAAAGCAACGAAATTAAGCCCGAGGATGTCTGAATCGTCAAAATTGAGTATATTATTTCTGAGAGTGCTGTAGAATCTATAAGTGCTAAATTCTCTAAAATTCACACAATTCATGCGACAGTGATCTATAACATTTACATAAATTTTCAGCCCAATCGGATAAAGCGTTTAGACGCTATCATACTTTAAAGAATTTGAGCCCATAGGGAAAAAGTAGGGAAAGCCCATAGTGATAAAGCATTTTTTTGTTGGGTCTCTGTAAAAAAAACTATAAGTACTAGATTTACTAAAATCTATGCAGTTCGTGAAATGGTAAATAACATGCGTATAAATTTTCAGCTCAATCGAATTAGGCGTTTAGACTCTATCCCACTTTAAAAAAATTTAGCCCATGGGCCATAATAAGGAATTTTTCTTTGTGTCCCTGTAACAAACCTTTAAATGTTAGATTCATCAAAATCTGTACAGCGCTGTACGACAGGGATTCATACCACGTGTATAAATTTTCAGCTCAATTAAATGAGGCATTTAGACGTTATCGTATTTTAAAAATTGGGCCCTTAGACCATAATGATAAAGAATTATTCTTTGTATCCCTGTAAAACAAATATAAACACTTGATTCACCAAAATCAATAGCGTTCGTGCTACGGTGACCTATTAATTGTGTACTAACTTTCAGCTCATTCGAACAAAGTGTTTAGGCGTTATCGTGTTCACTCATATACATACACACAGACACACATACATACATCACCGTAAAAATAGAAAATATGATCTTGGGGGACTACAAAACCTGTTGATACAGCAAAATCTTAAAGTCAGATTTTTGGCATGATTGCAATACTTTCCTTACATATGTATGCTCGGAAAGTAAAAAGTTTTATGAATAAAGAGAAAACAAAAAGATTTCTCTTGTTTTTTAGATATTCGTGCTTGTTATATTTTAAGAAAAAAATCTGATGGATATATATTTATCGATATAGATATATGAAATGGGAATAAATATGTAAAAAATCACGCTTTGTTCGCCCTCCACCCCTACCTTCCTTGAGGGTGTCGAATTTGAAAAAGTCGCTTCTCAAATGACAACTTGACAACTTCTACAGAGCCCGATGAAGCTAAAAGTAGAATATGCATTTTTACCAATCTGCACTTGGTAATATATGAATTCTACCAATATGAATTTTTGAGGTTTTACCTGAATTTTGAAAAAAGTTTGATGAATTCTTGTTTAGGCTTTTGACACTAAACTAAAATCTGTCAAGGATAGTTTTTTTTTTCTTTTTTTAATTTTTTATCTGTGATATAATCTTCCTTACTTTTTACTTTTTCTTTCTTTTTCATTCATTCTCTCATTCTTTTCTTTAATTCTTTCTTTCTTTTTTCTTTCTTTGTAAATTTTAAAACGCAGATAGCTGGAATTGATGATTAGTGTATACAGGACGTTAAGCTTTCACCAGTTTAAAAATGACGACAAATCAAAAATGACACAGTGATCATAGTTTCGTATTGCTTCTATTACACTCTTACGCTGTTAAAAATTTCTGTAAATTTAATGTAAATATTTATCCAGAGTCTCTGTAAATTTACAGTAATTGTTAGTTAAAAGTGAATAATCGAGATTCTCAATCTTTATTCTGTATTTTTACACAATTTTATTATTTAATTTTTTAATTAAAATTAAAAATGACCGTTTCTACTTTAGAAAAAGCATTCAAAGTCCGAAATATATTCTCACCAATAATTAATTAAATTAATATTAGTTATTAAAATGAATGTACGCTGTAAAATATAGGTTCTTAAAAATAAGTATATATTGTTTTAAAATAGCTCCGAAACAATATATACTTAAATTTGAAAAATCATATACTCATTTTTGAGTACATTGACATGTCAAACATGGGGATATTGGGATTCTTATTGGTCAACCCCATTTTTGAGCATGTCAGTATACTCAAAAATGAGTACATGGGTTTTCAAATTTAAGTATATATTGTTTCGGAGCTATTTTGAGGCAATATATACTTATTTTTAAGAACCTATTTTTTACAGTGTATAAAATAAGTTTTTTAACATCTCCGTTTATTTTTCACTATAATTTTACGTAAAACTTAAGATAGATTACACAGAGTTTTCTGTTGAAATTTTTAACAGTATAGCTCACTAAATTCTCAAGATTTATCTATCTGACCATAATGTTACTTAGTCACGAAAGGAAAAATTGCTTAAAACTATCTCTTTATCACTACTTACGTAAAGAAAATATAACAACCTACGAAATAATGTTTTATGTTTAAAATGAGAAGGAAAATTTTTATTAAAATTTGACAAAAGGAAGAGGTAAAGCAAAAAAGTAATTTTCGAGACAACACATCACAGGAAATGGAAAAAAAAAAAAGTATTAAGTGAGAATCTTTTGTTTTCGTTACGCTATATGCGATGCCCCACGGGAAAGAAAATATGAAATCTTATAATTTTGGACAGATGTCTGCGTTATTCTGGGAAACAATTTTCATTCAACAGTGTTTAAGTACTACCGGTAAAAGCATTGGAGCAATTGTTTGATCTAACATAATATAAGATGAAAATCACTTACTGTCAAAATTTGCTTTCGAAATGACAATCGCCATTACTGATCCTGATTTCAAATCGTGTTCATTTCTAAATATTTAAAATAATGGTATGGAGGAAATGGATTAACACAAAGATTTATATGTTGCAAATCGGGTTTTTTATTTTTTGTTTTTTAAACTCTTACTTTTATTTCATTTAAAACAATTCGTACTGATAGAATTATGCTTTAAAATTAAGTAACTTTTATTAATTTTTGAGTTTTTCCTAGGTTTATAATAACTATGAAAATTTAAGTCACAGTTTTGAAAAATATATGCATATATATATATATATATATATATATATATATATATATATATATATATATATATATATATGCATATATATAAATATTCATTCCTTTATATTTCCGAGTATTCCAATTTTATTTTTGAAGAAACACGCACTTATTTTCCTTTTCCTTTTTATTCATTTATTTTCATTCATTTATTAATTTTAATGGAAATTGTTATAATTTTTTTTAGGGGTACAGTCGGTAACAAAAGTGTTCTTAGTTATCAAATCATGTTCTTAGTCAGTCTAAGAACATGATTTGATAAGGATTTATTTAACAGAACCGTATGAAGTGTGCTTTTTTTTACATAGGAATTTTTGCTAGTGTTCGGACACTTTTGTTACTGACTGTACTTTCTCGACTTATAGCAGCTCTTGAAATTTTAAATTCAAATTTAAAACTCATGCACATCTTTTTTCTTTCTTTTTTTTTTTTTTTTTTTTCTAAAGCAAAATATTTCGAATTTTTAGTACTTTCTTAGTCAAAGGAATTTAAAAAGAATGTGTCTAATTTTGAAGGTATATGCATTTTTCAATTTGACTTCTTTCTTTTCGTTTCCTTTTCTTTATTTTGTACTTATTTTTTTTTTCCCTTTTTTATTCATACATACCACGCTCTTAGCTTTCAAATTATAAGTGTAATTTAATTATTATTTTTATTATTTCTTTAAAATTGTTTACGCTTTTTGTATCTACATTTTATGATTATGCAAAATTCACAATATAAAACTTTTTTTATAACTTTGAATTTTTTTACCTCTGCGTCAATTTGAATAACAATTATCAATCCCATGACCTTTTAAAATAACATATATAGATAATGATGACTATAATATTTCATATCACAACCAATATTATTATTATATAAGAGACCTCAAAATTGGGAGTTAATAACGCTTGAAATTATTTATGATGATGACAATTCTTTCCTGTATGCATGGAAAGTATAATTATATACTAATGGTCCAGGATTAGAAATATTGTTAACTCTAAACGCTTTTCTGTTTAAAGTCCTGCAAATTTCACGATAACAAATAAAATGGACTATTTCAAAATCATTACTCTGAAATGAGAATTTTTGGAACATGTTGGAGATGTATGCAAAATTGAATTTACTGTAACCTTCGGCATGTATGCACCACCGACAAGGATATTTAGGACAAGAGATGAACTGTAAAAATCATCAATGTTTTTCTGGATTATCACGTAAAAATAAGAGAAATCTTAGATCTTCTCTGTAAATTTCTTTTATTAAATATTCTTTTTCTCGATTCTAACAATCGTCGCTACATTTCTGACCAGTTGTTTACTAGATTATTATTGGCGAAATCTTGCCCAGTGGTCGCCATGTTTCCATGTATTGAGGTCATCTTTATTTACAGTTTGTAACGCATCGGAACAGTTGTAAACTAACTTTTTTTCTTCTTCTTTACATGACTTCTTTTTCTTTTCTTTCTTTCTTCTCTCTTTTTTTTTTTTCTTCTTCTTTAAGTAGTTATTCATATTTGCTCTTTTTTCGAAAATGGATGAAAACTTTTATACCAATATTTTTATACTACATTTTTTATTTTTTATTATTATCATTATTATTTTTTAAGTGAAATTTCCATTACTCTTGAATAAAGATAACTCTTTTAAGAATAATTTTGGGGGCTATTTTTCCCTTTTTGCCTTTTCTTTTCTTTTCAAATAAAGCGTCTGGATCCTGTAAAAATGTTTCGGCTATAGTTATTTAATGTTTTGTTCTCTGAAATGCACGATTTTTTTTCAAAGCATTAAAAACTTAAGTATTAAGTATAATTTAACGAGGAATTTAAGTTACATTGGAATACGAAAAAAAAAAAAAAAACAAAAAAAAAAAAACAGATTGTATTTTAACTGACTAAACAATTTCTTAATAAACAACAACAACAACAAAATGAAAAAAGGAATGTGATTTTGTTAATAATAGTGATGAATACTGAATAATTAAAAAATATTTAAAAAGTAAGTGACAATAACAGTAATAAATTCCTTTATTTTATCTAAATTATTTTTTCAGAACTTAAAAGATGCGAGGTTAAAAGTTTCAAATTATTGTCCCTTTGAGTGCTGAATACTCGCGGCCTATGCGGTCCATACGGACGGCGCGCGGTTGGCGCTGACGATTCAAGAGGGTTTATCATCGTCTCCTTAAATCAGTAACCAAAGAAACTGTACAAAACGCCATGACGACGGCTAGAAGCAATCTTCGCAAAATGGGACTTAAAGGTGTATATTCTTCAATTTAAAGTATCAAAAGTGATTAAAAATGTTTGTTTGTGAATTTCAAGCAAGTAGCATTCATGTAAGTAATATTTTGTTGAAAATAAATGAGAATCAAGTTTTCTCATTTTTATCGCGGACGCGCTTTATGCGAGTGTTGTATAGTACACTGATCATTTTTGCCGGGCGCGTATTTGCGTCCATAGTCCATACTGATAACATCTGCCAAGCGCGTATTTGCGTCCATAGTCTATATTAACGACTTTCGTGGGACGCATATGTGCGTCCATGGCACTCAAAGGGTTAAATAGTAATTCAGAATTAAATAGGAAAATATATATATATATATATATGTGTGAAAGCTAATTTTACTTCATTTTGAAATTAAATGCATAAAAAGATAGATTTACCATATTTGGATTAGCGGACCAAAGACAGTTAGTTACAAGGCGTACGAAAGTTTCTCTTCTCGGATCATGCAAAATTGAATTCACGAATTGTTTTTATTTAGAACAATTAATGCATTTATCTTAATAAGTGTAATAGAATATGTAAGTTATTAAAAGATAGTTATACACTCATCCAAAATTAAGTATATATGCATACATATTTAAAAGCATACACGCAAATACAATACAAATTGGTTAACAACTCACACAAAATTCCATGTCTTTTATTTTAAATTTGAAATAGGATTATGAATGAAGTGTTGATATTTATATGCTATCAATTGTTGCAGAAATCTATTAAAAACAAATAGAATATGTGTAGATGTTTTGAGGAGTTTCTAGAGAGTAACTAAAAATTATTTGTGTATGTGTGCGTAAGTAGCCGGGTGAATGAGTGAGTGTGCGTGTGTAGGAAAGGAAAATCTAATAAGTGGATTGTGATTTTTACTTACTATGCACACACACACACACACACACACACACAATGTTTGTTGTAATACGCAAGCGAAGTGTGACGTCACTGACTGTCGGTGGGGTTAGGAGCCTTAGGTGGGGCCAAGCAAAAGATATCCTATGCTAATCATCCATTGGATTTTTTTTTTTTTTATAAATGATTATAGAAAATTAAGGAAAATTATTTCCCAATTTTAATCCCCATATTTGGGTATAATTATGAATTAGTTATCGTGCACATGTGTTAGATGAAGTTATTTTGCTGTCAAATTGACAAAATTTTAATTTTAAATTCCAAAATTCTTGGCATTTTTTTGTATTTGGTGACCTAAAACGCAATACGAAAGTACACATGCCAGATGTATATTTTCGTAATGTGTATTGAATGAAATATTGTTTCATATTATTGGCTGTTCTCTTGATATACGTTGTTAAAATAACCATGATTTTTAAAAGGTAGTAAATATATTCGCCAGATAATTTGGCTTTTTTTTTTTTTTCGCCAAGAACGACAACCAGGAGATAAATTTCCTCAATTTTTAATAATTTTTTACAAAAATTCCAATGGACGATTAACATAGGAAATCTTTTGTTTGGCCCCACGGACGGCCAGTGACGTCACCACTTCACTTGCGTATACCCTCTAACATTCCTTAACATTTTTAGCAGGAATTCCAACTCATTCTGTTGTAATTTAAATAAAAATGCGAATGAAATTTTAGACGGTTTATTTACTACATAATAAATTACTTCCACTTACCTGGGGAAGTGCATACGTCGGCAGCAAAAGTATTCGAGCACTAGCAACAATCCCTGTCTAAAAAGAGTACACTTAATACTGCTTTGTCAAATAAATCCTTGTCGAGTTGTTATTAGTAAGTCTGAGAACATGATTCGACAAGGATTTATTTAACAAAATAGTATTAAGTGTACTTTTTTGACATCGGAATTATTGGCTAGTGCTCAGATACTTTTGTTTCCGACTGTACATAATATCCCAAAAATTGCGAAAAAAAAAAAAAAAAGTTATTTTATTTTATATTTAATATTCAAACAAATAACGACGATCTTCGACATAAGCTTCAGACGGTCAAAAAGGATCATAGATAAAAAAAAAAAAAAAAAAAAAAAAAATCCATTTATCTCAAAAGTCAAATTTGAAAAGCTAAATTCAGAAATGGAAAAATTAGCTGATGCTTTTAAAATCAGTTTTTATTTACATAAAATTAGAAAAGGTAAAACAGCAAAAAATAAGAGCATTTCACGTTTATCATAAATATTTAGAATAATAATTTTCTAATTTTGTACTGGTAACAAGAATATTTGTCGACACATAGTCAGTTTAAGACTTATTTCATGTAAAAAAAAAAAAAAAAAAAAAAAAAAGTAGAACAATGACTTCAATTAATTTTTTTAAAAACAATAATTTGAATAAAATTTTATGAGAATAAAAATAATTAAATAGTTTGTTTGAGATATTAAAATAATAATGTTTAAAAACTCTTACCAGTCATTTGAGTTCAATCTATTAAATCTTTATAGAAAAAAATTTATTTGAAAATAATTATAATATACATATGACTTGCTAAACACTACTATTTACTTGTTAGTAATGAAAGTAGAGACATAATAGTTAAAAACAATCTTTTAAAACCCAGAGTACTCTTTAAGTAATTTTTGTAAAATATTATTGCTAACAAGAATAGGGTAGGTGCTCCAATAATTGCCATCTATCCCGAAATAATTAATAAATAATAAAAATAATAAAATAATATATTTTACATATACGAATTTTAACATTTTATGTCAAACACTGGAGCATAGGGTGCTAATAACTGGTAAAATGAATAACTAGCAGTGTCAAACACAGGAAAATAGGGTGCCAGTTACTGATAAAATGAAAAACTGGCAGTGTCAATTACTGGAAAATTGACTGGGTGTCAAATACAAATTCATAAATAATAATAATAATAATAATTGTTATCAAATGTATATATTTTAACATATATGTAGGTCTGAATGTCTTTCATGCCATATGTATTAACTTAAGATTTCTAAAAATAGTTACTGATGACTAGAACATTAAAAACATCAGAGATTGCTCTAAAAGTGCCAGTCACTGATGCATTTACCCTACCTCAATAAAAACGTAAGTTTATCGTAAATTTAATTATTATAAAAAATATCAACGGTTTAATTCTTATTGTAATACATTTAATAATATCAATAATAATAACGTAGTTATCAGATTTACATTTTATTTTTTATTTTTGTTAATTAATTTATTTTTACAATAATCTATATATATAAAAGAGTAAACTCACTGATTCACTCACTGACTCAACACGGCTGTGGCGATCCTATGGGAGATAGAGTCAAAATTTTTGGTTAGCAGGTTGATTTCAGGACCCTGACGGAACCTAAGACGGAATTTTGCGAAATACCCCCCCGTTCCCCCCCGGGGGAGCAGAAGGCAAAAACCCCCTTTATAAGCATAACTCGGCTCCAAATTGCTTCACGGTGAAGAAATTGCAGATAGGGAGACTAGACTTGAATACCAAAAAATTATTTTCTGCAATTTTGGAATTTTGGATTTTAAGGGGGATAGGGGATAAAAATGAGATTTTCGGGGGCGCAAAAGGCAAAAACACACTTATAAGTATAACTCGGCACCAAATTATTTCACAGTGAAGAAATTGCAGATGGGGAGACTAGACTTTAATACAAAAAAATTATTTTCTGCGATTTTGGAATTTTTGATTTTTAAGGGGGGAAGGGGATGAAAATGATTTTCGGAGGTGCAGAAGGCAAAAACACCTTTATAAGCATAACTCGGCTCCAAATTACTTCACGATGAAGAAATTGCAGATCTGGAGACTAGACTTGAATAAAAAAAAATTATTTTCTGTGATTTTGGATTTTTAAGGGGGAAAAGGGGTGAAAATGATTTTCGGAGGCGCAGGAGGCAAAAGCACCTTTATAAGCATAACCCGGCTCCAAATTACTTCACGATGAAAAAATTGCAGATGGGAAGACTAGACTTAAGTACAAAAAAATCATCTGTGATTTTGGAATTTTGGATTTTTAAGGGGGTATTTTCGGGGGGGGGGGGAAATTTAGCAATATATGGATTTTCGAGTAAAATTCTAGCAGTAATAGCTCAAAGATTAAGAAAAAAAAAAAAAAAAAAACCCGCTAAACGTCTTCTTGAAGGTATTTGCAAAAACCCATTTTTGATTTTTTCCTATTTCTGATTTGGGGGGGGGGGGTTACGAGGGGGCAAATTCGACAACCCCCCTTTTAGCGCTAAATTCGTCCGTGGAAATCTATAGGAGCAGAGGTCACAAATTTTAGTGTGTGGGTTATTTACGTGTATAAAACACCCATTGTAACGGGATTTTGTGAAAGCCCCCCTCCCCCCATTACCACTTTGGGGGTGGGGTGGGGAATAAAAGAGTAAAATCACTGATTCACTGATTCAACAAAGCCGTGGCAATTCTATGGGAGATAAACTCGCCAATTTTGGTGAGCACGTTGGTTTTAGGACCCTGACGCCCATTAAGGCGGGATTTTGCGAAATATCCCCCGCTCCCCCTGAGGAGGCAGAAGGCAAAAAAACCCTTATAAGCATAATTCGGCTCCAAATAGCTTCACGGTGAAGAAATTGCAGAGAGAGAGACTAGACTTGAGTGCAAAAAAAAGCATTTTCTGCGATTTGAGTTTTGGAATTTTAAGGGGGGAGGGAGGGAGTAAAAACTATTTTCGGGGCCAAATTTAACAAAATACGGGTTTTCGAGTAAAACTCTACCAATAATAGCCCAAATGTATAGAAAATCGCCAAGAGTCTTCTTGAGGATATTTCCAAAAACTTACTCTTGATTTTTTCCAACTTTCGATATTGGGGGGGGGGGGGAGTTATGAGGGGCAAATTCGACCCCCTCTTTTAGCGCTAAATTCGTCCGTGGAAATCTATAGTAGCTAAGGTCACAAAATTTAGTGTGTGGCTTATTTACGTTTCTCTAACACCCATTGTAAGGGGATTTTGCGAAAGCTCCCCCTTTCCCCCCTTGGGGGTAGGGGGAGGAATAGACACGTTTCGAAGCATAACTTTGCTTCAAATTATCTCGGTAAGATTAAATTTTATGTGTGGGTTGTTTATGCGTTCCCAACACGCACTATAAAGGGATTTTACGAAATTTCTCCCTCTCCCCCTTTAAGGGCGGGGAGGGGGGCAAAAACGCTTATAAGAGTTACTGTTCTCCAAATTATTCCAGGATAACGATTTTTTGATCTATAGATTGGTTATGCGTATTCAAGACACACTGCAAAGGGATTTTGTAAAATTCCACCATATCCCCCTTGGGGGTGGGGTGGAGGAAATCATTTTTCCATGCGCAACTCTGCTCTCAACTCTCTTAGGCGAATTTTTATGCGTGGGCTGGTTATGCTTTCCCAACACGCATTATAAAGGGATTTCGTGAAATTAAATTTCCTCTTTCCTCCCTTTAAAGGCGGGGGATGGAGGGGGGAGTGAGGCAAAAACACGTTTTAAAATGTAACTCTGCTCCAAATTATCTCAGGAAGGCGATTTTTTGATATGTCGATTGGTTTTGCGTTCTCAACACACACAAACTGCAAAGGGATTAATTCCGTGTTATCACCCCCCCCCCCCTTCTTTTGAGGGTTGATGGGTAAAAAACAAGTTTCCACACGTAACTTTGTTCAAAATTATCATAGAATGGCAATTTTTGATGTGTGAACTGCTTATACGTATTCAACACACACTGCAAAGTGATTTTGTGAAATTGCACCCTTCCGCCCCTTAGGGAGCGAGGGGGCAAAAACATGTATTCATGCGTAACTCTGCAGTAAATTATCTTAGGAAGGACTTTTTTGATGTGTGGGTCAGTTACATGTACCTAACTGATAATATAAAGTGTTTTTGCAAAATTTCCTCCCCCTTCTTTCCTTTAAGAATGAGGCTAAACAAACACAGGAAGTGGGGCTAAAAAACATGTTTTAAAGAATAACTCTGCCTCAAAAAATCTCAAGATCTCAATTTTTTAATGTGTCGGTTTTGTACGTGTATGCAACATGAACTATAAATAGATTTTGTGAAATTACTCCAACCCCCCTCTTAGGGGTGGGCGGGGCAAAAACACGTTTTCAAGCTTAAATGTGCTCCAAATTACCTTTGAATGGCAAATTTTGGTGTGTGGGTTTTGACTAAATGTACTTAATATGCACTTTGATGTTATTTTGCAAATCTTCCCACTTTATTCGCATGGAAGGGGGAGTAAAATGCAGGCAAGGCGCTACCGAAGGCATTGTTTCTCCAGTCTCGAAGTGTGGTGTGTGGGAAAACCGCTACCAAAGGTAGCGAGAACGTTAACTTAGATTTTGACTGATTTCCATATTTTTTTTTTTAAATTATTTTGATATGGCATTTTGAGAAATCATTTCAATATAATGACCAGCGAAGAGGGCAAAGCCTGCTAGTACAATATAAATGCACAAAAGTATTTGATATTTATTTACACCTCAGTAATGTAGTACTTCTCTAAGGATAATTTTGTGCAATATTGATCCAGTTTTTGAATAACTGTATCTATTTCACTTTTCTAATATTATTAAAAATTCTTATGAATTTCAGAAAGACGACTTTTCGTGTTTGTGATCCCTGTTCCTACAGCTAAAATTAAATACCAATTGTAGAGTTGAGAGGTTATTTAAAATGAATGACTCAGAAATCTAATATCAAATTTCTCAATTTATAAAACGGTGAAAAATGGATTGATCAGTTGCTGTGCAAACAGTTTTGGGAATATTTTAGTTAATCAGCAGATATTTCCCCACCTATTCAATAGAACGAGGCCACTCATGTCAAGTGGGGACTTCATTGTTATTATTATTATTATTGGAATCCCCGAATGGACTACTACATTATTTAAGAGAGCAGAATAACTGAAAACGAAAAAAAAAATTTTTCTTATTTACGTCATCATATTGGAAGATGAATCATATAATTTTCCTACAGAAAAAAAGGTAGAATATGATGTTTTTTGAAGGAGGAAATATTACTAATTGAAAATTATCGATTGTGCATAGCAAAGAAAAATCAAAGAAATATTTTTCTCATTGTTTAAAACATATAATAATTATCGTTTTTATCTTTCGTTTAACTTTCTATCGTTTAACTTTCAAAGTGGGATTAAATATAAAGTACATAAAATTATGGGACGTTATAAAGAGTACATTCAAATGAATGGAAAACATCGAGCAGTCTTTATAAATGTTTTGGTGATTGTGAACGCCGCACCTCTGATTTCGAGAGTATTCCAAAACAAGAACTAAAAAGTTTGGTACGAAAGTGTGGCAACACGTGTGCGTATGTGAATCAAGATGGACTAACGTTTCAATTCTATATGTTGTTTTTAAAATACTTTACTTGATGTTAATTTACGTGTTGGTTATGTATTTTATGTTTGTGCCGTAAGTAAATTTAAAATGTTTAAAAGTAAACAAAGCGTGATCAGTGTCTTAATGTGTCTCAAGATGATTTTACAGGAATTAAAGAACCAGGTGCAAAAAAGAAGACGCCACAGTGATTTAATAGTAATCTAAGAAAAAAGAAAAAAAAAAAAAAAAAAAAAAAAAAAAAAAACATACCGAAAGATAATTATATATTCTGACACTCTGTCAGTTTTTATTGGTGTTAATTATTTATTACATTTTCGCACTAAAGAAAATGATTTTAAGATAGTTAAGAAAATAATTTTAAATAAGAAAATATTGCTCTTATTTATTTATTTATTTATTTTTTATATTAATAGTAATAATGTAGCATTTTGAAGATCTGGAATATACATGTGGAATGTGATAGATTAAAAAGAAATTGATAAAAACGCAATTTATTTAAAAAGAGCAATTTATTAAACGTTAATGTATGTTTCGATAATAACAAAATTATTTCTGTATTCAATTAATAATTGCAAACAAATTTTTCAATACTTAAAATAACATAAATTTAACTCTGGTTTGGTTTGGAGAGTCGCGCAAAAGTTATTTTTTTCATATTAAGGCTCTAGAACAGAATCTGTAAGAATTTAATCCTGTATCTGTGTTCCGTTTTAAATGCACTAAATGGTATTGGTATTAGGATTAAACCTGAGTGACGGCATAATGGTCCTAGACCTGAGGGAAAGTGACCTCCGTGGGGGTCTTTCTAAGGGGTCCTAGTCCGTATTTACGCAAGTTTCGGAGAAAAACACGGAAAAGTCCGAACGGCTATGCCGACAAGCGCGACCTGGGATCGAACCCGGCACTTCACGTCTATCAGCTTTGAGCATAGAATCATGCACTAAATGGACCTTAATTATCGAATGGATCAAATGGAGTCCAAACAGATCTAACATTTCTAATTTTAGTAACTGTGCTTCTATATTTTTTTAAACTAAATTTATATAACAGTTCGTTTAGTTTCGTAAAAAAGAATTCGATATACATACAAATTTTCTTGTATGCTTGTGATGGTCGAAATGAATCCGCATAGAGCAGAAGGGTTAATAAGTTGAATTATAAGTATTCCAGAAACATTACTCTAATTTTCAAGAATGAAGAACATTTATTTACACGTCAATTGATGTTAGTTTCTAAAACTATACAATTAATTTTAAAAGCTAAAAAAAAAAAAAAAAAAAAAAATGGATTTTGCATTTATCTCTATTTTTTTCGTAATAAATATATGACTAACTTTAGAAATGTACAGAAATTCTTATTGTTATTAAAAAAGGAAAAAAAAAAGTCTGTTACCATTATTTTGAATACAAAATAATAATTTTTTTTCCAGAAAATAATAATTTAGTAAACTACTTCAAGATACTACGTTTTTATGCTAAACAAATTTAATGGAAATCATTTTTTATTTAAAATTTTAAGCCATTATGGGGAGTAATTATAGACCGTGGGCCATATGCTAAAAATGTCATTTAAAAACAAGTTCGTTTCAACTTTTTGGGGGCAATCTGAAAATTTTGCTAATATATTCTTTTTAAGATAGGTAATGAAAATATCAAATGTTCTGGAAATAAACTTTGCACATAAATTTGGAAAATTGGTTCCAATTTGAAGGAACTGAGTTTACATTTACGATGCTGGATTATAGCTGTGCGCAATATATTTCTGTTAATATTGTGATTCATTGAATAAATTTTGAATTGACTTGCACACAAGTGCTAAAATCATATTCCTGAAAAAAAGTGCTAAAAAAAGTAAAATATTAATAACTAGTTCATCTGCAGATCAGAAGCCCTCAACGTCCAATTTTCATCACTCATTATTCAATAGATCATTGATAATATTTATTTACTCCATATTATATATATCATTATTATCATCAATTTCAATCTTTATCAGTCCACTGCAGGATGAAGGTCTCTTCTAGGTGATTCCAATCTGCCCTCTTTTCTGCAATTCTTTCCATTCTGCTCTTCCAAACTTCACAATTTTATCACTCAAACGACACATTGGTGTCTTTCTCGGTCTTTTGTTGTATCGCGGTATCCAAAATAGGACTGGTGGTCCATCTATCATCATTTCTTCTGGAAAAGTGCCCAGCCCAGCTCCATTTTAACTTACTTCTAGAAATGAAATCCGTAACATTGGTTTTATCCCTAATCTAATAAAAGTGTTTCGCTTTCTTTCTCTTCGGCTTAGTCCTAACATGCACCTCTCTCACTTTATATATATATATATATATATATATATATATATATATGACGACTCGCTACATAAAAAGATACATTTCTAATGGGGGCTACCGGCCCCTCTTCAACTTTCTGCTGTATATCTCTGTCCATCTCTCTCTCTCTCTCTCTATATATATATATATATATATATATTTATATATTTTCCTAATAATAGCCTTCTATTAATTCCTTATAAATAGAAGGCTACTAGATTATTTGATACATAATCTTGTACCAAACTACGATTTTGTACAAGTATTTAAATCATAAATACATGTACCAAATTTCATGCAAAAAGATTACCCTGTGTAACCCTGTAAATTAATTATCAATTCTATCATCACATTTTTCCACAGAAAAATACGCTTTTAAACATTCTAATAACATTTTATAATATTTAGTGTAACCATGTTAAAAAACATTTTTAATACATGTCTATAGACCATAATGGTACGATATTCTTTTGTGTGTCCCTGAAAAAGAGCCACCGTTATTATATACGCCAATAAAAATAGTACACCTAATTAATCATAACTCACTTATATTTCAACCTAATTTGACATAATTTGAATGATTACAGAATGTCATCGGAATTCTTTTGTATGGTCCTGTAAATAAAATTAGATTATACATACCTCCTTTTTTTTTTTGAGAGAGAGAGAGAGGGAGGGAGGGAGAGATAAAACATGTTTTTAAGTATGTTTATAATATATGTTAATTCAACTGAATGCAGCATAAAGTCGTTAAAATGCGCTTAGATAAAAATTTGCCCATAAGTTCTAATGTTATGAAATTCTTTTGCTTGTCTCTGTAAAAGAGCACCAGTAAAAACATTTCAACTTATTCTGTGTTTTTCAAAAATAATTATTCGAAACTTGACAAAATTTGGATGATTACATGACATTGTCGGAATACTTTTGTAAGGTCCTGTACATTGATTATGAAGCCAAAGCTCACATATTTAATTTCTATGGAAAAGATCAATTAAAGCATATCAATAATGTACGCTAATTTCATTTCGTTGAAGGCGAAATTAAACGAAGTTAAAATTCGCTTAAACGAAATTCACCCCATAGACCTTAATAATAATAATATATTTGTTGTGTTTCTGTACACGATCCATAAATAATCTAGACATAAAATATTACACAGCTGTTTCTATACAGAGCCTGAACATGTATACGAATTTGCAAGTCAATCGGGAGATTTTTGCGGCCGCTATCGCGGTACGTACAAATTCTGTCCGTAGGCCATATTGATAAGGAAAACTTTGGTGTGCCCCTGTACACGAACTACAATTGGAGTACACACCTAAAACTATACCGCTAATTATGTGTGGTTCATAAACATGTGTACCAAATTCCAAGTCAATAGCATGATTTTTGCGGCCGTTATCACGAAACAGACAGACACACAAACAGAACAGAAAATCTTTTTTAATCTCCACATGGAGGCCTCGATTAACGTTTCGCCAATAATTTAACTACATTTCAGAGTAAAACTTACTGTATAACACTTTCTATGGTAATCTAAGCTGTTGTCTGAAGGAAGTTTGAACAGTTCATTGATTGGAAGAAGAAGCAATTGGGTTGATATTTTTCTTTCACGAATATTTAAAACTTTTCATTGATCAACTCACAGTCTAAATTTAGCTCAGCTTATTGAGAAAAACACTTTACCTCTGAATGTATCTCATCGCCGATGTGCAAACAAAAAGTAATTTCTTCTGATATTATCTGTAATAATTCTACTTAAAAATATAGAAAAAAGATAACAGAATTCGATCAAAATGTTAATAACACGCAGGATAATGATGTCGAGAGAAACTTTACATCTTATTTCAGAAAAAATATCACATTTTTTAAAGTATCTAATTTTAGATGTGCAAACACTATGCCATTTCTTTCTCACATTCTATTAAATGTAAATAATACTTAAAAATACATGAAAAGAAAACAATAGTAGAATTGTACGAAAATGTCAATGAATATTGACTCAAGATAATGTAAACATAAACAAAACATATGAAATGCAAGCAGGGCGCTAGCGCGCGTGCTGACATTAGCCGTCATTGGATCGAAATGCCAGAAGAAAAAAAATTGCCGATTTTGATTGGAGAATAAGCAAAGAAACGAGAAGAGAATATTGCTATCTCTAAAAGTAGATAAAATGGCAGGACCGCAGGAACGTCAAATTTGTAGAATTTCTTTAATCAATTTTAAAATAATGTGCACATCTTGAGACCAGAACATTGCGAATTTGTAGATAACTGAATATTCTTTTAATTTTAACATTAAATTGAAATTGCCCCTCGATGATTGAAACGAACTTGAACGATATCCAGCTATGGCCCACGGCCTATTACGTAATTATAGTACATTTTTGAATTTTAAAACTCTGTCAATAAATTACATTTTGATCTGAGAAGTTGCTTGCATAAATCAAGCAGTTTTAATGTGTTATAAAATACGTTTATATCCATATTTTTTCTATGTAATTTGGTATTAAAAAAAAAAAAAAAAAAAACATTAAATCAACCATTAACCACCAATCAAATTTTTTCAAGAGCTTAAAATGTGTCTGTAGTGATTGCTTCAAAACCAACTAGTGGGCATTTTTTTTTTTTTTTTTTTTTTTTTGTTCCAGTTGTGAATACATTTAACTTTTTCCGAAAAGGCAAAAGAAAATGCCAGATGAATGAAAATGAATGTTTAATTAAGGTATTTTCTGTTTCATTAACGAATTAATCTGTATATATATGTGTGTGTATAACATTTTAATTACCCCCTTGTGTAATTATTATGTTGTGGGCATCACAAAATAATTTTCTTCGATATTTTCCTGTTCGAATTCACGCAGTATATATAATTTATTAAGATTTTTAATAAATGTCAAGGCTGGATAATCTTTCTTTCGAATATTTACCTGAATTATGTTTCTCATTTTCAAAAAATGTTAATCTCTTCTAGAAGTTTGATGAAAAAAAGTCCTTTATATACATTGAAGCAAACCTTCGAATATATTGAAGCATTCTAATCTAATTTTGAGTTAAATGATTTGATATTTTTTTCACATTCCAAAATTTGGGAGAATGATGAGCTACTTAAATTGCTGGATCTGAACTTAAAAGTCAAATGAGCCAGTAGATGAAAGGACTGTTTACTACTGGCCATGATGATATTTTGTGGTATCAGTAGTGGCATCTTAAAAAATATTAAAGCAAAAAAAACCTTTTTATCTTTAAGCAAAATAAAAAATTTAAAACAGTAAATAAATTCTTCATACTATTTATATTAGTCATATGAAAATAAATACATAAACAAATAAATTATTTTAGTCACACGCAATCATTTGGAAATAAGCAAGGACAAAACCAACAAAATTTTACTTCCGTACTAGCAGGCTTTGCGCGTTTCGCTGGTCACTGAATTTAAAAGAAACTCTTTTCTATATAGATTTATAAAAATAAAATAAAACAAAATATTGAAACTGCTCAAAAGCTCGCTTCAGGTCCCTGCTGCCTTCAGCAGCGATTTGGTCATCCGCTAAAACTCGGGCGCCTGTCCCTATTACTTGTGACAATGCCATACCAGTGGGTTTCCATTTAGGTGCTTATTAGATAACAGTTTCGAAGCAGATAATAGCGAAAAAATTGAAGTATCCCTTTTATATTTGAATCCCAGTTACATATGAACAACACTGTACGTGGTGCACATGATATTTTCTTTTACGTTATTTCCTACATTTATTTTGTTTATCCGATCAACCATAAAATGACAGCAATTTCACGCCAAGTATTACAATATGCTATGACCGGCTACGTCTGTCGCATGAGACAATTAATTTTTGTGGTTATATATAATTCATAGTTTGTAAACCTGATCATAGTACAGCCTTAATATAGTTCTCTTTGGCGACTCTTGAATTTTTGTCACCATTTTAGACTTAATCCCTAAATTAGACTTAGCGCAGAAATACAGCGCTATTTCTGCCGTATTTTAGACAACTAATCTTTTCATGGTTATATATATTTCCCATTAAACATATTTTTGTATTTATTTAAACACTAATTTGAATTAATCAAATATTTCTGTTCGACAGCGTGCAAATACAGACACACACAGAGGCTCATTTATTTGTATGATAAATTAGCATAGTGATTAGTATATAAAAAAAATAAAGAAATAGGTAAACATTATCGTGCTATACAACTTTATTATGTTGCTCCATTAGCGGTATTTGAATTTTTGTCGCCATATTAGCGATGGATTTTTTTATTTTTATTTATTTTTTTATTTTTTTTATATATATTTTTTCTTTATTGTATGAAAAGGGAAAGACTATTTTGCTAATAATTTTATCAGACACCTTTTTGTTTATATATTAGAATCCTTCCTATTCTGTTTATATTTTTAATGGTTTTAGGTTTAAAATAGTGCTTGCAGAAATAAATTTGCTATCTTTAAAATTGCATTTTTTCTATCAAATTTCTATAAAATAAAGCCTTCATGTAACTACTATTTAGGCTTAATATTTTTTCTTTTCTTTTTGTAATACTTTATAATTTTTTTATATATATATATTTTTGATGCGCTTCTTAGATTAAAATGGCTGTTGCTATATTAAACCTCTTATCGAAAAACATTCGGTGTACTTCAACACCAAAATTTAAAAAATCGCCCAAGAGGACCTATTAATGAAACTGGTAAAATAAAAATATGGTTCATAGAGTTTAAATAATCTATTTAAAAAAACTTTTAAAACCCAAATTCCCAATATATCGTACCACATTAAATCTTTTCGAAGTTAGAATAAAATCTAATTTGCAAAAATATGTAACTTTTTTGTTTATTAACCAAAATTGATGAAATTTGAACTGCAAGTTGGTCTGGTGTTGTTCAGGCTATATATTACATTTTTGTGTTCGCGAGGAAAAAAAAAAAAAAATTGAAAACTGCAATGTTTAATCCCACTTCAAAAACATGTGACTTAATGAGTAGCAGATTATTATTATTATTTTTTTTCCTCCAAACGGTTTCCATACAATCTTCTGCTGTTGCCACCTAAAATTCATACTTTAGTTAATTTTAAAAAATCTAATTGTCCGATAGAGAAGCTGTTTAATCCGCCGGATTCACAAAAATCGCCCCTTTCATTTGGTACCTTATTTGTAATGATACAACTGATATTTCTAATATTTTCTAACTTATTTTCCTCGTTTTAAGTAAATGTTTTTTTTTTTTTTTTTTTTTTTTTTTTTTATTCTGTCGAAAAAAGTTGGCAAAATTAAATTATGGATAAAATTTAAATGGCTAATTTATCAGAAATTAGAAGGTTATTATTTTCACATTTTAATTTAAAAAAAAAAAAAAAAAAAAAAAAAACAATCAAAAATTCGAAAATCGGGCTTCGAGGTGCATCAGGAGAGGTCATTACGAACCTCCATGTAAATGTGTGTAGCTCTGCGATCAGCCGTTTTCCTAAAAAGTTTTGGATATACATACACAATGACACACAAACATCTTATTTTATTATATGTATAGATTCAAAACTACAAAAGAAAAAAGAAAATAATAAAAAATACAAATTCTTTCAGTTAAAATTGCGTTATTTTAAAACTGATGGCTGGAAATATTTGTAATTCCAGATAATAGTACACAACAACTTTGAAAATTGCTCGAATCTATGCAAGAATTAGAATTTTTTTTTTTTTTTTTTTTTTCAGATTTTAAATTTAATGGTGTCCAAAAGTGTCCACTGCTGGTACTTCAGCCTTATTTTTTGTTTCATAAGTAGATAAATAAATAGAAATCTCTATTGCACAATACTAACAAACTAATTAAAACAGCAAATTTTGAATTGAATATCAAAATAAAAATAGATATAATAATGATTATGTGTTTATTGATAAAATTGAATGTAAATCTTATATATATTATAAATGTGAATGTCCGTTTATTTGACTGAGTTTCACGCTAAAACTGCTCGATGGATTTCGATAAAATTTGTTATGGAGATAGCTTATACCCTAACTTAGAAAGTTGGCTGCCTTTTATTCCGAAAAAAAACTTTTTTTTGTTATTTTTATGCATAAAATAGCAATTTTGTAAGCTAATAATAGCAAAAAATTAGCCATTTAAATTTTAACCATAATTTAATTGTTGCCAAAATTAAATTTAATTATCCATAATTTAATTGTTGTCGAGTTTATTTTTTTTTCCAACAGGAAAATAAATACATTTATCTAAACGTGAACAATAAAAAATAAAATAAATAAATAAATTATGCATCTCACAAAAATTGACGTCATTTTAAATTTAAAATTTCTTTTACAAAGTGCTAATATAGTTTACGATGCTAATGTGTTTTGTACTAAAATCAGTTTTATTTATAGATCCTCCTGGGTGATTTTTTAAATTGTTGCGTTGAAGTACACCGAACATTTTTCGCCAAGAGGTTTAATTTAGCAACAGCGATTTTAATCTAGGTAGTTCAAGAAAAATATAAAAGAGGTTTAATTTAGCAACAGCGATTTTAATCTAGGTAGTTCAAGAAAAATGTAAAATTAATAAAGTTGTGTAGCACGATAATGTTTAGTTTATTTATTTTTTATATACCATTCACTACGCTAATTTAACATACAAATAAATGAGCTGCTGTGTGTGACTGCACTTGCACGCTGTCGGGCAGAAATATTTGATTAATTCAAATTAATATTTAAATAACTAAATAAAGATATGTTTAATAGAAAGCATAGTCTTGGAGACAAACTTGGCGAGTGGGCGACCAAATTTGGTGAAAAATGATAGTTTAGGGTTCCCGATGTTTCGAAGCTCTCCGACACACGGGAACGTAGACCTTGAGCTTACCAAGGGATTCTCGATGGAGTCATCTCCAAGCCCCATCGCCAAAAGTTATAAGGAGGTGTGAGTTGATTTTTGCGAAAGAGTATGTAGTCACTGCGATCCAGAGTTATTCAGAGACCTATTCTGAGTCATTGCACTTTAGGGATTGAGCTCTAAGCAACTGGACATTTTTCGTGAGTGAGTGAAAATTTTTGCTCTGGTGTAGTTGATGTTATTTGCTTTACTCCTGTGGAACAAGTGACAATTTTTTAGACTGTCCCAGAACATTCATCGAATAATGACTTATACTGTACGAGTAACAGCTTCAACTGTTTCCAGAATATTCGAAGAATTAACACCAGCTATTGGACTATTTTCGAAAATATTTGTTTTAATAATAGTTTTTTTGTACAGATTCGAGAAGTTCAAAAATGTTTGATATTGCCAAGGAGGTCCCATACTAAAGCTGTGACGAAAATAGTCGCCAATCGAAATATATTCAGTTACAAAGAAATCATTTAAATATAGTGTCCAGCGAAGCGGGCAAAGCCTGCTAGTATGCAAATATGCGTTACCAAATTAAAAATAAATAAATAAATAAATAATAAAAATTTGTGTGCTTAAGACAATGCAACCAAAGTGAAAACTTCTGTACTGTTAAGTATAATATATAATTTCAAAAATATTCCTATCCGTTACATCAAATAGAGAGCAAAAGGTTCGACTGCCTTTAAATAGTCATGTATGTTGTCTATACATTTTTCATGCACTATACAAGCATATATATATATATATATATATATATATATATATATAAAAAGGAATAGCATAACACAACTATGAAAATTAAATCATATCCCCTGATTGCCTTTAGTTTATGTGAATTCTTTTGTGTGACACTTCCATAAAAAATATTATTATTATTATTTTTTTTAAGATTTGAGAGATCTTCTTTAGAACTTCAATTAAAGATTTTTCTACATAGAAAAGCCAGTTCGTTGGTTTTGTTACATCGATAAGCGTGTGAGGAAGTTACTCACATATTATTTAAATAAATCTAATTTTTATTCGAAATTTATTAAGTACTAAATTATCAGCTATATAATACCAGTTCATTCAATTCATTTAACTGAGTAATACAAACTTACTTTTAATATTATAAAAAAAAAAAAAAAACTTATTGAAAGAGCACAGTTTGTATTTTCCGTTAAGCTCAAATAATTAAGAGTAGATTTATTACTTTGTTTGTTGAATAAATATCCTTAACTGATGCAATTTAAATCTTTTCCGGTTAATAAACAACTTTTTGATTACCTATCAGAAGTCAACTAACTGACAGTTCAAAGTATAATTTGTTAAATAAACTGCTTTTAGAAAACTCAGCGTCAAATAATATTGCACAAGTTTATTTCCTTACAGCTAAATTTAGAAATCCCTGTCAGATAATATCATTAAAAAATGATTTAGTTTCTAAATTACAATTATAGTGCAATCGTTAGATGCAACGGTTTTTATTTTAACCCTTTAACGTTCACTACTTAATTTATTCTAAAAATTCCTAAACGAATTTTAAAAATGGCTTTAAGACATGTAGCTGATCATAAATATTTAAAAAATAAAAAAAATTAGCATTGTTCCTTTTCGAGAAATTTTTGGTTTGAAACATCAAAAAGTTAACTTTATTAAATCCAAATAATATTCAATTTAATAAATAAAACACTTTAAGTAAACATTATCGACTACAAAAACTCGTGAAAGTTGTTTCAGGTAAAAATAATAGTCCAGCTCTTCATTAAATGAAAAAAAAAAAAAAAAAAAAAAAAAAACTAGACATGAGTGCATCATCAAACCAGCAATTCGCACCCGCTTACACTAAGAAACGTAAAGTGATTTATGCATTTAGCTTCGTTTGAAGCATTATTTGTTAAATTTTGGAATAGTGCTGCTATTTACAGAACAGAAAAGAAACAAAAGTTTAAAACCTGATTAAAGCAAGGAAGAAATAATAAAAAATCTGCTGCATAAAAATTATTAAATTATGTCAAATGCTTGGTTTCGCTGCGAAAACAGTGATCGTTAAAGGGTTAAGGATTTATTTTGTTGGCGAAATAATTGGCTATAAGTTTTAATAACGAACTTTTGAATTCAAAATATTTATAAAATTTTATTCGAGAAACAAAGAAAGTATTTGACACTATAATTTGGCTGTTTTTTTTTTTTTTTTCTGAATATTGGCTTTTTACTTCAGACATCCCTCTAGGGAAATAAGCACAGAACTGCTCCAGATCGTCGTATAGCAACGACTCAATTACATTCGCTCTCTCATCTTGACATTTGACAATCTCAACGTTTCACCCTGAATTATTTGCATCCTCATTAAACGTTGTACAGCGCTCTGTATTAATTTTGGAAATATTTATCCTTAATATTTTTGAAAAGTTTCCTCAATGAAAGCATCCTGATGACTGCAATCGACTATTTGTTTTTAATTGTTTCTAGTTTCATTCACCTTGGGAACTTTCTCCATTATAAACGATCACTGCGTCAAGAAACATCATAACAAAGCGTGGCGTCGAAATGCGTAAAATTATTTTAGGAAAGGATCAGATGATTAATTCTGGAGGAAGAAGTGTGTACAATGCATCCAATAACTGTTACAATTGCAGTACGTTATTAGACAAATTGTTTAAGCGGCTGAATTACTACAATTGCCCCTATTTGTCTACTAACAAATTAATAAAAGCTTTTAAAATTATATATATATATATATATATATATATATATATATACATATATAAATGATAGATAAAATAATAAAATTTAACTTTAAAATTTAGCAATTAATAGATACAAAACAATATCAACACAACAAAAATAGAACTGATTTTAACTTATAGGTAAGACACACAAAAATGTTGCGATACAGATTAAGAACCAATAAGAGACAAAAACAATTTAAATTACTTACGCCGACAGGAATGATAATAATAAAAAAAAGGACCATTAAACTTAATGACAGAGAAAATAACTAAAGGACCACAGAAATAATAATTGGATAAAAATGCTTAAATTTAGAAGTAAAAACTCGTCAGGGGGCACATGTACTTCATAAAGCTGTGGAAGCTGCATCGATTTCGTAAAACAATATAGCTAATCATAGCAATTTATATTGTTCCAGCCCCGATCGAGGCAGCAAAACTAATTTGAATGAGAAATTAAATAAACTATTAAATCAAATCATCAAGGAATTTATAAAGAAAAATAGAAAAAAGCAGAGTAGCTACATGTAAAACTTTTACAATATATATAAATGTTCGCTGGTAGTAACTTAAACTATTAAATTAATAATTATATAAAAATTATATTAAAAAGAAACCCGACGTCAGATTTGCTAGAAGTTTTTCTCACTTTTAAGCCTAATTTTTGAACAAAGTTTTATTTCAATTACATTATTCACATGTAAATAAACATATTTCTTTTTATATCAAAATAAAATGTCAGTTAAAGTTTTTTTTTTTTTTTTTTTTTTTTTTGCCTCCAAAAATAAGCGTGGAACTAAATGTAAACTTATTTAAACAAAAAATCCGATGAATTCACTGTGAAGGAAAAAATGTATATAGTTATATAGTGCGCCTAAAGACGTTTTCTGTTAAAAAAAAAAAAAAAAAAAAAACCTTGCATGTAATATATTTCGTTCCATTGCCGGTAAATTATTATACGCTATACAAAAATAAATAAATAAAATAAAATAAAATAAAATAAAAAAGCTCACTTCCAAACTTTGATCACAAATTTTACTACTAGAAATAAAATTTACGACAATTAAACTGCAAATAACGTATACAAAAAGTACGGGCTCGTTGTAAAATTTAAGGCTAAGTTTTATAGTGAGGTTTTTTAATATTTTTACATGTACAGAATACACCACCTTTATCACTTTGACATTAAGGAGTCGACCAAAAGATATATCTTCTAGTTTCTTAAATTTTGAAAGTGATTAAAATTTACACTGAGAAAAAAATTATACCACCTTCCTCTAGAATGAATAAGTGGCCATTTTCTAAATCCCTTAACTAGAAATATAGATTTCCGAGCTATGCGCATAAGGCATGCCAATAAACTGAATAGACGAAACGATCGAGAATTTCTAGTTTACACATTTCTAGATGGTGAAACAATATTCTGAATATTCCGAATAGTCTGAATCTTTTGTATTGTGAGAAATTCTCGCTTGATTTTCTAGAATTAGGTAATAAACCAAGATTATAGCTGCTGAAACCCGCCTCTTGTAGTCTCATTTATTTGCAGAGATTTTTAAATAACTTTGCCCTCGATAATATAGGCAAACGCTCTAGAATTCCAATAGGGGCTTCTAGAACTCGCTTTCGAAGGGGACTAGAATTTATATAAGGATGACATGAAACTATTTTTTCTAGAGCCACAATTTAGATTCTAGTTGTAAGTTACAGAATTTTTTCTCAGGGTATAATTGTGCTTAATCATTTCATGACCAATGAACAAATATTTTAATCTCATTTGTTCAAATGTGCTCATTATTTAAGTAGTGTTTCAAGTACAAAGTTTATAAGAAAAATTATTGCATTGAAATGGATGAATGTCACCAAAAAACCATTAATAAAAATTTTGAGGATTTCATGCAATTTAAATGAGCGTAATTTAAAAAATAAAAAAGCTATGGAACAAGTTAATCCAGTTATTAAGACTCTTATGAATGTCTAGAAAAACCATTCCTTCGCGGAAGTTAAAAGAATTAATGAACGTAAAAAAGAAGTAATGTCAACTTTTAAATTTTATAATGTCAAAAAGGATTAATCTATCGAAGCAGAATGACAGAAAAATTGATTTGGATGTTTAATTTTTTTTTTCTAAGATATTCGAACATTGTGTTTTAAGTAAGATTCGCTTTTATAAAAGCATCTATTAGCTATACGGAAATCTGAATAATGAATCAGCGTATAAAACTTTTTAACAATCACTTTCATATCTAATAAAGTACAAACATGACTTGAAATTGGAAAGCTTTTTTATGAGGAATAATATAAGAGTTGGAACAGGTCGAGTGTAAAATAGTAAATTGATATAATAACTAAAATATTACTTGCTATTTATATGTATTCACAAATTTTGTTTTATTATTAAAGATGATAGTGCAAACGTAAAAAAAAAAAAAAAAAAAAAAAAAAATGCCAATTGTACATTGCTTTTTCCCCCATCATGTCAATTATTAAGGTAATCATAAATTTGTGTTTGTACTGTATTTTAAGTTTAGCAGTAGTAATGATTTTCTTATCGTATTATTTTTCTAAATTTATTTTCCAGTTCATTATTTTTTAGTACGACAGGACTATTGCTATCAATCAGACATTTCGAGTCGTCATCATTTACTGTGTTTAACGTATCGGTTTATGTAGCAAGTCAATCGAGTCAATATATATATATATTAATAATAAAGAATAAATAATAATTATCCTCTGAATAATCTGTGATGCAAATAAGACGTTGAGGCACCTGATCTGCAGATCCACTGGTATTTTATTCATAATTTTTCATATATTATACACGTTAACTTATGAACACTTCTCATTTGGATTGGAATTTCGCTAGCAAAATTTACTTCGGTCTACCCATTCATTTTCTACACGGATTTTAGTGTTAAATGGTTTTAAACAGATGAAAAGCAAACATACGAAAGTGTGTTCCATTTTACACTTGATTATAGGGTGTCTAATGACTAACTTTTTTTTCATGACTTTCCCACCACTCACTCATAAAATAATTTTTCCTTTAATTAATCTTGGAAACGTACTACTGAAATATTCTATATAAATGTAATGGTGGAAGAGTCACAGAAGAAACTGTGTCGGTATGCACCCTATGGATTACATAAGATAAGAGTGTCTTTAAGATTATTTAAAAGTAAATATTAATTTTTAATCTTAAGATTATTTGAAATAAAAATCATTTGTAACTTGTTCTTCTTCTTATTATTAATACGTAGCGATGACATTGACAATTAACACGTTCAGCGCCATGTCAGCCATTCTAGATTCTGGACATTTTGTCATATATCTCTAAAAGTACTGAAGGAATCATCTTGAAACTTGAGGAGAACATGTTATATTTCAAACATTTCAGTGAAAGTTTTACCCCGAAAGTAAAAGCAGTACCAATAAAAAATTAACACGTTGAGCGCCATGTCAGCCATCGATGGCTGACAGTGCCAAATATGATACAAAGCCGCGTCAACCATCGTTGGTTGACAGTGTAAAATAGGATATAAAACTAAAAATATTACATTGTTTTAAGTAATTATCGAACATTTATTTTAAATTTGCTTAATTTTTATTTATTACAGGAGGAATCATTATGGAATTTTAATGGGTTTCAAGAATTCGCGCGAAGCTTAACGTGTTAAACACGAAAAAATATTTTAGTTTCATAATGCGGAACCACAAAATATAAACGTTTCTTTCGCAAATTTCGGAATACATCTTTATTTTCAATTTATCACATTATTATTATTATTATTTTAATTATTCATATTGTCTGAGTTATCCATGAGGGAAAATGTTCAACTTGGGTTTATAAAATTCTCCATACAAAACTTGTTCAGTAGGGTCTAAAATGGATATCGTTTCACAAATTTTTTGCTAAAGGTTTATTGTTTCTTTTCCTAGTATAATAATCAAAATGAAGATGTGATTTTTAATCATGTATTGACAATGTTATTGTTATTAATGCTAAATTTTGTTTATGTTCTAAATAGAAAATTTTATTGATTCCAGCATTGTTTCGATTTCGACCGTTCCTATTTTTAATTTATTTATGTATTTATGAGAGATTTTTTTTTTTTACGAAATGTTTTCTATTTTTTTCCCAAGTCAGCAAGTTTTTCTTTTTATTTCAATAATCTTACATTTTCAATCCATTAAAGGGAAAATAATATGTACATACGATTGATATTCTATAGTTCCGTGGCTTACGGCTAGATTCTTATAGACTTCAAGTAAATCCGATTTAGGGATTTGTTTGAAAGCGGAGGATGTCATTATATCCGGAGAAAGTTTGTTGAAACTACGAAATTTATGCGAACCATCTTCGTAAAAATGAATTTAAATTACTGTAATTTTGTATACGATGATAGGATATGTTGCAGATAATGAAACTAAATTCCATTTTTAGAAGCGATGAAGCATGAAAATATCTTCCTTCAAAGATATGCTGAAAAAATAAAAATAAAAGGAACATAATAAATATATACATAAAAAATTTTTTTTGGAATGCCACTCTATCTTTAGTTTAGAGATCTTGTCTATATATTTAATTTCGGAATATATTATTGGCACTCATAATTAATGAAATTTTATTAAGATTAATTTATTATGTAATAGGTCAGTCAAGGTTACAATTACTATAATTTGCATTTGGTGATAGCAGGGATGGAACACGGGCGCAGAATTCATACTGGTATTTGTTTAAGAAATTTCTCTGTCTATAATATCGTTAATTTAAGAAGTAGAAAATTTTCTTACATTGATAGAGGTATGAATTCTGCGCCCGTCTTCTCTCCGTGTGATAGCATATATTGCAGATAATGAAGCTGAATTCCATATTTAGAAGTGATTAAAATATCTTCAAAGATATGCTGAAAAAAAAAAAAAATAAAGGGGAATAAATTTGTTTTATTAATCCTAAAAGTTAATTAACACATTCATTTATTTATACAGAAAATTTGTTTTGTTAAGGTCTATGAAAACTATATTTATTTGCTTTGGCTATCTTTCTCGTCTTACATACGCAGAGAAGACATTCTCTCTAAGTGTTAAAAATTAAAAGACAGAAAATATTTGTGTAAGACATTTCTAAGCTATCATTCATAGAAATTCTGAAAGAATAATTTGGTGTGGCTCTCACGTTACTTTCTCGTACCTAACATTAATATAAAAACATTATTGCTAATTAAGGTGTAACATATGAAGTACAGTATTTGAATATGTCTCGTGTCCTTTAAACTGTACTTCAAAATAATTTAATAAACAATTTTATTTAATATACATTTCTGTGTGAAGGAAGCTACCGCCACTTTAACCCCCCCCCCTTTGAATATTGTAGATATAGAAGAGAACTAGCGTGCACACTTTTTATATCCCCCCCCCCCAAAAAAAAAAAAAAAAAAAAAAAAAAAAAAAAGTATACTAAAAAGCATTTTTAACACATCAATGTTTTTTTTGTTTTTTTACAATTATTTGTCTTTATATTAATTAATAAATCAAACCATTTGGCAATATAGTTTTTAAGTATGATTACTTATTATGCGTATGATTACGCTAGCAATAATTATAATAATAGCTTCCTATGTAAAAAATGTACACTTAATACTGTTTTGCTAGATAAATCCTTGTCGAATCATGTTCTTAGACTCATAATTAATGAAAACTTATTGATAGTCATTAAGATAAATCTATTATGTAATAGGTCAGTTAAGGTTAAAATTACCATAATTGAAATTACTATTGCATTTGATGATAATGTATATTGCAGATGATGAAGCTTCTTATACTGACTAAGAACATTATTCGACAAGGATTTATTTGAAAAAACAGTACTAAATGTTCTTTTTTAGTTTCCCATCATACTACAGGTATGTGGAACTCAGGTAATCGTGAAAATTTTCGACCTCGGTTTTTTGACTTTTTTACACGTTTTCAGGTGTGGGGAATCCAAAAATGAATCCAAAAAGTTTGTATGGTGTCTGTTAGTCTGTTAGTGTGTTAGTGGGTTAGTGGGTTAGTGAGTTAGTCCGTTAGTTTGTTAGTCTGTGTACACGATATCTCAAGAACAAATTGTGGCAGAGAGGTCAGATCAGTTTTAAAATATTACTTTCGACACTGGAAAGAACCCTATTCATTTGCAACATTCGATTTTAAAAACTTCGTAGATTATTAGAAATTTACGATTTTCTTAACATAGGAGAATAGGACAAAAATTCACTTAAACGTGCATTAAATGGAAACTTTTCACTGTAAAAATGTCAGACCAGTTTTAAAATATCCGTTTTGATGCCGGAATGAACATCAGTAACTATAAATATGCTACTTTGAAAATTTCGCAAGTTATTGGAAATTTACGAATTTCTTAACATGGCAGTATAGGGCAAAATTTCACATAAACGTCAATTTTGAGCGATATTTTCATCGTAAAGGTGTCAGACTACTTTTGAAATATTATTTAGGACACTGGCATGAATATTAATGACTATGAATTTTCAAATATAAAAATTTCGTAAGATATTGGAAATTTACGAGTTTCTTAACATGGCAGAATAGAGCAAAATTTCACATAAACGTCAATTTTGAGGGATATTTTCATCGTAAAGATGTCAAACCACTTTCGAAATATTATTTACAGTCGGCTGCAAAATTATTCGAGCACTAGCCAATAATTCCTATATTTAAAAAGTACACTTAAGACGGTTTTGCTAAGTAAATCCTTGTCGAATCATGTTCTTAGACTGATTAAGAACATGACTCGACAAGGATTTATTTAACAAAGCTGTATTAAGTGTACTTTTTTTTGGCAAGGATTATTGCTAGTGCTCGAATAATTTTGCAGCCGACTGTAGGTTACTGGCATGAATATCATGGACTAAGATTTTTCCATTTAAAAGAATTCGTAAGTTATTTGGAATTTACGATTTACTTAACATGTCAGAATAAGGCAAAATTGAGCATAAACTTCCATTTTGAGGATCATAAATGCATTAGACAAATTCAAAATTACATTTATGATGTTTTTTTTGAACATGATTGAATGCAAATTACGATTTTATCAACATAGCGAAATTGTAAGTTTTTCATATAAATATGAATTTTGAGGATTATTGCACTGGAAATAGTAACATGAAACATAAACAACGGAATTGACCCGGATAAAATAAATTAATAGATTAGAATAAGATAAATATATCGAAGTGAACGATGGATAGCCAACCACCACATGTGAAGTTGAGCAAACTTTGCAGGTAAACATTTTTAGACCCAAAACTGGAAAAAATTTAAGACTTTAAGGATGCAAAGATAAAATAAAATAAAATAAACCTTCATTTCTGGTGTTTGTTTGCCACAATGAGTCCGTAACTTCCATTCTGCTGTCGAATTCGTGACCTTACAGTGAAAACATCACAGTTTTGCCCTTTTTTTGGTGTTAGAGAGCAGTGATGCACCTGCATATTAATTTCTGACGTCATGAAAAACTTTAGGATTGAATGAAGCTAAAGATATTTTGAAAAGAAAATCAAAATTAGTGCGATCACTAAAGTATAAGAATGTTGTAAAATCAGGTATAATAAATTGTGTTGTGTCCACCTTGTATAAGCATTAAACCACTGGAAACATTTTTGGTAATTTATGATTGCATTTTCTGCTTCACTAAAATTTAATTCTGTGTAGTCCTACATTTTATTTTTTTTTTATTGCAAGAATAAAATACTAAACTATAGTCGCTTTTCTAGCTTTTTGTTTTTGTATCGCTGATAAGACTGGATTGAAATGGGAAATTATTTTTTATGAACGCTTGAAAATCTAAATGTAGTTCCTATACATATTTTTAAACTAGTGGATCTGCAGATCAGGAGCCTCAACGTCCTATTTGCCTCCCTCATTATTCAGCTGATCATTTTTATTTATTCCTTATTATAATATATATATATTCATTCGATTGATTTCTTACATAAACAGAAACGTCCGCCCCCCTCAACCCCCCGCTGTACGTATAATTATCTATATAAGGTAATTCCGGGTGAGTTGCCCCATAGGTAGAGATGCCCCACTTTATGTAATTTCGAAACGCAACGCTATGTGGCTCTGCGGGTCCGATTATTATTTCAGATAGATGTTGAATAGTGTGCTGTGGAAGTTACGTGAACTCATTTCTTTGTTTTCTGCTACCACAACAAGATTTCAAGTAAGTACCATGTTTTTTCTACGCTGTTATAAGAGTGATGTTGCATTGTAAGGTAGGCACTACTTAATAAGTAGGGATTTTTTTTATATAAGCTTAAAAACCTGTAGTAAAAAGTTGATCAGTCGACTTCGGGCATTGTGCGGCCATTTTTGCTGTCTTGTACTTTGGACAGTTTCCGGGGCATCTCTCCCATACCAAAAGGATAGACGACCCAGATAATATTCGGGTGAGATGCCCCACATACATTTTCAGGGAGAAATGTCTTTTAATTGTTTAAATTTTAAACTAATATTTTTTAAATCATATTGTTTTATAAAATGCTTAATATTTGTAATTGGAAAATTTTTCAACTTAAAAATATTTTTTTCAACTATAAATTTAGATTAAAATTCCTCAAATAAAATTCAAATTCGTATGATCGCTAGAAGTGGCAACACAAAACGAAATCACAAAAATACAGATTAAACTCAGATAAGAAAGCAGAAAACGTACAGGTATGTCAGACTGACCTTTGACATTTAAAATATAACATAAATAAAACTTGGACGCTAACGAAATTGTAGGTGGGTGGTTAATTTTGCCAGTGAGTGTATATTATTGTATTTGTTTATGCAGTTGTTCAGTGCTTCTTGTTGTTACAGGAAAGATGTCTACAGTGTACAAAAGAAAAAATACTGGAGCAGCTCGTGAGACCTGGACAGAAGACGATTTAAAAGAGGCTCTCAGGAGACTAGAAGCAGGGGAAATTGGTGTCAATGAAGCTGCTAGGTACTATGGAATTCCTTCTCGGACACTTCGTCGTCGTCGAAGAAAAACGGGTAATAATACAAAACAAGTTCTTTGGGGCCACAAGGAGTGTTTGGAGTTGAAAACGAAAAACATCTCGTCAAGCACATCCAACGTTTAGAAAACTGTGGATTAGCACCTGACAGAGAGACAATTAGGACAGTTGCATTTCAGTTTGCTGAAAAACTAGGTCTCAAGAATCGATTTAATTTAGAAGCAAGAACGGCTGGGTACGCCTGGCTGTCATCATTTTTTTAAGAGAAACCCAGAACTAAGTATTAGACAAGCCCAGGGGCTCTCTCTTTAGCAAAGGGAGAAGGCATGAACAGAGAAAGTGTTGATCATTTTTTAAAAATTCTTTCAAGAGTGTTTGAAAAAAATCAATTCTTTACCAGACAGGGAAGTATTTATAATATGGACGAAACCGGCTGTCAGTTAAATAAAGTTCCAGGAAAGGTCGAGGCTACCAAAAGTTCAAAATATGTTCATGTTTTGACGTCTGCAGAGAGAGGAGAAAATGTTACAGTCATTGCTTGTTGCAATGCAGAAGGACAATATTTCACTGGAATTTCGGACAAGAATGACATTATAATTGCATGCCTGCCCAGCCATACGACACAAGCTCATCAGCCTCTTGACCGGTCTTTTTTTAAGCCACTAAAATACTACTTTAAAGAGGAAGTAAGGAAAGGGATTATTAATCATCCAGGAAGGATCATTGGGAGAATACAAGCTACAGAACTGATTGGTATAGCCTGGAAAAGGGCAACTTCTGTTGACACTGCTATTAATGGTTTTCGGGAGACGGTAATTTTTCTTCTAAACCAAGCACCGATTCCAAACCACTTCTTTTCCATAAGTGAAGAATTGAAGCAGACGTGTGAACTGTCCCAAATTTTTTAATCAACTGAACAAACATCCTCCCCGACAAAAATATTGCAACAGATTCCCCCTGTACCTAGGTTAAAGGAAAGATGCCGAAAAAGAAAGATACAGTCGGCTAAGATCATTACATCCCAAGAGCACATCCAAGAAAAAAAGCTAAAATCTGCTGTTAAATTTAGCAAAGCGTCAAAACAGCTGGTGATGGACATGCCTATTGAAAATGACGAAAGTGATCTTACAAACAATTGGCTCGAATATGAGGAGAACTATTATTTTACAAAAGAAACTATTTTACAAAAGAACTATTATTTTAAAAAGGAAATATTGGATAAATTGCATAAAGTGCCATAAATGATTGTATTAATCATGCACAATATACGGAGATCTGTGCAATGTTTGCGGAAAAGCAAAAATTAGAGAAGTGAAAAAGAAAAATAGTATTATCTGAATAAATTCCACATATTTCGTAATATTTTTTTATTATACTTTCTAAGCTGTAAATATGAAAATTTCCCATACATTAAAGAAAAAAAAATTGAAATATTTTTCAATAGTTCATGTGCTTTATTCTAATTTTTACATCTTGTTTATAGTAGCTAAATATTTTAATATTTTATAAATTAATGCTAAGGTCGTATTTTCTTTTAAATAGCTTGCGTTTCATATGTTATAAACTACTGAAAAATTGTTATAAACTATTGATCATTGTTAAAACCTTTTATTATGTTTTTTAGAGGTAGGGTATCTCTCCCACGTGAGTGGGGCATCTCACCCGCAACTTCGGGAAAGATGGTCAAATATAGTAGTGCGGCAATTTTACTTTTTTCTTTGGAAAATTTACAATACGGTACAAAAAAACTACTTAGTATTAATAAACAATATATATTATGTATATTCCACAAATTTTCGTTGTCATTGTTAATACCCAATTTATTTTATTAAGTGGGGCATCTGTCCCGGAATTACCTTATATATATATGCATTCCTAGTAACTGATAGTATTGTATTAATTTCCTGTAATTCATAAATACTTGTACCAAATTTCATGCAAAATGATTTGATTACATAACACAGCGGAATTATTTTGTGCAACCCTGTAAATTAATTACCAATTCTATGCCCACAATTTTCAACCGAAAAACGTGCTTTCAAAATTCTAATACAATTTCCTTATATTTAATGGGGCTTAACCATGTAAAAATACACTTTTAAGAAATACCAACTATAGACCATAATAGTACGAAGTTCTTTTATGTATCCAGAAAAAGGAGCTACAGTTGTTATATACGTCGATAATAAGAATACACCTAATTAATTAAAACTCATTGATTTTTCAAACTAATTTGACACCATTTGGACGACTGCAGTACCTCATTGGAATTCTTTTGTGTGTTCTCTTAAATAAATTATTTAGTCTATACACATCCTTTTCTTAGAGTAAACATGCTTTTAAGCATCTTTATAATGTATGTTAATTTCATTATGTTCAATGCAGCATAAACGCATTAAAATGCGCTTAAATAAAAATTTGTCCATAGGCTCTAATGTCACGAAATTCTTTTGTGTGTCTCTGTAAATGAACCATAAACATTGTATTAACGCATATTAGTAAAAACTATTCATCTTATTCTACGTTTTCATGAATAATTGTTCGACATTTGACATAATTTGGATGATTACATGGCACTGTCAGAACACTTTTGTAAGGTCCTGTACATTAATCAGGATGCCTAAGAGCACATATTTTCTGCAGAAAACATAAGTTTAAGTATCTCTGTAATGTACGCTAATTTCATTTTGTTGAATGGATGTTAAAACACGTTTAAAAGAAATTCATCCCATATGCCGTAATGATAAGAATTTTGGCGTGTCCCAGCACACAATCCATAAACAATATTGGTATAAAAAATTATACAGCTATTTTTATACAGAGCCTGAACGAGTTTGCTCACTGGCAAGTCAATCGGAGGATTTTTGTGTCCATAGGCCGTAATGATAAGAAAAATTTTGGTGTGTCCCTGTACACGAACTAAAAATAAAATACACACCCGAAACTATGCAGCTAAAATTCCGCGTGGTTCGTGAATATGTGTACCAAATTGCAAGTCAATAGCGTGATTTTTGCGGTACATACAAATTCTTCCCATAGGCCGTAATGATAAGAAAAGCTTTGGCGTGTCCCTGTACACGAATTACAAATGAAATATACACCTAAAACTATATAGCTAATTCCGTTGGGCTCATGAAATGTGTACCAAATTGCAAGCCAATAACGCGATTTTTGCAGCTTCTATTGCGGTACGTACAGTTTCTTCCTATAGGCCGTATTGAAAAGAAAAACCTTTGGCTCATGAACATGTGTACCAAGTTGCAAGCCAAAAGGATGATTTTTTGCGGCCGCTATCGTGAGACAGACAGACAGAACCCAAAACCTTTTTGAGTCTCCACATGGAGGCCTCCACTTACTTTTCGGTAATAATTCTTATAAATTACTTTTTTTATTTAATTCTATAATCTTATTCAGTCATAAGTTTTATAATTAACTTTTCATTATACACTTTAATTAATTATTTTTTCCATTTGGTAAATAATTTAAAGAAAAAAAAACCGACTAATTCCTTGCCCCCCTAAACGGTATTCATAGTTTTATATTTTTTAGAAAGAAAAGGTTAAGGTTGAGTGGGCTGAACGTCGTATTCGAGCTTTGCAGCGGGCAAGTGGCGACGCACAGTGGAACGAACAATGTTAAAATACGAACATAGGCCCAAAAATCAATCTCTAAATAACTGATATTTTGCAGTGAAATAATTTAAAAGAGTGTCTAAAAAATACAAATATATGGTTATTTCTTCAATTACACGAAGTTTTATTATATATAAATAAGTTCAAAACGAAAACTTTCAGAAATAATATTTTTCGATGAATTTCAATGACTTTATTTGAATAGCCATCAAGTGGCTCTTAAGATAACTATGAAAAAATATGAAATAAAAATACCTTTAATAATGTCCTAATAAAAGTTTAAGGTACTTCTGCCAACATTTTGTTGGTTTTTTTATGTTGTGATTCACGCATGAAATGTGAATATAAAATTAACAACAAAATTAAATTTATAAGTTGTGTAACTTTTTTTGTTCAAAATTGTCCAAAATTTCAAACACATTTTACTACTCCCAAAAGTATACATTTTAATCTGTGAAAAGGATTTTCGCCACAAATCGCCACTTTTGGAGAAAAATAAATTTTTATTCTGTTTACCGCCAAATTATCAATCAAGAAATTTATCTGAATAACTGTATTCATTAATGACAGAAAATATATTAAAATTTTTATAGTGAAAATATTATAGAAATTAGATGATTAAAATAGATTTGCTAAATCAGAAATTATTTCTTATTTTTTAAAATGTTTAATAAAATAATTAATTTTACTTTAAAGCTACTGAAAAGTACCATTGGACACAAAAAAGGAAGGAAATGTAAATGGTTGCTGTCATAAAATGGTTAAAATTAAATAAATATTTAGTGTTCAGTTACTAAATGTTAAAATTAAATATTATAATTCCATATTACGATTTAAATTAAAAGTTTCTGTGCAATAAAAATAAAGACAAATGTGAATTTTTCATAGAGTTTGTCAATAAATGCTTGCGTGAGTTTTCTGTTGAAATACTACATAAAAAAAGAAAGAAAAAAGAAGCAGTAATGTAATGATATATTTAACATTGTGTGCTAAATTACCGTAATTTCTGGTAGATACCTCGCAGGTTATATAATTCAGTTTTGCACCAGAAATTTCAATTGATAAATAAATTTATATTTGTACGAACTCTTCCTTCTAAAAAGTATAGATTTCTCTATTAAATAAAATTTCTGGTGAAAAAATTACCCATCTTACCCGCGGCTTATCTACCAGAAATTACGGTAATTGTGTTATAAATGTAGATTTTCTTCACGAAATTTTTATTTATTTCCTTTTATTCTCTTCTTTTTTGCAACATTTGTTCCTTTATCATGTATGTTTCTAAATTCCTGTTTGCAGCAAAAAAATATGATACCGTTTAACCAACCGTTTAATAAACAACTAGCATAATTGTAAAACAGCTAATTTAATTAAAAAAAAGAAAGAAAAAAACGAGCTTAATTATACAATAACTAGCTTAATTACAAACTTCAGTGTATAATATAACAAAATTTCTTGTGTATTACATTTACTTTAAAAAAAAATCACTGTTTTAAACAATCACAGTATATAAAAAGGGTAAAATAAAGAAGCAAATATACGTTGGAAGGCAAATAATTTTCTTATATAATGCTTTAAACGTTAAGTATTAATATTTATGCATTTCTTAATTAAACTTATGTTATGATTCATGTTGCTTTGAACTGCTATGAAGGAAAAGAATGTCATTCAATCTCTGCATTCAAAATATTATATTCATAAAACAATCAACATAAAAAATTCTTCGAAGAAAATATTTTGTGAGTAGACCCTCGGTTTTACCCGCGAGTTAAAAATTGATGCTTGCTCCACCCGATGCAGGACTCTTAATTCACACCTAGGTGTGGACTGGAGACGCATCATCCCCATTTTGATTCTCTGTGAAGGGGTGGCCCGGAGACATCTCATCCTCATTTTGATACTCCGTAAAGGAGTTGGGGAATGACTTACCTATGGTAATCTCCAAAGGACGGAATACTGAGGACGGAATACGTTTACGGATAATATATTTACGGAATACTGAGGACATGGCGGCCAATACGAATTTTACACATCAACCACTATTAATGTATACGTCGGTCTTTGGCCAGGTCAAGTATCATCGAACCTGCATTGTTCCGATTACGAGCTCGACGCTCTACTGCGACACTTTTAAGGGGGGGGGGGGGGGTGGAAGTCCCATTATTTGTAATTTAGAAGTTCTATACTACATAACAGTAAACATTTTTTTTCAGTTTTCCTTTATTTTATTTTTTTCAAAGTTATGTAAGCTGAGAAGTATTTTCAACCTATAGGAAACAAAAATCATTAAAAAATTCTCAGGGAAACTCTTAAAATTTAATAACCCGGTGTGAATATTTTAACAAATCATCCAATTCACAGGCAGAATTCCAGATACAAACAATAAATACCTTTATAGCCCTTCCGCTGATTTCAATACAAGCTTAATACGAAGCAACGGAGTATTTTCTTAAATTAAGCTTAATAGCTGTTGAGTGTTACGATTGAGTGAGTTACTTTAGTGAATCCAATCTCTTCTCTCAAAGTCAACCATGTGTAACAATGATATAACAGGTATATAAATGCCTAGTATTCTTTTCTCCAGTTTAGATGATGGCAATAGATAAAACATTACACACTAGATAAGGATTTATTACTGTTATTGGAAATTTGAATTTTTTTTGGAGATCGGTGAAATTTGGAGGTAAATTTTATGCTTTGTATTTCTTAATTGTTTTTATTTTATGATACTTTACAGAGAAGGTAAAATTTTAATAGAATAACTATAAATTTTTCAAAGTTAATATCAAGTTAAAAATATGTATGTATTTTTGTAACAGATCCCCAAGGAAGCAACGAAACTTGAAAACAATTATAAGGAAAAAAAAAAAAAAAAAACTTTTTATATACCATGTTTTGAAATTTTCTGATGAATCATTAATAAAATACTCGAGGATAAAAAATAATATATAAGCAATATTTAATCACGCGGACTCAGTTCAGTAAACTAATAATAATAAGGGGAAAAAAAACTGGAGTGACTCCACTCGAATTCCCGAACATTAAGTGATTAACAGTTTTGTAGATAAAGTAAAGAAAGAGGAGTTGTTAAATAAACAAAAGAGAGAAAACCATAATAGAGTGTTTGAGTATTTTTCTCCATATATTACACTATGTTTTATTTAACGCTACTGAGCTTTGAGCCCATAGATCATAATGATAAAGAATTTTTCGTTGTGTCGGGGAGACCGGGGCAAGATGACTATGCTAACAATTTTTGTTGTTTATTAATTTATTTTTAAGGATGGTAAAATTAATTTTACATGAACTGTTAGAGTAGTCCTTTGTAGTATTAAATATATTTCCATTTAATTTTTCAAATAAAAAAAACAAAGGATAATTTTATTTTTTCATAACCTTAACAAATCGTCATCTTGCCCCAGTACTGGGGCAAGATGACTTTGGCCTTGGGGCAAGATGACAACACTGAAAAAGGTTGAACATATTTTATCTTTTGAATATGTTACACGGTTTAACAAATGATAACTGTGTTTTTACATCTTACAAAGTATCGAACTAAGCGCAATGCATTGTAATGTAATGTTGAAGTGTTTAGTTGTGTAGCTAACAATAGTCACAAATGAAAATGCCATTTTCACAATTGGAACATTCCTTATGCCACCGTTCTTGGCATTTACAGCACTGGATCCATTCTTCTGTTGGAGGGTCACAATATTCCTCTTCACAAGCAGGACATCCTTTGAAGTTGATGCAACTGGACTGTTTGGCCTGGATTTTATAGACTTAGGCCTACAGGAACTTAGTTTGAGTTTTTTTACTCCCTTTTTAGCTTCACGAGCTTCTTTTCTCTGTTTTTTAAACCTTCCTGTTCTTCCTTCTGCTTTTCCATTTGTTCTAACATTTCTTTGATGAGTGTGCTTGTAAGAATGCTTGAGCTTAGTTTTTTTGCTTCTTTTTTTTTTTCTCACACTGTGTTGCTTTAGGCAATGGTTTGAAATCAAAAACATTAACAGGCTTCTTTGGCGCATCGGAATCAGCATTTGCCATAATTTCTGGTTCTTCTGAAGGGTTTATATGTTGGTTTTCTTCTACCAAGGTCTGAGAATTAGCACTATTATTCACTCGTCATCTTGCCCCTGACTGCCTGTTTAAAAATATTCGTTTTCATTGCCATGAAGGAAGGCGATTAATTGACATTTATTCATGGTAATAGGTAGTATTTAAACTAAGTTACTCATAAATATTAAAGAGAAACTATATATCTTACCAGTTGCTGTAGCAGAGCTTATTTACATATGCATAAAAGTATTAACGTGGCAGCGGTAAACAATCAAAGCTTCACAACTAACACAAAAATGGCGATTTCAGCGTTTCTATACTATTGTTTAACGAACGGCCGATAGAAAAGCCAGTAGTGCCCGATTGAAGCTGCCACCTAGTGGAAAACGGAAAAATTAAGACATTAGTCATCTTGCCCCGGTCTCCCCTCCCTGTAAAAACCTATAAATGCTAGATTCACAAAAATGCTTATAGTTAGTGCAACAGTGATTTATAATATTCATTTAAATTTTCAGCTCAATTGAACGAGGCGTTTAGATGCTATCGCACTTTTAAAAATTTTGTACCATACGCCATAATGATAAAGAATTTTTTTTTGTGTGTGTGTCCCTGTAAAAATACTGTAAGTGCTAAATTCACCAAAATCTATACAGTTGGTGTAACGACCTATAACATGTGTACAAATTTTTTGCTCAGATTAATAAAGCGTTTAGACGCTATCGCACTTTTAAAAATTTGGCCCCATAGGCCATAGTGATAAAGAATTTTTCCTGGTGTCCCTGTAAAAAACTATAAGTGCTAGATTCACCAAAATCAATAGGGTTCGTACTATGGTGACTTACAATATACGAACCAACTTTCAGCTTATTTGAACAAACCGTTTAGACGCTAGCGTGTTCACTCACAGTCATACACACACATACACATACACACACACACACACATATACATACATCATCGTAAAAATAGTGCAAACGGACTCAGGGGACCTCGAAACGTATAGAAACATCAAAATCTCAAATTCGGATTTTTGACATGATTACAATACTTTCCTCACTATTGTGTTCGGAAAGTAAAAAAGTTTTATTTTTTAAGGTTCACGTTTAATTAAATGTATTTATTTTTTATGTCGAAAGAAAATGAACTCGTAATTTTTTTTTTTGGGCAACAATTAAATTATAGCTAATATTTTAATGGCTATTTTTATTGCTATTAGGAGCTTATTATTTTCATATTTTAATTAATTAAAAGAAAACTATTCGAAAATTTGAAAATCTGACTTCGAAGTATTTGTGTTGTCACCGGGTTCTGAGCTACTGTGAAAGTTTCAAATGTCTAACTAGTAGGGAAGTTAGTTAAAATTAGATTGCAAGATTTGTACCGGACAAACAAACAAACAAGAATAGATGTTAATAAAAATATGGTAAAATAACGATCATTATATCAAAACTGTTGCTACAATATATTGTTACAAACATATCCCAATATTTTAAATCAAATGAAATTTATTTTAAAATTTTTCCTTAAAAAAACTAATCCATTAGTGATGATTTAAAACATGTCGCATGAAAATTTTTATTTTTGAAAAAATTTTTAACTTTCGAAAAGTTTTAATTAAAATTTGTTAATGAATTCTTTAAACAATTTTGGAACGCATCCGAACAAAAATAAAAATCAACACGTATTTCAAAAATTATTTTGATGATTTTTGATAAGAATCAGTACATAAAAAATGTATAGAGAAATAATGTAATTCAAGAAGCTTAATTTATATTACAATGATGATTGCTTGACATACTCAAATTGTGTAAAAGTATTCCAAATTGAGATTTTGTATTAACTATTTCGCGCCCTCATCTCCATTAAGCTCTTTTTTAAATATTGCACATGCACATAGACATATGAATTTATGTGATTGCTTTAAATAAATAAATAAAAGAAGGCAATAACAATATGAAATCTCTGTAATGTAAACAATTTTTAAAACTACTTCAAACAGAAATAAGATAAATCTTTAAGATGGCTGAAATTTCTTTAAAATTTTAAAATTATCTTTTAAAATAACATAAGGTGAAATGAGTTAATTGAAATTTGATTGTGATTCTGTATAATAATAATAATAATAATTCGTCATTACATTGATCAAACACCAGGAATGAAGACTTGAATTAAACACTAAGCAATTACATAATTACATATTGATACATAGGCACACACACACACACACATATATATATTGTTAAAGATTTTAGTTTGAATAGACATTCCTTTTTATTGTAAATTTGTTATTTTTAATCTCTACCTTATTAGCGAACATTGGTATTTTTGGTTCATTATAACGTGAATATTGAAGATTATTTCATATTTTTTTTTTTCAACCTATTCCTGGATATATCTTTTTTTTGTATGGGTAAGTTTGGTATTATGATCATATATATATATATATATTTAATATAGTTTTATTATTATTATTATTATTTAAATAAAGTATATATGCTTAGTTATTTGATCATTTATCAATTGTGTATTACACACATATATATATATACTTAATTAATACAGTTTTTTTTTAAATATACATAATTATTTGATGATGTATCAGTTGTGTATAAAATATAATAATGTACCGGGTGTCCCATAAGTCTGTAAACATTTTAAAAATTCATAAAAACTGATGGAGTTGATAAAATTGAACGTGGTTTCCGAAAAAAATATTCTCTTAAAGAAAGGTTCATATTTTATTTATTTATTTATTTATTCATTTATTTTTATTTATTTATTTATTTATTTTTTGTAAAGGAAAAAAAAATAGTTAAATTTTGCGTCAATAGAGGACACTGCATGGACGCGTAACGAGAAATATACAAATCAGAGTCCTGTAAATTGCACGGTTTTGCGAGTAACATAGCTTATTTCTTATTTCGCTTCTTACTTTTGCATACATATAGGATGTTTATTTTGTATATAATATGAATTTGGCAAATATGTTATTTTAATCAATAATTAAAGAAATATTTAATGAACCCTTTTAAACAACTTCTTCATTGACAACTTCTTTTATGAAAGACGGAATTTTACTACTCATTTTAGTGAATACAACTATTAAAATCTAACTGAATGTATAATCTACTGAATATAAAATTTGTTGTAATTATAGTATTTCTGTTGCCAGATGAATTTGGGTTTTGAGCGTTCATATCCAACACCTCTCAGTAATTCTACTTTACTACCACTTCTTCTGCTGAGTTTGGCAAGACAAAGACACAGCCCTGAGCCCTCTTTAAAGATCCAGAGAGAATACGATTATATAATCGGTAAGACATTTTTAGTACGACCAGGTCATATTATTTCTTTCAGGCAACGATTTTGCCGTATTTGTTTGTCAATTTTTTCGATAACTTTAAATGAACGTGCAAACATTTTTGCTTTTATCTAAATATATAAAGCTAAAAGTTGGCCATTGTACTTGACCTGATTTTTAGTCCGGATCATTACATTTTATTAAAAATTGATACACTTATTATTTAGGACAAAATCTAGCTGAAGGCCATATTTTTTTTATAGTTTAATCGAAGAATTGATTCCAAATACATTAAATAAAAAACCTCATTTTAATTTTAAAATGAAGTTTATTAAGTTGGTTGGTTGGTTGGATTTTACGTCATACTAGTGCTGTGCAGATGGACAACTGGCGAAAAATGATGTATAAGTATATGTGATGTATAAGTTATTTTTTTCAGCTTCAAATATATATATATATATATATATAAACCAAATTTATCTCTTCAGTTAAATTAAATTCAAATTCAAATTATTATTATTATTATTATTATTATTATTACTAGCAAACCCATGCAAAATTTTCGCACTTTATTTCTTTTCTTATTTACCTTTAAAATTTGAAACTCATAAATATTATACCAATTGCATTACCTAATTAAAATTTTAATTTACCAGAAGCCAAATTATTATTAGAACCAAATTAATATTGTACAATAGTGAAACCAAAATCATTAAAAGAAAGGTTTCAAAATAAGATTCATGGTTGACGACCAGTTTTCATACTTCTGCAAGCAATACAGTTCTAGTATAGGGCCCCATGACTCCTTTTAAATTTTTGTCGCCATATTGGCGATGACATTTTATTTATTTGTTTTGGCGTAATTTTTTGTTTTTTAAAAAAACTAATTTTTATTTTGATTATACTTTTTATGACTGCGTTTTTTAGTCAATTTATGATAATAATTCATATTCTGTATATATCTTTAAAGTATTGCTAGGTTTAAAATGACGCTTGCAAAGATTCTAAAGAAGCAACTTTTAAAAATAACATTTTCTATAAATGGTCTCATAAGACAAATATCGTCATTTTTTCTAATTAGATCATTAATCTGAGACCGCGTGCTTAAATACTGTTCATTTATAAATATATATATATATATATTTATCTTTGCGTATTTTATTAATTACATTACTATCGTATCGTATCGACAAAATGTAATCGTAATTAGTCCATGTTAGAGAAATATTATATAGATTATTATTATTATTTTGTTCTTAATTGTAAGGACGTGCGAAGAAATGATTTACTCCACGAACTCTAATCCGGTTGTCTATAAAAATTTTCAGCTGGGGAAAATGTCATCCATGCTAAATTTCGTGACGTACGAAAAACTTTTACGTATACAATACTTTCTTCTGCTGAATGTAGAAAAAAAAAAAAAAAAGATAAAATCATACAGACACGACATTATTTCATTATTTAAAACATGAAAATCTGACATTGACAGATTTTAATTTAGTGCCAGAGGCCTACTGCTAAACTTGTTAATATCGACAAATTCTTCTTTAGTTAATTCGTGACGATCTAAATTCCATGATAAAGTTTTCATTAAATCAAACCAATGTGTTTCAGCTGCAGATACTGTAACAAATAACGTTGAAAGTCCAAACTGTCTTATAGCCGCAAAACAACGTTTTTTCTCTTTTCCCAATGAGGGGGAGGTGTGCCTTGGGGGGGACTCATGTCAAAGGTGTGCCTTGGGGGGGGACTCATGTCAAATTTGTACCTTGGGGGGGACTCATGTCAAAGCTGGGTCTTGGGGGGACTCATGTCAAAGTTGGGCCTGGGGGGAGGGACTCATGTCAAAGTTGGACCTTGGGGGGACTCATGTCAAAGTTGGGCCTGGGGGGGGACTCATGTCAAAGTTGTGCCTTGGGGGGACTTCATTCAATAAATCCCCATTCAATAAACCGACTGAACTTAGCACTATTAAGAGTGTATTATAAAAATTCGACAACGCTGTACCGACTGAAATAGGGGTACCTTGGGGGGGGGGGGGCTCATGTCAAAGTTGGGCCTGGGGGGGACTCATGTCAAAGTTGTGCCTTGGAGGGACTTCATTCAATAAATCCCCATTCAATAAACCGACTGAAATAGGCCCTTAGCACTATTAAGAGTGTATTATAAAAATTCGACAACTGTACCGACTGAAATAGGCCTCTAGCACTAAAAAACGAATATAAAATGTTATGTTATATAATTTAAGAAAAAATATTTTTCAGTCTGATCCTAATTTATTTTACAAAATTTATAACTAATTCTCTCGCACGTTTTCTGTTGTTTCATTTCTTATAGAAAAATTTCCTGTTTTAGCTAAATGATAAATGGTATGCGTTATTTATTGACTGAGTATTACCCATTACCATTCTAATAAAAAGCATTATTTTGAATGTAACAATACATTTTTTCCCCTTTTTTAATTGATCAATAATTCGGGGGAAAAAAATGACATTTGTAACTCCTCCTCCCTCTCCTTTTATGTGAAGTGGATTATAATGTAGATGACATTTAAACGATCATCAGACAGTAGAATCAAACATTTTTATATATTAACTACTGAGAAGAAAATTGAAATAGCGTTGTTTTCGCCACTTAAATATAAATGTTATCTTACTGAATCAAATCAAGCACACGACCGTAACTGATTTAAACGATGACAACTACATTACCAAATCCAAGACTAGTTCTCTTTCTAAACATGAGTTTGATGGTTAAAAAATAATAATATGATTTTAAGTATTTTTAAATTATTTAAAAATATACACTACAGATTATAGCTTTGTCTGATAGACATATTATTTCTTCTGGAAGGAAAATTTTATGAGCATCTAACTTCTGTCAGTTAATAATACAATACTAAACCTTTGTAAGATAAATATTGTTGCAAGATTTATATCCTTAAAAAAATGTAAAAGGATGTAACTAATAATAATCTACATAAAAATATACATTTATATACAGTAATAAATAAAATTCTAATCTGACTCAAAACTGACACAGATTTCTTAACTCTTTCAGAACATCTACTCGTTTCGAATATAATAGTTATTTGCATATTCTTCAGCTTCCTTCCCTCACATTCTTAAATTTCTTAGAATCGACGAATTTCCTTGAATTCATTTCCTTTCCATTTCTTTTGCATGTCTATTTAAATTATTAGAAATGTGTTTTCATTTAAATTGTTCTGTTTATAAGCGTTACCATTTCTGTAATAGTAAACATACTACAGAAAATAAATATTGGAAGAGGAAAGAGAAGAGTTCTATATTCCAGAGGAAAAATATTTCGTCCAGTTTTTGCTTACCATTTTTTATTTTCTTATATATATTCAAAAGAAAAAAATGTATTGGATTCGTAAAAGTTTTTGACTTTTGGTTTTCGATGGATTTACTCATTTTTAAAGGTTCAGAACACGGTTTGAGCATTTTAAGAAAATATTGGTCTGTCTACTTATTTGCTCGTGTGTGACAAAAAGTTTGTGACAGCTGTAGCCCAAGAACTAATGCATGAATTTCACAAAATTTATATTTAATTACACTTCGACATTAATTGGTGCCTATCAACTTTTGGTCCAAGTCCCCAAACAAATACAACTGTTAGGCTGCAATTTTTTCCATTTACAGAAATACATTATTTTAGCTTCTGTTCTATATAATTGCATAAAATTTGCCCACATGAGAAGGCCATTTTGAAATACTGGTTGATTCAATTTGGGTATATATCGGTTGACAAATAGCGTTGTTGTGTTGCAATTGTACTTGTGAATAGAAATGCTTTATCTCAGCTTCTATGGCGTATAAATGGATCGAACTTGAAATGGGAGAGGATAATTATTAAAATAAATGTGGATTTAGTTTGGGTGAAAATATACCGAAATGGGCCAACATTATTACTTCTCTTTTGAGATTATCCATATGGCTATATCTCAGAATCAGTTAGTTAAAATTTCTCCAAATTGTATAACATAAAATAGTTATCGTTAGAAGATAGGATTAAATATTTGTGCATGTTAAACAGTAAGTTACGCGCTTACGTAGAATGATGCAGAAGAAAGTTTTGTAAAGGCCCTAACATGTTAATTTGAACTAAATTCATTTTCCTGTCAAATAACCAATATACTAACTAATTTTTTAATGACAGGCAAAACAGTTTAATATAGCTTCATTTTCAGTTTTTCGTTTAAGACATATTATTATTTTTTTACTTCCATTGCATGACTACCGTAGGTAATGAGAGGTATTATTATGGTAATGGTATTTGCTCAAAAATTTCGATATCTAGTTTTCGCCTGATTTACATATTTTAAGGTGTTCTGAGTCCGAAGAAGGGGTTTCTGGCAATAGACTAGTGTATGTGGAAATCTTCTGACTACCATATCTCCAAAAACGAATAAAGTTAGAATGGGGAAAATTCAGAGTTAACACCGGTCCGGTATACTGATGATTTTGTCAACTTTGGGTCAAAATTGGTAAATCGGACATTGGTAAATAGGACATTCGAAACCGGAAGTAGGACCGTAAGTCCGTATTTCAAAGACAGCTCTAAACATTTTTTAAAAATTGCTATATGAACTCTCTTTCAGACGTCATTTCGTATGCATTAGTTGCTTCATTTTAGGAAAGTTGTTAGGCGTTTTGTATAAATAGGTCAATTTTAGGTCTCACAAGTGCGTTTTTTAGAGAAATATTTCTACATATTTTCTTCAAACTCTCCCTATAATTCCTTTTTCAGTTCCCTTTAGTATGTGAATGTTGGTTTCCGGTGAACTTACGTGCAATCGAAGTAAAAAAAAAAAAAAAAAAAAAAAAAAAAATGTCTTAAGCAAAGAACTGAAAATGAAGCTATATTAAACTGTTTTGCCTGTCATTAAAAAATTAGTTACTATATTGGTTATTTGACAGGAAAATGAATTTAGTTCAAATTAGTATGTTGTAACCTTTACAAAACTTTCTTCTGTATCATTCTACATAAGCGCGTGACTTACTGTTTAGCATGCACAAATATTTAATCCTAACTCCTCACAATAAATATTTTATGTTATACAATTTGGCGAAATTTTAACCAACTGATTCTGAGATGTAGCCATATGGATAATCTAAAAAGGGAAGTAATAATATTGGCCTATTTCGGTATATATACACCCAAACTAAACCCACATTTGTTTTAATAATTATCATATCACATTTCAAGTTCGATGTTGTAACCTTTACAAAACTTTCTTTTGTATCATTCTACATAAGCGCGTGACTTACTGTTTAGCATGCACAAATATTTAATACTAACTCCTCACAATAAATATTTTATGTTATACAATTTGGCGAAATTTTAACCAACTGATTCTGAGATGTAGCCATATGGATAATCTCAAAAGGGAAGTAATAATATTGGCCTATTTCGGTATATATACACCCAAACAAACCCACATTTGTTTTAATAATTATCATATCACTTTTCAAGTTCGATGCATTTATACGCCATAGAAGCTGAGATAAAGCCTTTCCAGTTTGCCAAGTTTTGATGAAAATCGGGGAATTGGATCGAAAATCGAAATCTGAAGAATAGCTCCAACGATTTTCTAGCAATTCGCTAAATAACCGCACGTTTAGATGTCCTTTCGCATGCATTACTTGGTTACTACATTGAAATTGGCAGATATTCTGATTAAGTAGATCAGTTTTAGGCTTCGGTACTTTTGTTTAAAAAAAAATTGCTTTACCGATTGTACATAAAACATCTAGATTAAAAATAGAATAAATCCATGAATACTGGTTTTTAAGTTTCAATCATAAGGAGTAGAGGTTAACACTTATGTAATTGATTCATTTGTTGAATACGGTTATGCTGTTTATATCTGAAAATTTAACTAATATGTTTATTAACATAAATATAAAAATAAAAGTTGTATTGATAAATTTACAAAATTCTTCTTCCAATTAATTAATTTTTTAACTTTTAAATTTACACCATTCGTAATTTGTAATACCTGATTAATTAATATATTTATTTCGTTTCATTCTTCTTTAAAGTTGGTGCTGGCACCGCAGGATCTGTTGTAGCAAGCAGACTTTCAGAGCTCCATTGTGTAAGTGTGCTACTTTTAGAAGCAGGACACAAGCCTCCATTACTAACCGATGTACCTGCTCTAGGAAAATACTTTTGGTTCACTGACGTTGATTGGCAATATCGAACTGTCCCACAAAGATTCACAGGGAGGGCTCTCGTAAACAGGGTAAGTTGAAATTTCTGCTTAGCCAAAAATATCGAATTTCATTTCTATGATATAAAAAAACTCCTAAACCGATTATCTATTAAGATTATAATCTAAGCTATATTGGTGTTTACTTACAGAAAACTTTACTTTATTCTTTCAATGTAACAAATAATATCTATGAATATTTTATTAATTTTATACATTCACGAGCACTACTACTGTTATTGATTTATTTGTAGATACTAAAACCAATGTATAACTTTAGTACAACTGATTCACAACATCTTTATTAAAAATATCCAATTAGTTGAAAAATTATTGAGCTTTCGACTTAATATTCGTAGATTCTTCTCCAGAGTTTAAAATACTATAAAAACATTTTCGTCAAAAATATACAAGATAAAAAATATAATCGAAATGTATATCCATAAATATAAAGCTCATTTAAAAAGTAGATTAGTTCATTTAAACGGTAGTAATCAGTTTAATAAAAAGGTAGATTTCATATGTTTTGTTTTACTATGTCAAAAAGTTCACATTTATAATTCAATACATCTTGGTACTGATAAGTATCTTCGAGAATTACTGCTGAGTACTATATATGCACATGTTTTATCATTCTAAAAAGTTCAACATTTAAAACTTAATACTTGTCTGTAATGGCTAATTTCATAAAAAAAATATCGTTAAATTTCCATAAAAGTTTCTTTTGAAGATGCTAAAATATTTTACCAAACTAATAAAAAACGAATTGCCCTTATTAGAGAAAACATTGAAATTATAAAAAGACAAAAGGAAGTATGTAATGATTATCCTTCTTATTCTATTCATAATCTTTCGCAAGAGTTATTAAAATAAATTAAAGGTTTCGTATGTTACATCATGCTAAATTTTTCTACGAAGGGGCGCAGTATGCTAACACTTTACAAGTATTCCTCAATAAACTTTTCAATCCATAGTTATAACTCAAAATATGATCTATACGTGCATGGAGTTTAAATTTGACTTCTCATTGTATATTTATAACTTGTCTTGAATATTTGTGTTAAACATATAACTTTTGCCATCTTATTCAAGTGGTTGGTGATAATTTTTGAAGAAATCTGTCGTTACTGAGGAGTATTAAATTATAAATGTGAAAAAAATTTTGTGAATAGTAAATAAGACTTATGGAAAATTTAACGATATCGTTTGATGAAATTCGTCATTACAGACAAGTATTAAGTTTTAAATGTTGAACTTTTTAGAATAATAAAACATGTGCATATATAGTACTCAGCGGTAATTCTCGAAGATACTTATCAGTACCAAGATGTGTTGAATTATAAATGTGAACTTTTTGACATCGTAAAACAAAACATATGAAATCTACCTTTTTATTAAACTGATTACTACCTTTTAAATGAACTGGTCTACTTTTTAAATGAACTTTATATTTATGGACTTATATTTCGATTATATATTTTTATCTTATATATATTTTTGACGAAAAAGCTTTTATAGCATTTTAAACTCTGAAGAAGACTCTACGAATATTGAGTCGAAAACTCAGTAATTTTTCAACTAATTGGATATTTTTAATAAAAATGTTTTGAATTAGTTGTACTAAAGTTATACATTGGATTTAGTATCTATGCTATAAATAAATCATTTTATACAATGTAATCTACTTAAAAATTATTACTGTTATTGGTTAAGTTCAAAGTAGAAAGAGTTAAAAAAAAAAATGAAAAAAAAAAAAAAAAAAAAAAAAAAAAAAAAAAAAGAATTTGTATTCCCCCTTAAAAAAAAAAAAAAAAAAAAGAGCTATATTTTTAGCCCTAATTTGAGTGAAATTTCTTGAAATAAATTTTACCTTTGAGTATAAATAATCTTTTCTACTTTCTACCAAAATAAATATTTTACATTTAATTAAACCCTCTAGATGAATGTCACTCATATTTATCTTTCACATACCAATAGTACATAGTTTAAGCACCATCTTTTGGCCATGCCTATAATGCCGCTTGAGTTATTCTATGCATCACAGTACATTCTTCCTGTATTTTTAAAAAATATATACTGAGGACTTTTCACGAATAGAAAATTAAACATCAAAGCTAAAAAATATTTTGATAAACACAACAAACATTTTAGATACAATTGATAAAATAAGACATTTTTCAAAGCATTAGTGTCAGTGATAGGCAGATGAAAATAAATAGTGAAAAATTTATTTTTTATTATTATTTCAAAGAATTTTATAAAATGCTTATCTGCCAAAATTCTAACTGATATTTCGTAAATTTATTAATACCCGCCCCTTTTTCCTCACCACTTCATTTTTAGAAAAATTCTCTTCAAATGTAATTACGATTAAACAAGAAGAAAAATACTCTAAAAAAGACTGGTTGAAAAAAAAAAAAAAAAAAAAAAAAAAAGAAAAAAAAGCAAGTATACATACCGACAATTTTATGGACTGTAAATTAGAATGTTGTCGTGTTTGCAAATGTAAATGTGAAAAACAATTCAATTATTTAATGTTTCAATTCATGTAAGTCTAAAGGTATTTTACATTTTATTAAATTCATTTTTATTGTATTCATATAGTTTTTAAACGTTCGTTTAATTATTTTATTAATAATTAAATCAGCATCTAGTATCATATCCCTCAGGCAACTAGACCCCTTACTGCAATTACTAAATTCATAATTATTCAAAAAACAGTTGTAGCTTTGCATTCTATAACATTGTGTGGAAGAATTTAACTCTTTCCCTAAACAAATTTACCTATGTAAATTCATATGTAAGCTTTTCTAAATTATTGCCATAGGGAATTTATTTTCAATTATTTTAACTGATTTTAAAATATTTTTAGAAGGTTTGTTGGATTACTTTACTTTACTTTATTTTTTCTTTTGATAAAGGAAGTAAAAACTGATTAATAACATTATTCATATCGTTTGAAAATAATTGGAAATTGCTAATTAACCATTTTGTCAGTCAAATTAAAATTCAGAACTATGTTTCGCTCACCTGCTGCGCTAATGACCCGTGTTTCAGTCCTGTCAGAGGTAAAATTTAATTGCATTATTGTACACGACTTCTTTTTCCTTCTATCTTTTATTTTTATGCATTTATTTATTTATTGAAAATTAAACAATTTTACCCAAACATGATTCGATTTTATATAAAGCAGAATTACTTTAAGTAATTCAAATCTAAACTGGTTTCAGCAGTTAATTGATTTAAGCGGAATTCACTGAGCACGAGACGTTGCCTTCTATAGGAATGTGAAAGATGAATGAGTGAAAAATAACTCATTCACAATAGCTCATTAATGAGCAAACTTTTCCATTCTTTTTTAAGGGTATATACATATATACTCTATTTAAAAAAAAAAAAAAAAAAAAAAAAAAAAAAAAAAGACGCACCAAGAGGAAGTGGGGATAAATTAGTAGATGGGTTGCAATAGGTGGTCCGAATGGGACAAAACTTGGTAGATGTGATGTATATGTGGAGAAAAACAATTGATTACTGTTTCAGAATATTTTAATGATTTAATCAAAAGAAAGGGCCTCACAAAGTAAACAAGTCAATAACGCGTTGGTCCACTTCTGGCCCTTATGTACGCAGTTATTCCGCTTGGTATTAATTGATAGAGTTGGCAGAGGTGCTCCTGTGAAGTATCGTGCCAAATCCTGTCCAATTGGTGCGTCAGATTGACAAAATCCCGAGCTGGTTGTAGGTACCTTTTTATGATGCTCCAAACATCCTGAGTGGAAGAGAGATCCGGGGACTGAGCTTAGCCCCATTTCACGGAGCCGCCTATTAAGGGTCTTTGAAGTTACTGAAAGACCAGTTGCACGTAGGATCGACGATAATGATGAATTGGAGCTTGATTCCATTGAAACCTGTATGTATGTTAAATTGTGTCCAGTTTGCATTACTCCTTCTTGGTGCGTCTTTTGTTGTTGTTATATAGTATATATAGGATGGTTATAACTAAACTCCCCGTATAAACAACATCCTAAGCGCAAACAGGTGAATGGAAGGCAACGAAATTTGGTATATAGACTATACACGAGATGCGCTCACGGAATTTCGAAAAAAAAAAAGTTCCAAAATGTTTACCGGAGGGTGTCTTTTCCGGAAAAACATTAAATTTAACACAATGAACGATCAAAACGGAATACAGAAACAATATAAACATTTATTAACTAGTTTTTGATCACTTTTTTATCGAACTACATTGAGTAAAGGTAAGGAAAAAAAGAACAGCACGCTGTTTGAGGGAAAAAAAAACAAAGTTCAGTTAGTAGAAACAAGAACAGATTAGGACGAAATTTTACACAAGAGGAGCAGTTGTTAATCGTGTCCTGGACGGTGTAGGGAAAGGTGCTTCATGTGACCACCCTCATACATCTGCAAATTTTTAAGTCGATGGACAGAGTGTTCAACAGCAAGTTGTAACTTCCATTTCTTCGCAAGCATGCAGATCTCAACATCCCCCCCCCCTAGAACTGAAAGATTTTCACGGTTTTGCACTTTATTACATAAAATTGTTGTTCTGGGTTGCTAATATTGTTTCTGTATTCAGTTTTAAAAAGGCGCCCTTTAGTGGACATTCTGGAACTTTTTTATTTTATTTTTTCTAAATTCCGGGAGCGCATCTCGTGTATAGTCTATATACAGAATTTCGATGCATTCCGTTCACCTGTTTGCGCTGTAGGATGCTGTTTGTAGGGGAAGTTTAATTATAACCACTCTCTCTCTCTATATATATATAAATACATTTTTTTTTTCGATATCTCCGGTATTTGTAAACTGATTTGAAGGAAACGTGGTATACATATAAAGTTATTTATCATTTCAACCAAGCATTTTATAAACGTTTCCTTCTCTAATTAATATATATAATTTTTGTATTGACTATAAATTAATTTGGATGCAATGTGAATTCAATAACGTATTATAGATTGGTTTGGCAAAATGAGGCTGTACCAATTGCGAAAAATCTATTGTTTAAATTGGCACGCTTAATATGTAATACTAAATTTCTTTATTTCGGCAGCAAGTACTATGCCTTGCAAGTAAAATGCCTCCGGACTAAAATTTTCATAAGATTAAATTCATTAAATTTTCTGTTTTTTTCGGCACCAAGTTCCATATGGCTTGCAAGTAAAACGTTTGGAGGCTCCAGTTCTATAAGATTAATCATTAACATAATGTAGATTGTTTGCATAAAATAGGGCTGTATCTATCACATAAAATTTATTGTTTAAATTACTAAGCTTAATATGTACTGCTAAAATTACTTTACTTCGGCAGCAAGTATTATGGCCTACAGGTAAAATGCTTGGTGGCTCCAGCTCCATGGGTGCTCTGCATTATTCTCGAGGCAATCGAAAGAACTATGACGACTGGGCCGCACAAGGAGCCAAGGGATGGAGTTTTAAAGATGTGTATCCATATTTCTTAAGAATGGAAAATAATGAAGAGCGAGATTTCTTGGCTAATGGTAAATACTATATTTATTTATTTATTAATCTAATATTTTCTCATTGATTACTTGCATTATTTGTAGAGAGTTATATTTAAAAGAAATGCATTAGTATTGTTACGAAATTGTAAATAATTGTGTTTATTTTTGTATAAATTCTTTCAAAGAGGCTTAGTAAGTTGATAAAGTGCTAATTTTGTGCATTTCTAGTCGTTTTAGCGTTGAAATAGCCTTATTTTCCCTTGAAAACGCATTAAAAAGCCCCAGTAATGCACGTAATGGATTTGGCGCCAAATTTGGCGACTTTTTCCCACTTTGGCGATTTTTTTGGCGACCTTGGCGAGAAAATCCTTATATGGGATATACCAAATATGGAAGCTGTAAGTTGATTGGTTGACCACTTTCTAGAGTTTTCTCGAAAAATCTGGATTCCATGGAAAAGTATATAAGCCTGTTTTCTTCGCCAAGGCCAGTCAGAGTCAGTTCAGTTCAGATCTCAGCGAGCTTCGCTAGTGCTTGCATTGCTCTTGAGCCTCTTTGAGAGAGACTTGCTTCAAGTGTTATTGGTATACAGTTTGTACTGTGGATTTGTTATTGACAGCTGTTGTTTAAGCTGTGTTTACTGTTTGAATTGAAGCTGATACTTGGTTTATAGACCTGCATTTTTCTGGAATTTTCTGTGAATAAATTACTGAATTTTTGTACGTTTGGCCTTTCATTCTCAGACAACTCACGAACCCCCAAGTACGCAACATTTCTGGTGTCAGAAGTGGGATTGTCTGTGAATGGTGATAACGAGGGCTATGGAGCAAGAGATGAAAAAACTTCTAGAAGCCTTAGCTACCCAGATAAATGAAATGAAAGCCGGACAGGAAAAGATGGAAACCGGATTGATAGAGAAAATGGAAACAGGACAAGAGAAAATGGAAACATCGCAAAGAGAGTTGAAAGACGGTTTGACTGAAGAAATGAAGGTAGCACAAGAGAAAATGGAAACATCGCAAAGAGAGTTGAAAGACAGTTTGACCGAAGAAATTAAATCTAATCAAGACGAGATGAAGAGAGAACTTTCGACAGTAAAGGAAGTGATTGAAAGTAAATTATCGGATATGGAAAACAGAATGGATGGAATAGAAGAGAAAGTTATAAAGATAGAAGAAAATTTTGAAGAGAAAGTTTTGAAAGTGGAAAAGAATTTTGAAGAGAGATTTATGAAGATAGAAGAGAATTTTGAGAAGAAATTTAAAGAAAACTTTGATCAAGAGCTGAAAAGAAGGTTTTCAGAGATAGAAAGCAAGTTTAAGAGAATGGAGGAAGATCTTGAAAGAAAAATGAAAGAAGAGTGGAACAGAGAAGTAATAGGGAATGAACTGCTGAGCAAGATTCGGAACCTCGAAGAAAAGTTAGAATCCATGCCTCAGGAAACTGAAAAGAAAGAGAGAAGAATCCAGAATCAGGAATTGATTAAGCTACCTACCTACGACGGCAGTTCCTCCTGGCATGTATATAAGACGCAGTTTTCCATCGTAGCTGAAGCTAACGGCTGGGACTCTGTTGCAAAGACGGCTCATCTGGTAGGGTCGTTGCGGGGTGGCGCCGCATGTATTTTGGAGACCCTTTCGAAGGAACAGCGATATGACTTCGAAGCTGTAACCAGAGCACTAGAGCTACGTTTTGGAGCGAAATGGTCTAAAGAATATAGTCGACTCCAGCTAAGGTCCCGTCGTCAGAGACCAGGGGAAAGCTTACAGGAACTGGCATCAAACATCCAGAGGCTTTCACATTTGGCTTTCTCAGACTGTCATCCTGAAACACGCAATGATCTGGCTCTAGAATATTTCATTGATGCTGTCGGAGATCCAGATATTCAAAAAGCCCTCAGACTCTCCGGCGTGAAAGATGTGGAGTCAGCCTTGGTGTATGCCCTAAAGCTCGAGACAGCCCAACAAGCCTGCTGTAAACATCGCCAGAACAGCACAGCAGACAAAGTGAACGGTTCTCAAGATGATTTTAAAGAAATTCAGAACATGATTCCAGATATTAATAGAAGACTACGCATTCTTGAGAGTAAGGGAAAAGGGAAGACTCCAACAACTAAATGCTGGGGCTGTGGAAAAAATGGGCATATCAAACGAAGCTGCCCAGTAAGAACACCTAGTGAAGCAACCAAGAATGTCTCTGAAGTATGCCACCCAAAAGGAGCTCTTCGGGAAAATTCAGATGCATTCTTGCGGAAGCCTCCATCTGAAGATCATAAATACATCTCTAAAGCCGAGGATAAACACCAAAGAATAAAGCCAGTTGTTCGCCAAGTTACTGTCGCAACACCATCAGAACAAGATCCCGACCCATGGAGTGACGAAGAATTTAGAAAAGCCCAGTTGGAAGATCCTGACGTAAAGCCAATATTACAACTGAAGGAGACGACCAGCAACAGACCTACCTGGCAGGATATTTCCAGATTTAGTCCCATTACGAAAAGTTATTGGGCACTTTGGGACTCTCTTCATATCAGAAACGGCGTATTATACAGAAAGTGGGAATCTGATGATGGGAAAAGCTTCAGATGGCAGATTTTATTACCAAGATCAAAAATTCCAGCTGTTTTAGAACAACTGCATAGTAGCTCTACCGGAGGCCATTTTGGGGTAATGAAGACTCTGCAGAAAGTTCGGGAACGCTTCTACTGGTGCAAGGCAAAGGAGGATGTGGAGAAATGGTGTAAATCCTGTGATGCTTGTGCGGCACGTAAAGGCCCGCAGAAGCGAAGTCGAGGAAGACTGCAACGGTATAACGTGGGAGCACCATTTGAACGGATTGCAATCGACATCTTGGGTCCTTTGCCACGGACCTCCAGTGGAAATAAATACATTCTCGTCGTGATGGACTATTTCACCAAGTGGCCTGAGGCATATCCCATTCCCAATCAAGAGGCATGCACAGTCGCAGAAGTCCTGGTGCAGCAATGGGTGTCAAGGTACGGCACGCCCCTACAACTTCATACCGACCAAGGTAGGAACTTTACCTCTGATGTTTTCAAAGGACTGTGTGAACTACTCGGCATAGACAAAACCCGGACAACACCCTTACATCCCCAGTCGGACGGCATGGTCGAGAGGTTCAATCGTACCATTCTGAATAACCTCTCCCTTCTAGTATCAAGGAACCAGCAAGATTGGGACTTGAAGTTGCCATTGTTCCTGCTGGCTTATCGAAGTGCTGTCCATGAAACCACCGGCTATACTCCAGCCCAGATGCTGTTTGGACGTGAACTTCGTCTCCCTTCTGATCTCCTGTTTGGTTGTCCACCCGATGCGCCTTCATCGCCCGAGGAGTACATCCACGATCTCCAGGCACGATTTGAGGACGTTCACAACTTTGCTCGGGAGCGAATTCACATTGCATCGGAGAAAATGAAGACAAGGTACGATCTAAAGGCTACGCAACATGAGTTTCAGGAAGGAGAGAAGGTCTGGTTGTGGAATCCTGTTCGACGCAAGGGACTCTCTCCCAAGTTACAGTGCAACTGGGACGGACCATACACAGTCTTAAAAAGACTGAATGATGTAGTGGTGCGGATCACTAAAACACCATCGTCAAAACCGAAGGTGGTGCACTATAATAGGCTAGCCAAGTACCACAAGTAACGGTAAAATTAAAATTTTAAATGTAAATAATGGTAAAATTTGCGCATGCGCACTGTAAATATTTCTACATATTTGTGAATTTTGTAAATATTTCCCACTTAATTTATATTTCTATGTTATCGTTATGTGCAACTTAGTTTTTGTATTTTAGATTGGGTAAATTTGTTTAGTTTCGCCTCCTAACCAAGGGTTGCACTGCCCGGGACGTGCAGTCCTTGGGAGGGGGGCAGTGTTACGAAATTGTAAATAATTGTGTTTATTTTTGTATAAATTCTTTCAAAGAGGCTTAGTAAGTTGATAAAGTGCTAATTTTGTGCATTTCTAGTCGTTTTAGCGTTGAAATAGCCTTATTTTCCCTTGAAAACGCATTAAAAAGCCCCAGTAATGCACGTAATGGATTTGGCGCCAAATTTGGCGACTTTTTCCCACTTTGGCGATTTTTTTGGCGACCTTGGCGAGAAAATCCTTATATGGGATATACCAAATATGGAAGCTGTAAGTTGATTGGTTGACCACTTTCTAGAGTTTTCTCGAAAAATCTGGATTCCATGGAAAAGTATATAAGCCTGTTTTCTTCGCCAAGGCCAGTCAGAGTCAGTTCAGTTCAGATCTCAGCGAGCTTCGCTAGTGCTTGCATTGCTCTTGAGCCTCTTTGAGAGAGACTTGCTTCAAGTGTTATTGGTATACAGTTTGTACTGTGGATTTGTTATTGACAGCTGTTGTTTAAGCTGTGTTTACTGTTTGAATTGAAGCTGATACTTGGTTTATAGACCTGCATTTTTCTGGAATTTTCTGTGAATAAATTACTGAATTTTTGTACGTTTGGCCTTTCATTCTCAGACAACTCACGAACCCCCAAGTACGCAACAGTATAATTTAAGAAATTGTATAATCTGTATCTCTGACATTTAAACCTTATTTCAGGCTTAAAATCTATTGATTACATGCAAATTATTTTACTACACTGTAAGAAATTTACATTATAAAAGTATATCAAATAAACTTATTGAACCCAAAGTATTTGTATTATTCTCTAAAATTCTCAAAAATATTTGTATATATGATAATTTGAGTAAAATGGGTGATTATCTGTATAAGGTAAAGCTACGAGAGATTTCGCACACAGAGGATCGGGAAAGGAGTAGAGTGTGCGTACAATGACTCAAGCTATAGTCGTACAATTGCAATAGAGGAGTACCAGCTTGAATGTGCATAACAATTGTTTCAAGCATACAGTGTGCAACATAGTTATTTTATCTTGTTTTCCAAAATAAAAGTTTGCATATTTATTACTCTTCCTAGGAAAATCTATATAGAAAGGCAGTATTGAAAATTACTTTTTAATTAAAAGTTTTCTCATAGGCTACTAACCTAGATTAACAATGCTAACACCAACGGTTCTAAAAGCTTCGGAATATCTACAACCAAAATGGACGAATTTGTGCATCTGCTACTTAGGGGATATGGCGTATTGTTTTCCTTAGTTTCTGTGTAAGAAGAGATATTTCTTAGCTTATTTGTAATAACAAGACGCTGTGGATGAGTGCATCGAATGTCTGGAACTAGAAAGAGAACTTCGTACATGACTGAACTTGATTAAATGTGTTACTTGTGGCAAGAAGTTGCACGAAAACTGTACGATTTACAACAATAAGTGCATCGATTGTGGATTACTGCTTCTTAAGTCAGCAAACAAGAATACATTGAAACCGAAAAGGAAAAGCACTGATTTTAAGTTAAACGTGTTATCTAGTAACTTAATGATATATTCTGTAATCTTAACTGGGAGCAATCTTTATGATTTTTTAACAGTTTTGTTTAATTAAATTCTTTCTTTTTCTTTCTTTCTTTCTTTTTCTTTTTTCTTTTCTAATTCCATAATTATTACGTTGAAATATTTATTCCTAATACAATAATATTTTTTTACAAAAACCTTACATCAATGTCATTTAAGTGCAATTATTATTGCCAACAACTTAATTGTATTTATTAGTAAAAACAATCTCTCCTACTCATGTGCACAATCACAACAACCTGGTAAGGATAGACTGTCAAATTAACTCTCTCGGTTTTAATTGCATTAAATTAAAGAAGAAGTACAAAAATGCAATAAAAAAGCATAAAAACAAACAAATAAAAAACTATTCAGCGATAGTTTAGTAGAACTTAATAATTTGAATTTCTTATATTAATCTGTTGGATTGTGCGTAAACTCTCCTAGTTTTACTTTACTGTATATTATTATATATATTTTTTTTTTTCTTTTTTCTTTTAAAGTATACTGCTGACATCTGATTTTTCTTCAATCATCTTTACTTTAATATTTGTACTTTAAATTTGTCAATTTATATTTAGTATATTTCTTATCTAAAAAATATATATGAGCCTTGCCAGAGAAATTAGTTGAAGTGCCTTTTTACCTAATATCTTACTAAGAAAATTTTGCATGACTAAAGAATGTTCTTTATCCATTTATCCTTTGATGTTTTGCTTTTATTTATTTCGATATTATATTTTCCTTTTAAGTTTATATTTCTTGAAAATTTCCTCTAAGTTATAACCATCGCGTAATCAACCTGTTAAAAGAATTCTCAGTAATGCATTACAAAAAGTGCATAGTTGCCTTACGCATTTCGAAAATTACTATTTTTGTAGAATTTTTTTTCTTTAATGAAAGACTGAAATTCTTTAATTAAATATGACAAAGAAAACTATTTTAAAATAATGGTATTTACAATATATAAAATTTGGTAACCATGACAGTTCAGTTGGTAAATGAAGATCACAATAAATCTATACCAATCGTCGAGATTTTTATTTATTTATACATGATATCAAATATGTGAATAACACAGTTATATTCCATATGTGAGAAACCTCTATAATTATTAATATAATCACAATTAAACTAATATATGCTTTGTATTACAATGATACATACAAATTTTAATGAAAAAAAATTTATTTCTATAGGCTATCATACAACAGGTGGTCCCATGTTCTTCCATAGACCAAAATATGATCCAAAGGTTAAACAAGCCGTATTTAAAGCAGCAACTAGAATGGGATACAAAATAGTGGATTCTAATGGAGAAAAACAAACTGGTAAAAAATAGAAAAGATCTTACAAATGAAATTGTAAAGTTTAAGAAGTTAACAAACAAACAAAAAAAAAATCTAATGTTTTTCTTTTCTTTATTTTTTTTCTTTAAGGGTTTTTTGAACACCAGGCTGCATTATGGAACAATCAAAGATGCAGTACAGCTAAAGCCTACTTGGTTCCTGCAGAAAATAGAACAAATCTTGATATATTGACAAATGCTCTAGTAACAAAAGTAGTTATTTTATTTTCAATATAATTTATTTATTTTATTTATTTATTACTTTCTTTCCCCCGTTATGAAACAGCTTGTGGTATAATCGAGGCATGACGCTTATTTGGGATTTCAATATTTCTCTGCTCATTCTATATTATTATTATTATTACTATTATTATCAATATATTTGGCATTTTTTAGATATTTAAATTGGACATTTTAAAATAAGTTAAAGCCTACTTAGTTCCTGCAGAAAATATAACAAATCTTGATATATTGACAAATGCTCTAATAACAAAAGTAGTTAAGTTATTTTCAATATAATTTATTTATTTTTATTTTTTCCCCGTTATGAAACAGCTTGTGGAATAATCCAGACATGATGTTAGTTTGGGATTTCAATATTTCTCTGCTCATTCTATATTATTATTATTATTATTATTATTACTATTATTATCAATATATTTGGTATTTTTTACATATTTAAATTGGACATTTTAAAATAAGCTAAAGCCTACTGAGTTCCTGCAGAAAATAGAACAAATCTTGATATATTGATAAATGCTCTAGTAACAAAAGTAGTTATTTTATTTTCAATATAATTTATTTATTTATTTATTTTTACCCGTTATGAAACAGCTTGTGGAATAATCCAGACAGGATGTTTGTTTGGGATTTCAATATTTCTCTGCTCATTCTATATTATTATTATTATTATTACTATTATTATCAATATATTTGGTATTTTTTACATATTTAAATTGGACATTTTAAAATAAGCTAAAGCCTATTTAGTTCCTGCAGAAAATCGAACAAATCTTGATATATTCACAAATGCTCTAGTAACAAAAGTAGTTATTTTATTTTCAATATAATTTATTTATTTATTTATATTTTTCCCCCCGTTATGAAACAGCTTGTGGAATAATCCAGACATGATGTTTGTTTGGGATTTCAATATTTCTCTACTTATTCTATATTATTATTATTATTATTATTACTATTATTATCAAAATATTTTTTATTTTTTATATATTTAAATTGGACATTTTAAAATAGGGAAATAATAATAATTATTTATTTTCTCTCTAGTCGTATTCTATTGAAAATTATTCCAAAACGTACGCTGACTTTAACACAGCGTAAAAGAAATATTTTTGCTCGACAAAATACAATATTGAGACATGTGATAGCAAAATGGAATTTTTTTTTTTTTTTTTTTTTTTCGTCTTAAAATTATGCTTGCAGTAATACACGCATACAGTACGTTTTCCATTGACTGTTCGTTCTGTTGCCATTAAACATGATTTTATTTTAAAGAAGATTAAAATAGTTTATTTCCGAAATGTCAGTGGAGGCCCTTTGCTGAGACTCAAAGAGATTTTGGATTCCGTCTGTGTGTCTGTCATTCTGTCTGTCGCGTGATAGCGGCCACAAAAAATCACGCTATTGACTTAAAATTTGGTACACGTGTTCTTGAGCCCCAAGGAATCAGTTGTATAGTTTTGGGTGTATATTCCATTTGTAGTTCGTGTACAGGGACACACCAAATTTTTTCTTATCATTACGGCCTATGGGCCGTAACAGCAGCTGCAAAATTGCTCCGACTGACTTGCAAATTTTCACACACATTCAGACTTTGTATAGAAGTAGTTGTATAATTTCTTATGCCTATATTGTTTATGAATTGTTTACAGGGACACGCCGAAATTCGTACGACCCGCGATAGCGGCCGCAAAAATTACGCTATTGACTTGAAATTTGGAACACTTGTTCATGAATCCAACGGAATTAGCTGTATAGTTTTAGGTGTGCATTCCATTTGTAGTTCGTGTACAGGGACACACGACAGTTTTTCTTATCATTACGGGCTATAGGAAGAAGTTGTAAGTATCGCGATAGCGACCGCAAAAATAATGCTATTGGCTTGTAATTTGGTACACATGTTTAAGAGCCACACGGATTTAGCTGTATAGTTTTAGGTGCATTCCATTTGTAGTTTGTGTACAGGGAAACACCAATTTTTTTCGTATCATTACGGTCTATGGGCAGAATTTGTATGTACCGTAACAGCAGCTGCAAAAATGCTCCGATTGCCTTGCAAATTTTCACACACATTCAGACTTTGTATAGAAGTAGTTGTATAGTTTCTTATGTTTATATTGTTTATGAATTGTTTATAGGGACACGCCGAAATTCTTTTCATTACGACATATGGGAAGAATTTCGTTTGGTTGCATTTTAACATCATTACTTTGCAATCAACCAAACGAAATTAGCTTGCATTAGTGTAGTGCTTAAACTTACGTTTTCTGCAGAAAATATGTGCTATTAGACTTCCTAATTAATGTACAGGACCTTATAAAAGCGTTTTGATAATGCCACATAATCTTCCAAATTATGTTAAATTTCGAACAATTATTCATGAAAGAAGTAGAATAAGCGGAATAGTTTTTACTGGTGTATACAATGCTTATGGTTCGTTTACAGAGACACACAAAATAATTTCGTGACATTAGAGCCTATGGACAACTTTGTAATTTAAGCGCACTTTAATACGTTTATGCTGCATTGAACTTAATGGAATTAACATACATTGTAAAGATGCTTAAAAGCCTGTTTACTTTTAAAAAAGGATACGTATAGAATAAATAATTTATTTATGGGACCACACAAAAGAATTCCGATGACGTGCTGTAATCATCCAAATGATGTCAAATTCGCTTCAAAAATGAGTTATAATTAATTATGTGTATTCGTGTAAATGGCGTATATAGTAACTGTAGCTTCTTTTCCAGGATACATAAAAGAATTTCGTAATATTACGGGCTATAGTCGGTATTTCTTAAAAGTTTATATTAACATGAATACACCCCATTAAATATAAGGGAATTTTATTAGTGTTTTTAAAGCATGTTTTTCTGTTGAAAAGCGTGGACATAGAACTGGTAATTAGTTTACGGCGTTACAGAAAATAATTCCGACATGCTATGTAATATTTTTTCATGAAATTTGGCACAAATATTTTTGGGATATAACACAAGACTATCAGGTATTAAGAATACATACATATGATACACAAATAGGTACAGAAAGAGATATACAGCGGGGGTTGAGGGGGGCGGCAGACGCCTCAGGAATGTATCTGTTTGTGTAGCAAGTCAATCGAATCAATATATATATATATATATATATATACAGTCGGTAAGAAAATTATCCAAACACTAGCAAAAATTCCTATGTAAAAAAAGTAGAGTTAATACTGTTTTGTTAAATAAATCTCTGTCGAATCATGTCCTTAGTGAGTCTGAGAACATGATTCGCAAGGATTTATTTAACAAAGCAGTATTAACTCTACTTTTTTTATATAGGAATTTTTGCTAGTTTTCGGATACTTTTGTTACTGACTGTATATAAATGGCTGAGAGATATCCTTGGACTCTGTTTGTCTGTGTGTGGACGCACCGAGTATTCCTCTAAAGCCTCCTTCTCTGCTTTCTATTTTTCTTCTTTCTCTTCTTTTTTCTTCTCTTTTTTCTTCTTTTTCTTTCTTCTCTTTCTTTTTATCTTTCTTCTTATCTTATCTTTTTCTTTTTTCTTTTTCTTTTTCTTCGTTTTCTTCCTTCTCTAAAGCTTCCTTCTTTTCTCCCTTCTTTCTTATTCTTGTCTTCTCTAAAGCTTCTTCTTTTGCTGGAAGAAGTGTAGCTTCTAAAAATGGTTTCTTTAACAAACTTTGATCTATTGGCACGCAAACAGCATCAAGCCGAGTTTTGTACATTTCGAGTTCGATTTTGAAATTTTTCCCGCATTCGGAATTCAGTTCATTCCCGAACCGGGGCTTTTTCAGTATATTAAATAAGGAATAAATAAAAATGACTGTTTGAATAATGTGTGATCCAAACAGGACGTTGAGGCTCCTGATCTGCAGATCCACTAGTAATTCACCACTTATTGTCGCAAAAAAAAAAAACTTGTAAATTTTATAATTAAATGTAAATAATATTACATTTATTGCTAAGAATACACCTACCTTACAATTTAAAGCAACAAATATTCGTAGGTTTAGATTGATAAGTATAGAATCTTCATATTTTTTTTTTTTTCTTTTTTAAACAAATAATGAAAATAAGCAATATATATATATATACACTGATGGAAAAAAAAATCCCAACACCAGGAAGGAGCTGTGCTAGATAAACGAAATTTGGTAGGCGTGTTTATACATCTGAAAGATGACGTCGATTCAAATTTCGAGCTACGCGCATAAGTGTGGCGCTAGTAGCACTATGAACATGCAAATGAGGTTTGCTTTAAATAAGCGCTGTAAGGTTCGTGATCGTTATTTACAGTTGAGATTTGACGTAGTGGGTTAATGTTAGTCAAGGATGCCTCTAAGAAGACGAAGAAGCCATTATCAACAGCTCATTGAGTTTGAACGAGGTCGTGTAGTAGGGCTACGAGAAGGTGGGTTTTCTTTCCGCGATATTGCAGAAAGACTTGGCAGAAATGTATCCACTGTGCATGAGTGTTGGCAGCAGTGGTCAAGGGAAGGTACTGCCTCAAGAAGACCGGGTTCCGGGCGGCCACGTGGCACTACTGAGAGGGAAGACCGCCGTGTTCGGCGTATGGCTGTGGCTGATCGTACTGCGTCTGCAGCTGAAATTTGAGCTGCAGTTGGCACCACAGTGACACAACGAACTGTTACAAATCGGTTACTTCAAGGACAGCTCCGAGCCAGACGCCCTGTAGCGTGCATTCCACTGACTCCAAACCACTGCCGTTTGCGACGTGAGTGGTGTCAAGCTAGAGCTCATTGGAGGAAGGAGTGGAGATCTGTTGTGTTTTCTGATGAAAGCCGGTTCTGCCTTGGTCGCAGTGATAGCCGTGTGTTGGTTAGAAGGAGGCCAGGTGAACGCCTGCTAGCGACCTGTCTGCGGCCTAGACACACAGGGCCTACTCCTGGAGTTATGGTTTGGGGAGCAATTTCGTATGACAGCAGGAGCACTCTCGTGGTTATCGAACGCACCCTGACTGCAAATTTGTACGTCAGTCTAGTGATACAACCTGTTGTGCTGCCATTCATGAACAGCATTCAAGGGGGTGTTTTCCAATAGGATAACGCTCGCCCTCATACCGCTGTTGTAACCCAACATGCTCTACAGAGTGTCGACATGTTGCCTTGGCCTGCTAGATCACCAGATCTTTCTCCAATCGAGCACGTATGTGACATCATTGGAGGACAACTCCAGCGTCATCCACAACCAGCATTAACCGTCCCTGCATTGACCGCCCAAGTGCAACAGGCATGGAACTCCATCCCACAGACTGATGTCCGACACCTGTACGACACAATGCATGCACGTTTGCATGCTTGCATTCAAAATTCTGGTGGTTACACCGGTTACTAATGTACCAACATTTCACATTTGAAATGGCTCTTCTCGCCAATGGCTCTACCTGTGATCTTGAAACTTTAATCAATTAAATATGTTACCTAGACAAATGTATTGCTGAAATTTCATTACTGTACAATAATTTTTTCTTGGTGTTGGGATTTTTTTTTCCATCAGTGTATATATATATATATATATATGATAATTTTTAAACGTGTATATTTATTGCTATTATTTCAAGGTTTTTTTTTTTTTCGTAATTCTAACACATATCGAAACATAACATATGCTTTTTCTTCAACACCGATTTTTTTTTTTTTTTTTTTTTTTTTTTTTTAAGCAAATTTATTTTGTTGACAGATTTTGTAGATCTATTTTGTCATTTTAACAATAATTTTGTAATTTTAACTAAACCAATTTGCTTCTATTGACCAAAAGAATATGGATGAAAAGGAAGGGATATTGTGACAGGATAATCGGATGTCATACATCTCTCTGTACACAGCCAACGAGCGAGCGATGATCCTTTCAATTCTGGCAACAAAGTTTTTGTTAAATTTATATGAACAAAAATATTTGGTTGTTTTAACAAAATTTTTGTTGTTCCAAATTCATTTTTTTGTGAACAAATTGTCCTTTTGTTCTTTCATATTACTCTATCTTAAAAGACACATGAAATACATAAGTTTAAATCTTACACTGAGTATACAATAAATAAAGAATGCTGTTTCAAGGCAAAGAGTATTAAGAGATTAGGAAAAAAAAAATCGAAACTCCAACAATTACTTTAAGGAATAGTCTCTATTTCTACTAATCTTTAGTTGGCAATGGCTTTTATTTTGATAATATCAATATGTTAATTAATACAGCTTGAATATAATAAAGATATTTTCAATTATTCAAGTTACACGATAAGTTTTCCAAAATTTTATGTACTTTTTTGTTCCATTTTAGATTATTATCGATAAACAGTATGCTCGAGGTGTCCAGTTTGAGTACAACGGACGTGTACATGAGGTGACAGCCAGACACGAGGTTATTTTATCTGCTGGTACCATTAACACAGCCCAGTTATTGATGCTATCTGGTGTAGGACCCAAACAATTGCTCCAAAAATTGGACGTAAGTTACCATTGTCTGTACTATAGAATTTTATTATTATTATTGTTATTATTTAATTATTATTTCAAGTTTGGAATCTATAATTATTTGTACAGCTAGTCAGTCGTAAATGCCATATATTTAAAAGCAGCTAATTTTTTTTTTTTTTTCTAATTAGAAAAAAATCTTTACTTCAGGAATTCTTTTATCGTTTAAATTTTATACTATAAAATAGATAAAAATTAAACTTAATAAAAAATTTTCATTATTTCATTTCAGTCTTAAGGGAGCAAAGAATGATGAAAATTATCAAAATCGATGCAATTGAGAATATCTAGATAATTATAGAATGTATTAACAAGGGAACTCTTTCAAGTGATAATCACCGATTTCCTTCAAAAAATTACAGAATGTAGTTTACGTTGCACTTAATTCACTGGTAAAAAAATTAGTTGCTGAATCGCAACAGGAAAGCCACAAAAAATTATTAAAAATTACGTTTTGAACGCCAAATATGAAAAAAGTCATCGCCAAATCACATTAACCTTTCTTCAATGATGCCAAAGAACTTAAGTGTAGGAGGGTGGTATTTTCTATCGCTCTAGGGGTTACTAAAGGAAGGAAGCCATCCCCTCCGCGGAGGATCAAAATTAAGATGTCACGTCTCTGGAACATCCCTAAGTGTGAATATAAGGCCGTCTTTAATTTCCCACTGCGTAGCTATAGTGCGACGTTAAAACCCACTCAACACTTAAGGTATTTTCTGAAATCTAGAAATTTCTATTTAGAAAAAGCGAGGTAATGTTTTATGTTAGATCCAACATTTTCAATTATTTTATGTAATGTTTCAATATTGCATTTAGTGGTACATACAAATGGAACATTTCCAGTTGCAAAGCCATTTGCAGGCGTTCCAAATGTATGACTGCAGTCGGCAGCAAAAGTATCCGAGCACTAGCAAAAATTCCTATATGAAAAAAACTACACTTAACACTGTTTTGTAAAATAAATCCTTGTTGAATCATGTTCTTAGGACTAAGAACAGGATTCGACAAGGATTTATTTAACAAATCTTCATTAAGTGTACTTTTTTTACATAGAAATTTTCGCTAGTGCTCTGTTACTTTTGCTGTCGACAGTATTTGCAAAAAACTTGCACAATTTACGTCATCGAAATTGCAAGCGTTCCGTTTGTATGCAACCCTTATTTAAAATAACGCAATTTCAATTTAGAGTTACTTTTACATTACTCCAGCTTATATATAATCTGGAGTAATTTAATGTCTGAAGCTCTCGGCATGTGAATTTATATAAATTTGCAGACGATTTAAAAACTAATCTGATTTACAGATTGGTTGGCTGGGTTTTACGTCGCACTAGTACTACGGAATGGGCAATTGGCGACCAATATGAATTATAATATTTGATTGAACATTCGATTGTTAGAATAGTTGATTGAAATTAATGCTCAAATAAATAAATCAAAAATAAAATATTTAAGATATTTGAAGTTGAGTAGGTTTTAAGTTTTAATTCGCACTACAGATATGCAATGGCGACAGTCGAGGATACATTCCTAGAGATGGTCCGTAGACGTGCTATTACAACTTTGATCCTTTACTGAGGGGATTATTTAAAATTGGAAAAACACGTGCATAACCCTTATGGCTTCTTAGATTTCTGGTAATTTATTTTGTAAAAATATGCATTAGAATTTCCTAAGGTTGGTTGGGTTTTACGTCGCACTAGTGCTGCGCAGTGATTTTTTCATAGGCAATTTTCTTAGAATTATTAAGTGCGAAATCTTGTTGTTTTAAAAATAACTGTTATGTTGAATGCAGACCCTCCGTGGTCGAGTGAGTATGTCACCCTCGCTAATCGCCTTCAAGTGTAAAAGAATGGGTTCGATTCCGCAGCTGACCCAGGGTGTTTTTTTAATTTTTTGTATTTTAATCCGGTTATGAGAGGCATACTATTGTAACAATCGAAGCTATCGTAGATCACAAGTCGGATCGTACAGTCGGCAGCAAAAGTATCCGAACACTAGCAATAATCCCCGTCGGAAAAAAGTACTCTTAATACTGCTTTGTTAAATAAATCCTTGTTGAATCATGGTCTTAGACTGACTAAGAACATGACTTGACAAGGATTTATTTAACAAAGCAATATTAAGTGTACTTTTTTTAGACAGGAATTACTGCTAGTGCTCGGTTACTTTTGCTTCCGAGTGTACGATCCGACTTGTGATCTAAGATTGCTGCGATTGTTACAATAGTATACCTCCCTATGTTATATCTGTCCTCATCTCGACGAAATTTACAGGAGGGGGATATCGAGTCAAACATACATATCGGATGTATATATTAAAAATAAATAACATACGCAGAATGCAACCATTTATCACCTGCCGATGTACCGGACCCTCCCCAGGAGTGCATCGAAAACCGTCGCCAATTGCCCATTGTGCAGTACTAGTGCGACGTTAAACCCAACCAAAAAACAGGACGAAATTTAGGGTAGAATCATAGATCGTCTCCAATTGCTCATTGCGTAGCTCTAATGAGATATTGGTTCCACACAACTCATATTCTGTGGAGTTGCTTGTTCGTCGAAGGTTCGTACTGCCCAATAAAATGATCAGACTTAAAAGAAAAATGTGTTCGGATATGAAATGCTTTCATTTTAGTAAAAAAAAAAAAAAAAAAAAAAAAAAAAAAAAACAGCTTTGTGTTTTAATATATAATATTTTGTTTTATTTAAATTTATATAAAAGTCTTGATCATATACAGTCGGTAACAAAAGTCTCCGAACACTAGCAAAAATTCCTATATAAAAAAGGTGCACTTAATATAGTTTTGTTAAATAAATCCTTGTCGAATTTTGTTTTCAGTCAGTCTTAAAACAGGATTCGATAAGGATTTAAGAAAAAAAAAAAAGAAAAACAGTATTAAGTGTACTTTTTTTACATAGGAATTTTTCCTAGTGTTCGGAGACTTTTGTTACCGACTGTATTTTTTTAATGTCGTTATCAAAAACTTGACGTTGATGCTTTTGCAATTGTTATTGACACAGCTTATTTAACTGAAATAATTTATATTTTATTTAGAATTGCGACTAAATAAATCTCAATCTTGTAAATTATCTGGTTTTTGTTAATCTGTTCTGAATTCGCATGTGCTCAACAGCGTATGGAGTTCGTTTGGCTATCAAAAAGAAAGAAGAACATCTACATCTATTAAATCTTCATTGCAATGAAATTTCGAAGAATGCAGTCGCCAAACAGGCGCTGTTTTGGAAATATTGCAAACATGCTTCCATTTTTAATAATTTTTTATAGCTTATCTATTGGGACTCAGCAGCTAATGTTTTAGGAAGATGCTATTCATGATTAAAACTTATGCCAGAATTTTTTTCAAGAAAATCGGCGATTAGCGCTTCAAAGAGTTTCCTTGTAAGCAGTATAATACCTTTAAAATAATATCACTCTACAGCTCCTAAAACATTAATTAAATTTTTTTTTACAAAATTGTAAACTTAATTTTTTTTTAAACTTATAATTCTCCTTACTATTTTTTTTTTTTCCAACTAATCCTCTTAAAAATTTGTGTGAATGTTAATCAGCGTATTTATCACAAAACTATTCATTTTAAAATCGAGAACAGTTACAAGTTACAACAGTTACAAGAACTGTTACAATTATCACGAACACTTAAATTCAGTCACATGACAAAAATTCATGAAGATTTCAAGTTTTAAACTTTTCTTTGTTTGTAATCGATGCTGTAATTGAGATATAAAAAATTCAGTGCACAGATGTGTTCACTTTCATACAAAGATCGTATTATAAAAAAAGTGAAGACATAAAATAATTTATAATTCTCTCGTATGTAAATTGGGTACTATTTTGTATTATTTTCCCCGTAAAAGAGAGCTTTCCATCTTTAAAATTTACTTTTTACTTTCTTCTATATTCAGTAGAAGGAAGTATTGGATTCGTAAAAATTTTCGACCACGGGTTTCCGATAGATTTACAAATTTACACGTTTTGAGAGGTCTAGAATATGATTTGATCATTTTTAGACAATGTCTGTCTCTCTCTCTCTCTGTGTGTGTGTGTGTGACAATGCTTTGTAGCAACTGTATCTCAGGAACTACAGCACAGAATTTCATAATATTTGATATATATTTGAATCTTGACATAAATTAGTGTGTATCAACTTTTCGTGAAAATCGTCCAACACGTGGCGCTGCTATCCCGCTTTCTCTAAATTTTTAACATGGCGGTATAAGACAAAATTTCGTATGAATGTGCATAAAGAGAATTATTATTTAATAATCATTATGAAATTAAAAAGAATTATTTATAATAGTAATAGTCAACTGTGAAAATTTTTTTGTATATGTAGAAGCATCATGAGGGGGTCAAATTTTCGTCATGGGCATCTTTCAAAAGTGCTCGTCAATACCTTTAAAAGGAATTGTTGAACCATCGATTTGCGATAATTTAAAATAAAGTTACCGATTTTTTCATTTTTAACCCCCCCCCCCCCCAAAAAAAAAAAAAAAAAAAAAAAAAAAAAAAAGAAACGCATTTTTTAAAGGTATTATATTTATAGAGAATAAAATTGACTTTCTTTGGATATTTAGTGTTATACCACTACTCTAGAATGGAAATCATCTGCATTCATCATGGAAGATAATTTTAATAAATAATAATTTTAAATAAATTATTTTTACTGAGGGAATTTGTATAGGAAAATATAGAATAAAGTCATGTGGTGGCCCCATTATACTAGTTCATTATTTACAAAAAACTTAATGCATAAAGATGTTAGATTTCATGGCAGTATACGGTTTAAGAAGCGATACAATGAAAAACAAAAATAATTTCAGCATCCCTTGTCCTCTTAAAAAATGCTTTTAATGTTTAAATTTCATACCATAAAATAGATAAAAATGAAATTTAGTAATAAATATTTTTTCATTATTTTATTTAGGTTTTGGCTTCAATAATTTTTCCACGTGAAATTAAAATATTTAAAAGGTTTTTTCTTAAATATTTTAATTTCATATGGTTTCTAACTTGTCTCTCACACAATATGTTTTTTCTTTTGAACTTATATGTTGATTTTAGACTTGAAAGATTTAAAAATTGAATCTAATTTCAACATGGAATTTTTAATATAAAAACCATCTTTTAAACACTGTCTATAATTGGAAAATATTGCCATAGTATTGATTATACCATCTCAATACACATGTTTAGAATAAAAGGAAAAACAAAACACAAATTATTCAAGCGATTATCTTTCTAAATGATAACATACTGAATCTTTTTTGCTTCCCTGCCTTATTTATTTATTTATTTTAATTATGATTACCGTTTTAGAAATTATTGTGAACAATATCACCCATACCGTCTATATGTTAGTAACAACATATCTAAGTATAGAGCTGAATAAAGTGTAGAATTTTTATAAATACACACCATACATTGCAAAACTTGTGAGTCAAAACTAATTAAGCACGGTATCAAGCAAAACCAGTATGCTGTGGCGATCACAAAACTTTCTTCTGTTATAATCTTTGTATATTAAATGGTCGGAAACTGCCCAAATCCTTAGAAGGCTTCGTACTAAGAGCGCCACCTTTCCTCCATATGCCCCTCTACCCCCCCCCCCCCCCTACAATTTGAATCAGCATAGTTTTTAGGCTATCCATCTAAAATATCAAGTATGGTGCATTTATGAAAGAGTTGTATAAATATCTATAAGAATGAAATAAGATCCCTTTGTTCCATCGTAATTATTACTCATCTGGATGGGTACTATACTATAGCACCCCTCTTATCTTGTAAAAACAGTGTGTGTATATATATATATATATATACACCATGTGTATATATATATATATATATATATATATACCGGGTGATCAATTTAAAATAGTACCCGATGTTTTTTTTTATTACCTTTAAATATGACATATGTGACAACTATTCTAACACTGACTATAATTGTTTGAACCTTGTTTAAGTGTGGGAGACAATTCTCAACACTGTTGGACTGTTACAACTTTATTTGTGAGGTAAAACAGAAATGGAGACGCACAATTTTTTTAATCCTGTAAAAATTTTATTTATGAAAAACAAAGTTTAATTAAAATTTTTTATATTACCATTCCTACATTGCATTTACATTATCATTATCATTTCATAGGCATTTCCAGAGAAGTCCAGCAATCATCGATGAATTTAAACAGATCATAACTGAAGAAATATCGTGAATAACACCAACAATGCTGCGAAGTGTGTCAAAAACCTGGTTCGACGCGTTCATGTTTGCATTCAAAATGATGGCGAACATTTTCAACATTTTCTGTGAGGAATGACTAAGTAAAAAAATTGAATTAAATTATGTTTTCGAAAAATAAAATTATTACAGGAGGTAAAAAATTTGTGCGTCTCCATTTCTGTTTTACCTCACAAATAAAGTTGTAACAGTCCAACGGTGTTAGAAATTGTCTCACAAACTTAAACAAAATTCAAACAATCATAATTCAATGTTAGAATAGTTGCCACATCCGTCAGATTTAAGGGTTATAAGAAAAACCCTCGGGTACTCTTTTAAACTGATCACCCTGTATAATTCATGTGATTGCAATAGCACGATTTCGAAAGAAATCAACTTAAAATGAACCAAATTCAATGTTCCAATGAAGAACCAAATTCTGTGGTTCCAATGTTAGGAACCACTTGTAACTATATTACACATCAACGGAAAACAAGATCATTTTTACTACGATACTTTATGGATCGCGAATGAAGCGAAGGCATCGCAATTCAGACTCAAGTTTGATATTTTTTTAAAAGCCTCTTGTCAAATGTTTTATGATCTCTGTTTTTTACAGATTCCAGTTGTAGCTGATTTACCTGTCGGACAGAATCTTCAGGATCACGTTAGTACTAATATTCCTTTTGTGCTAGATACACGAATACCAGACTTTGAAGAGAAAATTTCTGATCGTTTCAATATTCGTCAATATATTCAAAATAGAACAGGTATGTTTTACACAGGTGTTATCATAAAATAAAATGTATTGAAAACGGCATGTTGTAAAACCAAGTAACTTTCAAAATGAGAAAAAGAATACTAAAATTTTTAAAAGGCACGTTTTAATTAAAAAAATAAAACCACAAGACAGACGTTTCGGCTGGATACTAGCCTTCCTCAATGTCCCATATATACAAAACACAACATTTACAATAAAGTCATAAAACTCAAATAAACTACTACGTCAGAAACGCCAAAAGAAAAATTTTTGCGGTGCATACAGCTGTTTCGGTAGCCTTAAGCGTACCGTCTTCAGTGCAAAAAGAATTCTTTTTGAACTGAAGACGGTACGCTTAAGGCTACCGAAACAGCTGTATGCATCGCAAAAATTTTTCTTTTGGCGTTTCTGACGTAGTAGTTTATTTGAGTTTTAATATTCCAACGCCAAGTCTCCTGTTATTATAAAGTCATAAAACATCAAAACAAGATTAGGTATTCCGGGGGAACAGCTTTAACCTCGTTCAAGGCAGAATGTTTTAATTTAATATAAGTGCCCTCTAGGAAAATACAGAACTTGTACAAATTTACATTTGAAGCTAAAATTTTTTTGTTGTCGATATCAATCACTATCAAGAGAATGAATTACGAGTTTCGATCTTAAATCACCTGTTTTATATGAACGTTTATGTTCCTTTATTCTAATTTCACCTGCTCTGCCAGTTTCACTGATATACGTAGAATTACAACAATTTTTACAAGGGATATCATAGATCAGGGCTAGCCAACACGCGGCCCAAAGTGTAAGGTTCTGCGGCCTGCGACAGAATTCCGGAAATTTCTAATTTGACATCTTCCGTTAAAACATCTAATATTAGTAAATTGTTTCTGACTTTTTTAATGAAATTACCAATTAAAGTAGCTACAGAAGCAAATATCGCGTTCATTGATGTCAATGAAATATTATTATATCAATAATTGATTCTTATTATTATGCTTACGAATATATAATCATAACTTTTTTTTTATTGTTATTTTATGAATAAAAATATATTTAATACACCCATTTTATCCTCACTAGCCCACCTGAAAAAGAATTACTACATGTATATGGTTCATGCATTTATAGGTTGCCCGCCTATGTAAAATAGATTTCGAATGCTGCCCGCCAAGAATTTTAGGTTGGACAGGCCTGTTATAGATTACACCTAAACGTTTAAGAGGTGTGTGTGTGTGTGTGTGTGTGTGAGGGGGGGGGACAGCGGGTTTAAAGTTTGACAGAAATTTACTAATACGGAGTTGAGGTTTAATGATAGTAGAGATATTGACTGTTTTAAGTAATTCGGAGATATTTTCGGATACACCTTCATAATAAGGAATAGTAGTACGGTGCGTAGAATTTATAACTTTAGGAGATATTGATTTATGTGAAAAATAATAAAATCTTTATAAAATCGTACTTTTCTATTCTTTTTCCTTCTATTCTATTCTTCTGAAGAGTTCGAAGAGTCATAATATTTCTAACTTGTATAATCAGCAGTGTAATGCGAGGGAAAAATTTTGAATAACGTATTCATCGAGTGTTGAAGATCTAAAATTAAGGTACGAGAGGCAAAAAATAAATAAGAATTATTAAAGATTTCCACATTTCAGCCAACATTAGTTTTGTAACAAAAATCCCTAAGATAAAAACTTCACGTTTCAGTATTAAGTTTTTTGTCTTAATGATATTTGATACTCATATTTTATAATATGTCAATTAGTATAAAAAAGAATCTCTCAGTGATATAATTTTGTGCAGTTTAATGTTATGTCGATTCTTTTCTCTACAGCTAAACAATGTAATCTGTCACAAAAGTACTCAAAATTGAGTTTGTATTTATAATTTTTTTAAACGGTTTTTTAATCAGTTAGCTGTTTAAAAACTGTTTAATACATAAATTATAAGCACATTTTTTCTTGACTATTCTGCAACAGTTTCTTTCTTTCTTTTTTTAAAATTATGAATAATTAATTCATTAAATTACTGTTTGTAGGTCCACTGGCATCCACAGAAGGAACTAGTAATTTGGCATTTTTGAAAGGACAAGCCATATATACCCCAAATGACTTCCCAAATTATCAGTTACAATTTACGGAAACATCAACTTCTGTATCAAGAAAACATCTAGGATTAAAGCCTGAGGTATATAATTAGTAATTAATATATCTTGTTTTCGAATAATGGTATAAAAAGTATTGTTTTGGAGTAAAATATTTTAAATTCAGTTTTTGTTATGTTCACATGTTTTGAGTTTTGAGGTGACGTAAATAAAAAATAAAAAATAAAACAAAGAAAGAAAGAAAGAAACAGGTTTTCAGTGATTGGTCTCTGTGTGTGTCTGTTTTCAGCATATAGCATAAAACAAAATAAGAACAGATATCATTAGGAAGCTCAAACTATGTATTCTGAATGTATATCATATAGGGGTGTTACTTAAAATCTTTTTGTTTAAATCGTACAAATAGTTCGTGTACAGGGATATCTAAGAGAATTCAAATACATTACTGTCTATGGACGGAATTTCTGGTAGGTATGGTTTAGCACTTTTATTCAACGCTAAATAGGATTAAATGGGCCTGTATTTCTTATATGCATTAAAGCATGTTTAGTATACTGTATGGTTATCAAAATTATTCAACACTGGTTTATAGGGTTACGCAAACGGTACAGTAGGACTATAGAAACTACGGAAAATCACTGCAAGTTGTGTTCGTATTTTTCAAAAAAAACAATATATATAGCTACAGCAAACTAAGTGAATATATTCATTTCTATTGATTGTAATTGATTGAAGCACTTTACTAAATTTTATCAACACTTCTGAGGAATGATAATTACTTTCTAATGTACTATGGTAAACAAAGTACTAGTTTGGATTCCAAATTTCAACAGGTGCTAAATTCTCTCACAGATTTTCAGTTATAATTACTCGTTTATTTGAGTTGAACTGATTTGGAAAAAATCATGTTTTTAGCAGTTGATCTGTGCAGGTGTCTGTTATTAGCAGAACTTAAAAACAAATAATTCCTCAATATTTAAACTGGATACAATGAAGATCTTATGAAATTGCCAGCTGAAAATTTTGATCAAGTTTTGGTAAGTTTTGATCAAATTTTTGGCAAGTTTCAAGTAGTGGTGTGGGTGAAATTTGTCTAAAAACTTTGGAATAAACTTCTAAAGTTAATAACAGATTTTATCTTTTACGAATGTATGTAATGTAGTATATGTTAATTTTTGTTTTGAGGGTCTTGGTAGCCCCGCGTCACACAGAAATATGCATTAAATAAAATTGTTTATAAAGCTTAGCTGTTTTTAAAATACGTAATAAAATATCCGTTATTTTACTTTTTAATCTGCAGTCTGCCTTTGTAGTATCAAATGCAGGTAAAAATCGCTAAATAGGAAACATTCAAAAGGTGTCGTCTTCAAAAATAATGGAATATATATATATATATATATCTGTGATTTTACTCTTCCTAAAACACCAGACAGTGAAAAAATTATCGGCTGAAATGAATTACAGCGACCACAAAAAATTATCAAAATTAAGCATATTTGGTGATTTCACATTATTAGGCGATTGATTTTGAGTACTTGGCGGAGAAACAAAACACGGTTCTGTTCGTACACGGCAATCTCAGTGCACAGATTACTATACAGACAGGACAGTGAAGCTAAAACGTGAACCGGAGATATAGTGGCACCACTAGTGTCAACAGAAGGAAACTGCACGTGTGAAATCTACATGATTAGCATCTTTGATCGAACACTGTTTTTCTCTTTCGCGATTAGTTAGTAGCAGGTCAGTATGTGAAGTTTTCTTTTTATTATTTTTGAATTCACAAAATCCTAATAAAAACATTCACAACTATTCTTCTAAAAAATAAAATTAATTTTTATTATGTTTTAAATATATTTTGCCAAACATATTCTTATTCAAGTACAGATTAAAATAACAAACTGTAACTCTGAAATAGCAGTGTGAAATCTTCAATATTTAACTTTGCTTGGTTTAAATAATACAAAATGCTTTAAAATGAAAAAATATTATAGATTTATATATATTTTCGAAATTTATTTTCTAAATATTTAGTACTTGCTTCCTAAAATAAATTATTTTCGACAATCAAGTTCGTAAACAATAACAAAGTTGCCAAACGTAAACATCAATACAATGGTTAGTTGGTTGGATGTTGGGTTTAATGTTGCACTAATATTACGATATGAACATAGATACAATAAAAATAAGACGAGCGATTGCGTAAGCTGGAGAGCTCGAGAAACTTCTAGCCGTTGACAATAGGGTCGTTGCAGTAAAATTTTGGTTACCGAAGAATATACGGAAGTGTCCTATCTGTATAATAATCTGTGATCTCGGTGCTAGCGAACTGAACGCCTAACAGCGCTAAATCGCCAAATATGCTTAATTTTGATAATTTTTTGTGTTCGTTGTAATTCATTTCAGCCGATACTTTTTTCACTTCCTGGTGCTTTATGAAGAGTAGAATCACATATATTTTTTTCAATATTTTTTGAAGAAGACACCTTTTGAATGTTTCCTTGTAAGTATAAATAATGCTTTAAATTGTATCGAAAGGAAAGGGAAATTTTTTTTAAAATTAAAATCCATTAGATTAGGGAAAATCGCTAAAATTCGCAATTCACAAAAAAGTCCAATAATTATGACGACTAACGACTGATAATTACAATAACTAGTAGAAGAAAGCAGACTTAACTACGAAATCAACAAAATATAGAATAAAAAAATACGTATAACAGAAATATAAATCATAAAATACATATCACAATACATACGATATGCATTTTATGAAAATACGAAAACACAAAATATAAATCATAAAATGCATATCACAAAGTATAAAGCATAAAACACATATCCCAAAATAATCATGAAGAACGCTTTCGACACTACTAGAAAAGAAATTCAGAAAAATATACATTATCGAAAGACTGTGTTCAAATTTTCTAGAAAATCATCTATAATTAGATGATTTTTTACTTAATTTCATGATTTATAATAGTATTAAAATAATTTTCTCTAAAATTAATATCAACATGGAAGTATGTAGTGTTTGCAGAAACAAGTAGTGATGTTGTTGTTGCTTATGTCATCCGGAAACTCCTAGCCTCTAGTGAAACTACCCGAACTTCAGGCGAGAGGGAGCACTTTTTGTTTCAGAAGACCTCCACAAGTGGTAGAAGTGCGACTTCAACTCAACAAACTGGTCATAGGTGTCAGCACCAACATACAAGAACTCGAATTTTGATCCAGATCATGGTCGAGTAATCCCTTGAACCAGTATTCTTAAAAGTATAGGTTGCGGAGATTAAAGCCGATTGACTGCACTAAGGTCCTAGGACTAAGGGGGAGTGCCATCTTTCTAAGGGATCCTAGGCCATATTTACGTAAGTTGTAGAGAAAACCACGGAAAACTCCGAACGGCTAGGCCGACGATCGCGACCTGGGATCGAACCCGGTATCTCACGTCCACCAGCTTTCAGCGCAGAACTGCTCAGCCCTCTCAAAGGTATAATTTTGATGGAATCTTGGAAGACTTTATGACCACGGCAGATTTTACGACTATCAATAGCATTTAGCGGTCTTCGATCGGCTCGAGTATCGAACCCGTAATCTCCCAATTGCGATCTCGGAGCTCTACCGATCAAGCTACCGAGGCCAATAAAAGAAAGTAGTACTTTATATTAAAACTTAATAGTCATATGCAATATTTCAACAAAGTGCACTTTTATTTATGAAAATTATTATCAATTACAAATCTAATGAAAATTATAAGAAAATTGTGAAGCTTTATCTAAAAGTCGAAGGGAAATCAAAAGTTAGTAAAGGAAGTTCATTTTTATTTTAAATTTTATTAAACATAATGCATGTGAATGCGGCCATCGGCAAATTGAAAATACACATGAAATTTAGTTTAAAAATTAATCAGCCTTAAATTCTTTATTCTTAATAGAATCTTCTTAAAACTAATCACTATGAATCGTCTAATTACTCAAATGTTTCTTGTTATAAAACTTATATATGATGAGGATTTCATATATGCAGTTTTGCGCAGTTGTTCCTGAGATATAATCCTTTCTTAAAATATGAAAATCACTGCACAGCAGCGCCACCTGTTGAGCAGTTGATCCCAAAAATTGATAAACACTAACATATGTCAAGATCCATCTACATATAAATTTATAAGCATTTTTATGCAGTAGTTCATGAGATATAGCCTTTTCTTAAATTGTGGAAATCGTTGCATAGCAGCGCCACCTGTTCAGTGGTTGACACCAAAAGTTGGTAGGCACTAACTTATATCAAGTTGCATCTGTATATGAATTTATATGTATTTTTGTGCTGTAGTTCCGGAGATATAGCCTCACCTTAAATTGTGGAAACCACTGCATAGCAGCGCCACCTATTGAGCTGGTGACACCAAAAGTTGATAGACACTAATTTGTATCAAGTTGCATTTATATATGACTTTATATGAATTTTGTGCTGTAGTTCCTGAGATATAGTCTTCCTTTAAATTGTAGAAATCGCTGCATAGCAGTGCCACCTGCTGAGCAGTTGACACCAAAAGTTGGTAGGCACTAATTTAGGTCAAGCTGCATCTACATATAAATTTACATACAATTTTGAGCAGTAGTTTTGGAGATACAGTCGCCACAAAATTTTTGTCACACACACACACACACAAACAGACACATTTTCTAAAAATGATCAAATCGTGTTCTAGACTTCTTAAAAAGTGTAAATCCAGAATTTTTTTACGAATCCAATCAATAGAAGAAAGTAAAAATTTATTACTTTCTTCTATATTCAATAGAAGAAAGTATTCGATTCGTGTAAAAATTTTCGACATCTGGTTTTCGACGGATTTACATATTCTGATAGGTCTAGAACATGATTGTCACATTTTTAAAAAATGTCTGTCTTTGTGTGTGTGAGACAAAAATTTGTGGCAACTGTATCTCCAGAACTACTGCTCAGAATTGTATATAAATTTTTATGTAGACGCACCTTGACCTAAATTAGTGTCTGACAACTGTTGGTGTCAACCGCTCAAGAGGTGGCGCTGCTATACAGCGATTTCCCCAAATTCATAGGACGCTATATCTCAGGTTCTATTGCATATAATGAAACAAAACAGGATATGTAAGAAGGTAATTATGAGACATTATGCTGATTCAGTTTGAATGCTTATCGTCCAACAGGTGGCGCTGCTATATAAGCGATTTCCACAATTTAAGGGAAGGCTGTATCTCAGGAACTATTGAACAGAATTGCATAAAAATTTATACGTAGATGTACCTTCGCATAAATTAGTTTCTATCAATTTTTGGTGTCAACCACTCAACAGGTGGCACTGCCACACAGGGATTTCTGCAATTAAAGGAAAGTCTATATCTCAGGTTCTATGACGTATAATCAAACAAAACTTGATATGTGAGAAGGACATCATGAGACATTATGCTGGTTCAAGGTAGATGCTTACAGGAAAATAGATGGAGCTTCTATACTGGAAATTTCCTCGATAATGGGAAGGCTGTATCTCAGCTTGTATGGCATAAAACTGTACGAAACTTGATATATCAGATAACCATTATAAAATCGCATTTTTTAAGATGTTATTTATCGACAATAAAACTGACTTTATTTGGTTATTTAGTGCTAGTTTTCTCTAAGATGAAAATCATTTGCATTCATCATGTTAGTTAATTTTAATAAATAATAGTTTTAATACATTATTTGCCCTTTGTATAGGAAAATATAGAAGAAAGTCGCGTGGTGGCCACAGCATACTAGTTTTATTTTAGTATTTTTTTAATATAATTTATAATTCATTTTGTTATATTTAATTTTTAATAAACAAATAAATATTTTCGCTAAAATATTAAATGTAACTTTTTAATTTGATTCCTTACTTTACATTATTTGCATTTAGAAAAAAAAAAATAAATAAACGATGAAATAGTGAGAGAGAGAGAATGAACAATCTAGATCTCTATATGAAATCAAACTCTGAATTGGTGAAAAGGTGTAAGGAACTTCGTTCCTGACGGGGTCCCCTGACAGCGCATACCTTTTTTTTTTTCAAATTTTTATGTAGACATGCACTTTTTATTTTATTTTCCCAGAAACTAATTAATAAATTTCAAAATCCATCCATAATTCTTTTAATTAGGTTCTATTTAATATCTAAAAATAATATTAAGTCTTTTCTTAAATATCAGTAGAAGTTTTAGCATTTTGAAGATCATGAATTCGCGAAAAGTTGCAAATTGAGAAAACACAATTTACAGATTTCATATCCGTAAAAAAATATATCAAAAACCATAAAAACTGTTGCCTGAATACATATCTGTACTGATAAGTATAAAGGATTTAAGTCCAAAATTGTCGATTTTGAGTTAAGTACATAGTCAGACCCAGAAAAAAATTATCTATCGATTGGTATAAAGGATTTAAATCCATGTCATTTAGTCTTTGAGAAAATCATTGGTAAAAAAGATTCAAGTCAGAAATTTATCATTCATGTTTGTATATATTATATACGTAAATTTGTTAAAAATAAACAAACTTCAAAATTAAATGTATGTAGTTTATTCACAAAATTGTACATTATGATAATATCCTGGTTAAAATTGTATTGAACGGTAAGTTTTTATGCAGAAATTTTTTAACTTTATTTTTCATCTCCTGAAAAATCAAGAATATGGACTAAAATCCTTTATACTTATCAGTACAGATATTTTATTGAAGAATACTAGTATAGTTCACTTTATAAATATTAAATGGAAATATTTATAAGCTTTTATTTGAAATCTTCAGTGGTGCTAAATGAAAGATGTCAAGTACCCTTAAACATTTTAAATTAAATAAACGACACGTAATATGCTTCTTAAGTATTTTAAATATATATTACATAGATGTCTAATCAATCCAACATATATCATTTGTAGATAAGTGATGTAGGCAGTAAGATCAGTCATTAAGCTGAACCCGTCTCTCTCTCTCTCTCTCTTTTACCATGTTTTTATTAACTTCTATTCTTGTTTGTTTGTTTGTTTGTCCGGTACAAATCTTGCAATCGAATTTTAACTAACTTCCCTACTAGCTAGACATTTGAAACTTTCACAGTAGCTCAGAACCCGGTGACAACACAATACTTCGAAGACCGATTTTCGAATTTTTGATTAGTTTTCTTATAATTAATTAAAATATGAAAATAATAACATCCTAATAGCGTTAAAATAGCCATTAAAATATTAGCTCTAATTTAATTGTTGCCAAAAAAAATTTTTCGAGTTCATTTTCTTTCGACATAAAAATAAATACATTTAATTAAACGTGAACATTAAAAAATTATAAAAAGTTAAATTATGCATCTCACAAAAATTGACTGCATTATCATTTTAAAAATTTTAATAAGAGCTCTATGATTCATCAGAAAATTTAAAGCATGGTATATAAAAATGTTTTTTTTTATCTTATAACTATTGTTCCTTAATAACATACATTCTAAAAATGGATAAAATTTTCATTGATCTAGGTATATCGGAAACTGTATGGACCATATGAAAATAAACCTCTCTTATTTTGTGAAGTTTCTCAATTACAACCCAGAAGCCGGGGTACTGTTACGTTGCATTCGAGAAATCCTCATGATTTGCCAAGTATTGATCCTAATTACTTAGCTGATCCAAGAGATATAGAGGATATGGTGCAAGGTAAATTGTTGTTTATCATGTTTGTAAATTTGGTAAATTCGTGAATTATAATATTATATTATCAACACAAATGTCAAATAATTTTTGCATACTGTGCAATTTTCACTCATGACAAACAATTATTTTAATAAATAAATAAATAATGATAAAAAATTAATAATGCAATAAGAACCAAATTTGCGCTTATAAACTTTTAAATTGGATATTGCTAGTGTATAATTTTGTTACAAGAATAAAACTTTTTTTTTTTTTTTTTTTTTTTTTTTTTTTTTTTCAAATTACACAAGCCTGCGATGAAATTTTTTTCTTCAAGATGATGTGTTTTTTTGCTGTATTTTTGGATGTTCATTAAGGAAAAGCTATTCGAAGATTTCCATCACGTACAGTTTTGACAAAACATGGGATTGTTTGAGCTCAAAACTCCACTTTTTCCCGGAATCCCTCCAATCTATTTCCCGGAAAAATCTGGGTGATGTGAGTGAAGAACAAAAATATTTATTTCAACAAGGCTCAAAGAAATGTAGAGAAGGTATCAAGGACGATGGAGAGTCAACATGTTAACAGAAAATTGTTTTATGATGCTTATAGAATCCCCTCCCCCCTTTAAGACCATCAAGCCATACACAAGAGAAAAAGCTCTAATGGGATCTTCTACACGAAGAAACACATTTAAAAGATAATGATAACGTATTTTAATGTATTTTATATATAAATAATTCCAAATTTATTACAGCCTCTGGGTGACATTTTCCAATATTCCTCCTTATTTTGTGAAAAAATCCTTACGTTATAGGAAGGGAAGACAAACATTTCTGTATTCAGCGTCAAAACATATTAGAAACATAGATATAGTAATAAGACATAAATTGATCATCGAGAAGAAAAAAGTGATGTATTTTGACTCGAGGAAGGTCACTCAAACGGCGGCCTTTCCCCGAGTAAATTACACACAGGAATACACACGGATAATTTAGTAACTAAAATTTATGAATAAGTTATGTACTGAAGTTAAATGGAAAACTCCAGATACAGTTTCAAATTCATTTTTCTTTCATTTTTTTACAATATCTATTAATTTAGTTAATATTTAAAGTTAAACTCTTTTTTATATACTAAAACAACTTTTTTTTTTTTTTTTACCTGCGCCGATGTTGACTAAATTTAAAAGAATTTTGAAATTTCTGTATTTCTTACTAATATAAAATCATAAAAAATATCAAACTTAAGAAAAAAGTATTCCATTAAAAATCAAAACAGTATTTAAACTATAATAATAACAACAAAGCAACTGATTATAAAAACTATATTTTTCATAATTTAGTCAAATATAATTTATTTATGATAATTTATCTTTTTCTTTTCATATATTTATTAGAATAATTAAAAGCTATGCAATATTTCGACATTTTGAAAATTCATCAACATTCTATTTCCGAGTTTTATACTCTCTAATGGCTAATGCCAAAAAAATATTTCGCCGTCAAAAATCTTTGCTTGTTAACATGGGATGATAGATCTATATGAATTACTATATCTATGATTAGAGAAAAACACCCAACGCAGTGAAAAAAAAAAAAAAAAAAAAAAAAAAAAACATGAAAGAAAGAAAAACATGATTTCGCAGCGTTTCCTATAGCATTTAATTTAAATATTTTGTTTCATATGCCAAGTTTAGTCATTTTGTATTTTGGATACATAGACTATTTTATGTTTTTCAGTTTGACTTAAATAAAGTCCTCTGAGTATATAAATTATTTTTTATTTCTTATTTCAGGTATGAAAACTTGTCAAAGATTAGGAACCAACTATTCACTTCGTAAACTCGGAGCTAAACCTTTGAAAACTCTGATTCCTGGTTGTGAGAAATATGCAACTGATGAGGACAAGTATTTTACTTGTCAGCTTAGAGCAATAGTCTCCTCTAACCATGATCCTGTAGGAACCGCTAAAATGGGAGACCCTAAAGATGAAACAACAGTTGTGGATCCTCTATTAAGGTATATATCATGAAATATATTGAGCATTTTCTATATAAAAAGTAAGCATTAAAAGATTTTTTTTTAACTCTTGGCTTTTTAGAAATTAGAAAAGCCTATTATTTAACACAATTTGGAATTAACTTTTTCCCGCTCAAGACTATAAAACATGATGTATATCTCACAACCAGCTATTTTCCATTAAAAAAATGTACATGAAAATATAACGTGAACAGCCTGCGTTATATAGCTATCTTTTTATTATATATAGGGTTTATGCCAGAAATAAAAATTTAATAGTACAAAAAAGGCAACCTAGGTTATAATTTAGTAATTCTAAAATATAAATTAGTAGATAAATGTATACAAGCGAACATTTTATATATACAGTTGAACCTCGTTAACGTGAACACTCTTAACGTGAATTACTTTTAACATGAACTGTTTCCACAATCCCTGTAAAAAGAAGATCAGTTTCTGAGTTCCTGATAGCATGGACTACTGATAACATGAAAAAATTCTTTATTCCCCTTGATATTCACGTTAACGGGACTCGACAGTACATACATTTTTAATTGTATATATTTGTGCTTTTATATAAAAACAGCACAAACAGTTTAATTTTAAGATATTTTAAAGACAAATTGTCTATGTGTTTGAATAATATTAATTACCGCTGAGTTTGATTTCAATACCTACAGTATGGTAGAAATAACGCAATACGTTAAACTCAAATTGGAACTGAACTTTAAATATAATACAGAACCTTTAATATAGAAAAACGATTGTTGAGTTAGTAATGGTACTTACCAATCAAACAACGAAAATTGGAAATTAAAAACTTGTTTTCGTAAGGTAAATTTAAATTAAAAAAAAAAAAAATAATAATAATATACATGTTGCAAATAGCAAACTACATTTGTTTACATCTACATAATTTTTAATAAGAAAAAAAAAAAATAGTTTATAAAAATATTTCAGACGACAACATTGTCGTCGATATATGTGAATTTTTCGCGGCAGTTTTATAACTTGACATCAATTGCGCCTATGTTGCATGCTGCTATGCTGGTTTGAACCCCAATCATATATATGTATATATATACATATATTATAAAGAAGCTGATAACTGTTCCGAATACGAAGCTGATTAGTATTCAATGTTTAAGATAAAAGTATCATTAACAGTGATTGTTTTTGAAATCCATGTTTTTCAGTTGTATTTAAAATATAGAATAAATGTAACGATATTTATCTTAATAACTTTTAAGTATACTTTTCTTAGAATTTTGTATATAATCTAAGCATTTTATCTATTTAATAGGAATTTGAATAATATAATTTCGTTATGTATTTGAAAATCTCTCTTGTTTTGTTAGTTTTTCAAAAAATTTCCCACGTTGAATTTCCGTATTCAAATTTTCTCATAATAAATAATTTATTATTATTATTATTATTATGTTTTATTTATTTATTTATTTTTTATCTATATAGTTTTTCAAACTGTTTCAGGGTAAAAAATATAGAAGGACTGCGAGTAGTAGATGCATCTGTTATGCCTATAATTCCATCAGGAGGTACCATGATTCCAACAGTTATGATTGCTGAAAAGGCTTCAGAAATGATAAAAGATGACCTTAGTTGTTATGAAAAAGAATCCGAACATTGGGATGATCTGGGTGATTCAACTGAAAGGCCTTACGAGAGAAAGTTTGTAGAAGACATTGACACATGGGAAAAATCAAATGAAGTTTCATACGAAGAAGAATATCATGAAATTTATGAACACCTGCATGGAGTTCCGGAGGTTGAAAACTTTAAAAATAAAAACTATCGGGAGTATTACTTGAAACATTCTGAATACAATCCGGGGTTTAACAGTGAGGATTGCTCTCAAGAAGAATATGAGAGCACGCCACCATCAAAGAAAAAGAATTATTTTAAAGGAGAATATCATAACATGACACCTAAATATCCATCATTAAAACAAAAGGATTATTATCTACAAGAGTATCTGAACACAGAACATAAATATTCACCGTTGAAAAATAAGGATTATTCTCAAGAAGAATATCATAACATATCACCTAAATATCCATCTACAAACAAAATTTATTCTCAAGAAGGATATCATAGTATACCACTTAAATATCCATCTACAAACAAAGTTTATTCTCAAGAGGGATATCATAGCATACCACCTAAATATCCATCTACAAACAAAGTTTATTCTCAAGAGGGATATCATAGCATACCACCTAAATATCCATCTACAAACAAAGTTTATTCTCAAGAGGAATATGATAGCATACCACCTAAATATCCATCTACAAACGAAGTTTATTCTCGAGGAGGCTATCATAACTTACCACCTAAATATCCATCTACAAACAAGGATTATTCTGGAAAAAACTACCATAATATACCACCTAAATATCCAATGACAAAAAACAGGAAAATAGTGTATTCTCCAGAAAAATATCGTCATTACGACACACCAAAACACCCATTGTCAAATAACAGGAATTATTCTAAAGAACAATATTATAACACGCCGTCCAAACATCGACCCTCAAATGGTAACAAATATTACTTGGAAGATTACATCAAAGATCCCAAAGAATTATCAGTCATAAAAAACGAAAAAGATAGCTATTGGAAACCATATTCGTGGTACAAAAAGAAAACAGATTTATTACTTGAAGATATAAACAAATCACTCGGTTCAAAGAATGGAAGTCCGTATTCAAAAAAAATTCTGAAATATCCATATAATTATAGAGTGTCTAAAAGTATAGATGAACTTATAAAACTTGCTGATATTGTTCCAATTGAAATAGACTATAGACGGAACAAACCACATGAAAATGCTAAAATAGTATGGTCACACTAGCGCAAAGATAATATTATTTATAAACTATCATAAAGTATTTTGTGATGGGCATTAAATTGTATCATTCAATTAATTTTACATTATAATAATAGTTCTGAAAGAAAAACTATGCCAGTATTATAGGTTGTTTAATTGCTGTTTTATTTTATTTATATAATTGTAGTTCAGCAGATTTTTGGCATTTGTACAAATCACCATGAGTTTTCACTATTTTATATATTTATTTTTTTTCCCATTTTAATGTTTCAAGGTTATCATGTTGTATATATAAATAATAAAATAAATTAAAAACCATTTTTAAGTTTTCTTTCCTTATTAAGTTCTACTAAAGAATAAGTTATACACAAATTATAGCTTTTGTTTTAGAAGCAAATATTAAAATATTTTCATCTATGAACAGTTTTTTTTTTCTTCTTTTTTTAAAGATGTTTACGGTTTTTTTGTTTAACATTTGCTGAGGGATGTAATAAAGAAAGGAAATATACTCCCCCCCCCCCTTTATTTTACAAACTCTTCCATTATTTATGCTGTGTATACATATATATAAAAATTTTAAAATCAAAATGGTGCATATTTTTTAACATTTTTATTAATTTACTAGCAGGCTTTGCCCGCTTCGCTGGTCATTATATTGAAATGAAGTCTCAAAATACCATATCCTTAATAATAATAATAATAATAAAAAAATCATTGAAATCAGTCAAAATCTAAGTTAAAGTTCTCGATACCTTCGATAGCACTTTTCCCACTCGCCACACGTCACAAAATCCCTTTATAGTGCATGTTGCATACACATACCTAGCCCACCAATTAAAAAATGGGGATTCTAAGATTATTTGAAGCAGAGTTATGTTTTAAAACGTGTTTTTAAGCCCCTCCCCCCCGTCCCGCTCTAAACTGAATTCATGTCCCCCCCCCCGCTAAGGGGAGGTAGGGTGGAGTTTCACAAAATCAATTTGTAGTGTGTGTTGAATACGCATAAGCAGTCCACGCATCAAAAATTGTCATTCTAAGATAGTTTGGAACAGAGTTACGCATGAAAACGCGTTTTAAATCACCCCAACCCTCAAGGGGGTGATAGCACGGAATTCCAAATAATCTCTTTGTAGTGTGTGTTGAGTACGCATAATCAATCAACCTATCAAAAAATCGCTTTCGTGAGATAATTTGGAGCAGAGTTACTCTTTAAAACGTGTTTTTGCTCCCCTCCCCCACACACACCCTGCTCTTAAAAGTAGGAAAAGGAAAAGTTCACAAAAATCCTCTTATAGTGCGTGTTGGGAACGCATAACCAGCCCGCACATAAGAAAATCGTCTAAGATAGTTTGGAGCAGAGTTACGCATGAAAACATGATTTTGCCCTACCCCACCCCCAAGGGGAATAAGGTGTAATTTTACAAAATCCCTTAGTAGTGTGTGTCTTGAGTACGCATAACCAATCGACATATCAAAAAATCGTTATTATGAGATAATTTGGAGCAGAGTTACTCTTAAAAGCGTTTTTTGCCTCCCTCCCCGCCTTTGAAGGAGGGGAGGGGGAATTTTCGTAATATCCCTTTATAATGCGTGTTGGGAATGCATAAGCAACTCACATGTAAAAATTAATCTTACTGAGATAATTTGAATCAAACTTATGCTTGGAAACATGCTTTTTGCCCCCCCCCCACTCCCAAGGGGGGATATGACGGAATTTTACAAAATCTCTTAGTAGTATGTGTCTTGAGTACGCATAACCAATTGACATATCAAAAAATCGTTATTCTGAGACAATTTGGAGCACAGTTACTCTTATAAGCGTGTTTTTGCCTCCCCCCCCCCCCCGCCTTTAAGGGTGAAAATTTGTAAAATCCTTTTACTGTGTGTGTTGGAAAAGCATACACAACCCACATATACAAATTAATCTCATTGAGATAATTTGAAGCAAAGTTATACTTGGAAACGAGTTTATATTCCCCCCCCCCAAGGGGAAAAGGGGGAACTTTCGCAAAACCCCATTACAGTGGGTGTCAGACACACGTGAGTAAGCCACTCACTAAAATTTGTAACCTCAGGTCCTATAGATTTCCCCGGATGAATTTTGCGCTAAAAGAGGGGCTCGAATTTGCTCCCTCGTAACTCTCCCCCCCCCCCCCGAAAAAAAAAATCGAATATCACAAAAAAACAAACAGGAGATTTTGGAAATATCCTCAAGAAGATTCTTGGCGATTTTCTATATCTTTGTGCTGTTATTGGTACAGTTTTACTCGAAAACCCGTATTTTGCTAAATTTGCCTCCGAAGATAGTTTTTACCCCCTCCCCCCCCCCCTCTTAAAAATCCAAAACTCAAATCGCAGCATTTTTTTTTCACTCAATTCTAGTCTCTCTCTTTGCAATTTCTTCACCGTGAAGCTATTTGGAGCCGAATTATGCTTATAAGGGGGTTTTGCCTTCTGCCTCCCCCCAGGGGGAACTGGGGGAGATTTTGCAAAATCCCATCTTAATGGGCGTCAGAGTCTTAAAACTAACGTGCTCACCAAAATTTGCGAGTCTATCTCCCATAGAATTGTCACGGCTGTGTTGAATCAGTGAATCAGTGATTTTACTCTTTTATTCCCCACCACGCCCCAAAGGGGTAAGGGGGGGGGGCTTTCACAAAATCCCGTTACAATGGATTTTGGACACACGTAAATAAGCCACACACTAAAATTTGTGACCTCAGCTACTATAGATTTCCACGGACGATTTTAGCGCCAAAAGAGGAGGGGTCGAATTTGCCCCTTCGTAACTCCCCCCCCAAAATCGAAAATCGGAAAAAATCAAAAATGAGTTTTTGCAGATACCTTCAAGAAGACGTTTGGCTTTCTTTTTCCTTTTTTCTTTTTTTTTTTTTTTGATATCTTTGAGCTATTACTGCTAGAATTTTACTCGAAAATCCATATATTGCGAAATTTCCTCCCGAAAATCCTTTTTACCCCCTCTCCCCCCTTAAAAATCCAAAATTCCAAAATCGCAGAAAATGATTTTTTTATACTTAAGTCTGGTCTCCCCATCTGCAATTTTTACATCGTGAAGTAATTTATAGCCGAGTTATGATTATAAAGGCGTTTTAGCCTCCTGCGCCTCCGAAAATCATTTTCACCCCTTTCACCCCTTAAAAATCCAAAATTCCAAAATCGCAGAAAAAAAATTTTTTGTATTCAAGTCTAGTCTCCCCATCTGCAATATCTTCCTCGTGAAGCAATTTGGAGCCGAGTTATGCTTATAAAGGTGTTTTTGTCTTCAGCAATTCCGAAAATCATTTTCACCCCCTTCCCCCCTTAAAAATCAAAAATTCCAAAATCGCAGAAAATAATTTTTTTGTATTCAAGCCTAGTCTCCCCATCTGCAATTTCTTCCCTGTGAAGTAATTTGGTGCCGAGTTGTACTTATAAATGTGTTTTTGCCTTATGCGCCCCCGAAAATCTCATTTTTACCCCCTACCCCCCCTAAAAATCCAAAATTCCAAAATCGCAGAAAATGATTCTTTTGTATTCAAGTCTAGTCTCCCCATCTGCAATTTCTTTACCGTGAAGCAATTTGGAGCCGAGATATGCTTATAAAGGTGGTTTTTGTCTTCTGCCCGGGGGAAAGGGGGGGGTATTTCGCAAAATCCCGTCTTAGTGAGCGTCAGGGTCCTAAAATCAACCTGCTCACCAAAAATTGTGACTCTATCTCCCATAGGATCGCCACAACCGTGTTGAGTCAGTGAATCAGTGAGTTTACTCTTTTATATATATAGATTACTAGCAGGCTTTGCACGCTTCGCTGGACGTTAAACTTAAATGATTTGTCAAAATGCCATAACTTTATTAATAACCTAAGTTCTCGCTGTGATTGGTAGAGGTTTTCTCGCTCCCAATGTTAGGAGTCTGGGTCCCCACTGTCTTCGGCACAACTTACCAACTTCTTACTTCCCCACCCTCAGCGGGTGAGTTCGAAGTTTTGCAAAATCCCACTAATGTACATAATGCGTACACTTAATCAATATCCACACACCAAAATTCGCCATTCTAAGATAATTCAAAGCGAATTCAAACGGAAAAACATGTTTTTACACATGTTTATTGCCATCCGACTCCGAGAAGGGGGGGAGGGGATTTCGAATTTCGTGAAATGCAGTTACAATAAGTGCCAGATGCATACAAACAATTTACGCACCAAATTTTGTGACCACAGAAGTCTTTAATAGACAGTATTATAAATAAAAAAAATTAATTAATAAAAATTATAAAGACACGACATTATTTCATTATTTAAAACATGGAAATCTGATATTGACAGATTTTAATTTAGTGCCAGAGGCCTACTGCTAAACTTGTTAATATCGACAAATTCTTCTTTAGTTAATTCGTGACGATCTAAATTCCATGATAAAGTTTTCATTAAATCAAACCAATGTGTTTCAGCTGCAGATACTGTAACAAATAACATTGGAAGTCCAAACTGTCTTATAGCCGCAAAACAACGTTTTTTCTCTTTTTCCCAATGAGGGGGAGGTGTGCCTTGGGGGGACTCATGTCAAAGGTGTGCCTTGGGGGGGGGACTCATGTCAAAGTTGTACCTTGGGGGGGACTCATGTCAAAGTTGGGCCTTGGGGGGACTCATGTCAAAGGTGTGCCTTGGGTGGGACTCATGTCAAAGTTGTACCTTGGGGGGACTCATGTCAAAGTTGGGCCTGGGGGGGACTCATGTCAAAGTTGGGCCTTGGGGGGACTCATGTCAAAGTTGTACCTTGGGGGGGGGACTCATGTCAAAGTTGTGCCTGGGGGGGACTCATGTCAAAGTTGTGCCTTGGGGGGACTTCATTCAATAAATCCCCATTCAATAAACCGACTGAAATAGGCCCTTAGCACTATTAAGAGTGTATTATAAAAATTCGACAACGCTGTACCGACTGAAATAGGGGTACCTTGGGGGGGACTCATGTCAAAGTTGTGCCTTGGGGGGACTTCATTCAATAAATCCCCATTCAATAAACCGACTGAAATAGGCCCTTAGCACTATTAAGAGTGTATTATAAAAATTCGACAACGCTGTACCGACTGAAATAGGGGTACCTTGGGGGGGACTCATGTCAAAGTTGTGCCTTGGGGGGACTTCATTCAATAAATCCACATTCAATAAACCGACTGAAATAGGCCCTTAGCACTATTAAGAGTGTATTATAAAAATTCGACAACGCTGTACCGACTGAAATAGGGGTACCTTTGGGGGGAGTCATGTCAAAGTTGTGCCTTGGGGGGACTTCATCCAATAAATCCCCATTCAATAAACCGACTGAAATAGGCCTCTAGCACTAATTAAGAGTGACCTATAAAAATTTGACAACTGTACCGACTGAAATAGGCCTCTAGCACTAATAAATACAAAAAGCACAGCTAAAGTATCGGAACCCTTTGGTGACTTTAAATATTTTAAGCCATTTTTGCGATGAACTGAATTGGCTATCTCAATTGTGCAATTAAAGATCTTGGCGAGAAACGTCCGAGCTACTTCGGTGCCGAATTTCAAATTTTGCCAAAGGGATCCAATACTAAAGCTGTTCCATATCGAATCTGGGTTGAAAACGGAAAAAGGGTAAAATAAATTAGAAATATCAGACCTATATTTATAAATTTGATACCGAATAAAAGGGGTGATTTTGCTGAATCCAGGGGTTCAAACAGTTTTTCGATGCGACAATTAGATTTTTAAAAAATAACTAAAGTATGAAATTTAAGTGGCAACGGAAAAACGGATAAAGGGAAAAATAAATTAGAAATATCGGACCTATCATTACAAACTCAGTACCAAATGAAAGAGGTGATTTTTCTGAATCCTGGGGTGTAAACAGTTTTTCGATACGACAATTAGATTTTTTAAAATTAACTAAAGTATGAAACTTAGATGGCAACACTTCATTTCAATCTTTTCATAATTTGTAGTGAAAATCACGCGAATACAAAAGTCTTTAACTTAAAAATTTATTTTTATATTTCATTTTTTCATTCAAAGCATTTTAGTGAAAAGATATTTATGGCGCATGCGCAGGCGTTTTTAACCCACAATTTAAACACTAATTATAATTTTGAAAATTTCTATATATATAATTTCAAGTTGGGTGAAGACCTAAGTTTCTGCCAAGCGCCGTTGAATTCCGTCCAGCCATTCTCGAGTGATGCCCGGACAAACGTGTTTTAGTCTTTTACCCCCTAGGGGGGAACGGGGGGGAATTTCCAAAAAGTTGATAGATATAATTTTAAGTTGGGTGAAGACCTAAATTCCTGCCAAGCGTCGTTGAATTCCGTCCAGCCGTTCTCAAGTGATGCCCGGACAAACGTGTTTTAGTCTTTTACCCCCTAGGGGGGGAACGGGGGGGAATTTCCGAAAAGTTGATAGATATAATTTTAAGTTGGGTGAAGACCTAAATTCCTGCCAAGCGTCGTTGAATTCCGTCCAGCCGTTCTCAAGTGATGCCCGGACAAAAAAAGCGACATTCGGACACGATGACAAACACACAGACACACACACACACACACACACACACAGGCAAAATTTTCTGAAGTCATTTTCGGCTTTCATGGGGTGTAAAACGTGAAGATATCGCAAAATTTTTCGATTCCGACAAATTTACAGACAAAACTCTGATTTTATTAATATAGATAACCAAAAGTATCTTATCATGTAATTCAAAGTTAAAGTATAACGATAAAAATGTATAAAAATGTATGTAATAGTGATATTGAATGAGGAGGACTAACACGGCTTTGTTGCTTTAATGCTACAAATATTAACATTAATAATTAATAATTCTACATTTTATTGTACGATTTTTTCATTTGATGAAGGGTCGTATTTAATTATTTTGATCAGAAACAATCATTGCTTATTTTTTGCAACTTTTTCATTGAAATTTTCATTGATATATTGATGAAATCGATTTCATGTCACAAACAGTTAGTATTACAGATAACGCCTGTTTTTGCACTGAAAAGAACTTAGATGGAAAAAAGATAATCCAGAAAGGCTGAAGAATCAATTTATTATTTCCAAATGCAGTTTAGCGAAAAAAGGAGAATATATACAATATTGGAAAGAAAAATCAAAATAGGATTGATTACTTTTCTTAAGAGTATGGTGCAGGTTATAAATCACTTTTTATGTAAATTACTGTCTTAGAATTACGTTTTACATATACATTATATATGCATAGAAATATTACAATATTATGCGTATTAAAATTTCTCTCGATAAATATTTGAATTTTTAAAAGACAAAGCATTTAAAATTTTTTTAATACTTCCTGCTAACTAATTTGTAATTCCCCCCCCCCCCCTCCTCAATTTTATATTATTACTGTTTAACAATACACAACAAATATTACTACGGTATTCTTGTTACGCATACTACACTAATACATAACTAAATCTGTGTGTGTGTGTTTTTGGTGTTTGGGAATAAGGCCGATTGACTGCTCTAGGGTCCTATACCTGAGGGGGAGTGCCTTCCGTGGAGGTCTTTATAAGGGGTCCTAGCCCGTATTTATGCAAGTTTCGGAAAAAAACATGGGAAATTCCTAGGCCAACGAGCGCGACCTGGGATTGAACCTGGCACCTCACGTCTACCAGCTTTAAGCGTAAAACTGCTTGGCTGCTAGTGATCTAAATCTGTGTGTGATTCATTAACAAACCAATTAAAAAATATTTTTATGCCTGAATGCTTAAATTTTTTATGATTTTCATATAAAAAAGTAAAAGTTTTTAAAAATTATCTTACCAATGAATCCATAAAGTAATATCTAAATATGTCTAGAATATATTGTTAAATTCTAATAATATAAAATTGAGAGAAAATATTAAACATTAGCCGTCAGGAAACATTTTACAAATTTTCAAAATTTTGAATAATATTTTTTTTTTTTTTTTTTTTTTTTTAGTTTTCGGAAAATTTTATATATTGTTATATTGCAATGCATATGTATACAAATTTTCACAACTCTAAGACAGTAATTTATGAAAATAATTTAAAAGGTTCATTATTCAGAAAAAATCTTAAAAAAATAAGAATGTGAAAGATGAAAATGCACGTAAAATGACAGACGAAAGTCTTACTAAAAACTCTTTAAATCAGGTTAATAGATTTTAAAGGTAGATCATGGTGACAAATTCATACTTAATTTCGTAGTTCTGCGTCTAACTGTCTCAGAGAAAAACCACTTACATATACGCAGACAGAAAAGAAAATCACAAAATAAATTTAATTGCTCTTTTTTCCCCAAATAAATTCAGGTAATTTTAAATAAATGTTGTTTGTTAAATTCCAAATTTCCGATTCCGTGTTTTTTTTTTTTTTTTTTTTTAACTGAATGATACACTGCAATTTCGTTGAGTGTATACATCTATATCATTATATAAAGCGCAAAAAATTGTTTGTTTGTGGAGGGTAATCTCTGAAACTACTGAACCGATTTAAAAACTTCTTTCACTGACCGAAAGCTACAGTATGCCATATTGTTATAGGCTATATTTAATTTTGATAAAATAAATTTTAGTTTAAAATCTGAGCATTTTAATTAAAATCCCCATAGAAGCCGTAATAGAAATGGAAATAATGAAATATTAAAAAAATTAGCTGCTGCCAACATAAAAGAAACATTTACATATTCATTTCGTTTTTAAAATATCTTGACGTGAAAAGAAACGAAATATATTTGCACGTGCATTAAATTGAAATTCATATAAAGCTTTTTTAATTGTTAAACTTACACGTTAAATCTGACGTCATTATAGAATTAAAAGTGTTTATTTTTCTAATAATTTAATTTGATATGATATGATATAATATAATGATCTAAGCATCAATGTTTAAACCACGGAGTCTTTATTACTCCGTGGTTTAAACTGATGTGTGTAAACCACGGAGGTGTAAACGAAATTGGAATTTAAAAATAAATAAATAAATAAAATAAAATAAAATAAGAAATTCTATTTTATAATATTATTTATTTTAATTTATAATTGTTGCCAAAAAGATTTACGAATTAATTTATTTTTAGACATATAATAAAATATATTTTCACGCGAACAATAATATAAAAAGTGAACTGGATTTTTTGTAAAAAAATAATAAAGATCGAGGAAAATTATTTCCCCATTTTAATCCCCATATTTGGATATAGATATGTATTAGTTATCATGTGCATCCGTTAGATTAAATTGTTTTTGTTGTAAAATTGATAAAATTGGAATTTTTAATTTCAAAACTTTAGAAAAAAAAAAAAATGGCAAATTTCCATATTCGATTGAAAACATAAACATTTCATTTCAAAGGATGATATTTACACAATAAACATCCAACTAATAAACTAATTAAAAGGGAAAGGATAAGTATTCTAACATAATTTGAAGTCAAATTTGTTTTCAAATGTCTAAATAAAGTATCTGATATAACATACTAATATGTTGCAGCGGAATAGATTTGATATCCGTCATCCCTGGCAGAAAAAAAAAAAAATATCGCCAAATTATCTGGCGAATATAATTTAATTCCTTTCAAAAATCATGGTTATTTTAAAAACTTACATTAAGAGTGTAACGAATAATATGAAACAATATTTCGTACAATACATATTACGAAAATATACATCTGGCATGTATATTTTCGTATTACTTTTTGATCGCCAAATACAAAAAACGCCAAGGGTGACAGTTTTGAAATTTAAAATTAAAATTTTGTCAATTTGACAGCAAAATAACTCAATCTAACGCATGCATACAATAACTAATACATATCTATACCCAAATATGAGGATTAAAATCGGGAAATAATTCTTCTAGAATTTTAATAAAAAAAAAAAAAAAATCCAATGAGCGATTAACATGGAAAATCTTTTTCTTGCATCCATGGGCGGTCAGTGATGTCACACTTTGCTTGCGTATTGAGATGTTTAAATTTATTTGGCGACTATTTTTAGCAACTAACAGTTATAGCAAGTAGCTCAATATACATAGCGCATACAGCCATTTCTGAAATGTAAATAGCATTTAATTATTTGAGTTACATTATGTTGATTGGAAACCTATTTAATATACCTATGCTCTCTAGCTATACTAATATAAAAAGAAGAAAGGTTTATATGCATATGTAGAGAACGATCGCTAGAACTAAAAAGCCGATTGCTTTTTTTTTTTTTTTTTTTTCTTTCAATAATCAAAAGTTACACTGTCTCTCTCTAAGTGCTAGAAGCTATAATAAATTTTGGTAAAATAAATTTTTAATTAAAAGTTTCAATATTTTAATTGAAAACAAAGCATAGATTTGATATCTATCGTCATTGGCGATTTTTGTATTTGGCGATCGAAAACGTAATACGAAAATCTGTATATTATCGTAGTAAATACGAGATGTATGTGTTTACTTCAATTACCCTACTACCGTAGGTAGTGGAAGTATTGTATAGGTTTTGGCAATTGGTCAGTGTGTGTGTATATGTGCACGTGTGTGTGTAATCTTCTGGCTGTCATATCTCCAAAAGTAATAAAAATAGAACTACTAAACTTCACAAGTGATTCAGGTCTGGTGTAGAGATAAATTTTCCAAATTTTCGTGAAAATTGAAAAACCGGAATTGGGTCATCGAAAACCAGAAATGGGGCCGTAAGGCCATATTCAAAAACACCTTCTAATGATTTTCTTCAAAGTTGCTGTATAAATAATATATTAGATGCCCTTTCGATTGAAAAGTTGCTTAGTTCAGGAAAATTGATAGGCGTCCTCTATAAACAGCTCAATTTCAGACTTCGCAAGTGCGTTCCTTTAAAAACGCCTGTACGGATTTTTTTCAAACTCCCCATGTTAACTTCCTATTAAATATCCTTTTGTATGTAATTATTGTTTTTAGGTAAATAATTGAGTATGCTAAGTTTTGGTAAAAGTTGGTATCTCAAAAACGGCTCTAACGTATTCTTGAAAATTTTTTCTTTAATCCAATTTAGATAACCTTTCTCAAGTATTACGTGCTTATTACAGGAATATTAACGGTCATCCTGATGAGGTAGTTCAGTTTTAGATCTCGGAAATTCGTGTTTAAAAAAATAACTATCTATTTTTTTCCCCCTTATTTTTTAACTCGCTATGCAAACTCTGTTGTATGTGTCTTTATACGTGTATCAAGTTTCTCTTACTCGAAAATCTCAAAAAATGCAAGTAATATCTCCAAAAAATTGTATATATTACGTGTGATAGTGGGTAATGGAAGTCGTGTGGTTGTTTCACACCAGATTCTGTAATAGTATATATTGTACGAATATTGTTTCATATTATTGATTTCTCCTTTAATATACATTATTAAAATAATAATCAATTATGGAAATAATTAAATATATTTGCGAAATGAACAAATAAATAATAATTAAAGCTATTATGACGTCAATTTTATCAAAAACATTTTCATGTCATAGGTTTATTTTTCAATATTTTTTATTCATGAGTAAAGAAATGTTTCTTTTTATGAAATAAATAAATAAATAAATAAATAGCATTAAGTAAAAATTGCCAACATTTAACAACTAATTAAAAAAAATAATTGTAAAATTATATTTTGACTTTCCAGTTAATAATATTGCCTGACTATAACATATAAACTGATATATTTCTTGATTTTTTACATATTAATCCATCTTTAACTAAAATTTGTTCATCAGTGCGAAGCCGGACGGGTCAGCTAGTATTTAATATAGTGCTTTATTCCAAAATGTGCAGAGTATTCTAATGTGCTATTAATACATACATATATATATTAAGAGAGCCTAAATATACTCATATGCACACTCTCAGAAATGGATACTCAAATTTCACGAAAATTTCTTCACTTATGACGAAAGTGTTTCTAAGGATATGCTCCGAGCGAACATTTCGTCAAATTGACGAAATTTGTTTCTTTACTTATTTGAGAATGCGAATTTCGTCAAAAATAAAAAATATTTTCTCCTTCTTATTTCGTCAAATTGAGAAAATCACTTTCGTCACTTGTTTGAACATACGAATTTCGTCAAAAGTTAAGATACATTTTTTCATCCTAGTTTCATGATGCAGAATAAAATATAAATTATAGTATTATAAAATTACTTGCAAGTTAGTTGATTTAGGCATTAAATCCTAATTATATTTAATGAAAATATAAATAAAACAGAGCAAAAAAATTAAAATCATTTGGACAGCTTTGAGACCTATAGTTGCAATGATTTTTGTCTCAATTGATCCATATTTTTACAGAAATTCACAGAAACAAGCGAACACAATATTTTGTAGACATAGGATATCACCAGCATCCATGCCCGCATCGCGATTCGAACCCGGTAATCCAGAAGACAGCGTCCTATCGACCGAACCACCAGGACGTCAAATACAAGTCATTGTAACGTAAAGTCGAAAGAACACAGGAAAAAAACCAATATGGCGGTAATGAAAGCTAGCACATGTTGTGAGTAAACAGTTTCGTCAAATATTTGAGAGTTCACGTTTCCTCAAAAATCACGTGATCGCTTGACGAAATGGTTGTCAAAAACAACGAAATTAAGCCCGGGGATGTCTGAATCGTCAAAATTGAGTATATTATTTCTGAGAGTGCATCAGACGCAAAAATGTAGGAATTTCAGAATTACTTTTTTTAAAAGTATATTATATATTAGAAATTATGTTTTTTATTTTATTATTATTTTTTTTCTGTAATATATTTTTTAAAACTTTCTCACATATTTTTATCACACTCACTCCTAAAAAAAATTAGTATGTTGCAGCCATTATAAAACTTTCTTCTATATTTTCTTGTACAAATTCATTTCGTGCAAATTAATTAATTAAAATTATTATTTATCAAAAACCATTTTCCAAGGAGAGACAGACGATTTTCATTTCAGAACAGTACAACTTTCTCTCTCTGTATATCAGCTTCGTGCCCTGCAGACTACATATTAGGAAATACATTTTTCTAGGGGATTTATTTTGTTAAATAAGAAATACAAATCAATAACTTTGTTTTAAATTTTGACAGATACATGGTTCAACCGTTCTTTTTAAAAGTCTTGGCGAATTCTTTTGAAAAATTACTCATATTAAAATTTACACCCACAGGGAGGAAAAAATGCTCCTCACATACCAAAACTTTAACTTGGCTGACTAATTTGTTTTATATACTGGGTGGATATAATCAAATTTCGAAATTTCCCCTATAAACAGCATATAAACAGCTATAAACAGCTAACGGGTCAACGGAATGCAATGAAATATGGTATATAGACTATATACGAGATACGCTCACGGAATTTCGAAAAAAAATACGTGTGGCACTCGAGGACTGCCACGGTAAAGCTATTGCATAGCATTTTTTATCAACTTATGCAATTATAATTATTTATTTAATTTATTTATGCAGTATTTTTTTTTTCTTTGATATTAATTCAAGTTTTTTCTTTGATATTAATTCAAGTTACACTTTTTGAGCGTGGTGACCGATAAGAAAACAAATTTTTTTCTTATTGAATAAATGAGAATGTATCCGCAATGAGAATATATCAAAAATATCCGCAATCGATTTGTAGGTATCGAAAACCTCGATGTACCAAATTTGAATGATCTAACTCTATTTTTTGAGAAAAGGTATTTTAATAGGTTTTTAAAGGCCTGCAAGTCGAATGGGAATATTCAAGTTTTTTCTTTGATATAATTTCAAGTTACACTTCTTGAGCGTGGTGACCGATAAGAAAACAAATTTTAATAGAGAAAAGGTATTTAATAGGATTTAAAGGCCTGCAAGTAGAATGGGGATATTAAAGTTTTTTTCTTTCATATTAATTAAAGTTACACTTTTTGAGCGTGGTGACCGATAAGAAAACAAATTTTAATAGAGAAAAGGTGTTTAATAGGTTTTAAAGGCCTGCAAGTCGAATGGGGATATTCAAGTTTTTTCTTTGATATTAATGAATAAGATAACAATAATGATAAGATAACAATAATGATAAGAAAACAAATTTTAATAGAGGAAAGGTAGTTAATAGGTTTTAGAGGCCTGCAAGTCGAATGGGGATATTAAAGTTTTTTCTTTGATGTTAATTCAATTTACATTTTTTAAGCGTGGTGACCGATAAGAAAACAAATTTTAATAGAGAAAAGGTATTTAATAGGTTTTAAAGGCCTGCAAGTCGAATGGGGATATTCAAGGATTTTCTTTGATATTAATGAATAAGATAATAATAATGATAAGAAAACAAATTTTAATAGAGAAAAGGTATTTTAATAGGCTTTAAAGGTTTGCAAGTCGAATGGGGATATTCAAGTTTTTTTCTTTCATATTAATTCAAGTTACACTTTTTGAGCGTGGTGATCGATAAGAAAACAAATTTTTTTCTTATTGAATAAATGAGAATGTATCCGTAATGAGAATATATCAAAAATATCCGCAATCGATTTGTAGGTATCGAAAACCTCGATGTACCAAATTTGAATGATCTAACTCTATTTTTTGAGAAAAGGTATTTTAATAGGTTTTTAAAGGCCTGCAAGTCGAATGGGAATATTCAAGTTTTTTCTTTGATATAATTTCAAGTTACACTTTTTGAGCGTGGTGACCGATAAGAAAACAAATTTTAATAGAGAAAAGGTATTTAATAGGTTTTAAAGGCCTGCAAGTCGAATGGGGATATTCAGGTTTTTTCTTTGATATTAATTCAAGTTACACTTTTTGAGCGTGGTGACCGATAAGAAAACAAATTTTAATAGAGAAAAGGTATTTAATAGGATTTAAAGGCCTGCAAGTAGAATGGGGATATTCAAGTTTTTTCTTTGATATTAATGAATAAGATAATAATAATGATAAGAAAACAAATTTTAATAGAGAAAAGGTATTTTAATAGGTTTTAAAGGCCTGCAAGTCGAATGGGGATATTCAAGATTTTCTTTGATATTAATTCAAGTTACATTTTTTGAGCGTGGTGACCGATAAGAAAACAAATTTTATAGAGAAAAGGTATTTAATAGGTTTTAAAGGCCTGCAAGTCGAATGGGATATACAAGTTTTTTCTTTGATATTAATGAATAAGATAACAATAATGATAAGATAACAATAATGATAAAAAAAAAATTAATAGAGAAAAGGTATTTTAATAGGTTTTAAAGGCCTGCAAGTCGAATGGGGATATTCAAGTTTTTTCTTTGATATTAATTCAAGTTACACTTTTTGAGCGTGGTGACCGGTAAGAAAACAAATTTTAATAGAGAAAAGGTATTTAATAGGTTTTAAAGGCCTGCAAGTCGAATGGGGATATTCAAGTTTTTTCTTTGATGTTAATTCAAGTTACATTTTTTGAGCGTGGTGACCGATAAGAAAACAAATTTTATAGAGAAAAGGTATTTAATAGGATTTAAAGGCCTGCAAGTCGAATGGGGATATTCAAGTTTTTTCTTTGATATTAATTCACGTTACACTTTTTGAGCGTGGTGACCGATAAGAAAACAAATTTTAATAGAGAAAAGGTATTTAATAGGATTTAAAGGCCTGCAAGTAGAATGGGGATATTCAAGTTTTTTCTTTGATATTAATGAATAAGATAATAATAATGATAAGAAAACAAATTTTAATAGAGGAAAGGTAGTTAATAGGTTTTAAAGGCCTGCAAGTCGAATGGGGATATTCAAGTTTTTTCTTTGATATTAATGAATAAGATAACAATAATGATAAGATAACAATAATGATAAGAAAACAAATTTTAATAGAGGAAAGGTAGTTAATAGGTTTTAAAGGCCTGCAAGTCGAATGGGGATATTCAAGTTTTTTCTTTGATATTAATTCAAGTTACACTTTTTGAGCGTGGTGACCGATAAGAAAACCAATTTTAATAGAGAAAAGGTATTTAATAGGTTTTAAATGCCTGCAAGTCGAATGAGGATATTCAAGTTACATTTTTTGAGCGTGGTGACCGATAAGAAAACAAATTTTATAGAGAAAAGGTATTTAATAGGTTTTAAAGGCCTGCAAGTCGAATGGGGATATTCAAGGATTTTCTTTGATATTAATGAATAAGATAACAATAATGATAAGAAAACAAATTTTAATAGAGAAAAGGTATTTTAATAGGTTTTAAAGGCCTGCAAGTCGAATGGGGATATTCAAGTTTTTTCTTTGATATTAATGAATAAGATAACAATAATGATAAGATAACAATAATGATAAGAAAACAAATTTTAATAGAGAAAAGGTATTTTAATAGGTTTTAAAGGCCTGCAAGTCGAATGGGGATATTCAAGTTTTTTCTTTGATATTAATTCAAGTTACACTTTTTGAGCGAGGTGACCGATAAGAAAACAAATTTTAATAGAGAAAAGGTATTTAATAGGATTTAAAGGCCTGCAAGTCGAATGGGGATATTCAAGTTTTTTCTTTGATATTAATGAATAAGATAACAATAATGATAAAAAAAAAAAATTAATAGAGAAAAGGTATTTTAATAGGTTTTAAAGGCCTGCAAGTCGAATGGGGATATTCAAGTTTTTTCTTTGATATTAATTCAAGTTACACTTTTTGAGCGTGGTGACCGGTAAGAAAACAAATTTTAATAGAGAAAAGGTATTTTATAGGTTTTAAAGGCCTGCAAGTCGAATGGGGATATTCAAGTTTTTTCTTTGATGTTAATTCAAGTTACATTTTTTGAGCGTGGTGACCGATAAGAAAACAAATTTTATAGAGAAAAGGTATTTAATAGGATTTAAAGGCCTGCAAGTCGAATGGGGATATTCAAGTTTTTTCTTTGATATTAATTCACGTTACACTTTTTGAGCGTGGTGACCGATAAGAAAACAAATTTTAATAGAGAAAAGGTATTTAATAGGATTTAAAGGCCTGCAAGTAGAATGGGGATATTCAAGTTTTTTCTTTGATATTAATGAATAAGATAATAATAATGATAAGAAAACAAATTTTAATAGAGAAAAGGTATTTTAATAGGTTTTAAAGGCCTACAAGTCGAATGGGGATATTCAAGTTTTTTCTTTGATGTTAATTCAAGTTACATTTTTTGAGCGTGGTGACCGATAAGAAAACAAATTTTATAGAGAAAAGGTATTTAATAGGTTTTAAAGGCCTGCAAGTCGAATGGGGATATTCAAAGATTTTCTTTGATATTAATGAATAAGATAACAATAATGATAAGAAAACAAATTTTAATAGAGGAAAGGTAGTTAATAGGTTTTAAAGGCCTGCAAGTCGAATGGGGATATTCAAGTTTTTTCTTTGATATTAATGAATAAGATAACAATAATGATAAGATAACAATAATGATAAGAAAACAAATTTTAATAGAGGAAAGGTAGTTAATAGGTTTTAAAGGCCTGCAAGTCGAATGGGGATATTCAAGTTTTTTCTTTGATATTAATTCAAGTTACACTTTTTGAGCGTGGTGACCGATAAGAAAACCAATTTTAATAGAGAAAAGGTATTTAATAGGTTTTAAAGGCCTGCAAGTCGAATGGGGATATTCAAGTTTTTTCTTTGATGTTAATTCAAGTTACATTTTTTGAGCGTGGTGACCGATAAGAAAACAAATTTTATAGAGAAAAGGTATTTAATAGGTTTTAAAGGCCTGCAAGTCGAATGGGGATATTCAAGGATTTTCTTTGATATTAATGAATAAGATAACAATAATGATAAGAAAACAAATTTTAATAGAGAAAAGGTATTTTAATAGGTTTTAAAGGCCTGCAAGTCGAATGGGGATATTCAAATTTTTTCTTTGATATGAATTCAAGTTACACTTTTTGAGCGTGGTGACCGATAAGAAAACGAATTTTAATAGAGAAAAGGTATTTAATAGGTTTTAAAGGCCTGCAAGTCGAATGGGGATATTCAAGTTTTTTCTTTCATATTAATTCAAGTTACACTTTTTGAGCGTGGTGACCGATAAGAAAACAAATTTTAATAGAGAAAAGGTATTTAATAGGTTTTAAAGGTATGTAACTCGAATGGGGATATTGAAGTTTTTTCTTTGATATTAATGAATAAGATAACAATAATGATAAGATAACAATAATGATAAGAAAACAAATTTTAATAGAGAAAAGGTATTTTAATAGGTTTTAAAGGCCTGCAAGACGAATGGGGATATTCAAGTTTTTTCTTTGATATTAATTCAAGTTACACTTTTTGAGCGTGGTGACCGATAAGAAAACAAATTTTAATAGAGAAAAGGTATTTAATAAGTTTTAAAGGCCTGCAAGTCGAATGGGGATATTCAAGGTTTTTCTTTGATATTAATGAATAAGATAACAATAATGATAAGAAAACAAATTTTAATAGAGAATAAGGTATTTAATAGGTTTTAAAGGCCTGCAAGTCGAATGGGGATATTCAAGTTTTTTCTTTGATATTAATTCAAGTTACACTTTTTGAGCGTGGTGACCGATAAGAAAACAAATTTTAATAGAGAAAAGGTATTTAATAGGTTTGAAAGGCCTGCAAGTCGAATGGGGATATTCAAGTTTTTTCTTTGATGTTAATTCAAGTTACATTTTTTGAGCGTGGTGACCGATAAGAAAGCAAATTTTATAGAGAAAAGGTATTTAATAGGTTTTAAAGGCCTGCAAGTCGAATGGGGATATTCAAGGATTTTCTTTGATATTAATGAATAAGATAACAATAAAGATAAGAAAACAAATTTTAATAGAGAAAAGGTATTTTAATAGGTTTTGAAGGCCTGCAAGTCGAATGGGGATATTCAAGTTTTTTCTTTGATATTAATGAATAAGATAACAATAATGATAAGATATCAATAATGATAAGAAAACAAATTTTAATAGAGAAAAGGTATTTAATAGGTTTTAAAGGCCTGCAAGTCGAATGGGGATATTCAAGATTTTTCTTTGATATTAATGAATAAGATAAGAATAATGATAAGATAACAATCATGATAAGAAAACAAATTTTAATAGAGAAATGTATTTAATAGGTTTTAAAGGCCTGCAAGTCGAATGGGGATATTCAAGTTTTTCCTTTGATATTAATTCAAGTTACACTTTTTGAGCGTGTTGACCGATAAGAAAACAAATTTTAATAGAGAAAAGGTATTTAATAGGATTTAAAGGCCTGCAAGTAGAATGGGGATATTCAAGGTTTTTCTTTGATATTAATTCGTTACACTTTTTGAGCGTGGTGACCGATATAAAACAAATTTTAATAGAGAAAAGGTATTTAATAGGTTTTAAAGGCCTGCAAGTCGAATGGGGATATTCAAGTTTTTTCTTTGATATTAATGAAAAAGATAACAATAATGATAAGATAACAATAATGATAAGAAAACAAATTTTAATAGAGAAAAGGTATTTAATAGGTTTTAAAGGCCTGCAAGTCGAATGGGGATATTCAAGTTTTTCCTATTATATTAATTCAAGTTGCACTTTTTGAGCGTGGTGACCGATAAGAAAACAAATTTTAATACAGAAAAGGTATTTAATAGGTTTTAAAGGCCTGCAAGTAGAATGGGGATATTCAAGGTTTTTCTTTGATATTAATTCAAGCTACACTTTTTGAGCGTGGTGACCGATATAAAACAAATTTTAATAGAGAAAAGGTATTTAATAGGTTTTAAAGGCCTGCAAGTCGAATCGGGATATTCAAGGTTTTTCTTTGATATTAATGAATAAGATAACAATAATGATAAGAAAACAAATTTTAATAGAGAAAAGGTATTTTAATAGGTTTTTAAGGCCTGCAAGTCGAATGGGGATATTCAAGTTTTTTCTTTGATATTAATGAATAAGATAACAATAATGATAAGATAACAATAATGATAAGAAAACAAATTTTAATAGAGAAAAGGTATTTAATAGGTTTTAAAGGCCTGCAAGTCGAATGGGGATATTCAAGATTTTTCTTTGATATTAATGAATAAGATAACAATAATGATAAGATAACAATAATGATAAGAAAACAAATTTTAATAGAGAAAAGGTATTTAATAAGTTTTAAAGGCCTGCAAGTCGAATGGGGATATTCAAGTTTTTCCTTTGATATTAATTCAAGTTACACTTTTTGAGCGTGGTGACCGATAAGAAAACAAATTTTAATAGAGAAAAGGTTTTTAATAGGTTTTAAAGGCCTGCAAGTAGAATGGGGATATTCAAGGTTTTTCTTTGATATTAATTCAAGTTACACTTTTTTAGCGTGGTGACAGATATAAAACAAATTTTAATAGAGAAAAGGTATTTAATAGGTTTTAAAGGCCTGCAAGTCGAATGGGGATATTCAAGTTTTTTCTTTGATATTAATGAATAAGATAACAATAATGATAAGATAACAATAATGATAAGAAAACAAATTTTAATTGAGAAAAGGTATTTAATAGGTTTTAAAGGCCTGCAAGTCAAATGGGGATATTCAAGTTTTTTCTTTGATATTAATTCAAGTTACACTTTTTGAGCGTGGTGACCGATAATAAAACAAATTTTAATAGAGAAAAGGTATTTAATAGGTTTTAAAGGCCTGCAAGTCGAATGGGGATATTCAAGTTTTATCTGATCCACTTTATACACAAATTTGACGCGTACAGCTATTCACTGTTGTACATAAATGATAGATACCTACCTATACACGTATATACTTCCTCACAAACAGCTGCTTACGTATTCTTCCGATTTCGGAGCAGCTCGTCTCGATCCGTGCGAGCTTCGTACAGCCGAAGTCTACCGACGTCTGCCGAACTGTGTTAGGTTATTTTTCGTAACGGAATTTTTTGATTCGGTCGCCGCGCTGAAAGCCCGCGATAAAAGCTATACAATAGCTTAAAAAATTTTTTTTTAGTTCCAAAATGTCCACCAGAGGTCGCCTTTTCTAGAAAAACATTAAATTTAACACAGTAAAGGACCAAAACGGAATACTGAAACAATATTAACATTTATTGACTAGTTTCTGATCACCTTGTCATCGATTCACATTAAGTAAAGGTAAGGAAAAAATAACAGTACGCCGTTGGAAAAAATCAAAACAGTTCAGTTTGCAGAAACAAGAACAGAGGGCCCTCCGTGGCCGAGTGGTTATGTCACCACACTGCTAATCGCCTTCGAGCGTAGGAGAGCGGGTTCGATTCCCGCGCTGGCCCTGGGCGTTTTTCCAATTCTTCGTCCTGTAATTCTGTCATGTGCTATCTGACCTTATCTGACGAAGATTTACAAGCGGACTTAGAGTGAAGCAGACAAATCTGATGTATATGTGTTATCAATAAATCAAATAAAATAAAAAAAGAACAGAATTGGACGGTTTATCCGGTTAGGATATCCGGTTTCATTTTATTACTCATTTATTACTCATTACAATTTATTACTCATAATTCTTGTTCTGGATTGTTAACATTGTTTCCGTATTCTGTTTAGGTCGTTTATTGTGTTAAATTTAATATTTTTCCAGAAAAGGTGTCCTCTGGTGGACATTTTGGACATTTTTTTTTTTTTTCGAAATTCCGTGAGCGCATCTCGTGTATAGTCTATACACCAAATTTCGTTGCATTACGTTCACCTGTTTGCGCTGTAGGATGCTGTTTATAGGGAAAGTTTAATTATAACCACCCTGTATAAATAGGTGTACATTTATATAAAATTTCACTTAAATGTACGCAGTAAGGATTATTTTTAAACACTCTTTGTAAAATAATATACAGTATATATATATATATATATAATATTACAAAGACCGTTTAAATATAATCCTTGTTGTGCACATTTAAAAGAAATTTTGTTCAATGCTGTCATATTAAAAATTATGAAAAACAGGATGACAGCGCCACCTATTCAGCGATATATATCAAAAGTCAAAAGGCACCAATTTATGTCAAGGTGCAAGTTTATATATATATATGTGTGTGTGTGTGTATATATATATAAATGGTCTCCCCTGATGAGTTCTTTTTTCACCTTTCTGAGCTACTCCTACTTAATATTTGTCTAAAATAGTGTCTTAATTGTTTACTTTCTCGTTGCTCGTTTGTATCTTTTGTTTCGGGATCAATACGTAAAAATTAGTTATTTCAACAATTAAACATCAGTCTTCTAAGGTAATTTTGATTTGATGAAAATTTATTCTTATTGGTCTATGTGGATTCAGTGATCTTGTATCTGTTGCTCGGCTTTCACGATGTTTTAAAATATTATTAATACACACACACACACACACACACACATATGTATATATATAAATTATGTGCATTAGTTCTCGAGCTAGAATTGGTAAAAATTTTGTCCCACACAAACAGACGGATATTTTCTAAAAACGATCAAATCATATTCAAGACATCTTGAAATGTACAAATCTACCGAAAACTGGAAGACAATTTTTTTTTTTTTTTTTTTTTTTTTTTATGAATGCAGTTCCATTGAAATAGAAGAAAATAATAAATAGTATATTTTTTTATTTATCGGACAGGAAATGCAATCTGAGAAAGAAAATAATTTTTAAATGTTATAAGTTTAACTTAATAAGTGGTCCGAATCAAATATAATTCCTTTTTTGCTACAAATAATTGCAGAAAGTACACACATATATATATATCCATATATTTATCACTTTTACGATAACATTTAATAAATGCAAACAGTAAATATCATTTATATAAATATTAATGAGACCTTTTTAAGTAAATCTTAGACACTTATGTTATTACGGGATTCTTAATGAAAACTACAATTATATAATAGAAAGAAATAACATTTTTTTTTTCTCTACAAAACTTAAAAGAAAAAGTGATGCATTCAGGTAATTAATGACATAATCTACATAATACTACCATTTTCTTAACATGATGCAATGCAAAGTTAATCGGACATAAGCAAAATAATTTGCAAGGTTATGCCACAAATAGGCTTGAAACACACACAGCGTTACGAATGAATGCATTGGACACTTCAACCGAACCCTAATTTTTAGGTTTAGTCAGGTGTAACTATGTCATTGCGAGATATAAAAAGTGACTTAGATCTTGACCCTTTTGGTAAATGACAAAAGATATAAATTCAGTGTAAAGTTTTGGATTCATTAAAATATGATTGTGTTGTAGAATAACGGTACATTTTTAGCCAGCATTTAAGAAATTAATTTAAAAGGTAAGAAATTGTTTATTATTGCTTTCAAAAATTACAATTAATATTATTTAATTAATGAAATTATCGACACTATATATATATATAGGATATACTTATGAATTCGCAATGTTTACTGTTTTTAGTCCAAAATACCATTAAATTTCACTTCTGTTTTATTTTATTTATTTATTTTTAGTGGGGGGGGGGGGGCAATGCCGTCTTCAAAAAAATTCCATTAAGTAAATTCATTTTTAAATGACTTACTTAAGTGTCAAACTAGTTGGCATAGATGGACTCTGTTTAGTTCCCATAATATTTTTATTCCCATACATTTCTACTACAAGACATATTATATTCATGTTTAGAGAAATGAATATGACCAATCGCTCTACACAGTGGCAGAATGAAATCCCCACATAATAGGCTACCTACCGTTCAGTTTCATATATTTACCTTATTCTAATCTATTAATTATTATTATTATTTTCTTTTTTTAGGTCAGTTTCTTAGTTTAGTTTTCATACAATTCTATACTATTTCCAATGTAACGATTGCCATAATGTAAGTTTCTATGAAATAATTGCTCTATTTTACTATATTAAGAATATCTTAAATTTCGAATAATTTGCGAAATTTTTAAATTAGAATATTAGTAGTCATTGATGTTCAATGCAGAAAATGAATGATATTTTAAAAGTGGTTTCACATTTATATCTTGAAAATATCCCTCAAAATGCATGTTTAGGCGAAATTTCGTCCTATTCTGCAACATTTAAAAAAAAAAAAAAAAAAAAAACGCTAATTTCGAATAACTTGAGAATTTTTAAATTAGAAATTCATAGCCAATGATGTTCGTTCCAATATCCTAAATGATATTTTAAAAGTGGTCTGATACCTCTACAATGAAAATATCTCTCAAAATGGACATTTATGCCAAATTTTGTCCTATTCTACTATATTAAGAAATTCGTCAATTTCAAATAACTTATGAAATTTTCAAAGTTTATGGTGATTCATAGTTAATGATGATTATTTCATGCCAGCATCATAACTAATATTTTAAAGCGGGTCTGACATCTTTACAGTAAAAATATTCCTTTTAATGCACGTCTAAGAGAAAGTTTGTTCTGTTCCTTCATGTTAAGAAAATAGTATATTTCGAATAACTTACGAAGTGTTTAAATTAGGATGTTGCAAACTAATAGGGTCCTTTACCTGTGTTGTAAATGATATTTTAAGACTGGCCCAACCTCTTTGCGATCATATGTTCTTGTAGTTTCGTGTACACAAACTAACAAACTAACGGATACCGTAATGGCGGACACATTACCAATTTTGCGATTTTTTGGATTCCTTACTCTTGATAACATGTAAAAAAAAGTCGAAATTTTTCACGATTGTCTAAGTTTTTCATACCTATAATGTGATGGGGAACCAAAATTAAGGATAAATAGATTTAACTAAGAAATCAGAATATAAAAGTATATGGGAAGAAAAGAAAAGAAAATTATGCATCACACAACTATTAAAAATAATATATTACGTTTCACCTTCAACCAGTACTTTTATTTATTTATATATTTATATAGTTATTTTTTACTAGTATATAACCCCGTCAAAAATGACGGAATGTGAAGTCAATGAACGTAGTGAATCAACGAAGGCTTTGCCTGCTTCGCTGGTCACTATATTTAAAGGAAACTCTTTTATATAGCTTTATAAACAAAATTAAAAAAAAAAAAAAAAAAAAAAAAAAACATGAAATTGCTCAAAAGTTCGCTTCCTGTCCCCGCTGCCTTCGGCAGCAACCCACTCATTCGCAGACTCTCGGGTGCCTCTGACAATAGCTTACCAGTGGGCTTCCATTTGGGACAGATCATCAGATGACAGTTTCGAAACGGACAGTATCGAAGAAATTGAAGTAGCAATTATATATTTAAACCCCAGTTACACATGAAAAACACGATACGTGGTGTACATAATATTTTCTTTCACGTTATTTTCTACATTTATTTTATTTAATCGATCAACTATAAAATGAAAACAATTTCACGCCAAATATAATATTACAATATTATTATTATTTATAATATAATATTATTATTTTAACGTGGTGCACTATCTATATAATATTTTTTTAACATTGACCAGTTACGATTAAATTTTGTCGAAATGGTACGAGAGTGACGTAAGGTGTTATCTGATTAGTCAACCCAAACCCAAAGCATAAATTCGGCCGCTAGAGACGAATAGCGATTATAACCGCCTTGGCTAGAGATTTGGTCTTCAAAAAGTTAACCTAATACATATGAAATACACATTTTCTTAAAGGAATTAAAACAATATTAACTTTTTTTGCTTAAACATAAGCTGAAAATCTCGTATTTAGAAGTATATTTGGAAGAATTTAAAGCCAGTTAACCATCTATTACACTGAGAAAAAATTCTGTAAATGACATCTTGAATCTAAATTGTTGCGGCTCTAGAAAAAAGAGTTCCACGTCATCCTTATAAATTCTAGTCCCCTTGGAAAGCGAGTTCTAGAAGCCCCTATTAGAATTCTAGAGCGTTTGCCTATATTCTCGAGGGAAAAGTTATTTAAAAATCTCTGCAAATAAATGAGACTACAAGAGGCGGGTTCCTGCAACTATACTCTTGGTTTATTACCCAATTCTAGAAAATCAAGCGAGAATTTCTCGCAATATAAATGATTCAGAATATTTAAAGTATTCAGAATATTGTTTCACCATCTATAATTGTGTACACTAGATATTCTCGATAATTTCGTCTATTCAGTTTATTTGCGTGAATTATGCGTTTAGCTCGGAAATCTATATTTCTAGTTAAGGGATTTAGAAAATGGACACTTATTCATTCTAGAGAAAGGCGGTATATTTTTTTTTCTCAGTGTATGTATTTTTTGTATTTATCTTTTGTTGTAATTAGAATGATCATTATTTCTGTTTATATATTTATTTATTTGATACATTTATTAATCATGAAATTTCTGTTATGTGTGGCGATATGGCAATTTAATTCCGCCAAATTTTAGGAAATAATTTATTTTTAATGCAAGAATAATTTAATTCTAAAAGTTTTTTACTTAGCAGCGAATATATATATATATATATATATATATTCTAAAATTGAAATTATAATGCAGATGTCAAAGATTTAAATATCTTTTATTAATAATAATTATAATAAGAAATAGTAAACTGAAATTTTCCACTCATTTTATTTATGAGATTTTTCTCAAAATCATATTACTTATGTAGGTTCTATCACGCAGATGTTCTGCGCGGAAAAGGCTAGTATTTCTGTATTTCAAAAGTAAACACCACTGAAATGGTGAAATTTAACACCGATTTATTGGTTGCAGCTAATTTTGTTTAACTGATACCATATTTTATGATATTTTATTTTTATTTTATTTTATTCTGTTTCTATATTTGTATTTATTTGTCGGGAAACGGCAAACTATATATTACTTTTAACAGTGTAGATTGTGAAATATTTTTTAACAGTGAGAAACAAAGTTATAGTAGAACAAAACTGTCAGTTAATAAGATAATATTTAAAGGAATGCCTTTTTAATACACACAATACACACACACATACATACAGTAGGTGATCAAATTATTAGATTTTTTTATTTCTTTTTTTTTCGCATTAATATATATATATATATATATATATTGAACGAAACAGACTTGAACTTTAGACATGCTAAGAATGCTTAAAAACTCACATTTTACACTACCGATTTAGTCCAGATTGCAGTTAAGGGACCAACCACAAACTAAAGGAAAGCAAAAATTCTTTGGATTACCCTGTATTATAAAAGGCTACAAATGACTTGTAACTTTAAAAAGTTGTTGCGCCTACGATGTACAATATTTGTATGTTTTGTTGAGAGAATGCATAGTTATTTAGGCAGACATATTTTTTCCCTAAAAATTATTAATTTTTTTGGTATATTTTTTCCTTATAACAAGAATAGATTTCTATAAATTTTTACAAAGCTCACAGAAAAATTGACAAAATATTAGAAAAGTATTATTCTTTAACAAAAAATTCACACGTGTAACATTCGTTGAGATGTGATCATTTATAGTAAACCCTTTTTACTTCTTACTATACAATTCTTATGGGCTTGTAACTCTAGTCCATCTTTATTTTTTATTAAGATTTATGAGCTCATAAAGAGTTTTTCACAAAAAAAAAAAAAAAAAAAAAAAAAAAAAAAGCACTTTTGAAACGTGGTTGAAGTAATTGGATCTTCAAATTAAATACGTGGTATCTAAAAAACTTCTTATGAAATTTACATTTGGAAAATACGTAAAATCTAGCTCATTCTTTTGCCAAAAAACTGCTTAAATTTTACTCTTTTCAAATGAACTTTTGACAGAAATTGCCCAATATACATAGTTCAACCAATGTAATAAAAAAAATTCCATCTTTCGCTTATACACAATAAAAAAATCATGGGGATTTTATATTTCAGGATAATATTTCTTTAATGTTTTGTCAATTTTTCTGAGAGTTTTGTAAAATCATATGGAAATCCATTCTTGTCATAAACAAAAAACTTGCCAAAAAATTATTAATTTAAAAAAGAAAAAAAAAATTGTATCTACCTAAATAATTGTGCAATTTCCGCAAAAAAAGAAAAAAAAAATACAAATATTGTACATAGTATGTCCAACAGCGTGTTAAACTTACAAGTCATTTGTAGTTTTTCATGCGGATCCAAAATGATCCAAAGTATTTGTGCTTTTTTTCAATTTGTGGTTAGTTCCCTAATTGCACTCTGAACTAAATCGATAGTGGAAATTTTTAAAGTTTCCTTGCATGTCTTAAGTTCAAGGTCATTTCGTACAGTATTTTTTCAGGAAATCGAAACGCTGTCCAAAAAAAAAAAAAAAAAAAAAAAAAAAAAAAATCTAATAATTTAATCACTTACTGTATATATATCCTCAAAAAGATTGAAACGCGGTTTAATTCTTTTCCTATTAGAGGCAAGTGGGAGATGTATATCGAAACAATGTTTCAAAATAAGGTAGAAAATAACACTACGTTAAATGAGAAATATCTGTTTATCATTTTTTATTGATCGCCATATGCATATTTGGTTAATTAGAAAGATTTACTTTCTATCCAATAAGATCCTTATAAAAAATCACATTATCGAAGAAATAAATGTGTAGTTTGTGTAAACATAAATTACATACGAATAATCACAAAACGAAATTCAAAACTGGTGTACACTCAATATTTAAACTTCAAAACTTCTTCACATACCATAAAATTGAAGACTGTATTTGCCTCCATGGCAGTAGCACGTGCTTTTTGCACCTGAAGAAGAAAAGCCACGTCCTTTCGAAACCGGCTATGCTGTCTTCAATTTTATGGTGCGTGAAGAAGTTTTAAAATTTAATTTTTTACAAATAATATAAGTTATAGTAAAATATACAATTTGTAATGTAAGCCAATATTAGTAGTATAATACAGAATTCAAATTTCAATTTTGACTTTTTTATTAGAGAAAAAGTAATGTTAAAAAATTAATTAAAACACGATTACTTTCTCTCTTTTTAGTTCATCAGTATATTATTTATATTCATCTGTTATTTGACCGTTACACATCAAAGAGAACTTTATGTTACTTAGAGTATTAAAGAATGTTACTTAGAACCGTTACACACCGAAATGTTGCCTAACTTAACAATCATTATGTAAGAAATTGATCCTCATGTGGGCGCAGAGAATTGATTTTACAGACTTCTCTGCGCTGATGATTGTATGAAAAGTGAAAAACAGATATGAAAAGTGAAGAACATATAAAAATTATTTATATGTATGGATATTTTACTTTTAAAAAAGTTTACTTGCGTTTATTAACGCATACAAACGACATATATGCAGGGACAAAGTATTATCATTAAATGGCCTTTATTATTACAATCGTTTATCAAAAAGACATATTTTCGAACGCAAAATAATTTTAAATGGCGTTGTTAATGATGTCATCCCGCCGAAGAAACTCCAAAATAAATTTTGTAAATTTACGAAGGTCTAAACTTTTATATGGCACCCAAGTGCCTATAGGCATATTTAGTAAAATAATCTTGATACATGGAAAACAAATTAAAATAAGCATTCTCTTTTTTTTTTTTTTTTTTTGAAAAATTTGACCGAGTTATTTACTTACGAAAATGGTAATTTTTACAGATGCTTCGGTTTCTAAAAACTGTCAGTTGAATTTATTTTATTATTATTCAATTATTTTTCTGCTTAATTTCCATATTCCATTCTTCTCTTTATGTACTATTTAAAGTCAGTTTGTATAATAAAGGGATACATTTTTTTTTTTTTTTTTTTATTCATTAAAAATTATTAAGAATTTTTTACTTCATGAAATTATAGACAGCTGAGAATTATATAAAAACTGAAATTTTGTAATTTATGCAAAATTGAGTTTGTAAATTTCTCTGCAGGATAGCATCGTTACTTACTCATTTAAAATACTTTTACATTAGTATTAGATTAAGGTTAAGTGAGTTTAACTTCGCACTAGAGCTACACAGTAGACATTTAGCGCTTTTTTTTACATTAGGAGATATATACTTTTGATAAATGCTTGCGAAAATACAAACTATCTAATGATAACATTTTGCATCCTGTATATATTATGATAATAGTTTCAATCATTTGTGTACTAAAATTTTGATAGAAAAGTCGAATAAATTTTAACAGCAGCGAAAAGTGAGGACCACAGTAGCCGCCGTGTACGCTAATGGTTACTGGTGCAGGATAAATCTGTAGTTGTATCAGAGTCCCCTAAATTCTCATCAAAATTATACTTCTAGGGGGTACCTAGATCATGGGATTACTCAGCTGCGATCTAAATCAAGATTCAAGCTCTTGTTGTTTGCTCCTGCGGCCATCTTTTGCCAGTTTTTAGAGCTAAGTCGTTCTTCCACCACTTGTGATGCTTCTCTAAAACGGGAGGCGCTCACCTGCCACCTTAAATTCGGGTATTTTCACTTCCGGCGCTTGGAGTTTGCGAGTGGTATAAGTAACAACAACAGCAACAATAAGAGTGAGGAAGCAAGGATTCGAACTTGGATCCTTTGGTTTAACGTGTCAAAACTTTACTAACTCGGTCTAACTCGGACTATGTATATGGAGTTCGAAACTTACTATTGTATGAGCGTATAAAGAGATCAATTGGGTTAGCTTGAGTTTGCAGAGCATTGGCAGGGCTCGGGTTCGAATGTTGACCTGGTTAATTTTTATTTCTTTTAAAAATTAATTCGTTTTTTCCATCAAAAGTCTGTGGGGATATAAACTTATAAGTAACTGTTTGACATTCTTCAGAAAAAAACTAAAAAAATAAATAAATAAATAAATAAAAATAAATGCCACTTTTATGTTTAAGACATAAATGCAAATTCACATCAACATAAAATGTTTTATTTTGCCTGTATAATGAATCAGCGCCTTAAGAGAACTCTCGGACTCTTTACTTATCGTCGCCGGAAGCCAAAGTCAATGTTATTTTATGGAAAATTTTTCTTCTTTATAACTCATTAACTAATACATATATTTAATTTCCATTTTAACATTCAGAAAATTTCAAACTATTAAACAGGTTATATTTTATTTTAAAGTTGTAAAATGCGCAGTTTTCAATGGGAAATTTTGCAACTTAAAAATGAAATATTAAAAATTAAGAAAATCATTTTTAGAAAGCGATAGAAAGTTTAACAGTTGTGAGATTTCTGAGTGTGAAAACGGAATTTAAATGTATGTATTAGGAGTAATAACGAGGCAAAATTCCCTATAGATCAACATTGGCTTCGGCTTTCGGAGACGATAAGTACAGAGTCCCCTTATAATGCATGACCTTAATATTTTTCGTTTGTTTGTTTGTTTAAAACAATTGTTCTATGATAATATTTTGTATTATGTACGACATCTTGGCCTTTTTGTCTTAATGGAATTCATCCTAGAAAGTAGCAAAACTCTTCTATGTTGTATTAAAAATACCCGAAATGTTAAATATGAAAAAAAAAAAAAAAGGTGTACATGAATTGAAATAATAAATACGGAAAGCATGAACATAATATAACAATAGAATCTATACACTCATTAAAGTTAAAATTTTTATTTTTAATTATTTATCAAACATATAATAAAAAATTTGTATTTTTCACTACTTGATTTCATTTTATTTTATATGCAAGTCAATTTTAAAGCAATTTATTTTTTCAATAAATGCTATTAATGGAATTTTCAGTTGTACATTTTAATAAGCTCTCAACTTTATAAAACCTTTTTTTTTTTTTTTTTAAAGTTTTTTACCGATGCGCAGTATTTAAATAACAATTTTAACTTGAAAATGATCAGATTTTAAAGCTTTTCTGTACTACGAATTATTTCTCAATTAACTTAATATAGATATGAAACATACGTATTTTCTTAAATAGAAATATTTCTTCAATGTAACTCTTGTACCACATTCCGCATATAAGGCGATAATATATACAATCGATTAATGCCAGTTTTATTTATTTCATTCCACTGTATGGCAATAATATTATTTAGGAAATAATACTTCTGAATTTTTCTTTAAATAACAGAAAACAAAAGTGTAAAAATGTTGAAGATACTATGTTATTAATAATAAATACCAATATTTGTAAATATATATATATATATATATAAGAGCAGAGCATTCATTTCTATGGAATCTGTGTCATATTTGGCATATTGCTTTAAATAGGTGACTTACATTCTCAGATGTAAGTAAAATCCAAAGTTTGCAAAACTAATAATTGTTTTAAGTCAAAACTAACAAAAATTTAAAGATTCCTGAGTGAAACATTGACTCAGGAAGCCTCCGGTGACATTTTTCTTAAAAATCTCGGTTTGTAATGGCCAATAACCGGAGGTCAACTTAAGCAATTATGTTTATAATATTCTTGATCCCTAGTTTAAAATCAGTGCTAAGAACTTAAAGGGGGGGGGGGGGTAATAAATCTAGCAGTTTAACGCCTGCTCATCTAGTTATTATCTAAAATTAGTGACGGTAGTGACAGTAGTGTATTAGTATTTAACCATAACTAAATAATTCTAAATATGTAATATTCAGAAATATATAGATTTAATTAAATACTCAGAGCTATTTTAATCACTAAAGATGGGCGTAAATTTATGTAATATTATCATGTGCGGTGGTAGTAGTGCTTGGGCTAAAACTGACTGCCTACGCTAAAAAACTAGACCTGGGAGGAATACTTTTGGTGGAGGTATTTCTAACGACTGCTAGCCGTATTCAGTCTAATTGCGAAGAAAACCACAGAAAACACCGAACGGCGCGCTATACCGACAAAAACAACCTAGATTTAAAACCGAACTCTCTCCACAACCATCTTTGACAGAATAATATCTAAACTACTTGCATGATTTATTATTATTATTATTTTTATATTCAAATATTATTCTTTACAGATGCCTGTAGAAATAGAACGTGCATATCCTACTCCATTGAGCCACTCTCCTCTCCTACCACTGCTTTTGTTATCTCTGCTAAGACAAAGGCACACTCCGAATGGCTCACATAAAATCAAAAAAGAATATGATTATATCGTTGGTAAGTACAAATAAAATTGAAGGCAAAATGCATTATACATGTTTTACCATAATATTTTATTATAATAAATACACTGGAAAAATTGTTCAAACAAGTGAATATTGATATTTACATATCACAGTACAGAAAATAATAGTAAGAACAATATTATTAAAAACATTTGTCATATAAAAAAAAAAAAAAAAAAAAAAAAAAAAAATCACAGTATTTTTTATTATTATTATTATTATTATTATTATTATTATTATTATTATTATTATTTTTTTTTTTTTTTTTTTTTTTTTGAGGGGGATTTTTTTATACCTACATGTTTAATTTATCTCCAGTTATGATACATATTTTATAATTGCTTGTCTGTTACTATTTCAAATTTAAAACCCATATATAAAATAAATAACTTTTCAAACACTACGCTGTACACTTATTTTTTACAGAATGTTTCGTACCACTAATTGCGAATATAGTAACTTTTGTAATGGAGTTCAATGAATCAGTCTGCTTTAAATTACTTTTCATAAAATATGGCAAAATCTCTACAGGGAAAAAGATAAGAGTTGGCATTCATTTAAAATTAAACAATTTTAAGAAAATTTAACGACAATATATATATATAAATGTATTGATAGATAGGTAGATACATAGATAGATATATAGATAGATATAGATATAGATATTAGGATAGTACTTTGGCACAAAATTCATACCACTATTTACAAAAAGAAATGTTCTTGTTTAATCTAAGATTTGTTAAAAAGAAAAAATTTCAAAACAAATAGTGGTATGAAATATCATTATATATATATATATATATATATATATATATATATATTATGAAAATTATAAAGCATTTAATTAAATTTTGTTTTTACAACCACTCTTAAAATATACAGCTATTGTGAGGCTAAATATGCTTCTGCTTTCTGCAGAAATTGTTTGCAAGAAGTGATTGTAGATAAAGTAATTAATTAGCAATTTTAATTAGGAATTTTTGTAAATGTTGTTTGTGCTTGTATGTTTGACACTGAGGAGAGCTAGTGTTCTAGCCGAAACGTCTGTCTTATGTTTTAATGTTTTTAATTAAAATGTATTTTTAAAGTTTTAAATTTTTGTATTTTTTATCTCATTTTAAATGTTACATTGGTTTTAATTAATTAGCAGTTAATTAATTAAGTAATTAATTAACAGTTAATAAGTTTTTTTTTTCAATATAATACACCATTAACAATTTTCTTCGTGAAATGTCATTATATCAGGTTGTTTAATAATTAAATGATTGTTTTACAGTGGGTGGAGGAACAGCAGGGTCTGTGGTAGCTAGCCGATTGTCCGAAAAATATTGTGTAAATGTCTTGCTTCTAGAAGCAGGACCTGAACCACCTTTGTTGACGGAAGTACCAGCTCTCGGAAGATATTTCTGGTTTACTGACGTGGACTGGCAGTATAAAACGGCACCTCAAAAACATACTGGAAGAGCTCTGATTAACAGGGTAAGAAATTTTAATAGTATAATTAATTAAGGATTCCCTTGATCTGCAACAAGTACAAATTTGCCATGAAATCGGAAAAAGTAATCAACTTCAAAATGCAGTAGAACTATAACAAAGTTTTTTAATAAAGACTATTCGGGCATAACGCTACAAATTATCATTAGTAAGTCTTAAGGCCTGGTCCACAAATAGCATAATTATTAATTGCATAACATAATTTATGCCATTATATCACCGCTTTATGTTTAATATTTTTGGAAAAAAAAAAAAAAAAACTACATTTTTTTACAGGAAATTCCCTTTTTTTATGTTTAAAGGACAAAACTCGTAAATTGAAGTTTTATATCTATTTTTTCACATGACTTTCCCAATAAATTTAAGGAAAACTTCCTTTTTAACTAAAGAATGTAGGTAATTTTTACAGTTCTGGCATTTTTTTTTTTTCTTTTTTTTCTGTCTAGTAAGTCCCATAATTTGAAGCACTAATATATTTTTAATAGTGTATTAGGTTTCTAAAATACTTTGAAAATAAATACTTACATCAAATAATTTTACGAAGTAAAGTTTTCTTTTGTCTTGTTTTCAATGTTTGTAGTTAGTCTCAAATTGCAATTATACAGGGGACGATAATTTTTAAAACTTTGCAATAAAATTGGAAAGTGTTTATGACTTCGGTTTGTTTGTCTGTTCGCGATCTAACTACCGTAAATATTAATGACATTTCTCGAAACTGATATATTTAATTCAAGTCCACTCTCGGATGTTCCCTATTGAAGATGGAGTAAATACCACTACCAATTTGTGTATAGTAAATGCCATTACAAGTTTGTGTACAGGGACACCAGAAAGTTTTCAAGAGCATTGCGCTCTATGAGGGAGAGGTTCTTCTATAAACCATATTTTAAAAACCTTACTTTACACAAATCTTAATAAAATTGAAATATATTATTTATATGCGCAGATGACTACATTCTGTAGTGTACAGCATAATAAGCACTGAGATTTACAGGGCTGCATAAAAATATTCAAATATAGTAAGAACTATATAAGGGAATAGATGAAATTGCACTTTAAATTTTATTAAGCATTTTAACTCTAACAATGTTTAACTGTGAATGTGATTCAAATTATTCTGTCTGTCTGACTGTCCGTCTGTCCGCCTTCAGCGTCCGTAAATATTTTCAGAATTTCTTAGAAATAATATATGTTATTCAATATCACTATGGAATGTTCTACTTGAAAATGGCGTTATTAGGCAGTGTGCAACTGGTTTGTATACAGGGACACCCAAAAATATGCTAAAACACTGCGTTTCATGAAATACATTTTTATAAAATCACATTTAAATAACTTTCTACTGCGAAAATCATAATGAAATTGACATTTATTGTTAATACGTTAAAATAATGTTTTGTATAGAATATGATATGCATAGCTTTTAGATTTACAGGACTACACTAAAATATTCAGATACATTAAGGGTTACAATTGGAAATCATTGGGATTGCATTTCCATTTATGTTAAGTATTTTGAACACTTTCAACGGTGTTTAAGAGTGAATATGAATTGAATTAGTCTACCTTTCTGCCTTTCTCTCCTTCTGACTGTCCGTTGTGGGATAATGTAGCCAAAGAACATTGAATATTGAGTGATACAACGAGTACGTACACTTGGAAAGTGTTAATGATCAGTACAAACTGCATGATTTTTCGTTCTTGTTTTTTTGTTCTCGTCTAAAATTAAAATCGTTTTATAAT